>OZ010572.1:85723685-85801185 GCA_963932145.1 Acanthosepion lycidas | reverse complement strand
ATACACAAACTCTCCAACTACGGGAATTCTGAAATCATCGTCCTTACTTTCAAGTAGGTTCTTGTCTGTGGCTAGGATACTGAAGCTTATAAGATCAATGTTGGCCTACTACAAAATAAACTAATCGGCTTTACTCTCTTTCTGCTTTATATTAACAATATCTTTCAGGTAGTAAATATCTATGCCGATGATACCACAGTGAATGTGTGCACCTCACAAAATCTAGATGACGAGAGCAGGTCAGCTGATCTTTCCCTTCAGTTCGAAAAGCTCAATGCCAGGGCAGATATACTGTCATAAAATTACGTAAATGGGTTAACAGATGAGAAACAAATATTTTTTAACAATATTTTCTAAAATATATTTCCAAAAAAAAATTCACTTCTGAAAATTTCATTAAAATTATTTGAATTTTGCAAGGATTTCCAATACAATGTGTTTTTACCGCAAAAAGACGATGAATTTCTTATACTAACCCTTGGCCCACCGCACAAAAAAAACAAGATTTTTACCAAAATTTTGAACATGCTAGTATGGATTAAGAAAATTGATAGAATAACAGGAAAAATTATTTAGTCTTTCCTCTTAATAATAAGATACACATTATGACGATAAAATTTTGTTTTTATCAAATGTGGGGCCTTTTTTCATCATTGTATACTCATTTTTTTTTTTTAAATTGGAGGTACCTAAGTTACTGTCATTGTTTGCTTTCTAACGTTAGATTTTCTGTTGTACTGAATTGAAGTATGTATTTAGCAAACTTAGCTTAGAATGGTTCAAATCTAGAATAACGGAGATTCTAGTGAACTTTTTATTTTATACTAGTAGAATTATCTTCGAGATGAGCTCAGTAAATCTTTGGTGCTTACACTACTTCACCTTACCAATAAAATAGACTTATTACAAATCTTGCTACTACTAAAATACTTTGGAGTGATTATAGGCTGGTCATAAATATTTATCCATTTGTAGAAGGAGAGCTCTTTTCGAAATATGATTTTTACCTTTTAGCGTGAAACCCGTTCAGTTCGTGGTTTGGCTGTGATGCATCAAATGATAAAAGAAAGAAGAATTAAAACATAAGTCGAAAATCCAACTGTATGGCAGTGAGTACTGGACAATCTTCTAAAAGATGAAAAGGAGACTTGAAGCAACAGAACTATTTTTCTACAGAAGTTTGCTGATGATACCGAGAACCGAACTCGTGAGCAACAACGTAGTTTTGGAGAAAATGGAAACAAAAAGGAAACTAAAACTTTCAGGAAGAAACAATTGAGGTTTCTGGGAAGTATCATGATGTAGGGGGCCTTAGAAAATCTTATACTCACAAGGCAGATATAGGGAAAGAGGGACATCGGTAAACAACGCATAAAATACTTAGTGAACTGGAGTAAATGGATGGCGGAACAGGGTTTAGGAGAAATAACAGAAAGACAAAGTTTATTACAAGGGGCAAGAAGTTGTGGAGAGCCATGATCGTCTACGACTTGAGGGGACACGGCATATAAAGAAATAGAATAGGCTGGTCATAAATATTTATCCATTTGTAGAATGAAAGCTTTTTTTGAAAGATGATGCTACCTTTTAGCATTAACTCTGTTTTGTTCGTTGTTTGGCCATGATGCACCAAATGATAAAAGAAAAAAAAATTAAAACAGAAGGCTAAAATCCAAATACCAATTGAGAGCGAGAGAGAGAGCGAGAGAGAGAGAGAGAGAGAGAAAGAAAGAAAGAAAGAAAGAAAGAAAGAAAGAAAGATTTGAAAAGAAAGAAAGAGCGAGTTAGAAAGAGAGAGAAATGAATCATAATCATTGTTGACAGTGTACTTTCTTCCCTACCCACCTTCTCTTACACAAACAAACAAACACTGTAGCCGGTCCGAGACTGAATAAAACACACACGCTAACATTTTTTAAAAAATCTAAAAAAAAGGTTCAATTTGTTAGATGTATTTAAACAAGTTTTTTTTATCTGCTTTAAAGAAGAGAGAAAACAAAAACTCTTTTCACCAAAGAAAAAAAAAGAAAAAAATTGAATAGAAAATAACAGACATGGCTTCCGACATCTGAGTCACGCGGCAGAACGTAAATCTCGCGGGGAAGTCACATGACAGTTTAACCCTCGTTCAACCTTCGAACTTCAAGTCAGCAAAGTCGAGATGCCGGAAATGGATGGCGGACTTCCGGTGTCTGCTTTCTCGGGTCATTTTTTTCCTTCACGAGCAATAAAACAGGGAGAATTTGAGTAAAATATCAGAGAGAATTATGAAAGGATCCCAGAAACATTTTTAGTAAAAGTTAACAGAAATGGAATCATTGATGACAACTTGAACTTATCTAGCAGAGGTAACCTCTAATTATGAAGTATATTTTAAATAAAATGTGCAATTAATATATATTATTCTAATCATTATATTGACAAAATTATAATGAAGATCTTTTTCACACGAATTTATACACACAGAGAGGCACACTCATATAGTGTAATGTTACAGTTCTTTCATTAAAACGTGCCAAGCATATGGCTAACTGAAGGTTGGTAAGAAAAACATATGTGCTTCGACAGAACAGACGTTTAAAATGATTTTAAGTGTGTGTATCTAACAGTTTAATTGTATTATGATGTGATAATAAGTAAAATTTATCTGAACGAATAAAATCAGTGAATCAGGTAATTTAATTATCGATAGAGGTGATATATGTCATTTTTATTTGGCTGTTTTTATTTAAACACTTGGCCAGGTTTTAAGGATGGGACCCGGGCGAGAAATACGTCTTCTTCTCTCCGTGTGTGTGTGTGTGTGTGTGTGTGTGTGTGTGTGTGTGTGTGTGTGTATATGTATGACAAAGTAGAAAAATCAAATGGTGAATGGAAAAAAGGTATCTTTTCGTCCTTTTTAATTCCATCGGACAAAATTTGTTATGTTGGTGAGACTACACATGCGCACGAACGAAGGATGGTGAGAATTTTAAATTTATTTTTTTTATTATATATATAATGTATCCGATTACTGTTAGATTCCTTTTCTTTTTTGTCATCACTTTTGTTATTAGATATCCCACAGTGTGATAAGAGAAGATCTGCCAGGAATTTTTTCTCTTTTGATCAGATTAGCATTTTTTTATGCCAAACGTGTGGTCAGTCTAATTACGTTGGTTAACCAATGTATTCCATGTGTTGTTTTGTAAAATGCCCCATTTGTGTTCATATAATCTCTTATTTACATCTTGATGTTTCTCCTATGAATTTTTTGTAAAATTATTGATGAAATCTTTTATTAAGTAAGTCTTTTTAAAATTATTGACTAAGTCTTGTTATTGACTAAGTCTTGTTATTGACTAAGTCTTGTTATTGACTAAGTCTTTTATTGTTTTAGATATAAAAGTAACAAATTTTATGTTGAATTTAGAAAGGTTCTAAACTCAACAAAAAGAAAAAGTATATAAATGAAATATGTTAGATTTTAGATAAAAAAGAAACTTAAATTTCCAGCATCCTTCGTTCGTGCACATGTGCAGTCGCACCACCAGAACAAATTTAGTCCAATAGAGTTCCGAAGGGCGAAACCAGTGTCACGAAAACATTTACCATTTTGTCATACTTTTTTTCCACCATATATAACATATTTTATTCTCTCTTATCTTTTGATAAATTTTCGAAATATGCTCTTTGTTTTAAAATAATCATATCTATCTATCTATCTATCTATCTATCTATCTATCTATCTATCTATCTATCTATCTATCTATCAATAGGCTCAAAAAGAGGCAATGTTAAGATCATTGCTTAAGATTCACACAACCGCGACCGTCAGTTTATTAAAACGCGTCCTGCTCTCCTGACGATCGTGTTAGAGTGGAACTCGAATAGTGGTCTAAACTTTGTCTCTCTTTGAATCGTGATTGCTATATCTTGGTTGTTTAGCACTGTCTATTACTGTTTAGGTTGGTGTCTGTCATTTGGCCTTTTCTTCTCAGTTTATATTTACTTAGAAGGAAAATTATTTAGAGTGCTTCTATTGTATCTAATGAAAATATAAATCAGCGCTCCTGATTTTTTTAAAAGATCTCCTTTTCTAAATGTTATACCCATTTCTCAAGCCAACATAAATGCCTATAATAATATTGGAAATAATCAAAAAATCATTTAAATTTCAAACTTTCTATTATCTAAAATATATAAATATATAAATTAATTTCTCAAACTAAAATAAAATATATGATAATTCCATTATTAAAAAAATATTAAAAAATAACAGCAACATTTATTCACTTTTTTAGACATTAAATTTCATCTCTAAGCATCCTTCATAGATGACGTTGAGTTTCAATTAGCCTGAAGTATTTTCATGAGCGTTCTTGAATTTAAAAATTTTGAAACGATATTTTTAATTTTTTTTATAAAGTTAAAATTCTTACATTTGCTTATGTCTATCAATATATATATATATATATATATATATATATATATATATATATATATATATATATGAAGTCTGGTCAAATGTATTAGTACATATCAATTCGACAATTAATCTCCTTCGGAGTAGTCCCCTTCCAAAGCTATACACTTTATCCAGTGTCCTTTCCATGGATGGAAGCATTTCTGGAATTGCTTATTTTGCGACAGCGAGCAGCTGCCTCGTCACATTCTGTTAGACTTCCTCGACGTCTTGTTCCCAACAAGTGGGATTTGTATTTTAGAAAGAGATAGGGGCGAGATCTGGAGAATATGGTTGTCTTTGGGGGGATGTCTTCCTTGATCAAAAACTGCTGCAGAAACCATGGCCACTGATGGAACCTTTGTGGTGTGGTGAAACGACCACACTCTACACACTTTCCTTCTAAGAATTGCTGTAAACAAGAGAACAGAGTGAGAACATTATAGTTTAGTGTGCATATGCGACAGAATTCAAGGTCTTTTTCTGCCAAGCTTCTTCACTCTGCGTATTTTAGGTCACTGTAACCATAGCAATAGATCCGATATTTCTTGATCAGACCTCGTATATATATATATATATATATATATTTATATATATATATATATATATATATATATATATATATATATATATATATATATATATATATATATATAATAATCAAACAAATACTTTTACCTCACATGGGGAATAGGGCATTTCAGCAGACAACGAAAACGAAAGTGGTCGTCTGTCTTTTGAAGCTCGGTGTGGAATAAATTTCACGCCTGTAAGGTTAGAGAAAGCAGTACGTAGCAGTTAATTGTGAGGAACACCTTTTTCGGCAATTTAAATTTCTAATATCAATATAATCCTGTGGTGTTCTTTATTAACGATTTCTTTACTAACATTAAGTTTCTGTGGAGATTAATGATTTTGTAAGCACTAGTTGTAAGGCTGGAGATATACATTTATCCCAAATTAAAGTACAGAATTCTTCTAAATGTGCCTCATAACTGGCATTGGACTACCGACTTCTGTCTTCTTAGCCTGAAGCTCCGATCTGTGTGCTTCTCTCACAATTGCGCTCTGGTAGTTTTCACTGAAAATTGCGATAGCAGCAGGCAACTTGGGTCGATCCTGTTGCGAAATGCCGGCGGGAAACGCGAATTTATATTCTGACCTCCCACGGTTGGAGAATGAGGCAACAGCAGACCACGGCGAATATTAGTCTGGGAATGGTACCTTTCCTTCGGCTCCAAAAAGGGTATAACAATACTTCTAAAGATGTCTGTCTCTTCGTATTCTCTCTGTGTGTGTCAGTGAGAGGGAGAGGGAGAGAGAGAGAGAGAGAGAGAGAGAGAGAGAGAGAGAGAGAGAGAGGTGCGGTGTCAAGACTGAATTCAATTTGTACGTGCATCTGTTAAAGTGGGTAAACATAAATTAATTAGCTTAGTTTGGCATAATGCCACAAGTGTTGAGTTCCCAATGAGGATTAAGTTCACAAATCAGTTGTAATGTTGAACGAGACAAGTTCGGATAATGATTACCTAAACGCATGGCACTCATTGAAACGGTAGATAAAGTATATTGTGACCCATGATAAGTCAATTTACATACTAAGATGGACATTTTTAAAATTATATATATCTATTATACAAAAATATTATATTTTCATATTTTTATATATACTTTTAAAAGTGTCCGTTTCTAAAATTTGAATAACGTTCCTTAGCTCTCCACAGACTGTTTACAAATTAATTTTATAAATACTGTAGGTGCCATTTTCTGTTGTTATTATTATTATTATTATTATTATTATTATTATTATTATTATTATTATTATTATTACCTTTGATTTCTGTTGTGTACATATCTCCTTCCGGGTTCCAAACATAGAACTAAGGTCAGAAATGGCTTTATGAGCTCTTCCACCTATCATGTGTCTAAAAACAAAACAAATCAACAAAAAAATTAAGATGGCGCACATTTTACGTAGATAAAGCTTATTGTAATGTGTGAGCTGTACTTGTGAGCACAGTTTTTTGTATTTCTTTATGGCATGGGCTACCAGGATTATTATTATTATTATTATTATTATTATTATTATTAAAGAAAAAAATGATTGACGGAACGCTTTCAATATTTTTCAACACTTAGGAAAGAAAATTGACAGTATTTGACAATCTTCAACACTATTTCGGCAGTATGGCTGTCTTCTTCAAGTCATGTAAAAACTGTATACAAGTATAAAATAAAAAAAAAATTCTACAAAAATTCTATTTGAATAAAGTCTCTTGTCTTATGAAAACGGCTGTACTGGTAATCAATGCGTCAAAACGAATGAAAAGCAGCTATCGTGAAGTCAAGCAACTAAAACGTGCGTAATAAGATGATGATCGTTCTCATCTTGGCATTTTCTGTTAATTGATTAGTTGCTAAGAGGATTTAACCAAACAGCATAGCACAAATCTTATAGAAATCTCGCGTTATTCTGTTCATTGTTCCTGAACGGGAAGTTAGTACTTTGCATACGTAACTATCCTCATGTCTTTTAAGTGTCGCAACGTCGGTAGATTCTGAATATTTTTTTCCAGAATACTGTAATTTCGACGAACATCTTAAGGTGCACATTTAAAAAAAATATTATTATTTACCAAATCATTCGGACCTAGATTTTCGAAATTTTGTCTTTGAGAAAACGTCTCCGCCTTCCTTCTTTGTTAATCAAACATATCTCATTATTTGATCTGAGGTTTCATGCTGTTCTTATTTCTTTTACTGTCACGTTGGCTGGAGGATTTCAGATCTCCTCCCTGATACTGTGATGCCAATCTGATTCTCCATTGAACCACTGTATATTTCCGCTTCCCTGACCTTAGGATTGAACTCTGCATTTCCAGACAACCAGATTGCTAGCGTTTTTCTTTCCTAATCTGGTTGGGATAGTCTAAAAGTATATTAAAACTGAAATCCATATTCCTAATTAGTGTCTCCTTGACAGTGCTGATAGCTGCTGACATCTACACTCAGTCTACTTAGAGGATATAAGCAGGGCATATACACTCGTACTTTTAATTTTCTTATTCAACAATGACTTTTTATGCCAATTATTTTATCTTCTTTCCATCGTGCTTCGGGCACGTCGACGTGGTGTAATGGTTAGAAAGCGTGTCCCGTTAAATCATTTACGACTGAGTACTAAGTTCGATCCCTACTGGGCGTGCCATAATTTGGCCCTTGTGCCACATCTAAGGTACGTTTAGAAAATCATTTTTGTGGGCACTTTGACGTAGTGTAATTGTTATCAAACTTGTCCCGCTAGATCAATTACTACTGAGTAGTGAATTCGATACTCACTGGGTGCCCCATACTTTCGGCCATCTGCTACATGTAAGCTGCGCTTAGAAAATCCTTGTGGACGCTTTGACGTGGTGTAATTGTTAAAAAGATCCTCCCGCTATATCAATTACTTCTGAATAGTGTGTTTCATCCTCACTGGGTGCCTCATATTTTCGACATTGTGCCAGATCTAAGTTACGCTTAGAATGTCACTTTGTGGGTACTTCGTCTTGGTTTCATTGTCAGCAAGCTTTTCCAGCTAGATCAATTACTACTGAGTAGCGGGTTCGATCCTTACTCCATACTTTCGCTTTCGTGCCACATCTAAGCTAAGCTTAGAAAATCGCAAATCGTGATAATTTACTTCTTTTCTCTCCATGAATGATCCACTATACCTGATTTCAGATTTTCTGCGCAGATTAAAACATTTCATATTTCTGGAGTTTGATTTTTAACCCCACTTTCGTTTTGGTAGAAAGAAGATTTATTTGACGTTATTTGAATTTAGAGATTTTCCTAAAACTGCAGTAATGAACATTCTAAAGCCTGTCATAGGGAAGATATCATTCTCCTGAACTTAAAACTCTCCTTTCATCCACTGAGCATATAAACGGTTCCATGCACACACTTCTGAGTTGCGTGCAAAAGCCTTGTGCTGGCGCAACGGGTTACTCAGCTAAAAACCTCGAAACAAGATTAAGAGGTGTAGGCACAACACACACATCCACACGCTCCTCAAAGGTTGGTGCTCATTCGTGGCATGGTCCACTTGAGATGTAGTTATTTGTAACTTGCTTGATATGAGTCATGTATAGGTCATCTCGTCCCTTCGATCATCGACTATCCTTCCCCTCTATATCCCTTTGTATTGGTTCCTCTCTCTATATATCTTCTTTCCCTCACGTCTTATTCTCTTTTATCTGCTAACTGCCAAGTTACCAATAGCACTACAAGCACAAGAGTCTCCCATAGTAATCATGCCAACATTCAGCGTCAAACACTTCTCTCTCCCTCACGTTTCTCTCCATCGACCTTTGCTTACTCTTTCTGCTTCTTATTCTTTTTTCTTCGAATCCGAACCTTTAGAGATGCTCAAATTATTAATCCTACTACGAGCATCAACCATCTTCATTACAAATAAAGTGACCACTTCACTTTCCGTTCATCTTAATCCTTAGCTCTTCGTGCAGCCCAGTGTTAACACCCGAATTTCTATTAATACAATTTCCAACACTTCCATCGTCATCCCTTTTATCAATATGTCGAAATTTTTATCATCGTCACCACTTGCACTAACATCTCCTTAGCAACCAATTTTAAACTAACCACTTCGCCATTACATGACCTACTGTCACCATCATTACTCCGTACAATAAAACTCTTCACTCGTTTCGGTTATCCACAAGGTTGGTGCTTATTTGCACCAGCTTAAAGCCACTCACTTTCCTCAACAACAAATTCTTCATTTAATACTATTAGCCCGATGCAAAAGTATCCAGCGCTATTTCTTGTGGGATGTTAGGAAAATATTAGAAGTGTATTTTAAGCATATTCATCTTTTTAATGCTTGTGTAATCAACCAAATTTTGTGTGCCGTTCGTAATCGTCAGAAACCATTTCTGAATTTAGGAAAAAGGATTCCACGTAAATATATGCAGAAGAACAATCTAAACGTAGATGCCAAATTTCAAGTTTTGAAATACGTGCACCACTAAAAGAAACGGTAATCGCTGGCTCCAAATGTTGAATTTTGGAAAAGGCACCGTTAATTTGGCGTCTATGATTTGTATTTCTCTGTATAAATATATGATATCTGTTAATAATTCAATAGTTTTATTGGACCATCTGACCCTGATAAGCGGTGTTATGTTTGTTGCTAAATGAGATAAGTCCAGTGAACATTATCTACGCATTACTTAGCATACATTTAAAATGATAAGCTTAAAATGGGTAAAAATTCTAGTACTTTTTACTTATTTTGATAAGTGTCTATCGTATTATAAATTTCTCCATGCAACATGCTTATATATGATCATAAAATCTTAAAAAAATTAAAAGGAAGTGGTTAAGTCACCAGATATAAAAATAAATAAAATGAACAATTAATTAATAAAATGAAATAAAATAAAGATACATATCAATAAATAAATAAATAAAAATTGTATATAAGCATCGGCTACAGCAACCGCATTAACTCACATTTGTTTGATAGAAAGAAAAATATGTCACTTAACGTCCTCCATATTTTAACTTTCGATTGCACAGAAAGATTTTTAAAAACATTTTAGAACATTCTCGGATTCCAAACTTAAACTTTATTTTTCTGTGTATAAATCCAAGTTACTGAATAAAATTTCTACACTAGCGTTGATAAAATTTTTCAAGGAATAAAATGCATTGGTATTAAAGATTTTCCTCTTCCTAAAACCTAAAAGCTCCTGAAGAGTGGACCGAACAATTACAAAAAAGGTTCGTCTCCGAAACTCCAGAGTCGCTGTAACATCAATCAGATGTAACACATTTTTTGTTTTAATTATATATATATATATATATATATATATATATATATATATATATTACTTATATCACCAAAAGCAAGTCAATAAAGCCACGAATATGCCAGTAGTTACTGAGTGTGAAATAATAAAATAAGAATAAAATATTATTTAGGATCGAGAGCAATAAAAAGCAAGAAATAAGAAGACACAAGATGATGATAGGAATTGCATTAAAACTTTTGGTTATCAAAATTGACTGGGAAGGAAGAAGCTGAAAGTGCGAGAAGTGCGAGAGAAGAAGCTTACGGTTACATTTCAATTGTAAAATGATGAGACCTTACCGCCGATCTAAGTATTGAACTTCAGTACATGAAGACCCAAAAGGTAAGCTCATCGTAATTATTACCATGAAAATATTTATAGAAGAGGCACAGCGGTAGGAAAGTGACTAACGCTGAAATGCCAGATCAGGAACAATAACATTGCAGATTCTTTGGATTTATCAGCAATGTTTAAATGCATAGCAGAAGCTGCAGACCAGATGGGGCAGTAATATTCCTTGCATGGACGAATGATAGATTTGTGCGTGCGTGTGGGTGCGTGTGCGTGCGCGTGCGCGTGCGCGTGCGTGTGTGTTCCCTTATACCCAAGTGTGTCTGAAGGCACGTAAGTAAGTCTTGATGCAGTCATTTCAGTATTGAAAAACGCAGGACGTGAACATATCTGGGCAGCGTTCCCACACTCTGAGGATTGATTGGATGTTCATACAACAATGATGACGCTGAAGGTAGTGAATGTAAAAATGGCCGACGCAATGCCCGCATTCGTATTGGCAGCGGCGTCCTTGTTGGTGTTGTGCAGTTGGTTACTAAATTTGCATTGAATGAAGAAATACTGATCCGATCATTGTGGACAGAGGGTCAGAAGATGGCCTCTGCTGCTGGAATATGGCAGCTGCATAAGAAGTGAGTGGAGAAGTGTACTTGTCGCTTAGGTGGACTCCGACATTAAGTGCAAAAAAGAGGACAGAAGAGAAAAGAATGAACGTGAGAAGAAAAGGAAAAAAGGAAAAGAAGGAAGGAAAAGAAAAAGGACAAGTAAATTTAAATGTCATATCGAAAGAAAAGGTGAGGCAAAAACTTAGATTAAAATTGGGAACGGGGATAGGGCAATGAAATAAAGAAATATAAATTTTAGATTTGAAGAAAATTTGCTCTGTGGCTGAGATAGTTGGTATTACCCATCGATTAATAAAGAAATAATGGAAAAATAAAGAAAACAAATAAAGTAAACACTAATTAAATATACGTAAAAGAAAACAAAAGATCCTGGGATAAAAAAAAATGAAATAAGGAAAAGCGAAAATAAATAAATCAATCATGAAACTAAACACTAAAATGAAATGTTAATCAAATTATACCACGGCGAACATAAAGTACCCTCGTGTTATATTCAAAGGGAAATTTTGGGAGGCACTTTAAGCAAGCATCCACTATATCACCATAGTAACGGAAACCCTTGTAAGAATACATGACAGTCACGAATTTTTAGAATTCAAGATTTCGATGATAGTAAATAAAATTTATGTAAGTAGTTGAATTTACTTACATTATTTATTTATTGTGGTTTAATTTTCCGTCTTTTTTACCTTTAAGAAATGTTTGATGCATTCTGCTTTTTAATGGATTTTAGTTTAAATTTGATGGTTGGGGGTTATGCACAGGAGCGTCTTAGACAGCGTAAGATGGAGTAAGAAATAAAGATATAAAAAAACGAAAGAAACCAAGTAATTAGAGAAATAGAGAAATAAAGAAAAATGAATAAATAAAAAGAAATAGAAAGAAAGAAAAATAAAGAAAGACATAAAGGAAAGGATTAGAAAAAGAAACAAAAAGAAAAAAAAGAAAGAAACAAAAAGAATAAAAATAAGGAAAGAAAGGAAGAAAGAAAGAAAAAATGAAATAAACAAAAAGAATGAAATAAATAAAAGGAAAGAAAGAAAAAGAAAAGAAAAGAAAGAAAAAGAAAGGAGGAAAGAAAATAATTAAAAGAAAAAAAAAGAAAGATAGAAAGAAAAGAAAAGACTAAAAAAGGAAAGAAGAAAGAGTGGAAGAAAAGAAGAAAAGAAAAAAGAAAAGAAAGAAAAAGAAAGAAATGAAATAAATAAAAAGAACGAAGGAAAGAAACGAAAAGAAAGAAAATGAAAGAAAGAAAGAAAAGAAAAAGAAAAGAAGAGAAAGAAAAGAAGAAAGAGTGAAAGAATGAAAGCAAAAAATAAAAGAAAGGAAAAAAAATAGAGAAAAAAGAAAAATAGAAAACAAGGAAAAGAAAAATGAAAAAAAAATTTTTTTTTCCTACACGACAATGCATGGGCGTAGTACTCTAAGAATAAGTCGGGAAAACATTTTGAAATTCATTTGGTCTGTTCAACTCAATTCGTTATTTTCACCTTATCTTATACCAAGCGATTAGTAAAATTCGATTGATGCCAAACGATTTCACGGGGAAATTTTTCTCAAATGAAAAGGAAATTCAAGAATTTACCGAAATCTTTTTCTGATAAGTGGCAACATGTCATTTTAAAAAATGATGAAAATATATAATTGAATAAAATGAAATTGCACTTTATTTTTTTAAGAATTATTATTATTCGGTCGAGCTAGCTCGAACATTCATGTGTTTATCACGCCAACCATCACCGTCCTGCATCATGTTTAGAAGGTCATTAGGGTGGCATTCTGTGTCATAACATAGCTGGTCACTGTAGGTGGTTGTTGGACGACCAATCTGTTTTGCTCCATGGCTACGTGTCCAGTTCTTGTTTTGCTTGTCAGCATTGTCCTAGAAAACGTATTCTGCTTTCACGTAAAATTAGAAATAGCAGGAATGGGTCCAAAGAACTATTATGTAGTCGGAGGTCGTTTCAAAAGATGTTAATATCACTCTCAGCATCCGAGTGTAAGTTCCATCAAGCTGACACCAGGGTTTTAGTTAATGTCCAGCTAGAGGCACTGTACGTTAACATCGTCTCGAAATAATCTCTGTTTCACAGGTATCAATATATCATTATTAAACTCCCAGGTTCTCATAGTTAGGCATCAAACACAAGTCTCTATTTACATTATTTACAGTGTTCGAACTGATGTTCTCATCGTTATTGCCATATTCACGACGTTTCGGCCATTGTACGCTCCAGCATTCTTCCGGGGTAGATTGATCTAGTTCCACGTGTCAGGCCTCCCCCGGATGTCTCAGTTATCTTCCTTTAACTCAACTCTCCAAGTTTTTGTTCAGCACTGCAGTAGCCAGGTATTGAGCACACAACCATTCAAGGACTCGTGGTCCAGTGGATAAAAGCGTTGGTTGGATTCCGTGGCTGACCGGAAGTGGTATGGAACTAGAACAATCTTCTCCGGTGTACTAAATAAAGGGTTCAGTTCGAATTTCCAATCATCTGAAGAAGGTACAACAATACCTCATCCCAGAAATGTAAACAGACAATTCTCTGTTTATATCAAAATTTACTTGCTTGCTCAGATAAACTGTGTTTCTTGTGATAGTCATGTGCGCCTGATGGTAAGTTTTCATACATTTGTTTCAATAATGAAAAGGACCAAGTCATGAATCTATCTGGGTACTGTTCACATATTGTGAGAGATGCTTGGCAGTTCATACAAATACGATGACTGAAGATGGCAAATTCAGAATTGGCCGAGTTAAAGCATTGCAAACATTTGCAAAATGTTTAATGCTACATTTCTTCATGAGTAAATAATCATGGCTGTCCACAGATTTCGTTTCTTATATGTAAAATTAATTAATTTTTTTAATCGGTATCCCTTCATGCAAGGTGGTAAAGCCACTAAGACACAAGAAGTTACAGGGTGTGGAAGAAGTAGGAACGTAAACATTAATAACGAACGGGAAGGACATAAACATTAATAATGAGTCATCAGGAAGAGAGTAGATAGAGACTGACATTGCATTTAAATCTTTGCAGATTTGACGGCTGGAAAGCATGGAACCGGAAGCGAGAAGTGTGAGAAAAAAAACTATTAGCATAGAATTTACGGTTACATCCAGCCAGCTCAATTGTAAATTGATGAGATCTAGACGCCATTCTAGTACTGCGCTTAAATTCAAAAAGTCTATGTGCCACAGTGAAGAGCTCATCCGTACATTTACCATGAAAGTGTTTATAGAAATGGCACAGAGAGGCAACGTTACGGCGAAGGGAAAGTGAGTAAACTAGAGTTGCCAGATCAGGACCAAAAATATTGCTGATTCTTATTTGGATTTTATCAAGGAGCTCAAGGTAAATAGCAGGTGCACCAGGCCATATGAGGCAGAAGTATTCTAAGCAATATGCCAGGACTTACCCGGAAAGATAGAAAAATGCTTTCCCATTGCCTTTGATTTTGAATTCAGAGGTTTTTTTTTCGATTCCTAGACTGGCTAACACACAAGAGTAAAAAACTCAATCTTGCTCTTTAATCCGTAGTTGGCGGGGGAAGAGATGGATACATGACTTTCTAAATAACACTTGTTCGAAAAAGAACACAAGAAACGATGTAAGAATTTGACCTTGGATCATTCATTTCGAATTACTCGACGATTATCAGGGCTAGATTATTCGTCTGGCTTGTATAGGCTGCAGTCTAGTAACTATCTGAAGCTTACATTATTCGGACTATTGTCCTCATCTTTGTCGCCATATTTATTACAACGTTTCGGCCGTTATACGCCCCGGGCTTCTTCAGGTGGTTGGAATGTCGAACAAGTCTTTATTTCGCTCACTGGGGGAGACTGTTCTAGTTCCACGTGCCATGATTGATGGATGTCAGTTATCAGTTATCTTCTGATAATTTCCCTCTGAAAGTTCTTCACTGCCTTAACCGGGTATTGAACTCACACTCTTTGCGTCCTGTCACTGAATTTAACCAACGCCTTTATCCACTGTGCCATGTGTCCTTGAGGAAGAAGGCCAGAGCGTACAACGGCCAAAACGTTGTAATAAATATGGCGACAAAGATGAGGAGGATATTCCGAATAATGTAAATAATGTACATAATACCTCATCTCAGAAATATAGACAGAACCTCAAGCTTAGTTATAAAATATTTTTTTTACTACGATTGTGTAGAAGTATGTGCTAATTTGTTTTACAATAAATAGTAAAATAATAATGGTATTTCTTAAAGAATATTTTTATTGACAAACAAAAGATAGCTTCTCTAGTTTCTTTTAAGGAATTTGCAATAAGTTTACTTCAAGCAATGTAAATGTTGCTAAAACATAATACGAGTAAAAACAAAATGTCCTGGAGGACATTTTAGAGTTAGAGGGTGTCTTCATTTAAGGGGAGCCCCATAATTTCTTTAGCCTAAGGGACTCCAAAAATCATAATCCGTCTCTTCTAATGACCCTTATGCTGCCCGTACATCAAAAACATCAAACTGCCCTGTCTTGAATCCCATTCATATTTTGTCATTACCTCAGTCCTCCTTACACTCAGTTTTTCTCTCACTTTCACTCCCTGTAACTCTCTGCGTACTAGTTGCATATCCGCCTTGCTTGGGCTGAAATGATTAAAAAATATTTAAAATATAGAATAAAATAATCAAATTATCTGACAACTTGATGAAAAAAGGAAAAATAAAAAGATGAGGAAAGAAGACATAAAAGCAGGGAATTTGTTTTTACAGCTTATCAACAATTTTCAAACCCGGAAATGTTTTAGATTGTAAAACTTTTTCTAGATAATAATAGTTTAATGATACAAGTCTAACTAATTAACCCATAGCTAGGGAAAGAAGAGGTGGATCCATACCTTTCACAAGAGTATTTCCGTTTAAGCGAATATAACGAACGCAACGGGAATTGGAACTCAGCTCAAAGAAAAAAAAATCCGTGTCCTTATCTGTTACATCATCCCCACATACTGTACCTAGTATTCCCAAGCGATCACCCATCTATGTACTGACTTCGGTTCAACGTTGTTTAACTCTGGTTATTGTACAGGAACCGTTGATTCAATGCTTTGTGGCTGTAAGACTGGAATTTGTTGAAAAAATGAGAGAAAAATGCAACAGAAACAAAATCAAGTATCTGCTGCAGTTTGGAGAAGTTTTCTTGATGTTACAACACCGGGATAGTTTGCAGGAGTAAGACAACCTCTTCTAAAGGCAAAAAGAAGATCAGAAATCCATTTACAAAAGGGAAATAGAGACTTTACATCGCAGACTATATTTAGAAGGACACGGATCACCCAATTCCTCCACCCCAACATCTGGGATAATGTCTCCATAATTGCTAGTGAACATCACACTGTGGTAAGTCAATTGAATAAAGTGGGGTACATTACCATAACGAGGAATGTCAGTCCTGTGTGACTTCCAACGCTATTTAAATTTATTTTCTGAGCAATAGAAGCATCCTTGCGGATAAAAATATGGAATCATTTGCATGTTGAGAATGAAATCAACTCTGTTATACGCGTTCATGGGTATGGACTAATCTTCTTCTTCTTCTTCTTCTTCTTCTTCTTCTTTTTCTATGTACCGCGTCCCTTTAGGACGTAGGCGTTCATAGCTCTTCACAACTTTCTATCGCGTGTAGTGGCTCTTAGCAAATGTCCTCCCTTTGCTAAGATCCTCGCCTCTTGTTCTGCCATCCATTCAAAAAAGCTAAGTAAGTTAAGCGGCTCGCTGGCTTTCCTTTACCATCAATATGCTACGTGAAGGTTAAGTTTTCCAAGCCTTCCATCACCTTTATCAACTTTGATCTTTAAAATTTAAATACTAAGTCAATCATTATCTCTTTTCTTCTTAATGTCTGTCCTTTTATTATCTTTCTTAATATCTCCTTAATAGTGATTTTTTTAATCATATTTTCCAACACTCAGTAATCACTTGTGTCTTAGTGGCTTTATTGCCTTGTTTGGGGTGAAATGATTTTAAAAAGTGTCCAAGGAATTTCAGCTCTCTCGTCTTGATTTTAGATATAAGTAATCTTTCTTTTGCCATTTTCTTTAAAACTGTCTTCTTGCTTATGCACTTCGGCCATAAAATTTTCAGTATCCTCCTGTAGAACCACATTTCTGCCGCCTGTAGTCTTTTGTTCTTCATCCGTGGAGAGATTGTTCAACATTCACTGCAATATAAGAGGCTGGATATTACATAGCAATCCAGTACTGTTTTTTTTCTAACGACATTTTCCCGTTTCTTGGCACCTTGCTTAGTTTTAGGAATGCTTCTTTCGCTAGTCTCATGCGTGTCTGGATCTCTGTGTCGCATTTTCCATCCTCTGTTAAAACGTTTCGAAGATATTTGACACCTCCATCTGCTTGATGTTCATATTTCCTCTTGCTGATGACCATATTTTCTCTATTCTTGCAATGAGTATATTTTCCAAAATTTATTTCTCGTTTCCTACCATTGTCCTGAAAAATAAAAGAATCTTAGTTTCGCTCCTGAAATGGGTCACAGAATGAAACAACCGTAACGTTGCTATATCACCGAAAAGCAAATGTGCTTCATAATCCGGACAAATCTTGGAAGTGAGTCGAATGTTGCTATATAGAGTGAAAACGTTAAATGGTGAAGATTCAGAATGTTGAATTAATATATTCGAAACATTTCTAATACGTCAGGCTATGGATTGATCATAACACATTTAGTATAGGAAATAAAGAAATTGAACATACGATAGGTCGTGCTAGGTTTATTTTGTCCAACACCGCAAGATGTTACCAAACTAAAACATTAACCGAAAAACTAAAAAAAAAAGTTCTTAAATAGCTTCTTCCGATCTAGAATCTCATATGGATGTCATGCATGGCCTCAAATTCGTTCAGAATTGTCTAAAATGGCATTTATATGCAGGCCGTTTTGTTTTTTCAAATGACTAATGTAAAATAGCTTCAAGCGAATGAATCCTTCTTCAGACGATAGAGGCTGACGATATAAAATCAAAAACCAAGAACTTTGCCAAATATAAAAAAAGGACACCGCTTTAATTAATAATAACAACAACAACAAAACAAAAGTGGGTAGTATATGTAACTAGCAGGCGAGATAATGATATAATCAATATATCGACTTTCCACACTAAATAAAACAAAGGTTTGGAAGAAAAATCCCATAATAGCACAGGGCTGATATGTTCTTTTAGGACACGTCTTTTAATAGCACTAAATTCTTTTTATTTTGTTCTGATTATCATTTCGTTTCATATGAATGATGACAAACATCAAGCTAATTCAGCAAATGAAAAGACACGCTATAATAATTGCCTTAAAAGCATAGAATAACAATTAGTATTTGCTCGATTCCAGAAAGTTGAACAGCCATTTGTCGTTAAAGGTCTCAACGGGCTTGACAGGGATTCTACAGTAGTAGCTAAATAGACGACGACTTCTGAAGTTTCTAATGTCATTAGAGCACACAGATTTGTACGAAAGGTGTAGAAAATTATCGTTAAGAAAGTCACTTAACGCCATTGCTAAGGAGATCCAGTTTTCAAGGAACTCTGTTAGAAGGATTGTGCATGAGGAACTTAGATATACGTCTTATGTGATGTGGAGATACCAATTCATGTCTGCAAAGACAAAAGATAACCGTCTGATCCACCCAAAGCTCTTGTGCAGCAAGTTGAAAGATCAAGAATCTTGAATGCTTTGATTTTTCTCTAAGAAAATCTTTGGTCAGGACGAAAAAGTTAACTGAACGAATGACAGATATTTATGCAGAGACCGTAAGAAACGTCTGGAAAGTCATACAGACTTGAGGTTGTAGAGGGTTGTAAGGCCTTGGATAGAGAGCATGGGCAAAAGAAGGCCATGCATCTACCAACATGACTCTGCGCCGTCTCAAGATGACCCAAGAATGGATGAGTTACAATCACCACGAGCATGCCAACAGAAAACATACGATCTCGTAGCTTTACAAATTTGAATCTATTCGGCTACTACGTATGGGACGTAGTCGAGAGGGAAGTCAATCAACGCCCTCATAACACTATAAAATCTCTGAACTCCACCATAACTAGCACAATGTCCCAAATAGATCATCTGATTCCGTCATGCCAATGTTTCAGTCTTTGTAGTCATCTATGCTAACGACAGATTCATTGAGATGCGTTAAGTAGATATTCAAGATGCCAATTCTTTCTCAAATAAGGGTCTTCTTTCGTAATTCATGTGTCTTTTACTAAGAATTGAGAAACCCTGTAAAAAAGAAGCTATAACATTTACTGAATTTGAGAGTTTTAAATTCCCGAAAAAAATTTTTTCGCACTGAGATTCTCCCTGTATAGGAGCCATTCGAATTATAGTAATAGGCACAGTTTATGCGGATAGGTGGGGGAGATAACGGTTAATAATAGACGGTTAAGATTGTAGTGATCGGGGAGAATATTGGCGGTCGGTTCTGCAGAAGAATCTGCTTCAGTTTCACCTACTTCTCACCAATGGAATGCTGTTTATAAATTCCAGCCATCCGTAATGTTAACTATTCGGTTAATGAATGTCCAATGTTTCCTGTTTGAAAACGGTTAGATAAACAGTTACAATTGTGGATTTAATTGATTTATTTAACAGTAGAACAACTTATGGATTACTTAATGCCGAAATTAAATGTTATTGAGGGCTTTAAAGTAATAAAAAAAATATATGTTATTCTGCTTTCACTCTTGAATACATGGTAGCTTTAGCGCATATACATGTTTGTGTAAACATAATTACAAAAGGCCGTGATGTGTGTTTTAATTTGTATTTTTCTTAAAGTTCTATTTGGGAATACAGTTTGATTTCATTAAGAAATTGGAGGATATTATATGAATTATATGGAGTTCTTTCATGTTGGTTGTTTGCTTAGTTTAGCGGCATATCAACCTCTGTGGGTTAATTAATGCTGAAATTTAAATATTTTGAACTTTTTACAGATTCAACTATAGATAAAATGTATTGTTGGTCATTTTGCTATAAAGTTTATTTTTGGTAATTCTGCTCTAAAAATGTATCGTTGGTAATTCTACTATAATTATGGTGATAAAAATGTATTGTTGTATTTTTACAATAAAAATGTATTTTTATACTTTCATAGTGTTTTCGGATTCACTATTTGCCCAAAGCTGGTGCCCTACAGGAGCTACCACCCCGGGTCAGGGTGAACCTGGGAACAACATCAATTAAAAAGGTGTTTCCCTCTCCTCAAAACCTTCAATCTCCCCATTAGAGGTCTTGCTGCTGGATGTAGAATCGTGGACTTTTGTTAATATACTGGCAGAGTGAAAGAATCTTATACGTACTGGCAAACATGCATAAGCAGTGACAATCTATCTGGAAGGAAACACGATAAGGAAGAAATATTGTCCATCTACACTTCTTTGTATAAATCTATATGAAGAATTTCTCAGAGTTAACCTGGAGGAAATGACAACATGTATAAAGGTAAAAGAGAATAAGAAAACTCTATTATTAGCCGACGCCTTGAAAAAGTCCACATTGGACGAAACGCGTCGGCTAATAATACAGTTTTCATATTGTCTTTTACTTTTATACATAACTCTATATCTATACTATCAGCATGGCCCGGCGTTGCCCGTGCTTGATTCAAAAATCGTACGACTCATACAGCAATCGCTATCACTTGACTTAAAATATTTTTGCCCTTCCTTGCCTTTAAAAGAGTGCCCTTTGCCGTGCTGATGTTGCTACATGCCTTACATCTTGCCAATCTCACACTGCGAATTTTTTCTAAGCTCTATACTAAACATTAAATCTGTTACGAAAAAAGAACTAAACAAAATGAACACAAAACAATCAGCTTTAAAAAAGGACACGTAACTGGAAAAACCGAATGAAAAAAGAATGTTAACAACAAATACTTTTTCACAACTAACTCAGTTCTGCGGAATCAGACTCAACGTTGAGTTTAAGCAAGCGAATGAGCCAATTGGAGTAAAGTGCCATGCAGATTTAAATTTTTCCCACTTGTAACGTATGCAGCTATCGATTTTTTTTGCATGCTAGCATGCTAGTTAACATTCGTGTCAGTCAGCTGTTGGCTCTCACCTTGGCCAATAGAATCTTCCTGCCTATTCGTGGAAGCCAGCTATAGGCTCTCACTCTGGCTAGTAGAAAATGGTCGCAAACTACATGAAAACTGCCGTAGAAGTATTAAAAAAATCGATTATTTCCACTATCGATGGGAGTTGGCCTTCCCGCTAACTTGGAGCATGTGCATGTAAATTTTGGTGCAAATCCGTCGAAAATTGCAGCCGTGCATTCGTTACACACACAGAGGCACAGACGCACAACCTGCCTTTTATAGATAGAGATAAGATAGCATAGAGCTATTTCTTTAAGACTGTTCAAGATTCTATTGCATTCATTTCTCATTGTCAACATGGTGGAGAATGTTTGCAGCAGATTTGACATTATTTTTTTCATTTCAAGGAACGTTTGCATGAAATTCAGATATCTCATTCGAAGACTGTACCATCAATTTATATGGGGAATATACAGGGTGACCATAAATTCTGGGCCGTTCTCGATATGACGATAAACTGCATCGTGCAGCAAGGTCTCTGATCGGTAGGTTTTAGGGGCGTGGAACCATTTATTAATTGCTGTTGTTCCAAGGTCCACGCTGACTCGGGATTTTGACACCTGCTAGGGTTTCAGCTATGGGCAAATAGTAAAGCCCCAAAGCACTACGAAAGTAAAAATATACATTTTTATCGTTAAAAAATTCCAGCAATAGATTTTAACAGTAACAAAAAATCCAGCACTAGAAAAAATGATAGCAATGGATTTTAATAGTAAAAAAAATAATTACCAAAACTTTAAACAAATTAAACGAAAATAAAGTATGAATACATGGACAAAAATGCATATTTTCAATAATTTCATTTAATAATTTTAATGAAAAACATTTTCAGCGTTTGGAGAATTAAAAGATCCCTCAATATGGTGACGTATGCCGTCCAGAACAGGGTTTGTCCACGGCACTGCCTATTCGTAACCCCCCTTTCCACTGTGAGAAAGGTGATTGCCGTCCTTCTGGGATGATGTACAATGAGAATATCTTATATGTCGAGATGGTCATCTCACCACAAGATACATTATATGTGAACATCTTTATTGATAACTACATACATGAGCGAATAATTTGATTAACTTTGAAATCATTATATGGATAGGTCAGATTGCAAACTTTCCATATGTGTGTACACATTGTTTGAGTGATTAAGATTCTCTACTGAATCTAGGGCACTGACAAAGAGGAAATTCATGTTGCAAAATATTTTTCTGTAAAGTAAATGCTTTTATCACACCAAGGAAATTTATACCTACGGATAATACAATGAAGTAATATATTAAAGTGTAAATAGGGGACTTAATCTCTCTTATTTAACGTTATATTTTGTTCAACTCCGGACCTTAGTTAATTGTTTAAGGCCAGCGAGCAATTATTATTATTATTATTATTATTATTATTATTATTATTATTATTCCTTCCTTTGATTTCTGGTGATTTCTGGTGTATACCCATTTCTTTCCGAGTTCCAACCAGAGACCTAAGGTCAAAAATGAGATCTGAACATTTTCTATTGAGCATTAAAAAAACAAAAAAAAAACAAACAAAAAACAAAACAAAACTAAGATCACATACATTTTACATAGATAAAAGCCCTTCGTAAGGTATGAGCTGTATTTATGAGTATATTTATTTGTATTGCTTTAAATATTGGTTTACTATGGATCCCTTCAATGTACATATTGGAACCTTTTCCAATTTTACCGAAGACAACTACACCCCTGGAATCGTTGATGTCCTCACGTGCCGCATTTTTGAGATTTCGATTTCAAGGCCTTTATATTTTCATAGTTTTTTGAAAATCTTCAAAAACACATTGCATTCTACAGTGACTGTCATGTTAATAAGAAGGCATATTCTGTTTTTGTAGTCTCTGATTAATTTCCGTAAAAGCTGCATATTTTCTATATATGCAGATATTGGCTCACTCTGTCCTGCCGGAATTTATATTCGGTGGGTGCCAATACCGTGCAACCTTACACAAGATGGTCAATTTTTTTCTGGATAAATATCACAGAATCTGCATTTTGAGCTAACATAATTTTTCAGTATGTATGCTTGGTAATTTCTCGTTAGCATGCATTGATCCTGCACAAGTTTTAGTTTCAGTTTTAACCCTGCACTACGTAACCACTGATGGGGACCGGGTTTGTCTGTATTACCAAACTATTGATCATGAAGAGGCTTGCCATCGTTCCTGCATTTGGTACATTGCATTTGCTTTTACTTTCTTTTTAGTTTCTTTGCCGCTGATTTACGTTTTATTTAACTACATCACTCACTTAAAATTCAATTCTGAATTTGTAGCAACCATATTATCGAATAATACTTCTTATTTCTTTCATATTCAGATCATCATCCAGTCTTCTGCAGTTTCCAGCTATCTTTGAAAATCTATTGTTGTAGATTTGTAAGACAGTTCTAGTTGAACTAATCCTCTGCCTCCTTCAGATCTGGACACACACAGACGATCAACATTAGCCTTAGGATGATGCATGTGGTGGCAAGTGAGAAGCTTTTTCCTTTTGACATCTATTCGCTTAATGTCAGCTATGGTCCAATTAAGGATGTTGAAAATGTATTGCATCACAGGAACAATCAAAATATTTATGGCTAATGTTCTGTTTTCTGATTTCAACTCTATATTTAACGCGCCTGTAGTATATATTTTTTTACTTTTTCCTACATTTGTGTATCCTGTATTCCATATCTTTTTCTGATTCCTAGTTTTCTTCTTCTTGTTCCAGTCCCCTAATCTTTGTGACAAGACCTAAATCTATTTAGCGTGTTTTTATAATTCTCTTTACTTGAATGTTACTTTTGCACATTTATTTAATCCGAGATCCATACCGATGCCACCACTGAAACATTTTACGGTATTGACGATACTCTTTAACTCAATGTCGTCTTTGGAAAAGATTTTGTTATCATCCATTCGTACTCATAGTTATTAATTTTAGTTCATGTGAAAGTAGGGATCAAAGACAGACAGAAGAGAAGGGTCGACAGGGAGTGTCCTTGAAAGATTCTTCATCGGATATTCAAACAATTGGAAGTATCAGTAACTTATTTAAATTTTATTTTCAGTAGGGATCACCCTGTACAAAACCCGGAGCTACTCGAGGTAGATGGTTATGTTAAGGAGTAGTTTATATGGATAAGAGTGGAAGATAGCGGTTGACTCTAGACAAGAACAGGTTAAGATTGTCGTGATCGGGAAACATGTTGTTGGGAGTCTGTTCCACAGGGCAGTGGTTCGTGAGATGAAGATGTTTGAATAGAATTTATTTTTCGACGATGGTTTACAGAGGGATGTGGTTGGTTTGCTACGATGTGAGTGGTATGGTGAGTCCTAGCGGTGAAGGTTATATCTAGCGGAACCTAGCGGAACCTAGCGGAAGAAATGTAGCTCGTCCAATCCCTTTTCATGGAAGTAGCTACAGAGCAGTAAGAGACTTACCACATCCCGCCTGTGAGAGAGAGAGGTAGGAGAGTGGAAAATGATTCCTGTCCAACAAAGGCATGGAGAAGCTATCAAAACTGGAATGTGAGGTCTGACGAAAGTACCGATCATTTTACTTGCATCTTTAGCAATGGATCGCATATACGAGTTCCAGTCGGGAGTGAGTTTAAGGCCCAATATCATCCCAAACTACAGGGGGGCCTCCTTGAGGGGGACATGCGTTCATCGTAACGGGCCTTTGGTGAGATTTAGGTATAATGCAGTTTTCTACAGTTTTCCTGTTACATTTAAAGAAATTTACTATTACTGAGGAGTCTTAGCACATTTCCAAAGCCTTAAGGAGTGTGGCACACTACCAAAGGCTAATCTAACCAAGTTGTGCTTAAATGTCAACCTTTTATCCTGAAATTTTCCAGAAGCATTTTATTTATTAGTAGTTGATCTTTGAAACAATATGAACCTCTTCGATATCCGTTCTGTTTCAGTTGAAGAATGTTGTTTTCATCGGGAAAAGCGTAAGTACCAGTTCGTCAGGACAGACGTTATCATTTTATATGCAGTGGACAGAGATGTAATTGGCCTATAGTTTTGGGGATCGTCTGTTTATTCCGTTTTTGGTAGAAGATATGTAATATCTACAGTGATCCATTCTGGAATTTCATTGGGCTATTAATTAGTATTCATAAACTTTGTTATATATATATATATATATATATATATATATATATACCGGGTGTAACAGAAAAATTGGGCAAATCGTGTAAAAGCAAAATTGTTCAATTGTTAGATTAAGATTTGAACCGTTGTATCTTAGAAATGATTAAAAATATAGTATTGGAATTTTTCCGACTATTGGACTCGACTTTGAGTAATAAGAGTTTATAATTACTCGCCAACCTTAACATAAGAATCGTGAGGAAATCGCTCATAACCAAAAAAATGACATGTTCATCATAAATTAATCATAGCTAATGATCGGGAGCTCATGAAGGATTGAAATAAAGTTTATATATATATATATATATATATATATATATATATATATATATATATATATATATATATATTATTATTATTGTTATTTCATGATCATTTTCCAAGAAGGTGCCTCAAAGATTTCCTGTACAATTTCATTTTCAAGTCTTTTGGACTGCCATGGCTGAAAATCATCTTTCACGTGCCAAACGTCTTATATATTGAGTTGGATCTTTTTTAATTGATCTCTTTAGCTCTAAGTTAAAATGATGAGCCCTCTTACTGTTGTTACCACCTGGTCTAGTTTTCACCTCTACTGTTCACCCTTTTTAAAACTTATTCACCGTTCTCTTGATGGTTCTTGAATGAACATTGAAGATGGAACCCAGAGTATGAATGTTGGTGTCATTATTGAAGGCCTGAATGATCTTTTCCCTCTCACCATTGCTTAGTTGGGAAGACAGCGAGGCTGACATAAAACAATTTTAACTTGTTCACTTTCTAGTTGAATAACTCAAAAGATTCTTAAGACAAATGGTATCAAGAAAGTTAAACGTCTCATCTGAAAACCTGAAAAACACTGATATAGATTAGTGTTTTTTAGGTATTAAACAATCTGTACGGTGGACAATTATGCTGTAACACGATTTGGACAATTTTTTGTTACACCTGGTGTGTATATATATATATATATATATATATATATATATGTGTGTGTGTGTGTGTGTGTGTGTGTATATATATATGTGTATGTGTGTGTGTGAGCGAGAGAGAGAGAGATCTTTACTTTGGTAAGCATAAACCATATTCAAACTCGTACACCAGGAGAGGATATGCCTATATACATATACACCCATATATCGGCATTGATGGTTTAGCTTTTCTGGTTCCCAACCAACATTTTCTTGATCTTTAAAGTCCATTTCGTTGCTAAGGTCTACTAACCAGGCAGCTCCGTTGGCAACCAGCGTTTTACTCCAGGGCAACTTTTATCCGGTAACCCCCAAACGCCATCCTTTGGTCCCATCGACCCTTCCTCTACTTTACATCACACCACGACTGAAGCACCCTACTGATCTTTTCTTGCGTCCGGAGCAGTCACCTATTTGCTTATACTTTTCTTCTTTCTCGTCTTTTCTTCTTTCGCTTTTCTAAGTGGACGCAAAGCAGAGTGAACCGGGCTGACCCCGCATCGAAAGGTAGACGTAAGCAGGGCGACTTATATTTCACCTTTTACTGTTCGCCACCATCAACACCACTGCAGGCACAACCATCGTCTTCGCGTGTTTGCATGCATCGATTTATGACTCTGTGCATGCATATCTATCGTCTTACCCCCGCTCGCTTTTTCACTTTACCGCTCGTTTCTTTGTTTCCTAGTTCATTTCTTCGCTTTCCCTCTCACTGATACTTGGTCATTCCTGTCTTTATCTTTGCTCCTTTCTCTCTTTTATTTCTCCTCCTCGTTTCCAACATACTTCAATTTTCTTCCTTTTTATTTATTTGCATTTTGTCTATCTGGTTTTCACTCTGTTTTTATTCTCGGTAATATTTTTCTATTTTAAATCATTTATTTTTTATTCTTCGATACCGTAATTTAATATCTGTCTTTTTCCAACTCTTTATTTAAACCTTTTTCATGTATAGATTTACCTAAAAATGTTATTTGCTCTATCGTTCTCTTTCTGGTATTTGACACTTCTCTCTCATTCGCCTTCTCTACCTGTTTTCTTTTTGTTTTATTCTATTAATATTTATTAGCGAAAAAAGAGGAATCTTATTTTATCTTATTTTTATATTCTCTTTTGATTTATCTTCCGCCTCTTCTGTACTTCTCAACATAGATTCTATAGTTCCTGTAATTTCACTTCTTACTTTCTTTCCGTCTGTCTGTTTGTCTTTCTTAATGTTATCTTTTTATCGTCTGCTTTCCTTCAGAACCTTCGTCAACTCCTTATTCTTTCAATTTTAACCAGCAGGAAAAAGTATCGGCTTGCCAAGGGCAAGCCGATATTTATTTATTTATATATACATTTTTTTTTTGTTCTTGTGGTTGTTGTCCTTTTTATTCTTCTTCATTTTCTCATTCTTCTTCTTCTTACGTCCTTAATTCGCATTTTTCTCACCTTTAATGACAATTCTCCTTCCACTTGTTGTGTTTGTCTTTCTTCTTATTTTGTCTTACTTTTAATGATTCTTCTTTATTTTACTCTTCTTTTTTTGTTATTAATGCTTATTTTTCTCACCTTTAATGATTCTCCTTCTTCTTCTTCTTCTTCTTCTTCTTCTTCTTCTTCTTCTTCTTCTTACGTCCTTAATTCGCATTTTTCTCACCTTTAATGACAATTCTCCTTCCACTTGTTGTGTTTGTCCTTCTTATTATTATTTTGTCTTACTTTTAATGGTTCTTCTTCTTTTTCCTCTTCTTTCTTCGTTATTAATGCTTATTTTTCTCACCTTTAATGATTCTTCTTCTTCTTCTTCTTCTTCTTCTTCTTCTTCTTCTTCTTCTTCTTCTCTATATTCTCATCACATCCATTTCCCACCTTTCTTCCACCTAAACGCACATCATGCCACCTCAATTCACCTCATACAGACGCGAACCTGGTTGTGGCCACTGTTACTTGTTTTGTACCGGAACCGATGCCCCTCTGTGCACAGACCTTGCAGGATAGGAACGCGATTGGCACTGTGGGAGATGAGGGTTGAGCGATGGCAAGAAATGAAGCTAAGGAGAGGAAATAAGGAGGGAGTAACACAATGAATGCGTGTGTTGGGCAGGGATCGAAGTGCTCTGGACGAAACTGATGTATGCTTGTAGGTGATGATTTATCGATTGTATCGAAGTAGCAGTTGTGTTGGTAGTTAAAGGCAAAATGAACTCTGCCTTTTACCCTTACTCTCCTTCCTATATTCTATTATTCTTTCTTTCTTTCCTAACATATTTTCTACTTTCGTTGAACTGCTTATAATTTTCCACTTTCTTCCTTTAACATCCATGTTTGTCTTTCTTTACTCCTGTGCTTTTATCCTATCCACTCGCTTATTACACCTTTCTACAGTAAACTTTTCTTTTTCCCCGCCTCCTCTTCTCATTCTCATACACATCTTTCCTCTCTCTCATATCTATCTTCTTCCTTCTTCCTACTAGACTTTAATTTCCCTTCACCATTCGCCCAAGCAAACTCTATTCATGATGAACCGGTTCAAAGTAGGAAGGCACGCGTGCATTACCGAACGCTCGACTGGACATCCTCTGGCCTCTTGTCGCTCCGACCGGTGCCAAAGCGACTTCCACGTGCGTCCGGACGCAAGGTGCACACGCGCCACGAGAATGGTCAGTTGATTGGATGGGTGACTGACTTTACAAAGTACAGAGGCATGAGGTGGGATTGCGGTGAGCGCTGATATATCGCCTGGCAACGAAAAGGCGAGAAGATAGGTTGTAAGAGGAGTGCGGACAAGAGCAGGAGTGTGAAGCCTTTTCTCTGATATTTTCGATTGAATAGAACGGAAAATAAGAAGAGTTGAAGGTAAGAGAATAAGGGAAAGGTGTGTGAAAACAATGATCTATATAAATCAAGAAAAAACTGTTTATTTGTTTAGAGATAATTAGGTAATATATATATATATATATATATATATATATATATATATATATATATAGAGAGAGAGAGAGAGAGAGAGAGGGAGACAGACAGACAGAGAAAGATAGAGAGAGCGGAGAGAGAACATATCTATCTAAAACATATTCTTTAGTATATATATATATATATATATATATATATATATATATATATATATATGGTAAATATATGACAATTTGGAAAACCTGTTATGTTGACATGTTTCGCCGATGAAACTGAAAAGAAATTATTTCAAGTGAATTTATTTCAAATAAAATACGTTTTTCTGATGACTATATTTGATTGTTGATACATATTGCTTTGTCATATATTTATTATTTCATCTCATACATATTTTATCATATATATATATATATATATATATATATATATAGGCAACATATTTTCATTCTAATTTCTTATTGAATAATATAGGCATATTATGTCAGTTTTATAATAATTCTTTTTTGTCCGCTAATCAGCTTCTTGATGTTAAGAGGAAATTCATCAAGGAATGCGGAAAACACGCGGTTCCTTGTCCAAGTTAGATAGGGACAAAACCGCCAAAGCCTTCCTCAGCATGACCCCCCGCCGGAGAAAGTGGTGGCCTCCAATGGTGTCCATATTGAGTGATTTTTTTACCTTGTATATGCGCCTAACGTTTTAGAAAATTTTATTGAAATATATTAATTTGTTTTATAAAAAAAAGTTCTGTTTTTTATTATCCAGTAATATACCTGATTTATCTGCGCCACACTTTACATCATGAGGATCATCTCATCCCATATGTTGAAAGTCTTTGACAAGTTGCGGTATAAGGGGTTACTAGATAAACTTTACAGCGATGGAATCACTGGAAGAGTCTTCTTAATCATCAAATCTTTCCTAGCAGGTAGATTTATGAAATTAGTTGTTAGTGGCCAATACTCCGAGGCCCGGGAAACCAATACAAGCGTACCCCAAAGCTCGCTTCTCAGGGCAACTCTCTCCATTATATTAATGATCTAAGAGTATACTAAGATATTTTGTGAATATCTATTTAGATGATACAACGGTATATAGGTGCACCTCCAAAACTCTAGATGACCAGAGCACAGCAGTTGATCACTCCTCTGACCTCTGACCTTAATGGAGGAAAAACTGATTGGTCACTTTCAATAGCTCGGAAATCAAGCTAGTAACGTTCCGTCATCACCGAGCAGAATCTGAGTCTTCGTCTATCGCGATGAAAGTGTTAGAATGCTGGAAACAAGGAGCATAAATAAAAATGAAAAGGGAGAAAAAATAAAGAGAGAACGAGAGAGAAAGGCAAAGTAACAGTGAGAGGGAAAACAAAGAAAGGGGCAGGGAAACAAAGAAATAAGTGGAAAAGTGAATAAACAAGTTGGAAAGACGATAGATATGCACACGCAGAGTCATAAATCAATGTATGCAAGCACGCAAAGACAATAGTTTTGCTTGTATTTTGACTTAAGCACACTGCAGACCCAAAGTGGGAACTCGCATATACGATCCATCACTAAAGATGCTATAAAAATACCTCACTCTACCTTTATCAGAGCCAACTCAGGCCGGGAATGGAGTTATATATCTGGTCCCTATTTACACTTTTCAGTCTTGATAGTATCCAAAAGCGCCTATGCGGCTTTGTGGGCGATGAATTAATTTCCAATCTACGACCTCTTTCCAATAGATGCAACTCACTCGCTATTCTATCGCTATTTACATGGATAATGTTCAAACAAGCTACATTCGTTAGTTCCACCAACTGTAACCTTTTCAAGTAAGAATCGTCATGTTGCTTACACTGAGGCAACACTCTTTCTCTTCGTATTCCATTAGTGAAACGTAAGTTCCACTCTAATAGTTTTTTTCCACGAACTTGGAGTAACCGACTACCGTGACTATGCTTTATCGACACTACAACTTTAAACTTGTACAAGTCTATGGCTATCTGATATCTTTCCCATATATCCTCATAAATTGCGCCTCTTATCGCTTAGAGTTAGTGCTCACACAACATTTTCAGTAACTCTACATTGAGTGGCTTTTGGGCATTGTGAACATCAGTAAAAATAATGAATATAATTCAGTAAATAACTGATGGATATCGCCTTTAAGGTGAGCAGTTTTTTGTGAATAAAGTGTTTAATATTTAGAAATAGAACATTAATAGAAACGTCTAATACCTCTCTGTGATGCATCCCTTCAGGATATGGGCGATTATGGTTCTCCACATCTTCCTATCCCTTGTGGCTCTTTTTACCAAATCTCCCCGTTGCACCATCCATTCACACAGCTCGTCAGGTAGGTGACTGTCTTCCCCTATCTCTCTTGCTTTCAATATTCCCAGTGAGGATTTAGTTTTCTAATCCTTCTTTCCTCATTATATGTTCAAGGAATTTCCACTATCTCTTCCTGATGATTAGCATTCGTTTTTTTTGGACATTTTCTTCAAGGCCCACTCAAGATCAAATTCCAGTTGCGACCCCCGAGCTCACTTATGCAAAAATATTATTGCCAAGGTATGAATCTTTATCACCCCACAGAGTTTAATAATAGAACAAACTAGGCCCTCTAGCATTGGATGGTAAATGATCTTCTTCCTTCTGCTGTTTTCCTTCAGAAGGTGAATGTTTATGGCTCTCCCCAACTTCTCATCAGTTATTGCTCTTAGCAATATTTGATATTTTGCTATACGTCCAACATCTACCCTGCCATCGATTTATGCAAGCTCCTCAGGTTGTTTACTAACAATTTTCATTCTCCACGTTGGTTTCAATATGTTCTATGAATGTCAAATTTTCCAAGCCTTATTTTTTCATTATGTGACTCAGACATTTCAATTGAATTTTTCTGATTCTCAATAAAGTATCATTTTTATTTTCATTTTTCTAAAAAAAACTTCCTCATTTCATACTTGCTCCGACTATGGAATTCTCAGTACACTTCTTTGGAACCGCATTTCTGTCGCCTGCAGTTTTCTCTCCAGACTGTCGCGCATTAACATGCTGTATAAGCTGATGGATAGCAATCCAACACTTTTGTCTGTTTCTAAAGACATTTTCCCTGTATATATTTTTAGGTTTTGGAATACTTCTTCCCATAATCTAATGTGACGTCCCCCGCCGGTGTCGCTGCGCCAAAACGTGACGTCCGCCTGTCTGCGTTAGTCGTGCTATCCTGTCCTGTGACGACCGACTGGCTTAGTATTGGTCGCGGCACCCAAATGTGACGTTCTAACCTTTTGGTGATTCGGATGGGAATCTGGTTAGATTCGATATCAGCCTCGTCGTTCCCAGCTCGCTTCCAACGTCTGGTTACCGAAGTAACTGCTTTGATTCTCAGTCTACCTACCCACGTTGTGAATTGATCTTAGGCAGACGAAATCAATCAGTCGCCGGGCCGTAATGCAAGCTGAGTTTGAATAAGGGTGGCATCGCACAAATAGATGTAATAGAAAATAAAATAACAACTCGAAAAGTTCAAATGTGTTAAAAAAAGATAACAATATTTTATATCTGGTTGCTGGATACAGGACTGCGTCTATTTCCCAACCCGCTATATGGATTCGTGACACGTTGTTTTTGTTATGCGAGTCTTAACATCTTAAGTTGTCTGTTTTTTAAGAAACTGGTTCTTGGTGTGTTTTCAGGCGATATTCGTAAAACTTGTTTTGGTGGTATGAGTCTAAGTCGTTCTTCAAAAATAAATTGTTCTTGGTTAGAAGATGAGTTCGGAATTGCGTGAATCTTGGTCAGCTAATGCGTGGTGGTCTTCAGAACTGGAACTCACTCGAACTAAAAAAACTCAACTGAACCCAACTGAACTTATCTGATTATCGCTCGCTGAGACTTTGCTTATATGGACGCCGACCAAAACCGAGGTGGGCTCGTCGGGGTTTGAGGTTCCTTGATAATTCTAAACCCACAATCCACTTCTTTGTTTTCGGCCAGGAAATTTCCACTCCTTTCCATTTTTGGAAGTCTTCTCCTACTCCCACCTTCTTCTGTTCTCATATGGGTATCTCACCATACCTTCAGAGGGCGTCAACGGTTTTCCCTCTCTCTCGCAGTGACATCTCATACCTATCCCCTCAATGGGTGCCAGCAGCCCCCCCTTGCATCACATGATCACCTCCGCCTGGCTCTCGTTAACATTCAGCCAATGGGCGCTCAGCAGTGTGGGTGTGACCAGACTAGCCTTGTTTTTAAAAAAATCTTGCTAAAAAAAAAAAAAAAAATTATCTCCTCTTTCTTTTTCTATTTCTTTTCTTTCTCTCTTTTCCTCTGGCCGCCAACAGACCAATACGACCCGTAGTGTGATAATCTCAATTCTTATCTCAATGTCACTTCATATGGAATTCGTCAATCAGATTTTCGCCAGCATCAAGTGGGTGCCCATCTAGCGAAACACAGCCAACTTTTCGTCCTGATAAGGTAGTTTCGCTATCCTAGCCGTATTTGCATTCTTGGTGCCAATTTCTGATAATATAATTTCGCTGTCATAATTTCAACACAAAACAGACACCTTGTCCAACGATATCTTCCCATCGACAAAGACTTAACCTATGGTTTGGTTTTCTTTGTTTTTGCAACTCGTGTGTGGCCCACGGACACCTCCGTTTCTCGGTCAGAGGACGACACAGTTAATTTTTATCTATTTAGAATTTTGTCTCTGAGGCCAACCTGGAATTCGTCAATTAGCTTTTCGCCATCACCAAGCGGTTGGCCCATTAGAGGTTTTCACATTCTGGCGTTATCTATTCCCGATAATATAAGTTCGCCACCATGACACAGTTAATTTTTATCTATTTAGAATTCTGTCTCTGAGGTTATTTGGCCAACCTGGAATTTTCACCCGACCCGTAACTGGAATCAGATTAATTCCAGTATCTCTTTTTTTTATTTTTTCTTAACAATGCCAATAAAAAATTTTCACCATTTTTCCTTGTCAAAATAACACCGTTTAATGTCCCTTTCGTAATGTTTTTTTTATCATCTAAATTTAACTCTCGCCTTTCTTTTTTTTTCTTTCTTTCCTTTTTCTTTTCTTCTTTCTCCCTTTTAAGCAAGCTAATTAGTGTCACACTAATATCTGTTCGGATCTCGGTGCCATATTTTCCATCCTCTGTTAAAACACTTCTCTGACATTATAGACTTCTCCGCTTGTTTCATATGGACATCTCCAATTCGTAGTTCTTTCTTCTCTGACTGAAGGCCAGTTTTTCTGTTTCGTTGCAGTTGATAACCCATCTTGATTTCCAACTCAGATTTTGGCAGTGCAATTTTCTTTTAAAAAACAGAACAAGTGTAAGATATAACAAATTTAAAAGTTAGTTTACGTAAAAAAATTAACATTTCATTTTCTAGCATATTTTAAAATAGACATTATATCATTTAATAAAACCAGTAGATTTCTTTAATGCGTATGTATATCTGCAAAGCAGAGACTTGGAAGATAATTTTTGGATTGATTGCTTTATTCATTCATTTTTTACGGCTTATCAACCTGTTGCAGGTTATTTAAAACCAGAAAATATTTTTAGATTGTAAGATTTTCTTTTGATATAATAATGGCTAAGTGATACAAGTCTTACTAATTAACCCATATCTGGGGGAAAGAGGTAGAGTCTTTCTTTCTCAAGACCATTTGCGCATAAGTGAACACAGCTGGAATCGAAACTCGGTTCCCCGATTAAGAACTCTGAGCCATTATCCACTAAATCACCCGTATATCCAAACCTACAGTACATGTTATTCCAAGCGGTAACCCTTTTAGGTACTGACCAGGCTCGTGGTTGCTTAAACTTCGGTGAACGTACAGCAACGTGACATGGCTGTAAGCCGATAAGTCATAGAACTTTATAGCTATATATGGGAAACTGAATGACAAAATTATAAAAAAAAGTCTCCGACATGTTTTGTTCCAAGAAGCAATAGAATAAACGCTGGTTATGAATTTTACATCGAAAACCGCCGATGATCCTGTTATGGTTCAGGTTAGGACCAAGGACGAACAGCACGAAGACAAGAGCAGAAATAACGAAGGTATATTACACGAAATAATAATGCAAGATGTGGAAGGTGTTTGTATGACTGTCAGTCTGGTTTGGAGTGAACTGCCATCGGCTCGATTCGATTCGATATTTACTCCCCCACCCCACGAGGGAAAGATGTGGCACAAGGCAGAGTTTTACGTGGGTTTTCTGAGCCCGTAGGCTCGGTCAAAAAATGCCTGTAGAAACTGTAAAAACAAAATCGGGTTCGTCAACCTCTCTGAACGAGGTTCTACCCTTCGGCGGAGCCTCGTCCGGGTTCCTCTCTGGTCAGAGGCAGAGAGTTCGACCGTCAAGCCGAAACGGCTCGGCTCAATTTGACCCTCTCTCTTGAGAGGCGTAGTATATAAAGTGTTAGGAAGGGTTCATTCTGTAATTATATGTAAGAACCCATGACAGATATAGTTTTTCTTTTTTTTTTTAATTTAGGCCCTCCGATGTATCTAGAATCATAATCTTAGCTCAACCCTTTTTAGCTTTCTATCGCTTCTGCTTTATTTATTTATTTTTTTTTATCGCCATTGTTATTAAATATCCCACATTGTTATAGCATAAGTTTTTGGAGGAAAGCAGATATGTTGTATGAACCGGGACGTAAATTTGCTATAGAAGATTCATAAATTAGTGCACTGTCACTAAAATAAAAACAGCCAATTATGATTTTAACACACAATGCACAGTCTCCCGAAGCTAGTACAATTTGTTGCAGTTTTTTTTAAATAGGGAAAGTAACATTATCAACCATTATTATTAGTAAACATTTCATCCTGATTTTGGTTGTGTTGTTTTTATCTCAACATGACTCGTACTGTCAGCAGTCTGCTAAAAATGAATACAGTAATCCAAACGTGCACACACACAAACACAGACATGCATATACACACACACAATCACATTTACACAACAAAAACACGTGAGTTCCACCTGGCCAATGAAAAACAAGGAACACAATTAAAAGTAAGAGAATTTTCTTTTCTATAATTCATTTCTAAAATTTCTAATTTTTAAATTGATGCAAAAGATGTTAAAATTATAAATGTTTTCTTTTTGTTCCTTAGCCTATCATTAAAAAACATAATATAAAAGTAAAATTAAGAAAAATAGTTGAAAATATTACATATAAAAATGGAAATAAAAATAAAACTGCCATTTTTATGAGCAGGCAATCTCTCTGCTCACTGTAAAATACTGTAAAATCTTAAAATAAAAAGACTTGACAGCTTTTAATTAAAAACCTACCCTCATTAAATGTCTGTGATATTTCGATTTTAATAACTAAATTTCTTTTCTTTTTCTCTTCGTCTATCTTTTCAAATAAAGAAAGCAACATCTTTATAAATCGATTTTATTCCTTCATGATGCTTTATGAAAAAATGGATAAGTTGACATTCATGTATTTTGCAGCAGAGACGATAGATTATTAATTTATGTCAATCTGCTGTTATTTGCCTGAGATTAATAAGAAAACAAAACATTTGCTCGTATTTTTTCAATGAATTTATTAAATTCAGACATCAACGTAACTTTATTCACTTCTTCTGTTTAGAACTAAGAAAGCTTAATCCGCTTAACTGAGTTTTCCGTTCGCACATGCTTAGGAACGGTGTAATAATTTCAGAAGGAAAATCATTAAATTATTAAATAAACATTACTTAACAACAGTTAATACAACCAACGCCAATTAGGCCACAACACCAGCAAGCATTTCTACTAAAACGGAAACACCCAGCTAATTACACATTAATAATGATAATAATAATATTAATAATGAAGAATAAGAGTAAATCGAAATCTCAAAAATGTGACAAATGTGGGGATCAACAATTCCAGCTGGAGCTGGAGCTTGAGCTGGAGCTGGAGCTCTTGGATTGATTGTAAAAAGGTTCCAATAGACCAGATGAAAACATTCCTGGTAGCCCAAACATTGAAGAAATACAAAAACTTATACTCACAAGTACACATCTTACAAAAGGTTTTATTCATATAAAATATATGTGTTGTTGATTTATTTGTTTTGTTTTATTTGTTTTCATTAAAAATGCTCAGTGGAAAATGTCATGATGCAATTTCTGACCTTAGGTCCATGGTTGGGACCCAGAAATAAATGAGTATACACTCGGAATCAAAGGAAATGTAGTAGTAGTAGTAATAATAATAATAATAATAATAATAATAATAATAATAATAATAATAATAGCGTCATGGGTATGACGATAAACTACATCCGCGTCCTGGCTATGACGATGAACTACATCCAACAACAAGGCTTCAGATAATGTTTTCGGAAAAATGTTGGCAGCTATACGTTTTTGAAACAATGTTGCCAGGTATACGTTTTTGGGAAAAATAATGTTGCCAGCTATGCGTTTTTTGAAAAAAAAATAATGTTGTCAGCTATATGCTTAATAGTACTGTATATTTAATATATATATATATATATATATATATATATATATATATGTGTGTGTGTGTGTGTGTATATATATATATATATATATATATATATATATATATATATACCTTAATTTGGCATTAAATGGCCCACAGAGATTGATAATGCCATAAAACCCAACCAACCAACCAACCAACTAGGATTACTTTGCAGTGTGCAAGCAAATAAGCGCTAGGTTGCTAAAAATGTTCCATACAAAATAGGCATTTTAAATTCATATAAACTGGATTTGGCATTAAATAACCCACAGTGGTTGATATGCCATAAAACCCAAACAAACAAACAAATAATAATAATAATAATAATAATAATAATAATAATAATAATAATAATTATTATTATTATTATTATTATTATTATTATTATTATTATAAATTCAAGGATAAGCAACGTTGGCAAGACAGATCTCTGCATGGACAATATCCAGAACGAGGCTAATAAAGCCGATATTGATAAAGTTAACACTCATCGATGGTTACGTGCAACTGGATTAAAAGCTGAAACGGAAAGCTTTATTCTTGCCGCGCAAGACCAGTCTTTTCACTAGAAAATTTCAGTAAAATATCATGTATAATATTGTGGATCCAAAATGCAGTTCTGTAACAAATATCAGGAATCTCTAGACCATCTAATCTCAGAATGTTCTGTACTTGCGCCAAATGAGTATAAGAATCGTCCCGATAGATTGGAGCAATACTTACTTACACTGGTCAATGTATAAGCACTTTGGAAAAGATGTTAATAATCACTTGTAAGAACATCACCCAGCAACGGTTACATAAATAGGTACAGAATTCTATAGGATTACACCATCTCTACAATCAGGAAAATTGAAGCAAATAGGCCGGATATAATTGTCAAAAGTCGAAAAGAAAAAAACTTTGCTTGCCCACCTGACTGTAACAAAGCAAACAAGGAATTAAAAAAAAAACTTTCGAAGTATAGAGACCTGGAAATCGAAGACAAGAATTGTACCAATCATAGTAAGTGCGCCTGGAATGTAAAAATGCGACACAATCAAAATATTCCTGGAAATCACAGTTTAAGAGAAATGCAAAAGAAATTTCTTACAATCCACACACTAAGAAGAATTTTGTACATGTAACGCTAGTGATGTTATGGGAGTTAGGAAAAAATCATGAAATGTTTCCATAACAACACACACTATCAGCCTTAGGTCTTCCAAGGAGGTAGTGTGACCAGAACAGAAATCGAATAATAATAATAATAATAATAATAATAATAATAATAATAATAATAATAATAATAAAAGACATAGTAGGTTCTATCGACAAAATACGATATTCCAAATGGACCACAGGAAGTTTTACAGGTAAATTGAAAAAGCAGGTATAGAAGTCAAAAAGGTACCATCTATTGAAGAAGTGCAAACATTTTGGGAGAATATTTGGAGCAAACCAAAGGGATTTCATTCCAATGCAGACTGTACCAAAATAGAACAAGAAAAAAATAAAGGATAAAGCTGTGGAAGAATAATGTTATGTAAGAAATAGAAACCCCCAAGAAATGACAAACTACCCAACTTTTGGCTCTGTCATCTAACATCAATTCATAAAACTCTTGCACAAACTTTGTCAATGCTAATTAACAACCTAATGAAATTTCAGAATGGATAACTGAAGGTACTACATATCTCCTACCAATACGAGTGAAGCAGATGATCCAAAAAATAATAGACCAATAACATGTCTGATCACCACATATAAATTGATCACGTCTGTCTTGATGAACTCTACTTACTCAATGAAAACAACATTCTTCTTCTGGAACAGAAGGGATGTCGAAGGGATGTCGAAGAGGTTCATATGGTTGCAAAGATCAACTACTAGTAATCAAAATGCTCCTGGAAAATTTCAAGATAAAAGGTAGAAATCTAATCACGGCCCTGGATATATTAGCGTAAAGCCTTTGATAGTGTTCCACACTCTTGGATCCTTAAGGCTTTGGAAGTGTACAAAGTCTTCTCGGTGATAATAAATGTCCTTTTAATATAGAATGGAACTGTGAAAAAACCACATGCCTAAATCACACAACAGTTACTGTCACATCCAGTTGCTTAAATAACCAACGAAGAATCTTTAAAAGAGAATCTCTGTCGCACCTTCTTAACTAACCTTCGAATGGATAGAAATTAAAATGAAAATGTCTAATCATCTATTCTGCGTGGATCACATAAATCTCTCTGCCAATGTCGACAATGAGTTGAAAGGTATCCTCAATATTGTAAAATGTTGCAGTAGTGACATTGGTATGGATTTTGGATTACATAAATGTGCAGAAGTAACCTTCAAGAAAGGGGGAATTACAGAAATACACTCATTAGATTTTGATTATGTTGCAAACATTAGTGAACTGGAACAAGAAGAAGCTTAGGAGTCAGCGAAGAAGATGGAATACAGTAATACCCAAATGGAGGAGAAGGTAAGAAATAAATACTTCAGGTGTGTGTCTGTGGTCTTAAATACCGAATTGAATGAAAAATGTTTATGTATGTTTCCAGATCCGAAGTAGGTAGAGGATTAGTTCAACTAGAATTGTCTTACAAAACCACAACAATCGGTCTTCAAAGATACCTGGAAACTACAGAAGACTGGTTGATGATCTGCTTCAAAGAACCTAAAGAAATAAGAAACTATATTCAGTAAAGAAGGCAACTGATTCAAAAGGAAATTTTAAGTGTGTGAATAAACCATAATACATCTACTGCAGCGGCAAAGAACCTAAATGAGAAAGCAAATGTAATGTACCAAATGTAGAAACGATGGCAAGATAAGCCTCTTCATGGTCAATAATCTGCCCGTACTAAACTGATGTAGACAAACCCTGTACTCATAAGCGGTTATTATGTAGAGCGGGATTAAAACTTAAAACCAAAGGTTTTATTCTTGTTGCCCTGGAGCTATGATTGTTAACTAAAATTTACAAAGTATATATAATGAAAACAACAGAAACAAGATTTCTTGATGGACAGGACAGTTTGTTCAGACAGTAGAGCAGCTTTGAAGATTTAAAAAAATTATCAAAAAACAAGGATCTTGAAGAAGAAATTTTAAAAAAATGTGACTCATGAAGACATCAATAATTTCACTTGTGGTTGGGGTCTTGAATTTGATTGCCAAATGTTCGGATAAATTCATTGAAAGGATTCCTGGCAGCCTATGTCTTAAAGAGATACAAAAGTTGTTTATACAAACATATCTGAAACTCTACTAAGGGCTTAATCTCTATAAAATTTTTGTGTTTGGATGTTGTCTTTTAAAACAAATGAAAGGTGGAAAATGTTATTATGACGCTGCTTGGGATGCGGAAGGAAATGAGCATACAACAGAAATCAAAGCAAATAATAATAATAATAATAATAATAATAATAATAATAATAATAATAATAACAAAACCCCGTCTTTTTAATGCCGGAAGGAAAGTAAAAGCTGACGTTGATGACAAAACGTCAGACTGTTCTCATCTTAAATGATCACTTCAACGTTGAAACACCAGTTCCCGTATGATCACCTAAGTTAAGCAATCTCGTGTCAGGTCAGAACCTAGGTGGGTGACCTCTTGGGTATACTGGGTGCTGTAATCTTGGCTGTGCGGATTGTGTAATGTACAGTCTCTCGGAGTTTTTAATCGGAGAACAGTTTCAATTTTTGGTTCCTTCATTACATTCACTTACGCGCAAATAACCTTGGGAAAGGTATGAATTCAGCTCTTCTTCCCACAGGTTAATTAATAAGACAAATCATTAAACCGTTATTATCTAAAAAAAATTCTTACAATCGAAAAATATTTTCTGACTTCAAATAACCTGCAAACGGTTGATAAGTCGTAGAAATGGGATCGAACAATCACTTCAAGGAATTCTTCACTGTCAATGTTAAAGAGCTACTGTTTCTACAATTGTGGCACTGAAATGGTTAATATGAAATGGGACGTATAATTGCACGAGGTCACTTACAATGCAACTGAAAATCGTTATCATTAACGAATCTAGCCGCTAAACATTCGAGGATGATCAGAGGAGAAAGAATCCTAATAGTATATATTCCTGGACTACTCAGCAGCTGAAACCCTATATGTGCATGGGCTGCCTTCTCTTCACTCTCCAGGCTTTCTAGATTCCAAAAGCGTCCCCGGGTCCTTAAGGGTGATGAATTATTTTCCACCCTACAACCCGCTTTCCCACAGAGGAAACGTCGCAAGCCTGTCGCAGCTCTATCGCTATTTCCTTGAAAAGTATTCAAACGAACTACATACCACCAGTCCTAACCTTCACGGCTAAAAGCCTACATTCCTTCTAGCGAATAAACCTTTGTATTCCATTGGTAAGATGTTAATTTCACTGGGGCTGCTTTGTGGAACCGACTCGCCCGTTGATGCTTCACAGGTCACTACAATCTTAACCTGATCAAGTCTAGGGTTAACCTTTACCTTCCTCTGCTATGCGATTAAACTGTACCTCTTACTCTGCAACCCTCTACTTCGCGTGACTCTTGGGCCTTATAGAGGATGGACATCATTATAAACAAACAAACAATGGATATAAATAGCTGGACTAAACTCTAATGAGATACGTTCGAATAGATTCATTAAAGGGATAGTTGGCGATCCATGTTGTAATGAATCTTTTTCACACCTTTCGAAGAGCTTTATCTATGTGTATTTTTTATTGCAGAAATTATCAGATGAAATGATTTGGACGCCGGAGGAAATTAATACACAAGAAAATCAACGATAAACACCACCCAGACCCGGTTACACAGACCTATTACAATTTTATGGGACTACACAATACACACAGACAGAACAATCAAAGCTACCCCACCAGACCTTGTTATTAGAGACGCAAACAAAACAAGTGCCTCCTTATTGATATGGAATTCCTTGCAGACTGCAATGTATCTTTGAAAATCTTGAACTCGAAATCTCACAAATGTGACACATGAGAACATCAATATTACCTGTTGTATTTGGAGCTATTGGATTGATTGGAAAATATTCCAATAGCCTCATTGAAGGGATTCCACGTAGTCCATGCATTAAAGAAATACAGGAAATTTTTCTCACAAGTACCACCCACATCTTACGAAGTGCTTTATTTATGTAAAATATGTGTTTGTTTTTTTTAATTGGTCAGTGGAAAATATGATGTCATTTCTGACCTCAGGTCTCTAATCGGAACCTAGAAAAATTAAGTACACACCAGCAATCAAAAAAGTAATAATAATAATAATAATAATAATAATAATAATAATAATAATAATAATAATAATAATAAAATGTTGCAGTCTCAGCCGTCAAAAACATCATTGTAAAACGTTTGAAAAATTATGCACATAGAAAGAGCTCGACGTAGAAATCAGTAGAATGTAGCTGCATCTCAAGTTATTAGCTGTTGTGTCTTTGTGAATGGAATCAAAAGATGCCATCAAATACCTGATACACCTAAAATATATGAATTACAAAAAGAGCAATACTCATTGACACTTCTCAAATTTTGGTGACTACAATTTTATCTGCCTGCATCTTTTGATACAAGCAAAAACAAAACAAAAAAACTTGCAGTCTCTTGAATTCTCTGGATGAGACTTGGGGACAACAAAGAAAAACTGGGAAATTTGGATAAAAGTAAATAAAAAATAAAACTGATGACATTGCATAACTTTTTGCATCTTCGGAATTACGATAACAAACTTAGATTAAATAGAAAAAAAGGAAGATGTGACCTCGTCAATATTGAAAATTGCGTCTGTTTTCCTATTAGAGTTGACCGTATTTGGCATCAAGAAAGACGCACATTTATATGCAGATCATGTTCAAGAAAAATATTTAGTGTATTTAAGCATTTAAAGCAAGTTTTCAGTACATTAGAAAACAATGTGAAAACACCTTGCCTATACTAGAAAACATATATATCAATAGAGTATATAACAGAAAAGTATACAAGTCTGCAGTTCAGCTGAAAAGAACACATTCACCACTTCACGAGTTATGCTAAATTATGACTTGTCCTAATCGCAACTGTATAGATGCCGTTAACACGGTTATCCATAACATATTAAATTCACCTTTATCCTAATATAAAGGAAGGTAAGGTAATCAAATTTAAAAGATAAAAAATGATTAGTAATAGGACAGTGAGTGTAATTAGTATATTACCAATAGTTCTATATCTGTTTATATTTCTGAGACGAAGTTTTGTAACTCGTTACATTATTTACATTGTTCGTACTCATCTTTATTGTCATATTCATAACGTTTCGATCGTTGTACGCTCCGGACTTCTTCAGGTGATATACCTTGATTTTCTGGGTATGTTAGTAACTCAACTCTCCAAATTTTTGTTCACCTCTGCTATTGAACTCACAAATCATTGGGTCAAATTACTGGGGTATTTTAACCAACGCTTTTATCCAGTGGGTCATATATCCTTGGAGACATCAGTGTATGAATTTTTGGGAACTTATAAGCATAATTTCTCAGTTACCATATTTTTTTTACCAGAGTTCATATTACAGTTTGGTATCATTATTGTTTTTTTTCTAGGAAAATAACTGAAACTGAGATATCCAGAAAAGGCATGGCACGTGGAACTAGTACAATCTACACCGGTGGATGAAATTTCAACGTATATCACCTGAAGAAGGCCAGAGCGTACAACAGCTGAAACGTGAAGCATATAAAAATAAAGATGACGACATTAACGAATGATTTAATAGTGTAAATAGTTACAAAAGTTTTGTTATTGAAATTAATAATAATGCAGAAATTTAAGCATACGGCAGCGAATGTTAGACGGTGTCCTCAAAGATGAAGAAGAGACTGGAGACAACGGAGGTATGGTTCTACAGAAGGATGCTAAGGATATCATGGACAGGACATATGAGCAACGATGTTTTTTTTTAGAGAATGCAAACAAGAAGAAAGATTATACTTAACATCTGGAAGAGGCAGCTGAAATTTCTTGGATTGGTAAAGAGAAAGAAGGGCTTGGAGAATCTGATACTCACTGAAAGAGAGACAAGGGAAAGAAAGCTGTGACATACTTAGTGGGCTTAATCAAGTGGATGGCAGAACAGGGTCGGGGAGAAGAAGCAAAAGGACAAAATATATTGAGAACTACAAGGGAAAGTGGAGAGCCATGATCGCCTACATCCTGAAGGGACAAGGCACATAAAAGAAGAAGAATATTAAGAATAATGGAGATCTTGTTATAGTTTTAAATTATTATTTGCTGATTTCATTTTTTGAAAATATATGTAAAGAAAACGAAAACAAATAAACTGTATGAATAAAACTTTAAGTAGAAAAAAAAACATTAAATAAGAAAACCTAGCAGAAACCGACCCACCATGTGACCAAGCAATAAAAAATATACTAAATAATTTCCATAAAGATCATAAGGTCAGCCATATTAAGCTTCCAAATGTCACAAGTCGTATAAGTAATAAAAGAAAAGAAAATTCGAAAGTGAAACCGAAAGTGAGAGTGAAATTATAGTACAGGAATATCGAAATGAATCTAAAAACAAATGAAACGAAATGGAGCAATTAAAAAAAAAAAAAAAATGAAAGAAAGAAAGAAAGAAAGAAAGAAAGAAAGAAAGAACTTAAATTGTTCTTCTTTGCATGTTCGTCACTTGCGTGAAGAGCGCGGTTTAACATTTTAGATGTCATAATTGTTATTTTTGTTGATGCTGTTGTTTCATATTCTGATGTTGTTATCTTTTTTGTAAGCATTCTCAACCGTTTATGTATTTCTTCATTATAAGAAGGTGAAAGATTTTATTCTGTCGGTATAATTGACATAGCTATTAATGAACCGTTTTTGACAACTTAATTTTTAATACTTTCTATCTGAATTTATTTACATTAATTACATCTAGGCTCTATTTTTATTATCACCAACCCTTTATTTAATCTACCGTGTCGGTCATTCACATTCCATTGACCCTATCTAGGAATATCTCATCTAGTTCTTGTACAGTACTGCTAGGTTTTCATTGGTGTAAGTCGGCATTACTCGTCCCCGGCATTAAAACCACAATTAATATATCACCAAATGCATAAACTACGCAGGCATTGTTCTGTCAGACAATCCTAAGGTGCTTAACTTGAAGCCTTAAACCTAATCTTCTGAGACTGCTGCTGCAATTTGACACGCTTGCATTCACAGAGGCTTCTTTTTTTTCTTGTTGCTGATGCTCTTGAAACCTTGAAATTTCTGACCAGTGTTAAATAAGAAATAAACAAGGTATCTTTAGACATGCTTAGTTGAATAGTTTACCAACATAGATTAGTTCAGTGCAAAATTCCGTGAATGTTACACTGACAAACAAGCACCTAATGATGTCGGAGGGGGGCACAACACCCGAAACGTTGAGAAAATAACAATATATATGAGCTCAATAGTCCTAACATGAATAATCTGTAACATCTGACCCACGTTTGGTCACCGGGAAGAAGACCTCTCGCTGTGTTATGAAACCAAGGTTGTCGTTGAATGATGTAGTAATTAGCATTAGCAAGCAAGCACTCGCCGAAACGCTCAACCGTAAAAACGTTAAGGTAGGAGAAACCAGCGTTTCTAAATTCCAGGAATTAATTGATACGGTAAACATTTTACTCTCATTAAGGCTTTCATTCATCATAATATTTGTAAATATCCATGCCAATGATGTGACGATATACGACTAAAACTCTAAAGCTCTTGGTGATCAGAGATTGGCAACTGATCTCTCATTCTAGCTAGCATTAAATTGTCAGTGGAGGAAAAACTGTTAGGTTACATTCAACACCTCATTCAATGCCTCCAAAACCAAGCTAATTACATTCTATCATCACCGATCGGACTCTAAACTACCGCGAGTCACAATGAATGGATGTCCCCCGAGACTATTGGGCCTTAAATCCACACCTGACCTTAAGTGGAATTTGTACATACGGTCCCTCGCTAAAGATGCAGGAAAAATGTTCGGCTACCTGTATCATCTCAGTAACTACTTGACTCCTTACACTATCCTCTACCTTTCAAGTGCCATATCAGACTGAAAATGGAGTACTGTCGTCAAAGTTAGGCAGTAACTGCTCAGACCTCACTTTACAGTATCGATAGAATTCGAAAGAGTCTCCGAGTTCTTGTGGGTGACAAATTATTTTCCACCCTTCAAACTCTTTCTCACAGGGAGGATGTTGCAATTCTCTCACTGCTCTTTTTACTCCTTCCATGGAAAGTGTTCGGACGAACTATATTCCTTGATTCCGTCAGTGTTAGCCTTCACGGCAAGGACCCGCCATGCCACTTATATTGTAGCAAACTAACCAACATTCTTTCCGTATTCCATCGGCGAGAAATATATTCCACTCGAACAACTTCTTCCCGCAAAGACTGCTTTGTAGAACCGACACCAATCACTACAATCTTAATGTATTCAAGTCTAGGGTTAACAGTTATCTTCCCCTCCTGTCCGTGTAAACGGCTTCTTAATATAACCCTCTGATTCGAGTGTCTCTCGGGCCTTGTACAGGGTAAACCTCACTGTAAAAAAAAATCCGCTTCTTTCTAAATTTATAAAAATGAACTACAGACTGATTAGCGAAACTTACTAAAAGAAATTTATATTAGAAATTCAAAAGTGGATGATTATTTGTTATATCCAATTTTTAGGACCCTTTTTTTTTCATTGGCGGATAGTTCTCGCCTCGGAAAATGAAATCGGAATTGCAGAGTTAAATTTCTGATCGATTCTATATCGTTCACTTCAGGTTAATTCTCTTGGAAATGGCATGACGCTATATTCCACCCACCCTGTTTTGTTTTAAATAGCGGGAAATACTTGGCTCCATTTTCTCGAAGGGGTAACCAGCGTGGTAGAAGGACAACTCTGAATTCAAAAACAGTCTGAAGAAGGGTTGACTCTGCAAGTCTATTTTGTCCTTGACACACTATTACTGCTATGGCTTCAGTATATATCTTTGATGTTACAAGCTGAATTGGTTAGGGTACTCATTGCATGACACCGTCATGCAATGATATGCATGCATAGCTCTGTAAATAATAATCATTTTTTTGTTATATGATAACGCAATAATGGTACTGTCAGATGAATGAGTTAAATAAACGAAGAATTAGATTTACGCTGCTAATACAAAGGTACCTCTTTTAACCTACAGGAGCGTACCTTAAAGGGCGCCAGGATTTAATATTGCTGTGCGTAATCTTAACAATATTAGCTACACATATGATACGGTAGTGATGGCTAATACGGAATGAAAACGACAGGGTAGAGTAAAGAAAAGCGGGAAAAAGGGACAAACAATTAACTTTCTGTCAATGTCCTTTAGTCCTTTTGTCCTTTACGGTCTTCAGCAAGTGGAAATGCCCAAGGTGCAAGATACAAATTGGTGATATCAACAAGTACAGAAGTTTAATTATCTGGGAAGTGTTTTAGCAGGCAATTTAAAATGCGACACTGATATCAGAACAGCCATTGGACTAGCGAAAGAGGAATTTCAAAAGATAAGCAACGAACAAGGAACGGAAAAAATTCGTTAGAAACAACAACAAAAAAAAATGAAAAAAGGGTGTTGAATTGCTATTTGATATCCCTTATCTAATATGGCCGTATCATTCAACGGATAACATGAAAACTGGAGGCACCTAGCCTTTTTTTTATTTTTATTTAAGCGCACCACTAGACTGACATCAAAATCTCATCAATTTACAGCAGAGTTAGCTAGATGTAACCTTAAATTCTATGCTAACAGTTTCTTTTCTCGCGCTTCTCTCTGTTGGAACTGCTTCCCGGTTTTATGCTTTCCAGCCAATTTTAATCTCCAAAAATTGACAATCGCTGTCTACTGTCCTGCTGATTAATTTTTTTTCTCTTTCCGCTCATTATTTATGATTTTTTTCCAAATCCTTCCACAACCAGTAACCTCTTGTGTCTTAGTGGCTTTATCACCTTTCATGGGGTGAAATCGATTAAAAATAAAGATACCGTGAGTTTTGTGGACGGAGCGAAGTAAGCAACAAGGAAGTTAAAAAAATGACAACAAAAAGAAGACTCATACTCAGAATCAGGAAGATCCCTTGGGCATCTAATCAGGTAGAAAGGGATTCGAAACTTAAACCTCAGGGCACATTGAAGGGAAGAGAGATAGAGGAAGGTAGCTTTCCACCTATTAGACAAGGTTATGTGATGTATAAACGGGAGGAGGAAGTCGTAACAAAAGGAGAAAACTGTTAAGATTCACAAGGGATAGAAATCTTTGGTGGGCCATTATCGCCTATATCCTGAAGGGACTCAGCACATAGAAGAAGAACAACGCAACTAATAATTACAGAACATTTTGAGTACATATTAGTTCATTCTATTCCTTGAATTCTTATATAAGTGCGCGTCACTTTAAAGACGTTAGTCCTGCAAAAGATAACTACTCTAATGCATTTGAGATACAATTTAATTACCAAATAACTTTACAACCTTCTGACAAACTAAGTTCATCTTAGCAAAATGATAAAAAATGCTATCGGTACATTATTATTTATCTATTATATTTACTTTAATAACTTTGATCTTAAACTGAGTGCCCCAAAATTCCAACCTTGTTACTATCTAAACGAATCATAATAAAAAAAAAATGCATTATATATATATATATATATATATATATATATATATATATATATATATATATATATAGTGATTTTTAAGTGTAGATTAGATGTTGCTCAAAGCCGAAATTAAGGTGCACCCAGTGAGGATCGAACTCACTACTCAGTCGTAATTGTTCTAGTAAGATAAGCTTGCAGCCTCTGTCTGTCTGTTTGTTTGATATCGAACTCTTCCTAGGGTAGTGTCTCCCATAACCATATATATTCTGAAACTACTTTACCCGGGGTACTTGAATAAGTATATTTCATTTCAATTAAAGGTTGTCCCCCGGGGCACCCCCCTCGACACTGATTTTTTTCCCATTTGATTTAAATTAAATTAAAATATGAACAAGAGAATGACTTCTATCCAAAATATAAAAGGAGAAAACCAGAAGATAGAGGTCACACTGGTAAGATCATTGAATAATATTGAAAAATTATAACAATGATTTAAAATCAATCATCATTTTCTTACAAAAACAAAGTGCAACACGAAGCAAGATGTGGGTAATTCGAATAATATATATATATATATATATATATATATATATATATATATATATATATATATATATATATATATACCTGGAATATAAAAAGTGTTTTTTTTTAAAAAAGTGGGATGAACAGATAAATCATGGTGACTTACTACTAACTTCGGTCCGAGTAGAAAACGTGCACATTGGTATACCAAACAGGTGTCCCATTGTTAGTGGCGTTTACAACTTTATACGAGAATGAAGTCGCCGTATTTTTTATCACAAACAACAGGGCGTTTAATAATAAATTGTACTCATAATATTACTGTATTCATAAAGAGCTAGCAACTACTAATCGACAATTCGTTTTTGTCTATGTTCATTAAGTGTTGCTGATAGAAAAACATTAATAATTAATTTTGTAATTTTTAGATGAGTCATTAGCTTTACCAGAATTGTTCAGACAATTGACCTTCTGCTTTTGTTGTCACAAGAACCTTTCAATTGTTCATTTGTCGACTTCCCTCAGGTGTATAAGCCGTAGAAAAAGATGGTGTCCAATTTTTTAAGTAGTGTTACCAATAATGCAAAAGAGAAAAAAATTGGTTCCAATTGGACCAATTATTTATGCCACTCTTCGCAGCATTCATTCGTTCTTCCACATTGATCCTGTTGTATACTTGCAAAGCAAAAAAAAAATCGGCTTTTGGTAAACTTCATGCTGGCGTGACATATAGATTTTCACTAGGCTTATATGCGCAGCTTTGTTTAATATTTTCATCTTATCAATTATATGGGTCATACCTGTTGTAACCTAGGGAAGCTTACTGAATAGAATAATTACACGGAGTTTGGTAATGAATAATAATACTTAGGACAAGAACAACACATATCATATAAGATTCGCTAGAAGAAGTAGTCAACTGCTAGAAGCGAGTCAAGTGAATTCCACAATGAATCTCCAACTGTAGGATAACGGGGTCGAGTAACTGTTTCCCGAGACGAGACTCTGCCCTTCGACATAGCTTCTTGTGGGCATACTCTTTGCCCGGGGGTAGAGAGTTTGACCAGCACAGCTAGAGACGAAACTCCAACTGCAGTATTTACTACTGTATTTATGTGAATGGGGACATACCGTCCGTAGGTATGCTACAGCAGTATCCAGGATATTGAAGAACAGCTCAACCAATAAAAGTGATAGTCACACAAGATATATCAAAGAACATGGGAGAGTCGATATGGGGTAAATTTTAAGAAACTGATCATTACAGATCGTGAGTTTGATCCTCACTGAATGCGTAAAAATTTCTTTCATGTAGAAATCCTAAACTTTTCTCAACACAAATGGATGCAGTTTTTCTTTGTATGACTTGTGGGTCATTAATTATTTTTCAACTGACAACCCTTTCCACAATTGACGAAAGGTCACAATCCTTTGGATACTCTATCGCTATCTAGATGATAAATGGTCTGATGAGCTACATTCCTTAGTTTCACTCGTCTTGACCTTCACAGTAAGGCCCGCCATACCATGTACACTGAAATGAATCATCCCTATTCCCTTCGTATTCCATTTGTAAGTAAGAAGTTCCATTCGAATAGCTTCGTAGAACAACATTCCGAAAGGATGCTTCCCCAATCACTAAAATCTTAACTTCTTTAGTCTCATCTTTCTTACATTCTCTTAAAATGCATTTTCTACTTCGTGCCAAAATATCAATCAGTAATCCTATAGCTTCAGCTCTTGGGTCTTGTGTTCAAAAACATGACTATTTTCTTTAACTATCAAGATGGTCTGTAATGATGGTCGATTAGGAGTTGTTTCTAGGCTGTTTCTCTTCTGGTTAACCATAAAGTCGAACCGGACCTCACAGTGTATACTGCCTTTAGAAAAATGACAATTAATCATTCTTGTATTTCCAAATATTTTGTTGAGATTTTGCAGCCAAAAAAACTATTTTCCAAGGTTTTTCTGCCCTGATAATAAAATTGCAACATAACGGCATGTTCTTCATGTGATTAGAAGGAAAAGAATATCCAAAAAGTACATTTTTGTAAACTCCCTAAAACAGCTGAGAAAAAAAAGGGCATCAGATTTTACAAGCAAGAAAATAATCCCAATGAGTCTATTTAAATTATTTATAATCATACTCTCGTAATAGAAAATGATTACTATTTAAATAATTTACTAATCTAGAAAAGAGTACTGAACTGATGTATTATATCAGTCCTCTATATGGCAGTGACAATGTCCGTACAGATAAGAGACTTGAAGTAACAGAAGGGTAGTTTTACAGAATTATACTGTTAACACCATTGATTGAAAATGTGAGCAACGACGAAATTTTAGAGAAAATGGAAACACAAAGGACACTTATATTAGGTTGGTGTAAAAATAATGACGTAATAATGTCGTTTTTTGATGTATTTTTTAACGTCAAAAAATGACATAATTAAGTCATTATTTTTGCACCAACCTAATACTTAACACCAGAAAAACGATTGAAATTTGTAGAGTACATACTGAGGTAAGAAGGCTTGGAAAACGTGACACTCACATAATGAAGGCAAGAGGGACTTGAAAAACAGCGTATAAATTAGTTAGCGAGCTTGTGTAGATAGGTGGCAGAACAGGGTTTAGGAGGGATAGGAAAAAGACAGAATTTACTAAGAGCTACAAAGACAGGAAATTGTGGAGAGCCATTATCACCAACTTCGTGAAAATTCACAGCACAAAGAAAAAGAATAAGCTCTTATTAAAAGAATGCTTGATCTGATAATAGCCTAAATCGTTAATAAAATTTGGCATCAACCGTAAAGCAATGAGCTTTATTTTACACTATCTGGTCATTATCAATGACTGTGCTATCTTTACCTTATCTGAATTCTGAATGTTCGTTTATTCAAGTTAAGCAACCTCGAACCTGGTCAGTACCTAGATGGGTGACCGCTTGAAAATACGAGGTGCTGTAAGGTTGGATGTGCGGGTGGTGTAATGGATAACGGTTTAGAATTGAAAATCGGACAGCCGATTTCCAGTTGGGTTCGTTGTATCCATTTACCCGTAAATACCCTTGGGAAAGGTATGGAGCAATCACTTTATTCCCCTCCAGCTATGGGTTAATTAGTAGGATTTATATCAATAAATGAAAATTATTTCTCAAAACAATTCTTACAATTTAAAAAAAATATTTTCTGGATTCAAATAACTTGAAAGAGGTTGATAAGTCGTAAAAATATTAATCGACTAATCCATGTTTTAAAGAAAGAAAACTCACATAAACAATCTTCTATCCCTCATGTGAACCTTAAATAGGGTTTTAATAATTATCTACATCTCTTTCAAAATTTGAGACTCACGATATTATTTGGATGATAAGCAAGCATTGGTCAACTCAAAAGGTGACTTAGATTTGGCACAATTTACTGAATCAAAGAAATGAAATAGTTATTCTTTGCCGATATTGTCAAAAACTTTCCTTAAATAATATTTAAAAAAAAGAGCTGGTAATATATATATTTATTTTTTATATTTATAATAATTTTTGAATAATTTAAGTAATTCTATTAAATTTATTTGTTTCAAAATTAAATATAGTCTATTAGTAATTAAAAGTAAAGACAATATTGAAAAATTGTAGTTCAATACAATGTATTCTAATCCAAACACCCCAAGCATAGTAATTCCTGTGTAGCGATGGAGACGTATTTTGAAATCATATAATCATTATAATATTTATGCTCTGTAAATTTTCATTGAGCACTGTTTTAATGCACCGCATTATATATCTTACGGTTCTTTCTTTACTATATATATATATATATATATATATATATATATATATATATATATATATATATATATATAACATTCTACAAACAAACAAACGGAATTATTTTGTTAAACTTTTACAAAAAACTCAGGAATTAATTAGAAGAATGAGATGGAAAGCATAATTCTACTTTTGTGGGAATAACTCAACCGATAAAGAACGCGTAATTTACGGCTTTAAAAGTAAAAAAGTAGCACCATTCAACAAACAGCTATATGAATTTGAAAAAGACCTACTTAATATTATCAATAACATCTCCTTTCAAAAAAAGAAAAGCCACTTCCAAAAACATCTAGACCAAATAGTCAAAAGCATAAATGATTGTGATAAAATACTAGTTAAGTCTGACAAAACTGGCAACTTCTACAAATTGGCTGCAGATGACTAAAACAACTTAACTAAAAAAAACTTAACCAGGACTTATAAAAAAGCTTGCAACAACAACATAAATATGGTTGATAGCATAAACAGAGCAAGTAAAAAAATAACTGATAAATTAAAAATTAGCGATAGAGTAGGCAAACTTGCTGAAAAGGAATGTTACATAACTCTTAAGGACCATAAACAAGATTTTTTGGAAAACCCTACTACTAGAATAATTAACCCTACCCGACCCGACATAGGAAAGATCAGCAAAAGAATCCTGGAAAGAATTATTTGCCAAATAAAAAAACAGCTTGGATTAAAATTATGGATCAATACTAAAGATTTCATCAATTGGTTTACCAATATTGATAATAAACCGAATTGCACCCTATTACAGTTCGATATCGTGGATTACTACCCGTCAATTTCGAAGGATCTATTTACGACTGCCCTGGACTGTCCTCATTCATAATGGGGACCAATGGATAAAAAACAATAATGACCTGTTTGACATCACTATGAGATCTTTAGACTCTGCAGAGTCTTCTGACCTTGTTGGTCTTTTAATACTGTACAACTTGACCGCCTACCGTGAAATAGATATTAAGGACATCGGACTGTCTAGAGATGACGGGCTCATGGTAGTGAGGAGTTCTACTAGTTTTAAAATAGAAAAAATTAGAAAAAATATATTTAGTGTATTTAAAAATCTAAACTTAAAGATAACTGTCTGTACTAAATTGAAAAGGGTAAACTTCCTCAACGTAACTCTAGATTTAACAAACAACACATACCAACCTTATAGAAAACCAAATACTAACCCCTTATATATACACACGAAGTCAAACCACCCTCCATCCATAATTAAACATATACCCTCATCAATAGAAAATAGAATCAGCATTAACTCCGCTAATAAAGAAATATTCCAACAACGCAGTAGCTTTTATAACGTTGCCCTAAAAGATACAAGAATGCAAACATAAATTATAGAAACAATTACACTAACCAGAAGAAAAAAAACAGGAAAAGAAAAATCATTTGGTATACCCCTCCGTTCAACCAAATGGTTAGTATTAAACTAGGAGAGAAATCCCTAGCTTTAATTGATAAAGACTTCCCTACCAATACTAGGCTTAGTAATATATTTAATAAGAACACCTTAAAATTGAGTTACAGGTGCACTGAAAATCTAGAAAGTATAATAAAAAAACACAATAATAAAACTCTGAACAAACCCCCATGCCTGAATAGTATTAATAAAAACCCTACACTTAAATTAGACAAAAACAGTGAAAAATTATGTGATTGTAGAAACCGAGAAGACTGCCCATTGGAAAATAAATGCTTCGTCAAATCTGTGGTATACCAATGTACTATCTCATCCATTGAGAGTCCTAATACTAATATGATATACATTGGGTCCACGAAGAATGAATTTAAGGCCAGATGGAGGCAGCATAAGTGCTCTTTCAACAATATAAATAAAAGAAATCAGACATCTTTATCTAAATATTTTTGGCATTTGAAGGAAATGAATAAAACACCAAAAGTAAAATGGAAAATTATAAACAGAACTAGAACTTGTAAAACTTCGGATGACCCAAGCCCTTTATGCCTACATGAGAAACTACACATTATTAAGTTTCTAAATAATAAAAATCTATTAAACAATAGACATGAGTTAAGGGTTCATCATCAAATCTTTGCATTGAATAATTAGCATAATTTTTTTTAAAAATCCATAGTCCTAATAAATAGCTTAAATACCCTACAAAAAAGATAACCCTTTATGAAGTCGTCAAAAAACAAATGTTATAGCAGTTTTTTTTTTATATATAGACAAAACTCTTTCAGAAAAAATAAAATAAAAAATAAATAGATCTCCATAGACACGTAAACCTGACTAGACGAAAATCATCTTCCGTTTTGAATTTAGACACCCCAACCATACCCTGACTTGACATCTATGAAATTATTAACACCCTGCGCCCCATCTTTATATGAACAATCGCGATGTCCGTTACCATGGTAATTTTGATTTCAATAATGAATCTGCTATTAAAACACGTAAATTTCAGAAATAAGTTATTCCCAAAAAAAATTTCGCTTGAAGATGGAACAGAGCTTACTTTAATTCAATTTAATTCAAATAATTATATTGAAGTTTTCGGCTCTTGTTTTGAAACATGATAACTCTTATGTAGCGTGTTGGAACCATATTTTTAAATAAATAATTATATTTATGATCTACTTTTGTATCGAGCACTATTTTTTAAAAATAATAACAAAAATACTAAAGAACTTTGGATTATTTACCTAACCAGTTCTTTCCTATTTCATATATATATATATATATATATATATATATATATATATATATATATATATATATATATATATATATATATATATATATATATATATATATATATATATATATATATATGAAACGAACAATATGGCTTACGTTCATATCATGTTGATGTGCCGATTCCTGTAGAAACACCGAAGTTAAGCAACATCAAGCCTAGATGAGTAACCACTTGGGAATACCAAGTGCTGTAAGCTTGGGTGTACATCTGGTGTAATGGATAATGGTTCTAATGGAACTGTTAATCGCAGAGCCGAGTTCTAATTCCATTTGGGTTCGTTATATTCACTTAAGAGCACATAATATTAGGAAAGCTATAAATCCACCGCTTCTCGCCCCGTATGAGTTAATTAGTAAGACTTGTATCAGTAAAATCATAAAGAAATAGGTACAAATTATTTAAAATTCGACATTAAAAAACCCATAGACGTTGATATATCGTTAAACAAAAACAAGCAACCAACCAATAATGATCCACCAAGAAACAAGCATACTAATTCTTACACTGCATGGAGACACTCCTAATCAAGTTAAATAAATTACATTGCATACATGAAGACGAGTTTGTCCCATTGTACTTATAGCCAGGAATAAATTTAATTTAAAAAATAAATGAAAACGTTATTTTAAAACGTTAGTATTTTCACTGACTGTAGATCTGTTCTTTATTTCATCAGACCTTTTTACTCTAAATAGATATACAATCTAGCATCGTAACCGTCTTCTCACTGCTGATTTCCTTTGCGCAGATTGTACATGAAGAAGACACGTGATTTTTTGTTCATTAGTGACAAAATGAAACGCCCAAGAGTAAGAATATTGTCGCACTGCTTCAAAATTTTTAAAGTTAGCCAACAATGCTAGGTATTATGTAAAAAAGGAATATAAAAATAATTTTCAACAATCGACTGAAGCCAGTTTGAACAATTTAAAATAAAACGAGTATTTCATAGTTTTAACTTGGGAAATTTTGTCTGTCTTAGATTTGAGGGGAAAGTTTCTGCACTAATTAAAGATTAAACAACTTTGACTCTCCTATTTCAGATTCAAAATCAAAAGTGTTGAGATGTTCTTGAATTCCTATTTCAAATAATCTTAGCTTGCATTAAAGAGTTTTTTTTTCCTTGGATTTATGAAAATGAGGAAATTGTTTGCAAACTAAAACCAGAGACCGGTGTTCAAGTTTAAGAAAACGTCAGAAGTTTTTGTAAAAAAAAGGCAGTTTTGCTTAATGCATAATAGTGCTTTCAGAATATAACTACGTTTAACATGAAGTATATAAAAACAAATGCAATTTCCATACTATTTATCAAAAATATAATCATTTTCAACGACTACAGCCCAGGGGAAACGCATTTTCTATTGCACGTTTAAATAAATCTTTTTATTTACATTCTATTCTGAATATTGTCCTCGTCTTTGTTGTTTTTTTATCACAATGTTTTGGATGTTGTGCCCTCCGACCTCTCTCACGTGTATATCGAGCCGGGTAACCTACAGAGAATTCAAAACAGAACCCTTTTTTAATCTACGGGGTTAGAATGTTCTAGTTCCACTACCCATGTCTACGGATATCTCGTCAAGTTCTTATTTTATTTAACATTGTTCAGTTATTAGACTGGCCAACCCAGGGAGTTGTGACCAAATTCACAAACCAACGCCATTATCCACTGCACCATTGTCCCATGGAGCTTTAAACCTAACCTTCACTGATGATTATGCTACCGCTGTCACTTCTGCTGCTGCTGGCTGTTATGATTTGACAACTGTCGTTACCCATATTTTTGATTTCTACTGTTGCTGTTGACGATTTGCCATCATTTGTCTTTCTTTATTCATATTGTATTTATTTCTACGCAAGGACTACTAACGAAGTGCTCAATGCCTAATATACGCACTGATTTTTTCAGACGTTTAACTCTCCAGAGTTCTTTTCTTCATTCTGCAGGGGCTGAGACCTCCCCTCTCTCTTCTTTCAGTCCCTAGTCGGGCAGCGTTTACTTACATTCAATGGAAACGAGCGGGCAACAACTGAACAGTGCTAAATAAAATAAGAACTTGATGATATCCCTCGACATGAGAAGGGGAAAGAAAACGATCTACTCCAGTAGATTAAATAAAGGGTTCACTTCGGAACACCCTGTAGATTACCCAGATCGATGTACATCTGACGAAAGACGGCACAACGGTCGAAACGTTGTAATAAAAGCAACAAAGATGAGGAGAATAGTCCGAATATGAATAGAATAATGACTCCCCAACCCCAAAATGTATAGTGTAACCCGGATATAAGAGACCAAGATATAAGAAAACCTCGGATATAAGAGAAATTGTCTCTGGTCCCAAATTAGAGCCATACTTACCTAAACAAAATAGACCAAACCCGCATATAAGAGAAGCCCGGATATAAGTGACTTCTTCTCCGGTCCCGACAACTCTCTTATATCCGGGTTACACTGTACAAAAAAAATCTCTTTTTTTATCTTCCGATAAAAATTTTTCTTTGTTACTTAATGTTATACTACTGATGGAATTGTGGTCGAAACAAATGGATATTAACCAATGCCAAATCTGGTAAGTATTTAGAAACTCCCATCCTAATGATTTTATATTTTCATGAGTTTGTTTTTCACAGTGTACCTAGAATCTCTCGGATTTATTATAGCTTTCTTTCCATTCTTGCTTTGAGCCCCCCCCCCACACCACCACTGACTCAGATTTTAGTTGGTCTTTATATGAACTGCTTTTCTCTTTCTTTCGTTCGTATTTGACCTTATTTTTGAAAACTTAAAAAAAAAAATGTTTCTATTTTCCTTTCTGCTTTCTCGACTGTTTTATGACTTACTCTGGATTCTGTCCCTCTGTGGGATAAATCCACGACACCCTTCCTTATTTTTACAATAGAAAAGAAAAAAAGAATCGAAAACAGGTATTTTAGGTAACTGTTCACCCAATCAAGAACTGCTGGTTTCTATTCGAAGTAAATGAAGATTATTTCGTGAGAACCAGATTATTTCAAACACTTTTGTACGAACACTTTGATGATACACATACACAAATGGTGTCGGTCCGTTACGTGCCGGCCTTTTGTAGTTCGTGCTGACAATAAGAGTCGTGCATACAGTTTGAGTATATAAATAAATAAATTAGATTGTGGGCAATTTTGTTTAGCCTCTACACATAGATGTGTTTTTTTTTCTTTTTCTTTTTTGTCTTGTTTCTAATCGTGTGAGCTTTCCTCTTTACTTCTTTAAGGTCTTCTTTATTAAATTTTGTTTAGTCTCTCATATAAGTTTCTTTCACAAGCTGTTGTACTTTAGCGGCCATCGAAGGCTTTCAAAGCATGCGCGAATGTGCGGCTGGTATTATGGATATCGGCTTGCAATGAGAAAGCGGCGGCCGAGTTCGCATTCCAGTCTGGTTAGTTACATTCATTTACATACAAACAAACTTTGAAAAGGTATGAATCTTCTTCCCCTCACAGCTATGGATAGCATAGTGGTAACTCATTATTATTCTCAGAAAATTGTTAATACAATATTCATTAGCAAAATATGTTTCGTTTTTAAATAACCTACGGTAGGTTAATAAGCCGTAAAAACAAATCAATCAATCGATTTGTCTCAAAGCATGCGGATATGAGGTTCTGTGTGCAGTTAAATCAATAAGGCAGAATGATTGGAACGTTTACATGCTTATCTTGTAACAGCGATTTGAATCTGACCATGTGCATGGGACGATCCGATCGTGTGGTATCGTTTCGCAGTGTATAATAACCCTAACCGCCGTTTGACACAAATGTTGTGAGTTAAACAAGGTGGATAGAACAGTTCGATGATTGCGCCCAGGTTATTGTGACTGGGTGGTTGAGCGTATTATCCTAGTTAATCACGCCAGATTGTATGCTCTTTACCGGGACCCGTAAATAAAGTCTGTTAAGCATAGTTACAGTATAAACAATATGTTGATTTCGAAGAAACGCAAATGTGCCTTAGTATTTGTCCGGAATAGAGATTATCTAAAGTGCGGCCAGACATCCAGCAACCATAACCTAATAATATAATTATATTTATTTTTGTTCAGGGATGTCTTTCATCTTAATCCCTATTCTTGTTAATACAATGCTTGGTTATTAGGTCAAACATTGTAAATTTACAAATCAAAAGTCAGTGAAAATTACATAAGTTCATATCCTGACAATATCCTGCAACTTCGTTTATTATTGTTAGAATCATTGCATGTGGGCATATTTATAGAGAACAGACATAGAAATATAAATATAAAGGAGAAACAGGTCGCCCCCTTAAGGTAAGACTGCAAGAATATCGTAAAGCCGTAACACGAGGGGAAATAGAAAAATCAGGTGTAACTGAGCACATATTTAGGGAAAGAGAGAGATCACCGCCACCCGTAGGATGAGGTTTTTTTTCTGACTTGTTCCCAATCGTATGAGCTTTCGTCTCTACTTCTTTAAGCCCTTCTTTATTAAATCTTGTTTAGTCTGTCATATAAGTTTCTTTCACAAGCTGTTGTACTTTGGCGGTCATCTGAGCAGGTTCTTAAAGCATGTGCGAATGTGCGGTTGGTTTTATTGATATCAGCTCGAAATGAGAAATCAGCGGCCGATTTAGGATTCAAGTCTGGTTCATTACATTCACTTATATACAAGCAACCTTTGGAAAGGTATGAATCTCAATAGACAGAGAAAATACGAAAATGTAAGGAATTAGCATGTATGCTAGGCCACAAAAATCTCGTTGATCCTTCCTTTGTGTCCTTACAATAACCTCATTCGATAACTCTCTACCATCAGAGGGTCTTGGGCATTGTATTCGGTGAATACTTAGTACAAAAAATATAAGCTTAAACTTCATGCTTTTGTCTGCGTACACGCATGGTTATAGTTATGAAATGTGTGTGATTTCAGTTTAATGACTTTACGCCTAAATCAAACCGATTAAATCCTGTCTTTCTTTTTCACCTCCTTCAACGTTTGTTGTTCCTAGGCTTCAAGTTTCGTTCTCCTTCATTATTTTCGTTTTTTTTTTTTTTGGCATCCTTTCCTTTTTTTCCTTTTACGTCTAATCTGTAGGCTTTTCTCTTGTCTTTTTTGTTTCTTACCAGAAGCATATTTTCTCTCTCCCCTCTTTCACAATATACATTCCTTTCCCTTAGTCAGCCGCTTTCTTTTTCCAGAATCAGTTTTCACCCCCTGCTTTCTATTTCCTTCAGTCCTCATCCCCGATTTCAATGCTTCCTTCTCCTCCCAACTCATCTCCAATTCACACTGATGATCAATTAACAATTCCCAGGTTAATTTTGACTTAATTCCGATAAAATTTTCCAGATTTGAAGAAAAAAATATTTTTTTTAAATTATTTCACATTACCATTGGGAAATATAACATGAACAATTTTCAAATCAATTTTCTTTGAATCACAGAATCAACATTTATTTTATTTGATTTTCGATCATTTTTCTTTTATTTGATTTTCTAAATCCTCCACTATCTGTTTATTTCTCCATTTTCTGGTCTCTTCTGGAAAAAATGCCCAAATTTTGACATAATGTCATTCGTCAGACAATGGAAATGTCTCCGTTCTTACGGGTTACATTTTTAATTTAATTTCCAGGTTTGTGATTTTAAAAATATCCTAATGCGAAAAGTTGTCACTGAAAAGAAGGGCCATCAAGATGTAATTAGATACTATAAATAGTTTTAATATTGACGCAACGGGAAATAATGAATGAGTTAAGTTGGAATTTTTTATTCGATACCTAATGAGTAAGTGGAAGTTAGACATATGGACTAAATCAACTTGCAAGTCGTTAATACGATGGACTTTTTCGTAACGGAATTATATTTGAAATAAAAAAGAGTTGCAAAAATACCCGTAAATTGTAAAATAGCCAATTTACAATTGATGATATACGAACATCTCATACAAGAAAGAAATATCGATTATGAAACAGGAAGAAAGTAACAATGAGGAGAAAGAAAGAAAGAAAGAAAGAAAGAACAGTCGATTACGAAACAGAAAAAAAGCAACGAAGGGGAGAAATAAATAAAGAAACAAACAAACAAACAAACAAACAAACAAAGAATTAGCAGTCGATTACGAAAGAGGAAGAAAGAAACTCTTAGAGAATGAAAGAAAGGAAGCAAAGGAAAGAAAGATAGAATGAACGGAAGATTACAAAACAGGAATAAAGCAAAAAATCAACGAGGAGTAGAAAGAAAGAAAAAAGAAATAACGAAGAAAAGAACGCTGGGTGTCAAAGAAAGAAAGAAAGAAAGAAAGAAAGAACGAAGTAAGAAAGAACAGCCGATTACGAAACAGGAAGAAAGCAACAAGGGGAAAAATAAATAAATAAATAAATAAAGAAAGAAAGAAAGAAAGAAAGAAAGAAAGGAAGCAAAAGTAACTGTAACTAATATTACCAACATATCTGACCACATATCTAACACCATTAGTAAAATAGATAATAATCAAATCCTGTTAACGACATCGATTTTTGATCACTTAACATTTAGCTAAAAGGTAACGAATAAAAAAAAATACCCAGTCGATAGCAGTGACATCAGCAGCAGCTGGTTGTCATGGTGGCCAGCCTGAAAACAAGTGATGCGTGGATATTATGGCCACTGCCATTGTTTTGGGATGGCGCCGATCGTCAAGTTCGCTGTCACGTGTCATTTGGTACAGTCAAGTGTCACTGACACCATTAGGGTTAAGATTATTGCACTGCGTCAAAGAACCAAAAGCCCTTGAAAAACGGACACCACCCGCTCAGTGTCCTGAACGCGCTACCTACGTGGGTTCCGGTGCATAACCTCTCAAAGAGAAAGCATTTGAATTAAGAGTCGAACGCGAATCTTGAAGAACTTGAATGAAAGGATTGATAAGTCATTCTTGCTTCAGATATTAGCTGTTCTTTTTTTTTTTATTAACTTTTACATTTTTTTTCCTTTTAAGCTTTCATTGAAGTTTGTTTTATTTTCACTCTAGGTTTTCTCTGCAATTTCTTTTATTTTTTCTGTTGATATTTCTCTTTTGCTTCTGTAAATTTGTTTTATGAGAATTTCCTTTTTTTTTTTTGGTTTGCATCTTTTCACCCTTTTTCACGTCATTGCCACATGTTACCATTTTTATAACTTTTCTCGTTTCTTTTCTCGTTCCTTTTTATACTTTATCTACCTTGTATATTCGGGTTTGTTTTTTACGTTTATATACACTGTGGTTTAATATGTTCCCTTTGCTTTTCCCTTCAGTTTCAATATTTCTTCCTCATTCTCATTTTCTTTTCTTTAGATATCTTTTACTTAAAAAAAATCTTTATTGCATTCTACACATATAGATAAATATTTGCTTCGGAATATTTCTTTATACATAATATATAATATAATTTATAATCCCGATACACACGCATTCTCGTCAGAGTCCATCTTGCACATTTGCAAAGCTATCATTCGTCAGTTCATTAAATACTGCTGCCATATATTGTCTGGGGCTTCTGCTATTCATCTCGAGGTTCTTGACAAAATCCAAAGAATGATCTGCAGTGTAATAGATCCTGACATGGCATTTCGACGTTAGTCAATTTCTAAGCGACGTCACGTGACATCTCTCTGTCTTTATTTTTTATCTTTTATTTTCATGGCAACTGCTCTGACGAGCTTTTCTTTTTCCTGGTGCCCTACTACATGATTTGAAGCATTGTTGCTAGATTGACATCTAGGTCCCACCCGTTTACGGTTGAAATAATTAAATGCAACCGATACTTCTATAGCAACAGTTTTTTTTCTCGCACTTCCCGTCTGTGGAATTCCTTTTCGTTTACTTGGTTCCCTGATAAATACAAACTTCAAAAAATTAAATGCAACGTCAGTCGCCATCTTCTATCTTCTTGAACCCCGTTCAGCCTTTATCATTTCCTCAGTCCCCCCTCCATATCCATACTTTTCTCTCACTTTCACTTTCTGAAACCCTCTTCATGCCTTGCTTAGGGTGAAATGATTAAAAAAAAATTACACTGGTCTGCACAGTAATGTACACATGCAATCGCGCGTAGGGTATTAAAAAATTCTCTTTCCGTCTCTTTTCTCATTTTTTTTTTTACGTTTGATTGGCAATTGTTAATTTCGCTCGTAAAAAATTAGGGAAGAATTAAATTTGTTTTTTAGATTAGATCTTGATTAAGAAAATCAATTTTTAGGATTTTACAAATATTCAAATAAACAAAAGTCCAAGTCACTTATCTGTTTGACTAACTGAAGAATTTCGCGCCATCACGTCCAGATCAGGGTTGATCGAACATCTGGCCGCCTTGATGACGATTTCGACGTAAAATTCTGAAGTCCATACATCAGATAGGCGAAGTGAACATTTTTAATTGAATAGTCATATATTAAGTACTTTTTGGAAAAAATCTGGATTGAAAAGTACGTTAAATAAGGGTAACTTCTTTAGTTGTATTATTATTTTTATTATTGCAAAATTATTAATAAAAATATTTATTTTCATATATTTTTTTAAAATTTTATACGATGATAAATAATAAATATTACGTTGTGGCTGGTTCAAATAGTTTTATAACATTGTTATTATAAAATTATTCATATAGTACAATATACGAATATTTATTTAATCTTGTAAATAAATAGTTTGGTAGAATTCACAAATTAAATATACTTCTGCAAAAAATATTGTTATTTTTCTCGCGTCTTCTGTAATTTGTAAAATAAATAATCGAAAAAATAAAGAAAATTTGTCATGTCTCGAGAAAAAATATTGTTACAGTTCTCGTGTCTTTACAAATTATAAATAAATTAACAAATAAAGAAAAATATTGGCAAACTTGGACCTTCATGCCCATTAAAAGGACGTTTTTTTTCCATTGGCACGGCTATTATTTTAATTGCCTTCACTCTTTGGCAATGTTTATTGTTTTAAAAAATGATATTTAGAACTGTAATAAAACCTTAACAAGTGATAAATGTGAATTTGTTTTTATTCTTGAGAATTTAGAACAAAATATTAATTACTATTTATTTTTTATTTTTTTATTTACACGTATAGTTTTATGTTTGCAATATTCTAAACGCTAATAATTGTATTAAAATGAATGCAATGTTATATTTATTATTTACCGATATATAAAGAAATAAATATGAAATATCTTTATTCATATATTTATAAATATTTAGTAAATTATTAAAATATAAGAAATCCTTATTTACCATTTTGTATCGTTCGAATCGATTGGCAATTAGCCGAAGTTTTGCCAATCATTCCAATAAACACTCTAATAAAATAAATATATTTGTTGTCAATTTTCAAGAACAAAGAAGATGCATGAATTCACTTTTAGATGTTTAGGTCTTATTACAATTCTAATAATCGCTTTTAAAACAACAAATGTTGCTGAGGAGTGAAGGTAGTTAAATTAATAGCGGTGACAATGGAAAAACCGTCCTTTTTTGCGGACACGAAGATGCAAGTTTGCCAAGATATTTTTTACTGATATTTCTCGAGAAAATAATTCAGTTTCATATGTTTGTTTTTATTCATATTCTGAAAATTGCTGTTTAAAGTACCAAAATACCAGAGAGAGTACAGGGTAATAGCGGTTTCAAGGGAAAAGCGTCCTTTTGACAGACCGTGTTTTTTTGCTTTGCCCGGATGTATGTTAAATTTTCTCTAATTTTCTATATTACATCGAAGAATATTTACTTAAATAAAATACAGTGTGTCTCAATATATTTTTGCGTGTGTGTGTCATATTTCTACGTCTCCAAATGTATCTACTATAAAAATGGACATAACGTAGTTAGTTCTATGTAGTAAACTCTTCTGGTAACGTAGTAGAAATGCCACAAAATTTTTATAGTAGAAAATAGTAGTAAATCATTGCTAGGACATAATTTGTAAAAGTAAGACATGTTCAATTTTAAGTATATATTTAAAATGAATGTCTTTATAATTGCTTTCTGTTGTCATGTTGGGCTAGTCATTAGATCAGTTGTTGTCTTTACTTATTTTTACTTTTAGTTCAATATTCGGACAGTCTTCAGGTTAATATACCAAAGCCACATTGTCTCTGTCTCTTAATAAAATCAAATCAGTCGTCTGATTTCACCAGCAAAAAGCTTTGTTTATGGAAATATGGAAATAAGGCAATACATATTGCTTATATTGGCTACATTTATTGTCCCAGTTGTGAAAAATTTACAACTTTTAAGTGAAGGTGATGGGGGAAACAAGTGAGAAAGACTTAAAAATTCAAACAGCTTCAGAGTCACGTTTTCTTTTCCAAGCGAAAAATATCCCAGTAGATTTTTGAAGGGTGAAACTCATTTTTTACCAGGAAATCGCGCCTTCGCGCTAATTGTGGATTCATCAATTCAAGGGCCAATAAGAAGTCATGCAAGCCCATTATATTCTTCATTGTCCTTTTTTTCCGGGATTTGTGACCGTCAACTGACCTTATCATATTTCAGAAATAAGATATATTTCTGGTATCCTGTGTGGCTGCTTATTACTTAGGAGATTTTCTTTTGTTTTCCAAACCCTTAACCTTAGTTTATTCTTCTCTATTTCACACGCAAAATGTTACACAAACTAATAAATAAATAAAAACGTCTATGAATGTTGTTCGAATTTGGAAGCATGTTATGGTTTTTTTTCCACATTTGTATATATTCATCACTGAAAAGCTATTTTTGAAATCAGAAACAAGGTCTTCTTTCATAAGCAAGTAGTTTTAAAATAAATCTGTGTAATACCATAAACCCGTCGTGTTCATTTGAAAACAGTTCATGATACACAATAAGTTAACAATATTAACAATTTTACACATATTTTAATTTTCATTTTAAATACAAGTTATTGTAATAATTATCATTTCTCATATTATGCAATATAATAAATTAATAATAATTATATTTTTTATAGTAAATAATTGTTTCTTTCTCACATTTATTTGAAAATACGTAACGGCGGCAAACCAGCATGCAGTAATATATTTATTTACCATGAAGTAATTTGACACAATTTTCTAGCCATGCAGGTTACGGGTTACAATGACACACCCAAAAAGCCTGTTCAGATATTAAATGCTTGTTCAAAAATAAATCTCCGAAGATTCTTTTGCATCAGTTGGGAGGACAGCATCACCAACAACGACGTCCGGTCCCAGACATCTCCGCTTCTCCTCAGCATCGAGGCTGCCATACTGCAACATCGCCTATGCTGCGTGGTCACGTGTCCAGAATGCGTCCCACGCGACTCCCGAGTATCATCAAGAGGCTACGCAGAGGACCAAAACGACGCTTTAAAGATCAGTCGAAAAATTCCTGACACGGGCCAACATCGATCTGGGAAACCGTTGCCGCAAATGGGCCTTCCTGGCGTAGGACCACCGGACGGGGGTGAAGAGGTGGCGAAACTTTTGAGTCCAACTTTGAAAATGCAGAGGATCTGCGACGTGTTCTCAGGAGGCCCCAAATCGCCCAGCCGCGTTCATGATTCTCACTCCTCTGACTGCTGCTCACGACTCTTCGGGAGTAGGCTGGGTCTTCACATCCATCTCCGTCACCGCCAACAGAAGGAAGAAATGTGATAAGCAGAGAGGATGACGATCCCGATGTTTGGATGTGTACGGGTGCCGACGAAAACTTGCCAAATAATTTTATAGAAAACGTTCAAATGTTCTAATGAAGTTGTAATGAATTATTTAAGTATATGCTGTGTTATGCATATTGAAATTGATTATGAATGTTTATTATTTTTTATACTGATAATTCGTGGAATATAATATGTAAGTGTTTGTTTATATTCATTGATTGTGGTCTGGATTAAACTTAATGCCAATAGACGTTCAAATCAAGGAACATCATTGTGAGTACAGCCGTCCATCAGGAGTGGTGCATATTTAGGATGTGCTCTATGGTATTGAAACTTTACTATCTTGTGTTGGATATATTGCATGCTACAAGCATTTTTTCCCATTGAGAACACAATTCATACTTATTCTAGATCTATTAAGTAAGGAGGATCATCCACTTAGTCAACTTCTTCCGCAGAACTATCACTATGTGGAATATACTCTCGTGAGGATGTCTCTCCGTCAACTATAATCGTGACCTCTTTAAGACTAGGGTCAACCGTTATCTATCCTACATAGCCTCACAATATATACTTCTTACACCTCCATTTACACCCTTACAACAATCTCATTTAGTAACACTCTACCTTGAGTGGCTCTTAGCATTACTATTAGATGAACATTAGTATGAAATAATGAATAACATTTTCATAAATAGCAATAGTGTAATTCGGAATAATAATTATTTTTCACCGTCTCTTTTTCATTAAGGCATTGTTTTTCAACCGGTGCGCTCGGGCTTACTAATGCTCCCTGAAATATAGCCATGTTCGGCCCAAGTTAACAGTAGAGTAATTTATGAATTGTTTTCATATTTAAAAAAAAAAAATCTCCATTTTTTTTATAGATGTCTATAAGTCTACCATTCGTCCATGCTTAGAATTTTGCTGTCCCATATGGTTTGGTGCCCCTGCTATTTATTTTAAGCCTCTTGATAAAATCCAAAGAAGAATCAGCAATATTATTGGTCCTGATCTGGCGGCTCGGCTTCAGTCACTTTCTTACCGCCGTAATGTTGCCTCTCTGTGTCTTTTCAATAAATACTTTCATGGAAATTGTATGGATGAGCTCTTCGCTATGGTACCTAGATTTTTTTTTTAAATGTAAGCGCAGTACTGAACTGGCATCAAGATATCTATTTACCGTCTAGCTGGCCAGGTGTAGCCGTAAGTTCTATGTTAACAGTTTCTTCTCTCGCTTGTAGAGTTCTCTTCTTTCATATTTTCCAGCCAACTTTAACCCTCAAAAATTTAAATGCAATGTCGTCGCTATCTGCTGTACTCCTGATTAATCTTTCTTCTTCCCGCTCATTATTAATGTTTCTGTTCCTAATTCTTCTACACCTTGTAACCCTTTGTGTCTTAGTGACTTTATTGGCTTACATGGAGGGATACCGATTAAAAAAAAGTTTAAAAAAAAACAAGCACATGGATTACATGTCTAAATCAAATGTTTGTCATTTGATATTTTAAACTGGATAGTAAATTTCTTAATCTGTAAGGAGTGGATAATCATATCATTTTTGTCATCCCCAAGAGATTTAAATCTGTCGTTATGCGGCTCTCTAAAAGAAAATGACAGATTCTTCATAAAGTCCAATGCTAAACTAAAATTTCATATTTTCAAATTTCATCACTACATTTTCCTTAATAAAATATAAAGCGCGCTCTAGAGTTTTCGTTATTCTACAACTGCGCTTTATAGTACAAAAAAAAAACAAAAAAAAACAGAAGTTGAAAAAACACTGCACTAAGGTGATGTTACTCCGGTGTCAGTAGGAAAAGTTAAGCAAGTCTAAAATGCAAGGTATATAATGATATTGTAGAATTTTTCGTTCGTCACTCGAAGATCAAAGCATTATATCTTTATTTTGTTAAATAGTGTATATAAAATTTATTTGCTTTCAATGAAAAAGTAGCTTTCAAAAACAAACATTTTGCTTCGCCGGAGAAAATTTATGTTTGCAAAACTAGGACGCGCAAAAAATATTATTGATTATTTTATTCGAAAATAAAAATTATTTGAAATGAAAAGTAATATTTCAAACAAGGTTTGAAAATGTCTCGATGAAATAAGTCCTAAGGGGGTATCGAACGTTTTATGTCAGTTTTTTTTTTTTTTGTGCATTTAAATCTGAAGTTTATTTTGCTTTTAACTATATTGATCTTTGTGTACTGACAAAATATTTATATATAAAATATCAGCTTATATACTTTTCTTTGTACGCATATACGTTATATTCACACAAAATTATATTCTAACTTGCCACTCTCTTTTTATTACGCCCACCCCCACAAACACACACAAACATACACTTATTGAAAGAAAAGAGGAATGAGGAATCAGTTAATGTAAAGTGAAGATAAAAAAAAACGAAGGAAAGGATAAATAATCACGACATCCTACACGTACGTATACCCGCTTAGATGGGCGCACGCATGCGAACGTACACACGCACACGTACGCACACACACACACACACAGAGACTTCAAAAAGACTTGCACCAATGATAAGTACATATAAAAAGGAAAAATAGAAATGTATAAGCAGTCAATTGCTGATAGCTACTGACGAGTGTACGGAGGTGTCCGTCTTCGAAACTCTCGAGTCGGAATAGTAAAGGTAATATCAATCAGCTAAGTGACAAACCTTTAATTATAAATATATATATATATATATATATATATATATATATATATATATATATAAGTTCTCTAAATTTGAACAGGTAAGCGAGCAGTATGAATTACGGTCATTTAGTCCTACTCTATAAATGTGCATGCTATTACACTTCGTACACCTAGGACTGTTTACTTCGAAGGAGAAAGTTAACATAGGTATTGCAATAATGTCTTCGAATTTCTGGGGAGAAACACACACACACATACAGACATATCTATCTATGTATCTATTTATATAGGGTGTATCGAAATTACTTTTTAAACTTTGCGGGCGGGTTCCTCACACCAAAACAAGGACAAAAGTTCATATAAACATATGTCCGCGATTCCTTCATTTTTCATTTAAGACAAAGTTCACGGTAGATGGCGCTTTGTCGCCATATAGACCAGGTTACATTTCTCTCTCCATGCAGTACTATGACATGTACGATGCGCTAGGGCCACTTGACGAAAAGTATATAAGCTGATATTTTATATATAAATAGTATATAAAGTATATAATTTATAATTTTATAATAGTTTATATATAAATAGTATATAAAGTATATAAGCTGATATTTTATATATAAATATTTTGTCAGTACACAGAGATCAATATAGTTAAAGGAAAATAAACTTCAGATTTAAATGCACAAAAAAAAAACTGACATAAAACGTTCGATACCTGGATCGTCCCCAACAGCCTGTTGAATGTGTTCTTCGTAGACAGGTGTACGAGCGGATTTTGGTCTTCTTCAATCCATAATTTGTGATGCCAGGGATCATGTCTCAGCAACACGACGATAAACAGCAGCAAAGGTTGGATGACTCGGCTGTCTTCGTTCTGGAAACACAATCTGATACAGCGGTGCAGCCTCGCGTCCATAACCATTTGCGCGGCCATATGTAAAAAACATATCCACCTACTCAAGATATGATTATCCTGCCATTGCTAAAAGGAACACTTCTCACTTAACTCACTGCTACACGCTTTAGATGTTGAAGACAGACTGGTCACAAATGTAGACGAATGACAAATGTAACCTAGTCCACATGCCAACACAGCGCCATCTGTCGTGAACTTACTTTAAACATAACAACTTAAAAACGAAGGACTTGTGCACATATGTTTATATAGACATTTGTCCCTGATTTTGTGTGAGTAACCCGCACCCAAAGTTTGTAAAAATATTTTTTGATACACCCTGTATAATGATATATGACAAATTTATAAATTTAGCATGTTGCGCTTCTATCTAAGCTTTTCCAGAATATTTCCTTTCATAATTCATTTCCAATAACTTCTGATGAACCTTAAATCTTTAGATAAAAGTATAATCTCTTAAATTTGTAATCATTTTCCTATATGTTCATTATGTCGGATTTAATGCATATTTGGTTTCAATTCATATATATATATATATATATATATATATATATATATACTGTCATCCACATACAGGCCTGTTTCACAGATTATCAGCGACATACGACTGTTACAAACCGGAATCGAATATATATATATATATACGTGTGAGTGCGTATTATGTCATTCGCAGACAGTATCACAGATTTTCAGTGCGACAAGACAACCGAACGCCTCAAGGCATGATTGAAACCCAACCGTTTTAGTGTCAGCCAGAGTTTCTCCCACTGAGCTTCATTGGACAGAACGAGGCTGCTAAATCTAGCGTATTGTCTTTACAAATGTAAACAAATGTCAAGCAGTCGGAGTGCTCCATTCATTTTATTGAAGAGCTTCGCATTAACGCAAGTGATTGTTGTTTGTAGAATTAACTTTTCATTCAACAATGGTCAATTGAAATATATTTTCAGGAGCTGCATATATCCTTCTTCAGACGCATATATGTATGTAAGTCCGATCGACTTATATTCACAGATTAGTGGCTAGTGTCAAAAACGATCTTCCGTCTGTTGTTAACTGGGGCAAAGTATGCTTCGTTAATTTCAACGGCTTCAAGACTAAATTTCTCTCAATTAATCGTATGAGAGAGCACATTCTGCTTTCCATTAACATGGCTGACACTAATCTTCACTATAGTGACTCATTTACACTTCTCGGTCTAACGTTTTCGGCTGACTTGAAGTGGAAAAACTATAATGAATCCATTGCTAGGTCAGCTAAGTGATTTGGTTTACTGTTTCGTGCTAGACAATTTTTCTCCCCAGAATCTATCATACATATCTATAACTCTTCAATTCGTCTATGCTTAAAAGTTCGAGGCCACATATGGTCCGGTTCTCCGTCTATTTATCTAGAGCACCTTGATAAAATCCCCAGAGGAATCATCAATATTAATGGCGGATCGGCTTCAGTCACATTCCCACCGCCTTAAGGTTGCCTATCTGGGTCTTTTCAATAAATACATTCATGGTAATTGTTCGGATGAGCTCTTCGCTATGGTACCTAGACTTTTTGAATTTAAGCGAGGTAGCGTCTAGATCTCATCAATTTATTGTCGAGCTGACTAGATGTTAACAGTTTCTTTACTCGCACTTCACGTTTGTGGAACTCTCTTCCAACTCCATGATTTCCAGTTTCAATTTTAATCTTCAAAAATTGAAATGCAATGTCAGTCAATATCTCCTCTCCTCCTGATTACTCTTCTTCTATTGTTCTCGCTCATCAGTAATGTTTCTTTTTCTAATTCTTCTACATGCAATAGCCCATTGTGCCTTAGTGGTTTTATTGTCTTCTTTGGCATCAACAGGATTAAAAGAAAAAAATCAAGAATAATTTTTTTTGGGGGAAAAAAAAACTATGCAAAGTTGTAAAAGTTTTCGTGTGACGCATTCCATCCTTTAGTATTCATAGGAATATCCACAAGAAATGTACGTAGAGGCAACTTAGAAAATTTAAGATTTCTTTGCAGATTCTATTAACACAATGTAGGATATTTAATAACAAAAGTTATGGAAACATGAACAAAGAAAAAAAGAAACTAAAAATCGGCTAGACGATATACAAAAAGAAACATATATTTAAATTAAATGACCTTAAAATTGTCAGCGTCTCATTTCCTTATATATATATATATATATATATGTGTGTGTGTGTGTGTGTGTGTGTGTGTGAAAAATATATAGAAAATAGGAAAGAACTCGTTAGGTAAATAATCCAAAGTTTTTTAGCATTTTTGTTATTATTTTTTAAAAATAGTGCTCGATAAAAAAAGTAGAGCATAAATATTATTATTTATTTAAAAATATGATCCCAACACGCTACATAAGAGTTCTCATGTTTCAAAACAAGAGCCGAAAACTTCAATATAATTATTAGAATTAAATTGAATTAAAGTAAGTTCTGTTCCATCTTAGCTTACTTTAATTCAATTTAATTAAAATAATTATATTGAAGTTTTCGGCACATGTTTTGAAACATGAGGACTCTTATGTAGCGTGCTGGAATCATGTTTTTAAATAAATTATATATATATATATATATATATATATATATATATATGCCCATACTTCTGGGTGTGCGTACGTGCATTACTGGTATATACGTGTGTGTGTCCTTGTAGTGAAGGCATTTAAGTCTGGTCGTGTAACTAAATTTGGGAATAAAGGTTTCAATTCAGTCCACGTGGGAAAGGGAGTAAATATATTTTTATTTATTGCACGTTTTGATGTTGCCGCCAAAGCCCGCTTGACGTCACCAGTTCTGTTCGCCAAGTGAAAAAAAAGACTCCCTCCTCGACAATTAGGCTCGTTCTATTTCGACTGGTCAACCGACCAACCAGTCAACTATCCACACAGTGACACACATACTCCATAAACATGCAGGTACACAGAGAAGTAAACGTGAGCACAAAGTACACAAAGGTGAAAAAATCACTTTCCGTCTATTTCTGCAGCTAGTCTATCGATTCATGACTATGAGCCAAGGGGTAAAATAGACAAATAAATAGATAAGAAAGAGTTGGAGGGGGGAAATCAAATTAAAGAGTAAAATAAAAAGAAAGGAATAAACAAAATAAAAACATAGATATAAATCAGTCACACCCTTTGGCGCCAAATAAGCTTCAGTTGTTCCTTATTTCTATGATTCACTTCATTTTTTTTTCGTTTTTCTTTTTTAGTTTTAAGCTGACTTACTGATTTATCTTTCTTCTTTCTCTATTAATATCTCTCTTACCTTGCGCCTATTCCCTTTCTATTTCCTCTATCTCAATCCATCCTGTCATTCTCTATCATATCGTCTTCCACGTTTTCAACACACACCTAACGAAGATTGTCTCTTGTTTCACAGATGTTTGCAGTTGCCAGACATTGAACGCGGTGTTCTGTAGAACTAATGCCACGCCCAATCCAAACAGTATAAGTCAATTTTCGAAAAAGACAGAAAACGTAACATTTTGAAACGCAGCTCTAATGGAATTAGATGCCTTCAACTGAATAGAGTTTCTTGAGAATATTCTTAAACAGGCAGAATTGATGATAATGGCAATGTTAAGAATAGCTTTTTCCATACAGCAAACAGTCGGTATTAATCGGCCGAAAAACTTAATGTCAGTTGAAATTTATAAAATCTTTTTTTGAAAAGAGTTATTTTCAGCAAAAAATAGGCTTATTCTTCACAAATTGTTATCATTTTTCCTACAGGGCGCCGAGTAAGAAAAAAAAAAACTGGAAATGTGTTCTTGGAGAAAATGCACCAGCTCTAATTAATCCATTTCAATGGCCCTCGAAAAGCCCAGATCTGAATGTTATAGATTAATGTATCTGGAGAATACTCCTAACTCACTTGCAAAACAGTTGTCATGACATTGCCGATATTGTTCAATTGAAGTGGAACTAAACCGAAGCTTGGAATGCAATTCTTGTTGGCACTATCCTCAAAGATACTGCCTCTTGGTTACCACGCTTACGACTTTGTGGTGAACATTCCGGCAAACGTTTCAAACATCTACGATGATTGTTCAGTTTGTGCATGGATCATGATAGCTAAATACATTTAATTCTGAATTTACCGCTTTTTACTGGACACCCTGTAGTACTGATAGGAATTTCCTTCCTAACCTTTTGCTTAAGGTAAGGTGAGAGTCAACCTATTAATTATATTACTAAAAGCCCTTGTAATTAAATGGGAACTTACGGCCATATCATGTTAAACACCGGTTCTCGTAAGATCAACGAAGTTAAGCAACATCGAGCCTGGTCAGTACCTAGATAGGTGACAACTTGGGAATACAAGGTGTTGTAAGCTGGGATGAGCGGCAGGTGTAATGGATAACAACTTGGAATTGGAAATCGAAGTTCAGAGTTCATATTCCAGTCGAGTTACATTCACTTACGTGCAAATATTCTTAGGAAAGGAATGGAGATACCTCTTCTCCGGCTATGGGTCAATTAGGAGAACTTGCATCGGTAAAAATTATTGGCAAACTTGGACATTCGTAGCGGCAAAAAGAATGTCAAATGGACGTTTTTTTTTTCGTTGACACCGCTATTATTTTAACTACCTTCGCTCCTCGGCAATGTTTATTGTTTTATAAAACGGTGATTACGATTGTAATAAAACCTAAACATATGAAAGTGAATTCCTACATTTTCTTTGTTCTTATGAGTTGACAAAACATATTAAATGCTATTTATTTATTCGATTGTTTATTGGAATGATTGGTAAAATTAAATGCCAATTGATTGCAACTTTATAAAATGCTAAATAATAGTGATTTCCTTATAGTTGGTTTGCATATTTTAATATATTAGTAAATGTTTCTGAATAAAAAATTGTTTTCATACTTATTTCCTTCTAAATTGGTAAATGATAAATGATGCATTGCATTAGATTTAATACTATTTGCTTTTAGAGTATTTTAACTATTTAAATTATTCTTATAAATAAACGATCTAATAAATAAATAGTGTTTAATATTTCTGTTGTAAACTCTCAAGAACAAAAAATGTATACATTCACTTTCATCATATGATTTGATCTTATTACAATTCTAATTATCGATTTTTTTGGCAACAATAATCATTGAAGAGGAGAGGAAATAGTTGAAATAATAGCGGTGTCAATGGAAAAAAAATCCCTCCTTTTGAAACTCCGTGTTTTGCGGTAACGAATCTCCATGTTTGCCAAATTATTATTATTTCCTCCAAATCTGAAAATATTTTCTGGCTTTAAATAACCTACAAAATATTGATAAACCATAAAGAACAAATCAATTAATCAATATTACATGTGGTTTCCATTTTAGTTTATCCAGGCGGTTTTCACTTGTGTGTTTAAATGACTCCTGAGTAATGGCCAGAAAGATGAAACGTGTTTTTTCTATATATGCATGTAGTTGTATGTCCAATATAATTATTCATGAATTTGGTTTGATCAGCTACACAGTTCCTTAAGGTATATATGTATTCATAAATGATATTGGTTCTCTGTAATATGGAGCTTGCTGTTGAGTTTTTGCTGACACTAATGTTAGCTGTTTTAAATCTTTTATAGTAAATATTTAATTTGGATGAATTTTCC
>OZ010572.1:85693685-85721185 GCA_963932145.1 Acanthosepion lycidas | reverse complement strand
GTAGATGAATGTTTCTCTGTGAATATACAGTCCCATAAATTATTCTAATTTACACACAACACACACACACACACATATATATATATACATACATACATACATACATATATATATATATACATACATATATATATATATATATACATATATATATATATATATACATATATATATATATATACATATATATATATATACATATATATATATATATATACATATATATATATATATACATATATATATATATATATGTTATATATATATATATATATATATGTATATATATATATATATATATATATATATATATATATATATATATATAAGACTTTGTATGAAATATTGATGAAATGTGGATCGTAATCTGGGAGAAATATAGCATAAAGAACAACTAGGAAAGGTTTATAAATCTAAGATGTTTCACTTTATTAAAGCTTTATCAGAGAATCAAATATGGAGAAGAAACAGAAGGAAAGAGAAAAAGTTCTATTGTTTTATATTTTTATTATTTTACTCTTTCTTTCTTTTTCTCCTGCATATTTTATTCTCGGATGAAGATTTCATATAGTTGAAATATCTTATTTTTATAAACGTTTCCTATTTATTCCGTATCCTATTATATATATATATATATATATATATATATATATATATATATATATATATGTATGTATGTATAACAGTTTTTCACGCTTTAATGCGCGCATAACCATGGTATTATAACATGGAGAAAAAAGTTCCATAATGGATAATTTTTTCACATTCTAATGAACACTCAGCATATTGTCAACCATTTTGCATTTAAAACCATAATGAAAAATTACGGTAATGGTTAGCAACCTACAGTTTTATATAAATATTTGTACAACTGAACCATATATAGTTTTATACTACTTGCTCCTTTGAAGATGATCTTGGAAGAAGATCGAAAGTACTCGGGAAATGAAAATAAACGAAATTTAAACAGTTACAGTACATTTCTCTCATCCTTTAACATCAATAGACGGAAGGTTATTTCTGAGTATGAAAGAATTTTGTTAAAAATTAGCAGACGTAATGTTTATAATTTATTCAGTCAGATATGCCTAAAAAAGAATTTGCTGACTAAACACACACACACAAATGTACATATATATATATATATATATATATATATATATATATATATATATATATTAACAAAAAAAAAACAGTAAGATTTATAATCCAGTGTTCTTATTAATTATTTTTATTTTTAAAACACAGTGCTCAATACAATTCTGCAGAGCATAAATATTATAAATCTACTAATTTAGAAATATGGTTCCATCGCTACACAGGAATTACCATGTTTCAAAATCAGACACTAAAAACTTCAAATTACTTATAGAATTAAATTAAGATCCCTAGTACTGTTTTGTTTTCAAGGAAATTTTGGAATAACTTATTTTGAAATTTACTGAGTTTTATAAGCAAGTACATTCTTAATATTAGTTTCTAAGGATACGGGGAAATTCAATCACTTTGACAAGGGCTGGTAGGGTATTCATTTTCACTGACAACTATTGTATCAAAATATGTGTTACTTTCGAAATGAGGTTAAGTTAATGTAGAGTAGGGGTGCCTGTTCAACAAACGATGACATCCGTATTTTCGTATGTTGTCTGTTTTTTTTTCAACTATAAAAAGATTTTCAGCACTCTTGTTTTGCCGTTAATTTTATGATTGTATACATAAAGATTTTTTTTCCAAAAGGATTGTTTGAATATGAGTACGTCGTATTAAAATACAATTTTAAAATATTATTCCTACTTCTAATTACTAACAGACTATACTTCTTTTAAAACTAATAAGTGTATTAGAATTACTTTATTATTTAAACATTATTATTAAAATATCAAATATGTATGTTACATTTTTCAGTTTCTTTTTATACATTATTTACGGAAACCTTTGACAATGTCGGCAAAGAATAGCTATTTTGAAAACCCCTTGCGAGTGACACCTGTACTCACCCGTGTCATATGTAGCCCGAGGGTCTATTTATGTGCAGGTCTGGCCCCGGGTGTATTACAAAAATCCTGTCACTTGATTCCCAACAAAAAAACACAAATATTTCCGGGACGAAGATGATCTTTTTTTACTCATTGAAGCCATAAATATTTGCAACAATGAAAAAAAAATGCTATTGTTGTTTTCAAAATGACCTTTTTTTTAAATTTTGTTGGTTATAGTTAACAAAATTTGTCCATCTTGCTTTAGGTTTTCATTGGCTGAAAATTGCAACAAGACTTTTCCTACTGATCTACTAATCAAGGCATTGATAATTTGTTGCTGGTCTCTGGCGCACTTGGAATGATTCAGGCGTTTCTCAAGCGGATATTATCAGGGGATCCCGTTCAGGGTGATATTGATTACTCGAACAGAATACAATTCCATTTGCTCTGCTTGGATTCCAATTATTCACGAATACAAACTGGAACAAATGCACACATTCAACAATAATAAAGTGTAGATCCATTTGCGTTTTCACACGCGCACTCAATACGCTCACATGCCTAAACATGCACACACATATTTAATAATATATAGCTTTGTGTAAAAGCGGTTGCATTTATTAAGACACATGTATCCTAATTTAGACAGATAATGGATTCGCATTGTAGTTGCTAATGATAACAATAACACAGATGGAGATGAGAATTATTTTAAGAAAATATAATACACTTTTAAATGTTAGCGTAGGTTGCAAAAAAAAAATTATAATATCGTGAAAAGAAATTAACTGAATTTAATATTTGTTATTCAAATGTGGGTAAATATCTAGTGGAAAGATTATATTGAACCAATTCAGTTATAATAATTATTAAGTTTACTCTGTTACTGCTGGTTCACTGTGTCGTGTAAAGCAATTTTCTCGCTAGAATTTATCTTACATATTTATAATTCGTTCATGCACTGAATATTGCTGTCACATCTAGTCAGTTACTTCTACTATGTACAGGCTGCAATGGATAAATTGTCGTCTAAATTAGGCAAATATGAAAATAATACCGACATCAAATTTTAACAGAAAAATATCATTAAATACTAAAATGTAAATTAAGAAAAACATTTAAGAAAAAGATTTAAGAAAAAAATATCTTGAAATACTAAAGTGTAAATTTATTCAATAAAATCGTCATTGGCTTCAACCACGACGCCCCCCAGACGACTTCTGAATCTCCTGCAACTCTCCTGAACGGTCTCCTTGTTTAAGTTGGTTAATACTGTTATAATCCTTGCCTTCAATTCATCTTTGGTGTTAAAAGAGTTTTGATGGTCTCTCACTCAACTGTGTCCCACACATAATAATTAACGGGGTTGCAGTCTGGGGAGTAGGTGGCTAGATGTAAACAGAGGTGACGCCGCGAAAATTGTTTGACAACAATGACGGAGTACTCCTGCTTGTGTGGCATGGTGCATAATCCTGTTACCGGACATAGGGTCTTACACCAGCCACCATCTTCACCCAGGGTAGCACTACATAAGGTCTGCTTGTTGAGTCTGCGACTCTGTTGGAAGATGAATGGAAACATAACGTCGCCATCATTAGTGGTCCCTCCAAACAACTTTTTAATCACCATGAGACCCATCCAACTCTTTCCGAATCCTCTGGACTGCCGTCTGATTGACACCCAAACACTCTGAAATGTTCGTATTGGAGATTCCAGCGCGAATTTCAAATAGTACAGCATGCCATTTCCAAATTTCTGGTGCGTGCGAATTGGGTCATGGTGCACTTTTTCTTACAGACCTTCCCCAAATGAGCCTAATATACTGAACAGTCAACAAACATACAACGCGCATGCGCAAAATTAAAAATATAAAATGGTGACAATTTACCCGTCGCATCCTGTATTTATAGATTCTTGATGAAATCCAAAGAAACTGCAATGTTATGTCCTGGCATCTCATCTTCAGACTCTTTCACGCCGTCATGTTACATCGTTACATCCTTTTCTATAAATCTTACTTATTATAAAACGCAGATTGTGTGTGTCTGTATGTTTATATATTGGATCGGATTTCATACATTTTTCAACCGATTTCAACAAACGTTCACAGGACTACGTAAAATTACCTTGCGGTGGTTCTGACAGCGACAAAAATTGGAAAAACACAATTGTTTTTGCACAAAATCAATTTGAAAACACGATTAAGAGGCATTAATGAAAGGGGGACAACTCATATCGAATTATACTTATTAATATCGAGTTATCGAGTTATACTTATTATAAAACCCAGGTTGGTTGTTTGTGTGTGTGTGTTCGTTTATATATGGGATCGTATTTCCTACATTTTTCAACCGATTTCAACAAAACTTCATTTTTTTTTGGCAGGTAGTGTTTCTTATTGTCTTGCACACTTTTTTCTTTATTTTTACATTCAGAATGCTTTAAAAATTCCATTTACAAGACAATTGTTTATAATAAAATTCTATTCAATCGGTAGACTCATAACGATTGAAAACAATATTTTTGTTTGTGTTTAGGTTTGACCAATTCGTAAAAAAAAAAAAAAAAAAACTAATTAAGACATGCGTGTCCGTCAACCTTAAACAATAATCTTTGTCAATTTTATTTTTCAGTCTTTATGATGGTCGATACTTGATCTATCTCTTACTGTTACATCCCCGGGCTCTACTGCTAGTATTCTATATGATAATACTTCTAATGATACTTTGGTACATCGACTTTACGAATGTAAGTGCAGCTCTAGATTGGCAACAATGTTTCACCATTTTATAGTTGAAATTGCTAGATGTAACCGCAAGTTCTTTGCTAACATATAAGTACATGCAGAAAATAAAGCACATATAGTAAAATATATATTTTGAATTCTGATTTTCAAAGCAGACATGCAGGCATGGAGTATTTGACCTGTTGGAAGACTTTAAGCAATCTTTTTATATTTATTTTAATTCGCATATCCATTCGTCGTACTTAAGAAATATTAATGTACAACGAAGATAAAAATCCAATCTGGTTTCAATGTCACATCTCAGAGTTCCTAGGATAATAACTAACTTTGCGTATTAAGACACGTCTGTTGTAAACATGGGTTAATATTTGAAACAGTTTTTGTACGAAGTCAGAGTAAATATGTCTCCTAGTAATATTTTATGGAGGAGATGACCAGTGTGACTGCTTAAGATATATTATATCCTAGCATCATGCAAGCGAAACCTTGCACATATATTTACTATGAGGAAGTCAGAATCTGTTAATCCAGGATGAAAAAAGTCAGTAAAAGATCGGATTATATTCTTTCAGAGAAGAACAAAGGAGAGATTGAAAAATCTTAGAAACATACTGAGAGTTAGAAGAGTATAAAACGAAAAAGAATACAGAAAAGGGACCGGAATGAGGAATAGAAAATAGAATATGTGAAAAAGAAAGTGAAAACTAAAGAAAAGGAAAGGGTGAGAAAAGAAGACAAAAGCAAAAAAGAAAATACAAATGAAGGAAAAAGAACAAATAAAAAACAAATAAAGAGAAAAATACAAAAAGAGAAATAGAAAAATAAAGACAAATGAAAAAGAAGACAAAGAAGAAAAAAAGAGAATGAAAAATGAAATGACTAATAGAAAGAAATAGAAGAGAAAAAACATATTTAAAAAAAATCTGTATCACCCCATGCAAGGCAAGAAAGCCATTTAGATACAAGGAATTACAGAGTGTGGAATAATTAGGAACATTAAAAGAGAAAAGACTAGTCAGAAGGACAGTAGATAGTGATTGACATTGCATTTAATCATTTAAATTTTTGTAATTTAAAGTTGGCTGGAAAGCATGGAGGTGGAAGGGAGTTCCATAAGTGAGAAGTGTGAGAAAAAAATAACAGTTACCATAGAACTTACATCTACATTGAACGAACCCAACTGTAAATTTATGAGATCTCGACACCGGTCTAGTATTGCGCTTAAATTAAAAAAACGTCCAGATACCATAGGGAAAAGCTCATTTGAAAAATTATGATGAAAGTATTTATAGAAAAGTGACAGAGAGGCAACTTTACGGCGGTGAGAGAGTGACTGAAGCCGAGCTGCCAGATCATGACCAATAACATTACTGATTCTTCTTTGGATTTTATCTAGGAGCTCAAGATAAATGGCAAATATTAAATTAAATATAAAACAAACAATTGACAAAAGAAACGAATGTTGTAAGAAGAGTACAATTCTTTAAATAAAGGCGAGCACAATCGTGTGTGCCTATATTTTCTTCTTTAAATAGGTGAAATAACAACAAGAACAGAACGACAATAATAATAATAATAATAATAAGAAGAAGAAGAAGAAGGGGAATAAGAAGAAGAAGAAGTAGAAGAAGAAGAGGAAGAAGAAGAAGGGGAATAATAATAATAATAATAATAATAATAATAATAATAATAATAAGAAGAAGAAGAAGAAGAAGAAGAAGAAGGCAATATTATCTTAGGGTGTTCAGCACTGCTAAAATATGAATATACCCACAAACATAACAAGATAGCGACATATGTGCACTGGAAGATGTGCAAGAAACACAAAATGGAAACCACAGACAAATGGCATGAGCACCAATCAGACACAGTTATACAAAATAACGATGAAATTATCTTCTGGCAATTCAAACTGAAAAGAAAATAAAGCCCAACAGACCAAAAGACAAGAAAATCAGGAAGTGTATGCTTATTGACATAGCAGTACCATCCGAGAGAAAGACCTCCATGAAAATTATCGAGAAATGATCCAAATACAAGGACCTGGAGATCGAAATGTGCGGAATGGAGACTGAAACTGTACCAATAGTAATCGGATCACTGGGCCTCGCGAGAAAGGGAATGGACAGTTTTACGAACAGCGTCACGGGGAACATCAATATACAAGTCTTCCAGATCGCCCTACTAGCAACATCCCATATGCTAAGATAAGTGCTATTAATTAAATGACAATTCTCCTATAGGGCGTAAAAACCATAGTTTGAATCCGACTCTGCAGGATACAAAGCAGGAAACTTGACATACACAAATAATAATAATAATAATAATAATAATAATAATAATAATAATAATAAATGAACAACAGAGCAAGGAATGTGAGTGAAAAAAAACAGCAGAATGAACGCTGAATATATGTAACTTTTGAACGAAAAACTGATTTCAAAGAAAAGAGATTAATGGAGTCTTAAGAAAATTTAATATTTCTAACTGATATTGTTTCGCGACATATCAACATCTATGGGTTATTATTGGAGAAATCTAATTATGTTGAACACAATTGTGTTCCTTCAGCTAAAAATAAAATGTATAGTTGTTAATTAATACCTATAAATAGGTATTGTTGGTATTATATATATATATATTTTATACTTCTATTTTTATGCTTTTTAGTGCTTTGCTTTTGTTTTTGGGGTAACTATTTGCCTGCAGCTGTTACCGCTAACTGGTGTTTCCAGGGCGGATCTGGAAACAAGAGCAATTAACAGGTCGTTCTAGGCTCCTCAAAACCTCTAATGTTCCGATCAAAGGCCTTGACCGTCCTGGGTATGACGATAAACTACATCCGCGTCCTGGTTTAGTCGATAAAATACATCCAACACCAAGGCCTCTGAACAGGAAATTTTGAGGAGCGTGGAACTATCTCTTAATTACTGGTGTTCCCAGGTCCACCATGACTCGGGTGGTAACACCTGTTAGGGTCCTAGCTATGCGCAAATAGTTAATTCAAAATACTAGGAAAGTATAAAAATAGGTTTTAATACTAGCAATACCATTTGGAAAAATTATTACCAGAAATACATTTTTGAAGATAAAATTATTCACTGAAAGACATTATTACCAGCAGTACATTTTTTAAAAAAGAAAATATTACCAGCAATACACTTTATATATATATATATATATATATATATATATATATATATATATATATATATATATATATATATATTGTAGGCATCAAATAATATTAGTTGATATTCCGTAAAACAAAAGAAGCGAAATCAAACCAGCCAAAGGTCTTGCTCATGGATGTAGCTTATAATCATACCCATGATTATGAAATTTCACTATCATGGGTATGATTATATTTACTTATTCTAGCTTAGCCATATCTAGCTAGACTAAGTAAATGTAATCATACCCATGATTATGAGAATTCTGAAAATATCAGATTTGTGCTTTGTTGTTCAGTAACTTCGTCTGGCGAAAAGTTATTATTGTAGCGAGTTCGATTGCTTTAAATTCGTCACCTGGTGCCATACTAAGCTAGACTAAGTAAATATTAATAAGAATGAAGAAAAAGGGAATGAAAAATACTAATGAAAAAGTAAATCTGCAACAAGAAATGAGTTAAGAACAAAGTGAAGAATTGTACGGAATAAAATGGAAAAGAAAAATTATTAAAAGAAACATTGAATAAAAAAAAATGGAAGAAGCATAGAAGAAAATAAATCCTGAATCAAATGAATAAGTGTAAAAGAAGAAAGGAAATATAACGAAAAAATATTCGGCTATGAAAAAAAAAAAAAAAACAAGTAAAGAGAAATTCTAAAGAAATATTCTTTGGTTATAAAGTAAAAATAGATGAAAAATCTGTAGAAAACCGTATAGATTTGAAAAATAGAAAGAAAAAAAGAAAAGAAGACAGAAGTAGATAAAGAAAAAAAATACACAAATCAGCTAAAGTAGCCATATCAAAAAAGGCGGTTAAGGCCACCGCTAAGCTGAGCTCTTTCTCCAGCCTCGGTTCAAGTAAACAGAACGAACCTGATCTTTTGACCTTTCTTAAGGCTCTGATCCTAGTAGTCGGCAGCTAAGGAAAATGGTACTGCGAGCCACCTTAATACACCGCTATTTCCACAATCACCATCTACGCCAACTCACCACTATTACCACCACCATCACTACCACTACCACTAATAATAATAATAATAATAATAATAATAATAATAATAATGATGATGGATATCTGAATGGAAGAACAGAAACAAACAAATCATATGAATTAGAGTTGAACTTCCAAGCCTACTTTCTATGGTATGGATGTGCAAATAAAATAAATAGATATGGAGTTAGATGATATTTTTCAATGAGAAAATACCAAAAAGCAAAGTGTATATAATCACCGTGATAAAACAAATAGGGAAATAGGCTGTAGTTTTCATTCTATATGGATGTGCATCAAAAGATATTGAAATAATCATATAAGTTTTCCTCTATGAATCCTAGACTGTATGAATGTAAGGGCAGTATTAAATTGAATGCAAGTTCTCATCATTCTACACATGAAATTGCTAAGCGTACCTGTAAGTTTTATTCTAGCAGTTCCCTCTCGCACTTATAAGTCTACCATTCATCCACACATTGAATATTTCTCTCACATCTGGTATTTTACTTCTATTAAATACTTATACAAAGTTCTTGACGAATAGAGGGAAAAGAGACGGGGGAAAGCAGCGCATGACATACGCGGCGGGCTTGGGGAGGTGGAAGGCGGGGCGTTGTCAGGGGGAGCTGGCAGAAACACAAAACCTGTTGAGAGCCAAAAGGGATAGGTGGAGTGGAGGGCTATGATCGCCTACGTCCTGAAAGGAAATGGCACATAAAAAGAAAAGATTAAATCAAACGAAGAATCTGCAATGTTATGTGTCCTGACCTGACATCTCAGCTTCAGTCCCTTTCTTCCGCCTTACCATTGCTTCCCTGCGCATTTTCTACAATTTTTTCGAGTGAGCTTTCCTCGTTGGCATCTCGACTTTACGAATTTAAGCGCAGTACAAGATTGACAGCTATGTCTCATCATTTAACATATGAAATGGCTACATGTAACCGTAAGTTCTATGCTGACAGTTTCTTCTCTTGCACTTGTCTTTTGTGGAATTCTCATTCAATCTCTTATTTGCTAGTCAACTTTGATATTCAAAAATTTAAATGCAGAGTCAGTCGTCATTATCTGTCTTCTTAATTCGTGTTCTTTTATTGTTCTTTCTCAATAATATTTTTTGCACATTCTCTTAACATTCACTAATCGCTTCGGTTGTAGTGGCTTTATTATTTTACTTGGGGCAAAATGACTAAAGTCTATTCATGTGACATCAATATAATTTATTAGACGTTTCTGGTCAAGTTGATCTGTACGACAGCGGACACAAGACTCTACTTAAAAAAAGTACAAATTGACAAATGATCTACACCACAATACAGTAATGTCCGCTTCTTTTCGCATGAATTGACTGTTAAAATTGTAATATGTCTGCGTGTGCGTCTGTATTGGCGGAAAGGGGGAAAATGTGGGCAAGAAAATAGGGAGACTGTATAACGGATGAAAAGAAAGATAAAACATTTCTAAGTCTTAATTTATGGTATAACAAGTTATCGTTATTTAATTCAATGACATTCGGCCTAATATCCTCGTATTTGTTGTTGCTATCACAACGTTTCGGACCAGATATCTTAAGGAATCAGCGCGTATGCTAGGCTATGACGGCCTCCTCAGTAGTCCTAGCGTAGACATAAATACCATATGGGACTATTAAAAAATGAAAAAAAGAAAAACAGTAACAAGTCTTCAGCAGCAACAATAATAAGAGAAGCTGCACTGAAAGAGGTCAAGTGGGACAGCAGCAACAGTGTTAGCGGTAGGCAGGCCTGAAGAACGCTATGATCTAGATTCAGGCGTGTCGCACGGGAAAGTGGTTTAGTGGTTCGTAATTATAAGTTCAATTCCAGAATTAGAGAGGGGCGAATGATAACTGAGCAGGAATAAAAAAAAAAAAAAAAGGACAAGGGCAGCAGACGAGAACTATCGGCTACCATAGTTTAAATATCTGCTTGAAAAACGACTGAAAATTTCTAAGCGTGCCAAAGTGCTTTAGTTGGTAGATCGGTAGATAATGTTTTCTTACTGTTTTCAAATATTCAGTTTTAAGGATGTAAATATCGCAGGCAAAAATTAGCCGTTAACTGAAGGTAATGAAATGTCAATGACACACCAAAATTCATGTGATAAAAAAGAAAACGAATGAAATTCAATACATTATGCCAGGTATGGTCATTTTCTTACTCTCTTTAAAGAAATCTCCGACAAAAGCCGATAACATATGTCATTATTTATCTGAAAAACGGACTAATAATTACACTAAGAACTAAAACGTCAGCATGAAGTGGAAACGAGAATGGGACACCGAACCTACAAGGCGTGGGTCAGAAACCAGCAAAGATTCAGGAAGAAAATCTCCCCGGGACAATACCGTTTCCCACGGAGAGGTAACAAGTTACGTTTCGAACGCGTTGATTGATTAGGGACGCAGCATGAAAGAAGATATTTTTGCAGTCTCTTAACTGACGACTACACGGCTAATAATGTCTTTCTATCATGGGGTCTCTAATTAAAAAAAAAAGAAGAAAAATCTCTCTCTCTCTCTCTCACACACTCACACACACACACACACACACACACACATATATATATATATATATATATATATATATATATATATATATACATACATACTTAAAGAGAGAGAGAGAGACAAAGAGAGAGAGAGTTTTAAGGTATACTATGTTTATGTGTAAAAGTGATCAATATCAGAGGTGTAAATATGTATATATAAAAGTGGACATTGAGGTCAATACCAAGCGGCAACACCGTGTTTAATGCTTCAGCGCAATGTGTGTTGCGTTTTAGCTAGTAAATTTATATATGCTGGTTAGTGGTGCATTATGGGTAGTAGAGTCTATTGTATTATGCAGCAGACTACTATTATTATTATTAACGTCTTCACATTTTCTACTTCGTTATATCAACGAATTCAGTTAAAGCTATATAAGACATGCTTTCGTTTTCGTTCTTGCAGTGTACAACAATTAGGAACAAAGAGTAGTGATTCGATTTCACTTGTAGGAAGGTGTCTCAGTGTCTGAAGTTCATCGGAGGATTTTAACACCATTCCGCGGTAATGTATGAGTTTACCGAGAATTTTAAAAGTGTCAGAAAAAGCGTGACGCAAGAAGTATCTGCAGGGCACCAGTTTTCTTGCTGCTGTTACAGTGTAAAAAAATGGTCGTTGCGTTTTCTCTCCTGGCCCCAGGAAGAGGGTGACATACACCCTCTCGGCCTGCGTCCGAAGTTTTAGCATGCCGTTGATCTCGAAAAGGGCCTCAAATCTGTTGTTGACTGGGGCAAGAAATTGCTCGTTATCTTTAATGCCACAGAGAACTTTGCGACTGCTTGGCATCACATTGTTTGCTTACCTGAGAGGGAACAAATACATAGAATCAATAGCTTCATCTACTACAAGGAAAGTTGGTTCTCTGAGTCGCCCCAGAAATTTTTTTCTTGACTGAGTCCATCCTTCAAATCTATAAATCAACCTTTCGCCCTTGCATGGAACACTGTTGCCATATATGATCTGGAGCCCCAGCTGGTCGTCTTAAGGTCCTCGTCAAAATCGAGAAAAGGATATGCAATGTGATTGGCCCTGATCTGGCATCTCGTTTACAGTCGCTCCCTCACAGACGTGCCGTCATTTCCCTCTGTCTTTTCTACAACTACTTTCACGGTAACTGCTCTGACAAGACACTTTCGCTCGTTTCCAAACTGCATGAAGTTAAAAGTGACATTAGGTTGGCATCTTAGTAACACCGGTTCGCTGTCGAAACGGTTAAAATTTATCCGTCTCTTCTACTTCATTACCTTCATGTCTCGCGCTTCCTGTCTGTGGAACTCCCTTCCTGTTAATTGCTTCCCTGATAGCTATAATCTTCTATTATTCAAATGCAATGTCAATCGACATCTCCAAATGCCTTGACCTATTCCACGTCTTTTTCTTCATCTTTTCCTCTATCGCACTTCTTTACTCTTGCTCCCACTCTCTGTAACCCCTTGAGTGCTAGTGGCACTCTCGCCTTGCTTGGGGTGAAATGCTTAAAAAACCCTTAATTAAGTCAGCATATTCCTCTACTGATGAAATTCTGACAACAAATTCATTTGTGCTTTGCTTTGATTTGTTGGTTATTTGGAGTTTTAAGACTAGCAACCCGAGTACATCACTAAATACTCAATCAGGTTTCCAAATTCCTATATATTGACCCGAACCCGGGGAGTATTTGTGGTCTTACTTTCTTTTACTCATTGTTACGAATATCCTGAAAGATATTACACGTAATATATATATATATATATATATATATATATATAAAGACATTTTTATGTTTATACATTCTTTATATATATATATATATATATATATATATATATATATATATATATATAAATTAAAATATATCCGTTAACTCCCACCAAGTATCTGTCTACATAATACAATAGACCCTACTACCCATAATGCACCATTAACCAGCATATATAAATTTACTAGCTAAAACGCAACACACATTGCGCTGAAGCATGAAACATACAGTTGCCACTTGGTATTGACCTCAATGTCCACTTTTATATATACATATTTACATCTCGGATATTGATCACTTTTACGCATAAACATAGCATACAACTTACAACTCTCTCTTTCTCTCTCCATATATATATATATATATATATATATATATATATATATATATATATATATATATATGAGATTTCTTCTTTTTTTTAATTAGAGACACGAGGAAAGAATCATGCATTTAATGAGTATAATTACAAGGTACACGCCTGAAGTTATCTGAATTTTTCAGGAGAGATTTTTTATTAATTTGAAAACAATAAAACAAATCTAATCCCTCTTCAAATTGCGATTCTTTGAATTCAATACCCTTGTTGTAGGATTCCAGCCATTTCTTGGACGAATTCTCCTAGTTATCCAAATTCATAGTGTCCATGATCCTCGTCACATCCGTTATTTTCTCCATGTTCTCAAAACATTGATCGTTAAGCATATTTTATCATTTCATGTTTTTTTGTTGAGATTAACACAAAATATTACCAGAAACTTTATTTTCGGAATTACATTTCCTGTCGTTCTTTAAAACACTTCCTAGTTAATATTTTGTATTAATGAAGGATATCGATTGTCTGATCGCGTGTGGCCTTGAGATGTTATTACTTAGACTTAAATAAGAAAGGCGTATCGCTGTGAAGTAACAGTTAGAAATCGTCTCACTGAGTCTGCGCATTTGTGGCTTGTTTTATACACGGCTAAGCTTATAAAAAGTCGTTGCATTACATATTCCTTAACGGATGCTGTTAGCACTTGTTTCTGCCATTATGTCGATGTAAGTATATTATTATTTCTAAAAGAACTAAGAAAAAAGGTCTATGCCCATTGTTTGTGTAATGTGTTTATTCTTCTCAGGACCCACAGGAAAATACGCCGCTCTTTCTTTTTACGTAATTGTAACGTGTGAAATTCTAACTAGCTTTATGATGTTCTCCTATTGTGTCCATAAAATCCCGTGAGTGTTCCTTAAATTTACTCAGAGATTGCTTTTCTATCTCTATAATAGAAGAGTACCCATGTTCCCAATTCACCCATGTGAGTAATCAACTGATTTACTAAAGGAAAAAAATTGATACGTCAAACTACAAGCTTCAAAATATTTTTTCTTATATATTTGATCGATATGTGTATATATTTCTGAGATGAGGTACTGTAACTATTTACCCTATTTAAATTGTTCGGATTGTTGTCCTCATCTTTATTGTAATATTCACGACGTTTCGACCGTTATACACTCCGGCCTTCTACAGGTGATATAAGTTGAAATTTCGAAGTGTTGCGTTACTAAAGGGAAATAACTGAAACTGAGATTTCCAGGAAAGGCATGGCACGTGGAACCAGAACAATCTTCTCCAGTGGACAAGATAAAGGGTTCAGTTCAAAATTCCAATATATATATTATTCAACGAAACCTGTCTTTATATATATATATATATATATATATATGTATATATATATATATATATATATATATATATATATATATATATATATATATAGTTGTAATCGAGTCGTTGTTGATCAAGATTGTCTTGCTAATTTATTATGTTGTGCGTAGAAATGTTGCCTGTGATACGAGAGCCTGATAAAATTTTAGTGACGTTTAAAGACAAAGTCCTTGATAAAATCCCGATATGGCCGCTAGGCTTCAGTCACTTTCCCACCGCCGCAAGTTTTCCTCCCGGTTTCTTTTCTATAGATACTTTCATGATAATTATTCGGATGTGATCTTCGCGCAGTACCAGGCTGGCATCGAGTTCTCATCAATTTACAATTGACTAGATTCTATGTTAACAGTTTCTTTTCCCGAGCTTCTTGCTTGTGGAACTCCCTTCCGGCTCCATGCTGTCCAGTCAACTTTAATCTTCAAAAATTTAAATACAATGTCAGTCGCTGTCTAGTATCCTGATTACTGTTTTTATTTCCGCTCATTAGTAATTTTTCTGTTTTTGATTCTTCCCCACACATTTAATCTTAGTGGCTTTACTGCCTTGCATGGGGTGAAATTGCTAAAAAAAAAAAAATACTAAACCACAATTTTAAAGACAGGTTGCCTTTAGAAAGATTACACGCATGAATAGCTTTTTCATCGTTGCAATTAGGACAGGATGCCTCCACCTTTTCTTGCTATTCCTTTCAATGATGTATACGTCCAGGTTTACATTTAGTTACCGGCTTACTAATTTAACCTTAGTCAATGCTGCGCAGTTTTCACTAGATAACACATTATTTACGCAGCCATTATGACATCCATGATTTATGTCCGGACGGCTCTCCAAGCACATATATTGGGTTCGAACAAGTAGATTGGGTTCGAACAAATGTTCTTAGAGATTCCCAAACGGTGGCGTTTGAAAACTTGCTTTCGTTTCATACCTGACTGATATGCCCCTTCTGAAAAGTATTTCTATACAATTTATATTTGGATTGGGACAATTTAATGTGTTCTTTGTCCGTTTTACCAAAGCAATGCAAAAAAGTCACTAAGACACGGGGTTTACTGAGTATTAAAAAAATATAAAACGTTATTGAGGAGCGAGAACAATAAAAGAACAAGAAGACAGAAGATAACGATTCGCATTGCATTTAAATTTTTGAAGATTACACTTGACTGGATAGCAAGTGGCTGGAAGAGATTAGTTTGATAGTTTGATTTTGTTTGGCGGCATATCAGCCACTATGGGTTATTTAATGGCGAAATCTAAATATTTTGATCATAGTTTTATGGCTTCAACTACAGACGAAATATATTGTTGATCATTTTGCTATAAAATTTATTGTTGGTAAGTCTGCTTTAAAAATGTATTGTTGGTAATTCTACTATAAATATGTATCATTAGCATTCTTTTTTTTTAAATATAATAATGTATTGCTGGTATTGTTACTATAAAAATGTATTTTTATATTTTAATAGTATTTAGAGTTTAGCTATTTGCCCGTAGCTGGAAAAACTAACAGGTGCTTCCTAACCGGGGAAGGTTGAACTTGGCACAACATTAGTTAAGAGGTGGTTCCACGCTGTTCAAACCTCAAATTTCTCGATCAGGGACTTTGTTACCTGATGTAGTTTATAGTCATATCCAGGACGCTGAAAGGGAGTTCTACAAGCGACATGTGCGAGAAAATAAACTGTTAGTATATTATTTACGGTTTCAACTAACCATTTTGACTGTAAATTGGTGAGACTCTGTTACCAATCTAGTAATTCGATTACATTCATAGAGACTAACACAGAGGAAAGCTCATCAGAATAATTACCACGAAAGTATTTATAGAAAATATGCAGGGAAGCTACATTTCGGCGGTGGGGAAGTGACTCTAGCTGAGATGACATGTCAGAAACAATGACATTGCACATTCTACTTTGGATTTTATCAAAGACATCTAAATATATTGAAGGGGCACCAGATTATATGTGGTATCAAAATTCAAAACATGGAGTTTACATATGTAAGGTACATTCTGGCTGCAAAAATTGTCTAGCACGACACAGTGAACCAAATTTCCTAGCAGCAGACCAAACAATTATATCAATATAATCTTTCCATTATAGCAGAAAACATTTACCAGAGATGGCACAATAAACCTGGAGCCATGCAGAGAGGCAGAAAGCGTTCTTTCAGATGATTAATAGGAATCTGTTTCGTTTTGGAGGCGTTAAAATTAACAAGCCGTTCTTTGCTCCATTTAACAACAGATTGTTATTTTCCCCTTTATTTTTATTGTTTATTTTAAATTCTTTTGTATTATGTTTAACTTAATTTACTTTTCAGCTTTCGTAATTGTTCGAGCTATTTATCTCTCCGTTGATGCATTTACTTATTGGAATAACATTATCCTCTGTACTATAGTTCTATTCCTTGATGAGTGGGTGCCCTGGGTATAACGATAAACTACGTCTAGCAGCAAGGCCTCTGATCAAGAGGTTTTGAGAATCGTGGAACCACCTCTTAATTGCTGGTGTTTCGAGGTCCACTCTGACCCGGGTTGTAGCACCTGTTAAGTTCCCAGTTATGGGCAAATAGTTAACCCCGTAAGTGGGGTAAAAACACTATGGAAGTTTAAAAATAGGTTTAATACCAGAAATACTTTGAAAAAAAAAAAAAAAAAAAAAACTATTACCAGCCATAAATTTTTTAAGGAAAAAAAATATTACCAGCAATACATTTTTGAAAAATAAAAAAAATATATATTACCAGCAATAAAAATGTCGGCAAACCAAAATAAACCAAACCTAACCTAACCTAACCTTGATGAGTGGTTTTGTTATGAATTTGCTAAGTAAGAGTTGACTGTTTTTGGAGACTGGATTAATCGTTGAATGAGCGTACGCTATTCTAGAGCGGGAGAGAGAGAGAGAGAGAGAGAGAGAGAGAGAGAGAGAGAGAGAGGGTGTGTGTGTTGTGTGTGTGTGTGTGTGTGTTAGACAGACCGAGAGTAAGGTTGGATATGAAAGTTCAACAGCCAAACACCTCACCCATCACAGCGCGGATTCTGACCATAAAAGATCATTTCAAATAGACGAGAAAAACAAGTCTCGCTCTGACCAGGCAAATGGCAAGATCGAAATTATAAGAACAACCTATTTCAGATATAATTTTATATGAAAGTAAAACTAAATTGATATTGATTATTTATTTATTTTTATTTATTTATATTTTCTTCTTATTTTTATTGCTTATTTTATCTTCCTGATTTTTTGCTGTTAATTCACCCCAAAATATTAATTCACTCCCAAAATTATAAGAATTTATATTTAATAAAATTCAAAACAAATTATCCCAGAGTGAGGCCCTTCTATTGCCCTCCGGTGGATTTACATGTGTGGATTTACATTCACGCTCACTCCAATAAACAAGCCAAACAGATTTTTTCTTTTTTTTTAATTAAAAAAAAAACCTTCTCGAATATCATCCGCACTTACGAAATGTGAATAATTTCATGATTTTTGGTCATTTGTAATTCTTAGGAATTGGAATCGTTGCGAGACAAGCAAAACAAATTTTGACTTAAAATTCATAATTTCAAAACAGTGTCAAAAAGTTTATAATATAACAAACAAACTTTGATTTAAAATTATCATTTCTCGGTGTGTATTACTATTTGCAATAAATAACTTCACAATATTTGGGCTGAATTAACAGAAAAGATCCAAGTTCTTTTATATTAAATGTATAAATTAATTTACTTTTCAGCTTCCTAACTGGAAGTATCTGAGATGATTTCAGTTAGTGTATTTAATTATAGGAATACCATTGTCCTGTGTACTACAGTTCTGTTCCTCATTTTGGCTGGTTTTAATGAATTTGATAAGCAACTGTTAACTCCTTCCTAGAGAATATAAGTATAGTTGTACCTCTATGGTCAAATTTTCCGTTTTTTTTTTTATATATAAATAGAAGACATCGAACTGAGTATAGTGATTTTCCAAGCGTAGCTCAGATGTGACACAAAGTCGAAAGTATAGGGCACCCAGTGAGAATTGAACACACTAGTCAGCCGTAATTGTTCTAGCGAGACAAGCTTGCTAACTATTACACCAGCTCGAGGTGCCCATTCGAACTGCGTATAAGTTGTAACTTTTATTAAACAACAGCTTCAGTTCCATAACGCACACAAGCACATATACTCTGAGCCAATCATACACTTAACCCCACTTCTCTTGTCCTGAACCTAATTTCTTTTTGTTAAAGTTTGGAGTGAAAACTCGAATAAACTTGATGGGTCTGACCTCAGTCATAATATCAGAGTTCTAATTTAATTGTTTAGTTACCTTGCTAAGTAATGTACAAATTGAAAAAAAAAAAAAATCTCTAAATTTTTGGTTGTATCAAATAGCTTGCTTCAACGATATTAAATCAAATGGCGGCAGAGGATGCTTACACACATTCGAGCAGCCATGGTTATCCCATACTCCAACTCTTTTAGTCCTCATATATATACGCGAACTTGTCTTGGTACTTTAGGTCTCTGGTCGGTATGATGTTTCTTACCCAAGGACAAGTTTTGTTGCCCTGACTTCTGTGTAGGTGGGACATATGCACTCGGGGTATCACGCCTGTATCTTCTTTCCAGGATTATTTTGTCCCTTCATTAAAAGTGATGGAGGTAGACTTCTTCTTGGTTTGAGCTTATCCGTCTATTAGCGATCCGAACCTTTAACTTCGAAGGAGGCTATCCTACCAGCAAGTGTATAATATCGGGGCTATCGTACCGCCATTTTATGAATAGGTCCTGGATCATGCAGTAGTCTCAGGTAGGGCTTCTTGATACCAAGGTGAGGGGTAATATTACGCATGAACGCCGGACAAATAAATTCAAGTTGTTTATGTACGCATCTCTTGTAGATGTGCCCGTCTCACTACCTACTACTCTTCCACCAAATAAAATACAATTCACATATGACATGAATTCAATCAGTTATGTGCCATGCGTGATACACGCTTAGGCGATCATGGATCTTTTGATACATGACTGATGAGGCAGATTTCTTCCTGCAATAGGTTGCCATCTCTTTCTGCGGTAAACCAGTTGCTATCCAACGCTATAGAACCCGGTCTCTTCTGCAACTTACCCATATCCAGGGGAAGAAGAAGAGAATTCATAACTTTTCCAAGGGTATTAGCACGTAATTCGAACTGAAATCGATTTAAAGTGACCAAAATTATCAAACCTAACCTCCAAAAAAAAAATGGTAGACCCCATGTATACCATTTCTTACACCAATGTGAGGGGTCTAGTTTCCAACTTTGCTGATGTGGAAATCAATTTTTTTAAAGTCCAAACCCGACTCCCTTTTCTGTCTGAAGCAGTTATAAATCCGAAAAAAATAAGGACCCTGATTTTCCATACATTTGCTTTCAAGTGGCACTATCCATATTACCACATTGATTTTCAAACTCTATCATCTTCATTACTACATTGATTTTCAAACTCTATCATATTTTCGATTGAATATCTCAGAGGATTTATAGTATCCTCACCGAATTCATCTCAGCTTTCATATCTGTGGTAACTTCAATATCTACCACAGAGAATGGTTAGCCCACTTGTACAAAATAGATGAAGAAGGCAAATAATTCACCGACATCTCCATTGCCTATGATCTAGCCCAGATTATCGAGGAACTGTCTCGCGTACCTGACGCAACGAGACACCAGGTGAACCTCTTCTAATTTTTCTTCACATTCTGCCCTGAAAAATGCTTAGCAAAACTCTCTCAAACTTTTTCAAGCCTGCTAGCTCCCAAACTGCTGCATTCGCCTCTAAATGGATTCTGTCTCAAATTGAAAGTTTTATACACCCTAAAATTCCAGCAAAAATCAAAAAGACACCCATAGTTTACTCCTGAATGCGCTACACCCATAGCTTACTATAACCACTACTTCAATATATATCGCAAGAGATGGTGTAGTTTGATGCTACACCCCGAACAGCTCACAATCGTAGCAAGAAATTTCTGTAAAATGCAAAGTTTAGCTATGTACAAGTGGTCTAGGTCAGGTTTGAAAACAAGTAAATTGAATCCCGTGAATTCTGGAAGATCACCAACCAAATTATGAACCGAATCAAAGCGGCTATAACCACTATTATAAATGCTCCCGATGTCATATGTTCCTCGGCAGATAAGGTGACGCTCTTCACCGCGATCGTTGCTTCTAATTCAACGTTATATGACAAAGGCCATTCCTTCCCATCTTCCCATGTCCCACTGCGTAATATATTTATTAGTGTCTGAGAAGTCTAAAAAATTATTAAAAGCCTTGGCACTAAGAAATTCAATGGATCAGACAAATTCACAGTGGTTGTCCTCAAGAATATCAACCCAGAACTATCCACGATCTAAGCGAAGTTATTTAACCACTGCATTCAGGAGAAAACGTAGAAAACTGTGGAAAGCGTCGATCATACTCCCTGTTTTCAAGAAAACAGCGAACACTTTCTCAGTATAGACCCACCAGTCTCCGCAGTGCCATTAGTAAGCTTTTTAAGATTATAATCAACAAGAAGTTTGTTGAGCGACAAGCAGTACGGGTTTCGATCGGCCCGATCCACTGCTGATGTCCTAATTACCATTACTCACAAAACTATTGTGGCACTAGAAATCAAATACATCACAAAGACATCTGACAAGGTGTGGCGCAAAGGATTACCGCTCAAGTTCTATGTCTATGGAATCACTGGAAGATTTTTCTTAGTGAAAAGTATTTCCTAACGGGTAAGTCTCTGAAGTAAGTTATTAACGGTCAGTCCCCCGGATTCCAATCAATCAATACAGGCGCTAACGCCCAGGGGTCAATTCTCGGACTAACTTTTTACTTTACATAAATGATCGGCCTAAGAGTTTACTCGGATTATTTGTGAATATGCTGATGATACAATGATATATGAGTGCACCTCCAAAAATCTCGATGACCAGTGATTGGCAGCTAATCATTCATCGCATCGACCTCTAAAATTTCTGTCGGGAAAAACTGGTTAGTTACATTCAATTACTCTAAAACCGAACTGCCACCAGCCAGGCTGGATGGATGTCCTCTCACTGAGGCACTGTGTAGTGATAGACTGTTAGGTTTTAAACTAACCCCTGACCTCAACTGGAATTCGTACTTACGATCCATCGCTAAAGATGCAGAAAAAGTGGCCGACTGCCTGTACCGCTCCCGTAAATACCTGACTCCTCGGGCTATCCTCTATATTTAAAAGAGCCAGTTGACGATTAAAATGAAGTACTGCTGTTATATTTGGGCGGAAGCTGTTCAGCCCTCACTTTTCAGTCTCGATAGAGTCCAAAAGCGTCTCCGTGTCTTTGTGGGTGACAAATTATTTTCCACCTTGCAACCCTTCTCACACAGACGGATGTTGGCAAGCCTCACGCCGCTTTTTCGCTACTACCAAGGAAAGTTTTCGGACGAACTGCATTCCTTGGTTCCACCAGTTCTAACTTACATGGAGCGTCCATTCAAATGTGTATATTCACTAAAAATAACCTTAATAATAATATTAATAATAATAATAATAATAATAACATATATATATATATATATATATATGTGTGTGTGTGTGTGTGTATGTGTGTGTGTGTGTTAAGAGGGTAACATCAGTCAGCTACGAGACAAACCTTTTACTTATATTAATTATAGGTGTGTGTGTGTGTGTTTAGTTTATATTTCATGCTTTGTCGCGTTTTCTCCATATAAAGTGTAAGATTTATTACACTCAGCTATTTAGACATATTTAATTTAAATATCGATTTTATCTTCTCGGTTTTAATCTAAGGAAAATAATTCATCTTTTGCACAAAGACACGCACATGCACGCACATCCGCTGAAACAAATATATACATACACATATTTGTTCTTTTCTAATTAACACAGATTGCCAAGATCATCATGAAGAATTTCTAAACATTTGATTTATTTCAGTCATGTTTTTCTACCCGGTTAAGTCACCCTGAGCAATTTGATAAGGCCAGAAAAAAATGGTAAAAACGAGAATCGTTTCCAAGAATTAAAAGACTTGACGAACTTGGATGATATATAGAAGAGAAATCCTAATTGCAAAGGTGTTGGCTAGAAAATATTTGTTGAAAAAATCCAGTGTTAAATTTTCTGTTCACTAAAATGATAAAAAAAAACACGAGTCGAATTTCACAACTTAATGAAACGTGAATAAGCAAAACAGACCCAAATAAATTGATTTATTTATATTACAATGATAATAAAATTTATTCTAAGATCACGCAATTTGTCTATATAATCTTGTTGTGAACGATACAATACCGACGAGTATATCGTCTAGGTTAGCATATCTTACGTTAACAAAAACGGAACGAGAGGAGATAACAAATGGACATGAGATGTTGATAAATTTAAAATGGAAGTTGCATTCACCTTTTCTCTCCGGATGATATCGACAAATGATTAGAGAGTCCAACTCAGGATTCTATCGCAAGGCCTTGGTATTGTATCGTAGTTGTAGAGAAAGATTACGTGAGGAAAATTATGCACGACTATGATATTTATTGATTATTATGTGTACAGACTTTCATCACTTAGCGGTTTCAGTTGTTGCTGGTAACATCACGCCCCTGACGTCTCAGTGCATATCTTTAGTTTTCGGCGCTTAGGATCATCGGGGAGTGCCTGTCAAAATGGGCGTTGGGCTGGCAAATGACCGCGATTGCTCGGATGAGCCTTTTGCTTCAGAGTCTTTAGCCTTGGTAAGATTTCGGCCTCGAAGTCGAATTGGTTTATATAGTTTGGAATTAGTTTAGCTGTTTGTGAAACCTGCTTGGATTCTCACAAATTGTTCAGAAAATATTTTTTATGATTATTAATTTCTTTATTTTTAAACCTGCTTAAAATTAAGACAGATTGTGTCATTTCAACCGTAGCTGTCGAGACAATCACTTTTCGTTTATATTCAAAGACAACTTTTGAACATTTAAGTAAGGAATATTTAACATTTAATATCATAAGATAAAAAATGTCGCTTTATCATAAATCGTATAGAATATTAACTCGTGTTCGTCGTCAACGTTATTCATAATTTATTTTGAGGATTGATGTTCGTGCTTCGAAGCGATTAAGGTAAGTTATTTAACTTCAAATTCATATACTTCCACATCGTGTAGTCACACGTTTCTGTCGGAAATAATCACTTTATAGAATTCTAAGTTAGGTTTAGAATTTGGCGTTTGCAGAGATAAATTAAGAGGAATAAATCAGCCATCACCCTAACTGTGAGTTTGAAACCGTTTCGTCTATTTAATAAGTGTATGTTTATGTCAATGTTGCCTTTGATTTCATCAGATAAAGTACTCTGGACAGTAGTTTTAATGCAGTTCCTGGAAATTCTAGAGAGAAAGGAAAAACATTTGTAGTGATAAACCCCCTAGTGGCAGGTCAGCTGCTCTCGTAAATGAGGATAAGGCGAAATAGACTGATGGTCTTATAACGGCTGACAGATGAATTACTGTCAATCTTTTTGAAAGGTTTCAGTCGATCATGCAAAATAGTGCACTCTATGGGATACGCAGAATTCTATAAAAAGTGAGTTTCCGGAATGCTGACAGACTAAATGAAATAATAGAGTGCAGTTGCTGTCCAACATATTCTTGACCTGTAAAGCACGGATCAATGTGGTATGCAAAGGACAACATTCATCCAGTAAACCAGAAGTGAAAAAAGGGAATTTGCGCTTAGATAAACTAAGCGAACAAAAAGCTTTTTTTAGACGTGCATGTATCTTTTTATTCAATCACATGATTGAGAAGTAAACAATATTGGTCCCCAGGTCTGGAATCTTGAGACTTTTGTGTCCGTCTTAGCATGATTTGTATTCTACTATGAGAGGTGTTGTTATTAAAGAACACGCATTATTTTTCTTACCGACGCGTGTATCTTAGAAGTCGGAGCGTCTTCGACATTGAGGAGTGCGATATGAAAAGGTTGGACGACAGTTATGATATTTGTGAAATATTAATCTTACGGTCATATAAACAATTATTAGGTTATCGTACGAGGAGCAGTTCGAAAGAACGTCGCGAAGATTTTAATTAACATTATTGAATTCATTTCCAATACGGGTCAATATGCAAGAAATCTGAGGGAACTTGTATGATTTCATCATTAGCCGTAGCAACAATATTAATTATCTAATCGGAATAAACAAAGAAAAATGATATGTCAAATCGTGGGTTGCGCCGTTCACACAGGGCATACCTTTTAATCATGGATATCTACGGTTTCCTTTCCTTTATTTCATGTGAAATGCCATTACTTATTGGGTAGGGTCGGAGAGTGATTTCGTCTCATTTCTCCACGGTTTTGAATTGAGAGTTGTCCCTATCCTCGATTAGCTCTCGTTTAAGTCTGGAGAAACCACTCTTCTACTTGACCCAAAGTTGTTGTCGAGAAGAGACATATTTATGCGTTTTACACTAACCTTTGCGCGAAAGTGAACAGAGAAACAAAGAACCGCTTTAGACATAGATTTAGTCTTTGTTGCGGCAATGACTGTTACATTATGCGGACAGCCTTACAACTATTTGAGAACTGAAAATAATGTAGAATTTGAAAATGAAAGATGTAGGTATTATTATTGGCGGAACAAATATTGATGCAAAGAAAAATTTGATAGAATTTTTTCCATCTTTAAAATTAATATTTTTTTCGTTTTAAACATTGTTATGGATTCCGTGATGAAATCCGGTCTCAAATGAATGACAAACGCAGGAATGAAATATAGCAAATAAATGTATTGACGTAATAATACAATTGGTAATACGGTTAGTAGATCCAGAAACGCGGTTAGTAGCAATAATAATATATATACAGTCTGGCAAATTCAGTCTCGAAGTAGAACTTCGTTCGAGTCTACGTGCTCGCAACTGTGACTCCTACAAGCGGTTACCTCACACTATTACTCTGCCTCCAACTCAATCACAATCACTGTCTACTCTGACTCTGGATATTTAACGGCAGCAGTCCAAGTACACACTGGTCGAGTTCAGTTGTATGAAAAAGGGGTGAACCCCATAACAAACATGATGCAGTGATCAGAAAAAAAGATCATTACAGATGGAACAAGATCGAGAGCATGAGGAGGATGAAGGCGAAAATATTTAATACCATAATCTTAAGTGACTCGACAATATGTAATCTTGCATTATTGAATAAAGGCAACCGGCCTTTACAATTAAACGTTTGCAAGCGAATATTTTTCAGTGCTTCCAGTTGTTGACAATAATTCACCGCATTAAGTATATCATTCTGGATTATCACCTAATGAAAGACGCCATTTTTTATATCTCACCATACACAAAATATACCATTTGTCGTGTGCAGACCTGGTTTGGGCATGGATTTTCTTTTAAGTGCTAACCATTGTCGTTTTCATGGAATATGATTATAGAGAACCCACTTTTCATCACTGATGACAATTCTATCCAAGAAAGGTTCGGTAGCAAGTCTATTCTTCAATGATGATCATTGGGGAAATCTTTGCTTAATCTGAGAAGCACTTAAATGACACTGATCAAGTTTAAACGTATTTTTCAAGTTCTGTTGTTTTATGAATTAATTAATACTTATAAAAATGTGGTTCACTTATTCTCGTGAACATTACATAGAATTATTCTTCGGCTACAATACGAAGAAAGCCGGTATTGACAGTTCTTTCTCCTGCTCGAAGGCAATCTTCGAGAGTAAAATTTCTCGATCGATACTGTTCAAGCCATCGTTTGCATGTATACCCATTCTCATTAACAGAACGAATATTTTTGCCGCTTTTTGCCATTCTCACATCATAGAATGTCTGATATACTAAGCGTTGCTTATATGTGACACAAAGCCGAAATTTGGGAGCACCCAGTGAGAATCGAACTCACTACTCAATCGTAATTGATTTATCAGGTTAAACGTTACATGACATCGAAATGCTCAAATGATTGAGTAAGTGTAGCTTATATGTGGCACAAGGCCGAAAGTGGAGAGCACCGAGTGAGAATCGAACTCATTACTCAGTCATAATTGATTTAGCAGGCTGTTACACGACATGGAAATGCTCAAATGATTTTGTAAGTGTAGCTTATATGTAGTGCAAGGCCGAAAGTGGGGAGCACCCAGTTAAGATCGAACTCACTACTCAGTTGAAATTGATCTGAGACAAGCTTCGAACCATTGCACCACGATATACATATAATGTAAACTCATTTTAAAAAGATACGGAAAATTTCCCATTCCGATTGTAAGTAATCTGCAAAGAAAGAAATAAAGAAAAAACGACATTGGAACGAAAAAATTGATGGTTATTTTAATGTAGGCACTGATCCCTTAAAGGGATCATGTAAAAAATACGACGTTTTTCTTTTCAAACTAAACATTCGTCTGTTATCACCACCAGGAGCTATGACCGGTTCGAAAATTTGTAAAAAAATTGTTGCAATGAAATAAAATAAAACATATCCTATAGCATTTGTAGATATTCCGGCGAACCAAACTTCGTGCCCATGATATTTTCTTCATTGGGAATGT
>OZ010572.1:85681935-85693485 GCA_963932145.1 Acanthosepion lycidas | reverse complement strand
CTTCTGAGCATGCTTGGAGATATTAAACATGTCTATGTTTTTATTGATGAATTAAGATAGGTTACAATAAATATCTCACTTAATATCCCAGATCTGCTTGTTAATAGCCAGACCATAACCAGTTGAATGTATCTCCCAGGGCAGTGATCCTCGACCATCGTGAAGCGGCACACTTAAATGTCAACGGAATTAGAAATGAGGGTCTGCTTATCGCACATTCGACCAAATATTGAAGAAACGAGAAACAGGTTTCACACTAAATAAGCTGCGCAAATAGTTGAGTAGAAACATTGAAATAAATTTCATATTTGTGTGCGTATTTTTTTTTTTTAAATCTATGGTGCTATTTTATAACATTTAAATTTATACACTTAAATAAAAAGTGTTGCTAAGTTTGCTGAGATATTTTGATTTGCTCCTAGGTGTGCCATTGCTTCAAAAGGTTGAGAAACACTGTCCTACGGTATGAGTGGGAGTAGTGGGAGATCATCATGTCAGTGTGGTCTGAGTGGACAATATGGTTGGTTCGTAAATTTGGCGGCATAGTAATTGTGAATTCAATCCCTGGAATTGTGAATCTGGGCTTAGTGGACAAGAAGCGAGAAATATCTGACCAGTTACTAAATAACTACACGAGGCATTCCTCGATATGAACAGTGGAATGAGAACAATCTACGCCTCTAGATAAAATAAAGAGTTCAATTTGAATTTCCCTGTATGTTACCTGGATCGATATATACCTGATAAAAACCGTAGGACAGAAAAGCCGAAATGTCTTGATAGCAACAAAGATGGGGACTATACTGTGCATGTGAATAATGTTAATCAAATAATACACGTAAACTAAAGTAGGGATAGAAATGCAGAAAGTTGGCTCAGGAGACCTACAAAAATAGTACTGAGTCAGCAGAGAAGTTGATCTATCGGAAGTTATGCAAAAGAAATCAATTTGATCCCGCATTGTATGATCAAATCCTTGTCGAATCGCCAATGGTATATGCGCGGGAAATCTCTTTTAAAGAACCAACAGCATAAAATTATCTTTGACTTTGAAATCCTGAAGACCATGATTTAGTCAGTGTAATCAAAAAGAAGAAAAGCTTTCAGATTAAAAAGAGAATAAAAGTGAAAAGCTGTAAAAATATATGGGAATTCCTACAGACCTGAACAACCTTTTGAATATGAAAATAATTTCTGTCTTTGTCTCTGAGATGAGGTATTATGGCAATGAAGATGAGGATAACAGTCTGAATAATACAAATAATAAAATTAATGAAAATGATAGTTGGACCCATAATCATTGGATCACTTGGAGCAGAAGAAATAGGAAGAAGTATTATTCTATGAAACAATAAAGAAACAATTTATGTGGTGTATCCCTTTAGGGCGTTATAGATCATGGTCCTCTTTCCTGTCTCTTTGTATCTCTTAATATATTTGATCTTTTTGTTATTTCTCTCAAGCCCTGTTCATCCATTTATCCATGCCCCTCATGTATATTATGCTCTGTTTTCTTCTGTCCCTCTTTCCCTCTATCCGTCCTGTGAGTATCAGATTTTCCAAACCCTCCTTTCTCAATAAGTGCCGCCAAAATTTCAACTGCCTCTTCCTGATGTTAAGTGTAAGTTTCCTATTTGTTTCCATTTTTCTCTAAAACCTCGTTGTTGCTCACATGCTCGGCCCATGGTATCCTCAATAACTTTCTGTAGAATCCCATTTCTGTTGCCTCAAGTCTCATCTTCATCTTTGAGGAGATTGTCCAGGATTCACTGCCATAAAGGAAGACAGATATCACGTAACATTTCAATACCCTTTTATTTTTTTCTAACGAAGTTTTCCTGTCTCTTAATACTCTGCTTAGCTTTTGGAATGCGTCTTTAGTCAAGTCCATAATAAGCAGAAATATACAGTTGGATTATTATGGATATTGTCATATAGGATATAAGGAAAATGAACAGCGGTATTATAAACTGCTTAGTATAGGCGATAAAGAAATTGAACATAGAAGTTATAACAAATTTAGTATAGGCGATCAGGAAAGTGAACACAGAATAGGTGTGGTTCGTTGTAGGTCTGTCCAACACTGCAAGATGTTACAAAACCAAAGTATTAACCTAAGAAAACTAGTAATGTTCTTAAATAACCTCTTCAGATCTAGACTCTCGTATGGGTTTTATGCTTGGTGACCAACACCTTTAGAAATTTCCAGATTATATACAGCCGCATTTTTTCTACAGATCAATAATTAAAAATGATTTTAAGTAAATGGATATACATAGGCCTTAAAGAACACAACACTTCATCGGATTTTATAGAATGACGCTACAGAATCACAAAGATAAATTACTAAATAAAAAACTCACACCAGTTGATGACTTACAACATCAGTAACAGCCAAAATGGATTACAAGTAACTAGAAGGAAAAATAATTATATAATTGAGATATCGACTTTCCACATTACCTTAAAAAAAAGATTAGGAAGGAAACTTCCGACAATACGAGAAAATGCGATAATATTTAGTGGACTTGAGAAACCTATTTTCTTGAGAAATATTTTAACTGGCCGTAACGATAGCTGTTCGGTCAATGAACGCCACGTGTTTCCTGTATATAACGGTTATTCAAACCATTACCATCTTTGAATACCATCATTTAACATTGGTATGAACCATCACTAAGTAAAAACAGTAAGAATATAGTATGCGTATCACCTTAGATCATGTCAAAATAGACTTTTCCCTCAATGCCATTTAGCGGAGACAGGTGCACGTTTGACGTGAGGTTTTCTCCCAAACACCAAATGCAGAGTAACGTGATTAGCCCAGCTGCACTTGGAATGAGAATAAACTGCATGGTAAATATATAAACAAGAGAGAAGAAGGGCAGTCTTTCTGAGATATTGCCTGCAAGAATTTAAGGTCTACGTTCAGATGAGAACCCAGGCCGCTTGCACATATATTAGCCGATGGTGTTTGACGAAAACCGGGTTTTAATAAAAGGTAAATTTACATATGAGAGGTTTACTCGTTCGTTTTTTGTTTATTGGTAGGTAAAACTATATTTTATTATAATAATATTAATGGAAGGACAGAAAAAGGAGAAAAAAAGGACTACGCAAATAACTCCAAAAGTAAAGAGAAATTTTTACTGAAAGTAGTATTTTCCGAATATCAGCAAAATCCATTGTAAAACAAAAAGATCAAGATGCCGAAGAGCATTACAAGAAAAACTAATCAGCATAACCAATCGAAAAAAAAATCCATTGATCTGCTTGTCGTAAGGAAATGAAGACATGTCAGATCGTATATATGGTTGTTCTAACCGATCAGAAGATGCAAATAAAAAGAAAATCGATATATCTGAAAACACCAGGAGAGTTTGGAACATAGAAATTATAATCGTGCCATTAATATTTGACGCATTTGAAACAGTTCCACAGTTTGAAGCCACCCCCCAGAATTAGCATGGGATGAACTTGACAGGAGAGTAAAAATAGCTTTTGGAGTCATTGAAAAAAGAATGGAGTCAATTATCAAGCTGATACGTCGAGAAACGTCTGCAACGAATACAACAAAATTTTGGGCTGCAGTAATCAAAACTGAAGGATATTTTGACGAGAGCAAAATTTAATTATAATTTTTTTTTATTACTTTTTGCCAGAAAAATTTCTAATAAAAAAAAATCATAATTTTCTCTTATTTAAAGTACAAAAAAACTACTTTTGGGGCCAATTTAAAAAAAATATCTAGTGCTTTCCTCAAACTTTTGAACTGTAGTATACAATACAGGTAAGTTTTTTCGTTTTCTACGGCTTACCAACACCTTGCGGATTATTTTAAATCAGAAAATATTTTTAATTTGTAAGATGTTTTTTCAGGTAATTGAGTGATACAATCTTACCAGTTAACCCATAGCTGGAGGAGGAGAAGTGGATTCATATCTTTTCCAAGAGTATTAGCTCATATAAGTATATAACGAACCTAACTGGAACTCGGCTCTCTGATTAACAATTCCGAGCCATTATTCATTACACGACGCGCAAATACAAGCTTACGTTACAATTTCCCCAAGCGGTCGCCCATCAAGATACTGATCAGAATCGATGTTGCTTAACTTTGGTGATCCGGTGTTTCAACCTGATGTAGACGTATGTAGCTACTGTATCAAATGATTAAGAAAAACGTTTGAGATTCATAGCGACCTTATCACTGAGAATTCAAAGATAACTCCAAGACATTTGCTATAAAGTATTCAAATTGACTTATTTAATAAGAAAAATAGAACGAAATTTACTTTTCCATAATTCTTCTTAATGGTCCATAAAAATCTCAACACTGAAAAAGAGAAAATAATAACTAATACATCTGATTTTAGAAGTACTCTAAAAGCATATGTCCTTGGTATGATGATAAACTACATCTGGCAGGAAGGCCTCTGATCGGAAGGTTTTGATTTGTTTGTTTGGGTTTTATGGCATATCGACCACTGTGGGTTATTTAATGCCAAATCCAGTTTGTATATATATGCCAAATATATGAATTTTAAATGCCTATTTTGTATGGAACATTTTTAGCAACCTAGAGCTTATTTGCTTGTACACTGCAAAATAATTCTAGGTATTTTTGTTTAAGTCAAGAATTTCCATTTGATAAGGACAATTTACTTGCAAAATGGTAAAAGGTAGTATATGTTGTTTATACATCAGTCTACATCTTTGATAAGAGACCAATTCTTTTTAGAAAATCCAATATATTTTATATAATTTCTTCATATTCTTCGTGTTATAGAATTTTCTACGGATGTGTGTGAGGTTTGTACATTCTATTATTAGGTTGGTGCAAAAATAATGACGTAATAATTCGTTTTTTTGACGTATTTTTTAACGTCAAAAAACGACATTATTACGTCATTATTTTTGCACCAACCTAATAGTCTATGTTTTACAGTGTATTGTTTTTCACAGGAACATTTAGAAAGAGGTTCTTGTTTTAGTACGAAAGAGTGAGTCAGTCTTGTGTGTCCATTGCGTAGTCGGGCAATGGTGGTTTGTTCTTTTCTTGTTTTAAGATTCAGTTGCCTTTCCTTTAGAATTGGTGCTATTTGGTAGAGTTTATTGTTGGTATTTTTGTCCCATAGTTGTTGCCATTTTAGTGTTATTGTCGTCTTGATTTTATATTTTAGGTCAGTGTATGGGATTTTGATGTTTTGGGCGGGTGTCATGTTGAGAGCAGCTTTGGCTAAGAAATCGGCTTTCTCATTTCCATGGATTCCAATATGGCTTGGGATCCAGCAAAATATCACCTTTTTGCTGTGTTAAGGTGTTCAGTTTGTTCAACAGTTTAACAATAAGAGGGTTATTCTGTTGTGTATTTTTTATGGATTGTAGGACAGAGATTAAGTCGGAATGAATAATTAATTTTTTTATGTTGCTGGCGTCAACAATCTGAAGAGCCATATTTATTGCACAGATTTCTGCGGTGAATATGGACGCTTCATCTGGGAGACATTTTTCCATTGTTCTCTTATCAAGAACTACTCCAAATCCAGTTCTATTGCTGTTTTTGGAACCATCAGTGTAAATGTGCGAGTAATTTGGGTACTTTTCATGAATGTTGTAGAGTTCTTCTTGATAAGTTAATGGGTGTGTTTTATTTTTAGGGAGTTTGTTGAGATCAAGGTTGACCACAAGTTTTTTAAGTTGCCACGGAGGTGAGCTTAGTTTAACGGTATCGTGGATGTTTGTAATTGAGATGTTGTTGTCTTCCACTGTATGTTTCATTCGGAGACCAAAATGTTTTATGGCCTTTGCTTTTTGATCAAATTTGGCTTGGTATTTGCATTTAAAAATGCAATTATAGGCTGGATTGGTGGGTTGAGATTTGATTTTAGTGTAGTATTGCAGACCTAATTTTTTAAATCTAAGTTTTAGTGGTGGTTCGTACGCTTCAGAATAAAGGCTCTCCACTGGGGATATTCTAAATGCCCCCAAGACGAGTCTCAATCCTTCATGGTGGATTGTATTAAGAGTTTTTAGATAAGATTTTCTGGCTGCGCCATATATGTAGCAGCCATAATACAGTTTTGATCGGATTAATGTTCGATATAATTTAATGAGAGTTTGTTGATCTGCACCCCAGTTTTTGTGGGCTAAAACTCGAAGTAGTTTTAGGGGTTTACTGCATTTTTCTTTTAGATATTGTATGTGGGGGATGAAGTTCAGTTTTTTGTCGAATATAACTCCTAGAAATTTATATTGCTCGACTACCAGAATTTCTGTTTTGTCTAATTTTAGTGTTGGGTTATTATACATTTTCCTTAGTTGACAAAAATGCATGCATTGGGTTTTCGATTTTGAAATCTTGAAGCCGTTTGTGATAGCCCATCTATTTATTTTGTTGATGCCTTGTTGCAGTTGACGTTCTGCAGTACGTATGTATTTCGATGTGGAGGTTATACAGAAGTCATCAACATACAAATAGTTATCAACTTCAGGATTAAGATAGTTGGTAATGCTATTAATTTTGATGTTGAAGAGGGTTACTGACAGTATACTCCCCTGAGGAACACCTTCTTCTTGGTTTTGAATGTCCGATAGGGTTGAACAAATTCGGACTCGGAACTTCCTGTCCGAAAGAAATGATTTAATGAAGTTTGGTAGTCTGCCCTTCAATCCCATGTCACGCAGGTGTTTCATAATACCATACCTCTAAGCCTTTTCCAAGTCGAAAAAAATGGCTACAAGGTGTTGCTTTTGGATATATGCCTCCCTTATAGAGGTATCCAACCTGACCACATGATCCATCGTAGATCTTTGATTTCTGAAGTCGCATTGGGAGTTGGTAAACAGGTTGTTGGATTCTACATACCAAATTAGACTTCTATTAACCATACGTTCCATAGTTTTGCACAGACAGCTGGTTAGTGCTATTGGACGATAATTTGTAGGATAGAGATTGTTTTTCCTTGGCTTAGGAATGGGTATGATGGTAGCTAGTTTCCATGATTCTGGGATAGTGCTATTTTTTCAGATGAAATTGAATGTATATAGTAGGTATTCTAATGATTTTGGAGGTATTTGCTTGAGAAATTCATAATGAATTTCGTCTGGTCCGACTGCAGTGTTGTGAGAGGTTTGTATGGCTTCTTTTAATTCTTGTAATGTGAAGAATCCATTGTAATTTTCTGTATTGTCTGAATTAAAATTGAGCTTCTGTTTTTCGATTTTATTTTTATAGTTTAGAAATTCTGTATTCCTATTGTCAGAGGAGGAATTTAGTGAGAAAGTCTCAGCCAGTGTATTTGCGATGTCTTTAATGTTTGTTACCTCATCATTATTTTTAATCGGGTGTTTAATGGTGGTAGAATTGTTTTTGCCCGAAATTCTGCGAATCATTTTCCACACTGTAACAGTTTTAGTGGAGGAGTTTATTTTGCTTACGTTTGCCAACTATTCTTTTTGGCCAACTTAATTGTTTTCCGGTCCTTTGCTCGGAGCAATTTGAAGGAGTTCAGGTTAATGGTGAAAAGTTCTTTGTTGAATTTACGGAGAGCAGCATTACGCAGTCGGATTGCTATTTTACATTCGTCATTATACCAAGGCGTGTTGCGCCTGTTTGATGGAGAAGTTTTGGGAATGGTTTCGTTTGTTATTGTGATTAATGTTTCTGAAAAGTGTTTAATTGGGTCTGAACAGCTTGAATCTTGAACCAGTCTTGTATTGCATAAAGTATTGAATTGTTGCCAGTCAGCTTTATTTATTTTCCAACTGGGAGGTCTGTTATTATCAGTGGTAGGTTGTGTAATATTTATTATTATTGAGAAATGGTCACTGCCACAAGGATCATCATGAACCTTCCACGTATAATCCATGTAGCTGGAAGGATCAGATAGAGTGATGTCAATAGCTGAATAGGAGTCGGTAGATGGATTGAGATGGGTTGGAGATTTGTCGTTTAAGATGCAGAGATTGTTGCTATTGATTATGTTTTCCAAGTCTTTACCCTTTTGATTAGTTTTAAGACATCCACATATGGTATTATGACTTTTAAGGTCACCTAATAATATGTGTGGTTTAGGAATGTGGTCAATTAGCTTATTGAGTTTTATTTCATTAACTGGATCATGAGGTGTAATGTAGATGGAGCAGATATTAACTGTTTTGTACAATGTTGTTTTGACAGCAGTGACTTGAAGATCACTGTCAATGGTTATTTGATGTTGGGGTATGTCTTTCCTAACTAGGATCGACACACCTCCAGAAGCTCTGTGTCCGTCTTTGTGTAAATTATTATATTAGGTTGGTGCAAAAATAATGTCGTTTTCTCACATAGTAACATATGTGAGAAAACGACATTATTTTTGCACCAACCTAATATGAATTGTAATTTTTTGTTTTTAAGTAGTTATTGTCCTTGAGAAATGTTTCTTGAAGGCATACCACTTTGGGATTATATTTGTTGAGGAGTATGAGAAGTTCTTCATGATTAGTTCTAATTCCTCTGCAATTCCGCTGTAATATTAAATTATTTTGCAGGTCCCTGATGTCAAGTTGGAATTATTGCTTTTTTTTTTTACTTGCTTTTACTGGTTGGCTCTTCTGTATCCATCTTTCCTATCATGCTAAACCTATTTTTGGTTTCAATCTTCGATGTTGATGGGTCTGAAGATTGGCTTAGTGGATTCAACAACTTTAAACGTTCCCGTGAGGATGAAGTCGGGGTATGATCTCTTTGATTGTGGGGAACGTTCTACTTTATCATTGTTAGGTTCGGGGTTTGTTTTGTTATTTTCCCCTAAGTTATCGATTTTTAAAGTTGGAGGACGGATTGGTAATCGTTGCAGGTTTTGTTTTTTGGGAGGAGTGGTCTGTGTCTGGGATGTCTTTTTGGTTATTTTTTTATCAACCCTAATTTTTTCATGAGATGTATTAATCTTAGCTGGAACTTCCAATCGAGATGTTTGAATACTATTGGTGTGTTCCTTCTTTAGATCTCCCTGGAATTTTGTCCACTCACTTGGGTCCAAATTTATTAGTTTATTTATCAGGGTTCTATATTTATTATCTTCATTATTAGTTTCATCCCTCCGTGTAACAGAGGTATAGCTGGTCTCACCCATATAGGACCCTACAATTTTCCTGGCCTCCAGAAAGGACTCATTTTTCTTATGTTTTACCTCCAGGATTTCTCTTTCTTTTCTGTAGATGTTACAAGATCTTGCGTATGCCGTATGGTCTTGTTGGCAATTTGGACATGTAAGTGGTTTCGAGCATTCCTCCTCTTTATGGTTTGTCTCTTTTTCCCCGCATTTGGCACATGTCTGTCGTCCTCTACAAGCGTCCCTGTGGTGTCCAAATTTCTGACATTTGAAGCACCTCAAGGGAGCTGGGACGTACTGCTCGACTCTCTCCAGACGATAGCCTATTTTGACCACTTTAGGTATTTGTGGTTGATTAAAAGTCAAGATGTAAGTGTTTGTCTCGATTTTTTCATCACTCTTTCTTATACTCACCTTTCTTATATTAGTCACTCCCTGTTTTCCCAGGACAACTGTCATTTCTTCTTCTGTGGCTAAAGCCAGCTCCCGACTTCTGATGACACCTTTGTGAATATTAAGTCCTTCATCTGGATAGCTTTTACATTTGGTGTTATAAAAACTTTTCATTTTTAGGATGTTTTCTGCTTGTCTTCGGCTATCCACCTCAACAAGCAAGTTTCCATTTCTCAATTTCTTAACGTTTCTTGGTGTCGCCCGTGCAGAGATAATTTTCTCAATCAAAAATGGAGAAAATTTCGCGAGACAGACCTCCTCCAGGGATTCAATGACAATAAATCTGGGGAAGTCTGCTGCTTCACACTCAGAGTCTGATTCGGATAGGTTACGTTTTGTTTTTTTTTTATTTAAAGACGCCATGTTTGGGTTTTTATATTCGATGGCCCTGTGCTCCACCACCCACCACGGAGTCCAACTTGAGAAAGGAATGAATCAAGGGGGTAACCCATTCGCCTTGGCTGAGACGGGGATTCACAACCAGTATACTGATATTAGGCGCGAAGTTCTGAGCCTCTGCTAAACTCTGGTTTAGTGCCGAAAAATTCAACAGCGGTCAAAAAGTCTTTTGCTCTCAACACAATTGACCCTCATCCCCCGCCTTCTAGCACATATACGATAAAGGGTTGGGAAATGTTCCACTAAAGTAGATTCAATAGTACAGTCAGGAGAAAAAATAAATATATATGTGCTAGGGCATGTCGGGACCAGCCGATTGATCCGATCGGACCCAGTCCGACCGCCCGTCAGACCAAGTAAGGGCCAAAGTGGTGTGTTGCAAGCCATTGACCACTCTGTTGCCGGATCAATGACTGCTCAACCATCAGGATTCCGTCCTAGCGCCTTACGGGTCGCCACCCACGGCCAACAGGTGGCCTCATTGGGGGTGGGGGTCTTACCCCTCTACAGAGTTGCAGTCGGCGTATTCTACAGCCCCAGCCGACAGGGCCAGCTGGAGGTTGTTTAACGTTTTATCCAGGACGCGGATGTAGTTTAACGTCTTACCCAGGACGGGGAGGTTTTGAGGAGCGTGGAACTATCTCTTAACTGCTGTTGTTCCCAGGTACAGCCTGACCTGGGATGGTAGCAAAAGTTAGTGTCCCAGCTATGAACAAATAGATAACCTCCAAACTGGGGTCAAAACAGTATGAAATTATAAAAAATAACTTTTTTTAGTAAAAATATTACCAGCAATATATTTTTTGAAAAGAATATTACCTGCAATATATTTGACTCTCGACAAAAAACCTCTTTTCAAAAATACGCCAATAAAACCTGATTTCCTACAAAGTCATTTTTTTTTACAAAGAATATATTTTCTATTCTTGTCATCCATTGATGTTGATGCGCCGTAGAACAAAATAAACCGAACCAAACCAAACTAAAATCATAAAAAGAATCAAAGGGCATAACTTTTAATAAAACATATTCCAATTGACATTTCTGTGGTATATATTAAGATTTAACCAGAAGCACGTGTTTTATGCTTGAATAGTTCCAGAGAAAAAAATATGTTTAAAAAGCTGAAACACTAACCGAGTTATTTTTCTTATGTGACTTGTTTCAGACTGAATGAAGACGGGTAAAAAAAAAAATAATAATAATAATAATAATAATATATATATATATATATATATATATATAATAAAAGATTTGTCCCAAATATTGGGGTACTGTGCTACACTCACGAAAATGGAGGACTTGCTTCTTACAATACGTGTGTCTCCATGATAAATAGTGAATAGTCGTTTGTCTGCGTCAAATATTAAAGATGTAAAATCATTGAAAGAAAAGCAAAATTACTGTATGAGAGTTGGCGTCGAAGAGTCGAAATGACAGCAGTCTATGCATTTATGTGAAGCGATCACTGGTGCGTTCTTAATAACCTAAGGCGTTGGACTCAATCTGTGTCTTCCGAACCGTGGACCCCAACACCATAGTGATTTTTCTTTCGTCCTTTCATTCTATATTTTACTGTCCTCACTATACCAACAATCAT
>OZ010572.1:85579435-85676935 GCA_963932145.1 Acanthosepion lycidas | reverse complement strand
AACAGAAACTACATCAAAGAAATTTTGAGACATTCTGGAATGTCTTCGATTCAATATAAGCTTTTCGTGTTTGTCTAACGATAAAGACTTTTTCAAGAAAGAAAAAAAATACCTTCTTCATAGACAATGCGTATCCCTGCGTTTATTTAATCATTACGAAAAACATTCTAATATATGTTTATTAAACTTAACTGAGTACGTCCCAATAGAAACATTAATCCCGCAATAAAGATAGAACTGCTTACAATTGTAGGGATCTGTAATGGTAATGCGGGATTAATTAATGTGTTGTGGTGTAATGGCTAACGGAACCGGATGAGAAATCGGAGAGCCGTGTTCAAATTCCAGTCGGGTTCCTTACATTCACTTACGCTCAAATAATCTTGAGAAAAGTATTAATCCACCTCTTCCCCTCCAGCTATGGGTGGCATTCAGTATACCACAGACAAGAAAGAAACCTACTACGGGAAAATCTTTTGCCTAGTCAGCCATTAATCAAAAGAGACATGATCGCCCAAGCGTAGGTCATGTACAACACTTAACTTACTGAATAGTAATGCTAATATTAGCCGTTTCCCTAATAGGAAACAATTGGCATTCATTCAATGAACAGCCAGTAGCGCTTTCGGCTAAAATGTCGTATTGGACCCATTTTTCTCAGCGTTTCTTACGGCTTCTTAGTCCGAATTTGCCAGCTATTTCCCCTTCCATCTCCTTTCCTACTTTGGCATCCAGGTTTCCCATGATAATTATAATTTCTTGTGATTTAGATTGAGGCTTGGCGTTGTTTAGCACGGATTAGAAAGATTCGATTTCTTCGTCATTACTTTGAATTGTCGGTACATACGCTATTGTAATAGTTATGTTAAAAAAGCTTTCCTTTCAATGTAAGTACAATTATTCTTTCAGATGACAGTATCCCAGAACATATTCCTTGATGGCTTGTTCTAGGATCAGTCCAACTCCTTTTTCATTTTTCTCTCATTCTGCATATATAATACTCTGGTTGGCACTAACAAAATATTTGTTGTCTGACAAGCTAGTTTCACATATTCCTAAAATGTTGACTTTTAATCAACTCATCTCCCTTTTCACATTTTCTAGCTGACCACAGTTGTTTAACGTTCTAATGTTCCATGTCTCGAGAGTTATTTTTGGTTTGATGCTGGATGAGGGTTAGGTGTCACTCATCTTGCTTCTTTCTGGGCAAGGGATCAATGTATACCATTTGCGCCATTTTAAGCTAACAGTCGCTGGATGACGGTTAGGTGTCACTCAACTTGCTTCTTTCTGGGCAAGGGATCAATGTATACCATTTGCGCCATTTTATGCTAACAGTCGCTTGATGTCCATCAGGTGATACCTGTTGCGCGCGTTGCTCCTTACCGAGCGAGGAGTTAATTCCCATAGACTTTCACAAGATTAGCTTCCATAGGACGTATGACAATTTCCGTTATATTTCTTGGGATTAATAGTGCCTTCTCCAAGGTGGTTTATTTGAGGCACCGACTCCATTTAGCTGGCCGTTGACTCATCGAGAGTTCTTCCCTCATTTGTTAGGTCTTATGTTTCATTGTACTGGGTTGCTAGCAACCTGTCTTACCCCGGCAGTAGAATAAAAGCTGCGACCCCAACAATTAACATTACCTTAATAAGCACATTATAAGTACGGACACACACACACACACACAAATGTATGTATGTATGTATGTATATATATAAATATATATATATATATATATATATATATATATATATATATATATATGCGTTGAAGCAAAGGTGAGAAAATATTGACACGCCTGTCTTTAAATGTATGCATCCTATCAATTTCGAATCTACTCTTTTTTTAATTTGTTAAATTTTTGTTTTTTTCAATGTCTTCCCAACTTTGCATCTACGTATATATATATATATATATATATATATATATATATATATATATATATATATATATATATATATATTCAGTTACACGGATATGATTTTTTTGCGAACATCAGACAATCAGATTATCAGATGTTCGCAAAAGAGTGAAACACAGGGTCACAAACTCATATCCATACAGCAGAATATGATAAGTCTATCAGTGATATTGAGCGCTTTCCATATATATATATATATATATATATATATATATATATATATATATATATATATATATATATATTTCGTGAGCATCTTAGTCTCCTTCTATGTATAGTGTCCCTTTAGGACGTAGGTGACGAACTTCACGTCATTTGTGGCTCTTAGCAATTTTGGGCTTTTTTTTATTCTTCCCATTCACTGTTCTGCAGTCTATTTACGCAAGGCTTTTAGATACATTTCTCGTTGGTTCTTCTGTCTCTATTGTGTTCCAGAGAAATTTCAGTTATCGCTTTCTGAATCTAATTATAAGTTAAGTGACAAGTATAAGTTTCTTTTTTGATTCCTTTTTCCTTAACACTTCCTCTTTGATTACATGTTCCCCTCCTGGCATTCTCAACATCTTTCTGTAGAATCACATATCTATTGCCAAATCTTTTCTTCTTTTAATGTGAAAATTGTCCAGCATTTACTGTTGTATAAGATGATTGATATTATATGGTATTTCTATACGCTATTCTTTGTTTGTAACGGAACCTGTTTACTTTAGTGTTTTGAAGACATTCTTGTTATTTCACTGCTAGTTCGGATTTCAGTATCACCTTTTCCGCTTTTCCGTTATCTGCTTTAAAACATTTTTTACTAATAATCACCAAATACAAAGCCCAAGAGCCACTCAAGGCAGGGGTTACTGTGTAGTATTATGCGTAGGAAAGACCCATCGTTCGGAGTACAGAGCTGAAGTAGACATTAAAAGGTATCCAATTCTAAGCAAGAGACAATGAATAAACTTTATTCCTGTTTAAAAGACCGTGAGATGTGTGAACCGGTCGATACACGAACCAATTTCCAGCTTTGTCGAGTACAGTCGGGGCCAAAGTGACAAGTGCTACGTAATAGCTTATAGTCAAATGACAAATTGAAAGCGGGAGGTTTGAAATACTAGTTCATTATTTATTATATTGCGTTGATACTGCCAAATATATACTGACCAATATCTGTCTATATTTCTGAGATGACGTATTATGTACATTATTTATATTATTCAGACTATTGTCCTCCTCTTTGTCTCCATATTTATTACAACGTTTCGGCCGTTGTACGCTCTGGCCTTCTTCAGGTGGATGAAATGTTGAACTGAAACCTTTATTTCTCTCACTGAGGTAGACTGTTCTAGTTCTACGTGCCATGTTTGATGGATGTCAGTTATCAGTTATCTCCCGTTAATTTTCCCTCTGAAAGTTCTCCACTGCCTTAGCCGGGTATTGAACTCACACTCTTTGGGTCCTGTCACTGGATCTAACCAACGCCTTTATCCACTGTGCCAGTGGATAAAGGCGTTGGTTAGAAGTTCAATACCTGGCTAAGACAGTGAAGAACTTTCAGAGGGAAAATTAACAGGGGATAACTGATAACTGACATCCATTAAACATGGTATGTGGAACTAGAACAGTCTACCCCAGTGATCGAAATAAAGGGTTCAGTTTGACATTCCAACCGGAAGAAGGCCGGGGCGTACAACGGCCGAAACCTTGTAATAAATATGGCGACAAAGATGAGGACAATAGTCCGAATAATGTAAATAATGTATATACTGACCAATTCATAAACTCATGTTATCGAGTTTTAGAATTTATACCGTTGAAGGATTTTGTGGTGTCAATATTATCAGCCTGGAAAATGGAATAGGTTAGTCGAGCATTCACTTTCACATTAATGTCCTAGGAAATGTCATGAATCCGTTTACTTTTGCCTGGACAATGGATTAAGTCCTAGGGTAGATTGTGCTCTCTAGCCTTTGCTGTTATTCAAACGAGGTAAATGACAACTCTGGTTTCGAAACCGTGGTGAAAACAAAGGAAAGCCACTCCCCATTCTTTCATAGATAAAAAGGTAGGAAGCTGTGCAGAGTCATTATTGTCAATGTCATGAAGTAGATGGTAGTTATAATTAAACAATATAAAAATTAACTAATAATTAATGAGATTGTGTAAATGAACAAGAACTGAAAGGTTTAATAAGAGGATAAACATTAAATCGGGCGACAAATGATGGGACGTTCGGGAGAGCTAAGATCGCTACGGTACATAAAAATGTGAAGTTCTTGTCTTCACACATATCCTTTAGTACATGGAAACAGTACATGGCCGAAACGTTATGTCTATTATAACATTTGTATTGACAATAACACCACCACCACCAGCACCACCACCTTCTTCTTCTTCTTCTTCTTCTAGTTCTCCTCCCCCTCCTCCTCCTGCTGTCTCTCTTAAAGACGTTGGTGATTATGGCCATGACAGTCTCCTGTCCCATGTGCCTCTTAGTAGGGTTTGTCTTTTTGCTATCTCTCCTAATCCCTGCTCTGCTAACCATTTACGGAATCTCGTTTGGTACGTTATTCGTTACTTTCCCCTGTCCCTCTTGCTTTCAGAATGTCCGGTGAGTGTCAAATTCTCCATTACATCAATCGATGGTTTTTCCATAACACCAATAACAATAAAACATGTAAAGAAAATTTTCGAGTAAGTCCAAGTATTAAATTGAGTCATAATTATTAGGTTGGTGCAAAAATAATGTCGTTTTCTCACATAGTAACATATGTGAAGAACGACATTATTTTTGCACCAACCTAATAATTTTCGTTTTAGGGAACCAACCGTAATAACGTATGCATCATCCTAACTTTACGTGGCGGCTAAGGAGACATTTTGTGTACACTAACATACGGCAGTGATCAAGGGAAAAGACATTGTACTGATAAGGATAAATCGATACAATCCACCAGAAAAAAAGAAAAAAAAAGAAGAGCTACGTTGTAGAAAGGTAATGTTGATCATGTGGTGGGATTCATTTACAGTTCTTAAAACGCAGTGAGCCACTAAACGCACATTTATTCGTCCAGCAGCTGCAACCTGTCCATAAAAGTTTGGTCGAAAATCGCCCTACTCTCGTCAATAGAAAAAACGTTGCTCTCCTTTATAAAACAGTAAGGCCATATGCTACGAGAATAACGCAAGAAAACAATTTGGAACTCGGTTGGTCTGTTCTATCTCACCCGCCATATTTACCTGACCATGCACCAACTGATTACATTTTTTAATCACTGCAAAACGCTTTGGTGGGGAAAAATTTCTCTAATGAAAACCAGATTCAATTGGTCGTTAATAACGTTTTCACATCAAAATAAGGCGAATTTTACTCATAAGATATGGAAGAGCTGCTTGATAAGTGGCAACAATGATTGCATATAAATGGGAAAATATACTCGAAGATATTTTTTTTTTAGATTTCCAGTGTTTCTTGTTCTATAAAGCACTTCGTGGGTGATTCAAGTGTGCCAGGTTCGATTAATGCTTTTATTTATAAAATTTCCCAGCTTTTTGGTAAGAGCTAGATTTTTTTTTCTTTGAGATTCATTCTGTCCTCTTTTGGATCTATTTACCCTCTGAAAATCCCCCATTGTTACGATGACGAGGTATTGTTTACGTGTCTGGGTCGGGTAAAGCATTTAAATTTCACCACCCCCTAGAAGTTTACCTTTTATCTTTACTACAGGCGGCATGAAAACATTCAGTATTCTCATTCTTTATTATTTACATGCTGACTAGTGTTCTCAGCTTTGTTGTTTTTATTCCAGCTTTTCGGCCTTTGTGTTCACCGACATTCATCAGGTCGATAGAGATAATGATTCAATAGCCTTCAAAACACAAAGTTGAAAATTCCTTGAAGGAAAAGCACCTTATAAAAATCGGAGAGCCCAAAGATGATGACAATATTCCACATTTAATAAATATAAAAATCCTCATCCGAGAAATTCAGACAGAAATTCAATATTATTGCATTTAATTACAACCATTACAATAATATTTAATACTCTTATTGACTTTTACCAGAATTTCAATAACAGTCTGCAGAAGAACATCTCCCAGAAATACGTCGCACCATTATCGCCAATAATGCCTTACCGTTATGTGGGACGTATTTCGGGGTGGTATATCAGCTTCATCCTGTACAAACTCGCTCCCAACAATAGCAAAATTCTGCAGTCACAATTTCAAATTCAAGACCACTTGCTGTCAATTCATGACACTCAAACACCTACCCACAGAAATGCTTCCATAAATTTCATACTGAAGGATGAAAACGCGGTTTCAAATATCACGAATCCCATTAGGGTCGAAGGGGCCTCATTTACTGCAGTAGGATTGGTGTGTCTTGGGTAATATAGCCTGATCTTCTTCAGGCGAGTTTAAATTCAGTTTTCTTTCTCTGATACTGGCTGCAACCCAAGGCTATATAACCCAGTTTGCCCTATTATTTACCTATAGATGAGGGGAGATTTGGATTCATACTTTTCCCAAGGATATTAGCACGTAAATGAATGTAATGAACTCGACTGGAACTCGAACTCTGTTCACTGATTCCTCAATCCGTGGAATCGGAGAGGAATCCGTAATCAATTACTCTATCGTGCCTCCTATATTTCGAATATGGCCGATGGTAAAATCGAAAGTTGACTCTCTCCATTGAAGGGCCCTATAGCATCGAGTTTGTAATTCAACGTCAAGTGAAGTAGAACTAAAAAAAAAAAGAAACAAATTCTAAAATATTTCATTGATGCTACCAAAAATATGCGGAATAGCCTGCAAAATAAATACAATCTTGAAAAGCAGAATAAGTTTTTTTTATAGCAACTATTAGGTTGGTGCAAAAATAATGTCGTTTTCTCACATAGTAACATATGTGAGAAAACGACATTATTTTTGCACCAACCTAATAATATCAATACTCAACCTGTTCTCTTACTATTACTACGACGATTACTATTACTAAGGTTATTACTATAGATTGTAATGCTCCATGTCCCCTTCCAATAACCCCTCAATTCCATGTCTCGAGATCGCCTTAATATCCAGTCAATAAATAAGCCCCGTTTACCCTCCCCACCAAAAAAAAATTAAAAAAATAATAAATTTGCCTACTCATCTTTTAAAGCGCCCATTTTACGCATTAGAATTCATTGGGTTCTGGGAGGGAAGGGAGAGAAAGGGAGTAAATAATTAACTAAAGAAAAGAAGCAAGTGCAAATGGCGATGTGCGGGGGTTGAATGAAAAGTGAGAACAAAAAGAAAGAGGAAAACGAGAAAAAAATGCGAAAGCGAAAAGAATGAGAAAAGGAAGAATAAAAAAGAAGGAACGAGAAGAAAAGTGTTAAGGAAACGAAAGAAGAAAAAAGAAATCACAGGCGAAAGGGGGTGGGGTGGAAAGAATAAAGAAAACGGAGAATAAAAAACGAAAAAAAAAAAACAAAAGAAAAAAAGAAAAAAAGAAAAAAAAAGGGACAAAACAAAAATTGGAAGCGAGGTCGCCAGGTCGATAAGAAGGAAAAAGTAAAAGAGAGAAGGAAAGGAAATAGGGAAACCAAGATAGAACGAAAGAGAGGGAGAAAGAGAGAAAAAATGAGAAAAGGAGAGAGGAGAAGGGAAGGGAAGAGGAAATAAGATAAAGAAAAAGAAAGGAGGGACATCAATGACAGAAGGAAATAGAAAGCAAAGAGAAAGAATAGGTGAAAAATATTAGGTTGGTGCAAAAATAATGTCGTTTTCTCACATATGTTACTATGTGAGAAAACGACATTATTTTTGCCCCAACCTAATAAAATAATGAGAAAATAGAGAGAAAGAAAATGGTTAATCAGAATGAGAGAATAAGAAAGAGAGTAGAAAAGAGAAACAGAGAAAATAAAGAGGAAAATCAAAATGAGAGACTGAGAGACATCACGGCGAAATGAAGAACAGAAAAAGAGGCAAGGTAGATAGCAATAGAGGAAGATAAATAAGCAATAGAAAAGTGAGATAGACAGAGTAAAAGAAAGAATGTGCTTAACAAGACGGTCAGAGATAAGAGAAGATAAAGGAAAAAAAACAAAAAAACAAGAGAAGGATGAGAAGTAGATGGAGTAAGCAAGAATGGACTAAAATAGACAGCCAACAAAATTAGAAATGTTGAGAACGCGAAAAGAACGGGATTGCTACCGAGAAGAGAAGGGGAAACGTGAGCCATAAAAATCAATGAACACTGAACATCAGATGATGTTTCGATCAGATTCTCCTCCTTATTTTGCGCCAAATGACTTTTGAATTTAACATGGCGAGTGTGACTTGAATATAGTTTTTCGTTTATCGTGTTTTCGTCTTGTTATTTCATTTCTTTCCGTGTGTCGCCATCACCAAACATCCACCTGTACTTTTTAACGTTTAATCATATTTAGTTATGCATTTAAAGTTGTTATTCTTTGCTATTCTCAGTCTTACTGGTTATACAGTGCTTTCCATTCATTTCTTTTCGACATTTCTTCCTTTCTTTGAACTTTCTTTCATTTAGTTCTGACTATTTCACGCTTTCTTTCCATATTTTCCCATTTCTTTCTTTCATTTTTTTGGTCTCTACTTTTTTTTTTTTTGATCTTTCCTTTATTCATTTCGTCTTTTCTTTCTTTCTTTTTGTCAATGCATTCAATCTGTTGGTTTTTTCCTTTCTTTCTTTTGGTTTTTTCCTTTCTTTCTTTTGTTTTTTTCCTTTCTTTTTGCCTTTCCTCTGATTCCTTTGGTCTTTCCTTCCTTTCTTTCCATCCTTCCTCTATTTCTTTTTGTCGTTCCATTCTTTCTTTCTTTCTTTCTTTCGTTTGGTTTTTCATTCTTTTGAACTTTATTTTTTTTCTTTGGGGCTCTTTTTGTTTCTTGTTTTTTGTTTTGTTTACTTTCTGTAGTTCTTTCTTTCTTTTATTCCTGACTATCATTTCATTTTTTTTCGTCATTTTTCCTTACTGTTTGTTTTTCTTTCAGTTCTCTGGGTTTTCTTCCTTTCCTCCTGGCTATTCGTGCTTACTCTTTCTTTTGATCATTTGTTTCTAGTTTTCCTTCCTTTAATTATGACTATTGCATTTCCTTAATATTTTTAGTGATTCCTTTCTTTCTTGAAGACTTTGCTTCTTTTTCTACAGAGGAATTCGTGCTTCTTAATTTCTAATAGTTTTGCCTTCATTCTTTCGATCACTCACATTTTTTAGTCCTTCTTTTCTAAATAATTATTCACATTATTCCTTCACTTTTAACACTTTCTTCCTGATTATTTCGAGAGTTTACATCATTTGTTTTTTTCACCTTTCCTCCATGCATTGATTATTCCTGAGTTACATTTAGTTCTTCTTTTCTTCCTTCTTTTTCGTCTGTATTTCATTCTTTTTCCCATTACCTTACCTTCTACACCTTTCCTTTTAATCCTTTTTCTTTCCTTTTCTTCATTTCATCTTCATCATTTTCATTTCTTTCTTTAAATACGTCTAATCGTTTCATTCATCCATTCCTCCTTTCCTTTCTCGAATTTTTATTATTGTTTTTGTTTTCGTTTTTCTCGTCATTGTTTCTTTGGTTCTTTCTTTCTTTTCTACTTTCAACCAAATTTGTTCTTTCTTTCTTATTTTTCTTCTACCACCTTCTGTCTTTATCTACTCATGTTCTTATTTCTTCTTTTTTCCTTTTCTTTATTTTTTGCTTTACATTTGTATTCCTTTTTTTCTTCCTTACCACTTTGCTTTTTGCCTGTCACGGATTAAGAAAAAAATCAATTTACCGCAAGCAAAGCGATAACGTCACTAAGACGTAGGGGGGCTAATAGCAGTGAAAGAGAAAGAACAGACTTTAAAAAGGAAGCGGAAACCCAAATATTAGTATAATTTTTCAGAATTTAGGGAGAAACGTTGGAAGTATAGAGTTGAAGTAGAATTTATAAGGAACCGGAAACACAATCTTAAGAAGGAAGCAAAGGATGAACCTCTATTTCTGTTCAAAAGATCGAGAAGAATTGTGAATCGATTGCAGAATAAATAAATAATAAATAAATAAATGTTAAAAATTTCAGAGTTTAGGCGGAGACCTTAGAAGTATGGAGTTGAAGCTAACTTTAGAAGGAAACAGAAACCTAATCCTAAACAGGGAATAGACCCTCCAATCCTGTTCAAAAGATCGATTGAAAAATAAGCATTCGAAATTTTGAATTTTACCGAGACTCGGTACCGAAAAAAAACATGCAATTATTACAACTAAGAAAAACTTGTTATACACTTCAATTTGGCACAAGGCACAATTTTAGTGAAGCCTGAATTTATTACGTTAATGCATTGGCTTGTAAAGTAATCTTGTAAACTTACCAATCATTGCGCTACGGTAGGCGTCGTCATCGCTTCAATTTTTATAATTTCCCTTTACATTTTTTACTTTTTTACGAGTGTTCTTTCTTTCTTTTTATATTTGTTCTCATATTTATTCTTCCTTTCTTTCCTTCTTATATTCTTCTTTTTCTATCTTTCATATATTTGTTTATTTTTTCTCACTTTCTCATGTGTTCTTTATATTACATTCATTCCTCTATTCTTTATATGTCTTCTTTCTTTTCTTCGGATTTGTTCTTTCATTTTATTTATTTCGTCATTCTAGCCTTCTTACTCTTCTTTCTTCTGGTCGCATTCTTCATTTTCTAGTTTTTCTTCTTTAATCTGCCTTCGTTTCACTCATTACATTCACTCTATCTCTCTCTCTCTTTAAATTTTCTGCCATTTTTACTTTCTATTTTAGTCGAACACATTTTCTGATCAATCGCAGTCATAAATAAGCTAATTCCAGATTTAGTAGGAGACTAATACGACAAATACGAATTTTTTTTTTCTGGTTTTTCATTTTTTGACTTTCATCTCATTTTCGGTCAGGATTTAAAAATTCCATTTTCTATAGGTTTTTCCTTAAATTTTATTTCATTTTTGATAAAATTTCGTTTCATATTTCATTTGCTTTATGTCACAATTTTTAAGTTTTTTATTTGCTCAACTTTACTTTGGTATCATGATGATGATAATGATGATGATGAAGATGATAATGATCATCATCATCATCATCAAAGAAAACCATTCATAGGTCTCAGCTGAAAGAATTGGTAAATGGCTTTATCAGGCAGTAAACCAAATATAATGAACACCAACAATAATAGTATTAGTGTGTATTAATAATGCTATGATGCCACATGAAGGATAGTTCCCATAGATTTTTATTTAACGAATTGGATTGATTGAGTCATTTTGTACGCATTATCATCCCTTTGCAGGTAACGTAAAGCGCCAAAATACTTTTACATTGTAAGATTTTTCATTTAGATAATAATGGTTTAATGATACAAGTCTTACCTATTGTTGAGGGTGAAGAAGTGGATTCATACCTTTCTCAATGGTATTTTCCCGTGAGGGAATATAACGAACCTAATTGGAATTGGAACGCACTTCTCTGATTAAGAAATTTCAAGCAATTATACACCAACAGCACATCCAAGCTTACAGCAGCTGGTATTCTATAGCGGTTAGGTGACCATTTTCACAAATAAGAGTGTGTATACAATCATAAAGTTCTGTTTTCGGAACCAAGAAAAATGTATTTCAGAAACAAATTATGATGTTTCATTATCTGGTCAGATTTTAGAAGTGGATCATTCCGAAATTTTTCCCCTCATATTAAAGAACATACTGGGATATTACTTGAGTTATTTAATTGGAACTCCTCATTAAATTATTTGAAATCATCATATCTATTATTTATATCGTAACATTTACACCATATTAAATATTTTATAGTGAATACGTTTACAGTTTCATATATATAATGTCTATAATTGGTAACAGAAGCCATTGGTTTATACCAACGGCATCCCATACTTCATACTTCCCCAATTCACTCTCGCGTGGTCATGTGTGACGTCCTGAGATGCGGTGCGATTTTCGCTTCTAGCGTCTTATATGCACGTGTTTATCGTTGCTTAGAAATCATCTATGTAAACAATGACAGACTATCATCACTGTCTTGTCCGTATATGGTTTAATATGTTGTAATTGATATCTTTGATAACAGCTTATGTAAGCCGAATGCTTAGATTGTATTAAAAAATATGGATCAATATTGTGAATTTCTTTCTTCGTTCAATGATAATGTTATTAAACTTATCAGGCGTTATGAAAAGAATTTACATAAAATAAATAGACAAAACTTGTCTATATTATTTAATGAAACGTGTATGAATGAAAAGATTCTGCCTAAATACACACACACACACAATATATATATATATATATATATATATATATATATATATATATATATATATATATATATATATATGTATGGATGTATATATATATGTGTGTGTGTGTGTGGATTTCTAATGACGTTTCCGTAGCATAACAATGCTTGATCATCATTTGGAAAAAGCATTGATTTTTTTGCAGTAACACGTCTATGAAGTCACACACACAGAATCACACACACACACACAGACACACACACACACATACATACATACATATATATATATATATATATATATATATATATATATATATATATATATATATATGAAACAGTAAAAGTATTCACTTTAACATATTTGATATGGTGTAAATATTACGGTACAAATAATATATATTATGATTTCGAATAATTTAATAAGGAGTTCGAATTGAATAACTATATTCTTTTCAATGTTGTTTGCATAACAAGATGACATAACTCTCTAGGATGAGATAGATATAAATACTAGAAAAGCGTAATTAAGGTTGTGTAATAATTAACATCATAAATTTGAAGAAGTAATATTTGCCTGCAGCATATACAGGGTGGGCTGAAAGCAGGTTTACAATTGTGACACTATTTGTTCCACGTGTTAGATATAATTTATCCACATTATTACTGTCCTTTCAGTAAAAGGGAGCACCTCTCCCTTATGCTTTGGCAGCATCGAATGACCACCACGTTCACCTGACACCCAATGTATTTCTTTATGGATGTGTAGTGAAGAACAAGGGTTTATGAGAAAAATCCTCACACAGTAGATGAACTAAAAGATTAAATCTCAGAAGTATTAGGGTGGTGCAAAAATAATGACGTAACAATGACGTTAAAAAATACGTCAAAAACGACATTATTACGTCATTATTTTTGCACCAAGCTAATATTTATTGCAATTGATGCAGATCGCTATTTGTGTAGTGCTATGTGTCAATAGTGTTCTGGAGAAGTCCAAGGAATGTTTCAACATTAAAGGAGGAAATTTTGAGTATTTAAGAGATTAAACTGTGCAAAAAAGTGTAAGTAAAATGTTAAACAAATACACAAACAGTTTTTAACAAATATGATTGAAACAAATAAATATAAGAGTAATAAAATGTTTTTTAAAAATGAAAAGTAGATACTTACTAAATGTAAGCCTACTTTATACTTGCCTATAGAGTCAGTCAGTTATGTGCCATGCGTGATACAAGTGATATCTTTTGATACATGACTGACGAGGCAGATTTTTACCGACATTTCTTTCTGCTTTAGGCCGGTTGCTATCCAAGGCGATAGAACCCGGTCTGCCCTGCTATTTACCCATAGATGTGGGGGGGAGAGAAGTAGAGGGTTCATACCTTTCCCAATGGCGCATAATTCGAATCTCACTGATTCCTCAATCCGAGCCTCTATCCATTAATCCATCGTAGTACTGGTATTAAAACAGTGATTAGGACGCCCGTTATTCTAACAGGATTTTGCTAGTGGCCTAAAGGTTTAATGGGTGCTCCATTCTTCTGTGTTAGACCAATATCAGTTACGGACATAGCTGTATAAATGTGAAAAACAGCTAAAATAATGTTTCAGTTTGTCAAGAACGAATGATTGTGGAGTGTAGCTTCTTTTATTTCAGTTGAGTATATAATAAAAATCCATTTTTTCTTGATATCGTCTGCTTATATAACTCCCAGCCAAGAAACAGTAGAATACTCTGAGAGTCATTCCCGTTCAACTCACACACTCTTTACCAAATGAGATCCATTAGTTTTTGAAACTGCTTGCTGTTTGTGACAAACGAACGCTCATCACGAGTGCTAATTCCTTTGTTCGCAGTTGTGGTTCTCTGCTCGCTCTCGACTTTGCTGAGATCTTCTGAAGGAAGCAAACGCTGTCTCCTCTGTGTAGCAATTCCTTTCATTTTTTTCCCTACTTCTACCCCCCACTTCCTTAAGCCCTTTGGTTTAGAAATCCTTCCACTGGCAAGAGCGAGGCTTTGATGTTTATGGGCCACAAAGAGTCGGTGCCGTTCGTGACTTGGACATTATCAGAAACATAGAGGAACAGCAGACGAAACATGCCGAGAAGTGGAGTCTAGTTAAGATATTGACAAGAAGCGACTGATAGAATTGATTAGAGAAGGAGTGAAGTCGAGCAAAGAAGCACAAAAGACACTATTTAATACTTGCAGAACGAAATCTTGGATATTTACAGATATTTGTTTAATCAATTCAACCTAAGCAAGGCAATAAAGTCAATAAGACGCAAAGGCTTACTGAGTATGAGAGAATATGAGAAAAACATTATTTAGAAGAGGGGGGAGAGTGAGAGAGAGAGAAAGAGAGGGAGAGGGGGAGAGTAATAAAGAACAGGAATTAAGAAGACAACTTAAAAATATTTGCTGCCTTTAAATAACATGCAAAGGTTGATAGGCCGTAAAAACAAATCAGTCAATCTCACTACTTTCCATAATTTCTCAAATTCCTACTTCTGCATATAACCAAACTTTAAACAAACTTACCAAATTATATATAAATTTATATATATATATATATATATATATATATATATATATATAGAGAGAGAGAGAGAGAGAGAGAGCGGGAGAGAGGTAACTTCACAAAAATTGCTTACCTGAGGTTTAAATTAATTTTTGGAAAAAAAGAAAAAAGTTTTCTTGAAGCTTTCATTTTACCTTTAATTAAAAGTTAAAGGATTAAATTTACTATTTAAGTTACGCAAAACACTTCAGTGTATTTCAAACAGAAATTATATTGATTGTAATCGATTTTCATTTTTTCTTTTTAGTAATATTGACAAAGCCGTCCATTTTTGAGTCATTTATAAACAAGTTAGTTCCCGCTTTAAAAAATATTGCAAAAATAAAATATACTTTTCTGAAACTTTATTTGGGGAATATTAGCTGATTTAAAATATAATTAATCTGATTTGAAACAAGTATTATTTACTTTAAGTTTAAAATATCACAGAAAGTATTTTTAACTCGAGAATAGCTGTGTATTTAATCCGGCTGTAGATGATTTAACATGTTGTCAACGTAATGACAAGTCTAATATTGTTCTCTGGAGACTTTATCTGTAAATCATAATTTAAGAAAATTATGTGTGCGTCATTTTTATGTAATATTTACGTACTCAGTAATCTAATGTTTTATTAAATTTTAGGAATCTCGACTTTAAATTTATGATAGCCATCGGTCTTATTTTCTGATAATGTCGTGTATGGCAACCCATACTTAAAAAATGGCTACGTTTATACACAAAAAATATTTTTTAAAACATTGGTGTTTCATGGTTTATATTAATCTTTTTTTTTATTTATGATTAGTAAATATAGTTTTAACTTAAAAATATCATCCAAAAGGATGAAATTAATACAAGATTTTAAAAGATTTAAAACTTGATTAATTATTATAATTAAAATTATTAAAAATTAAAACAGTTCTAGATAAAATTCATTATTCATTGAAAATTTTATTTCTTCATACCAGAGTATCTTTAATATATCTTGTTTATAAAATCAATTAAAAACTAATGTCATTGTTTATTGCTATTTTATTTTACGATCCATAGCAGATTTTTAGTAAATGGTGTTTCTGTTTGACGAAAGCAAATTGATGATTTAAATTCTCCAAGGAATCCTGCTTTTAACTAATATAAACGGAACGACAACAATCTACTCACGGAGATTAAAAAATCTTTCAGTTCGAAATTCGATGATGGTTACCTGAAGAAAGCAGACAAGCACAACGACCGAAACAACCAGTTTAGTTCAAATGTAAATCGAGGATAAAGCGTTATCAATACGTATTATTGACAGGCTGGTTGTCGTCTGCATCTTTTTTTAATATAATTACACTTCGGAATTTCTGTCCTCCGATCTTCATCACGTTCTTATCGATCTTGTCGGTCCAAGGATCGAGCTCACAATTACTATATCCAAATTACAAAATTCACAAACTAACGATTTCATCCACTGTTATTCTCTTGAGAGTCTAGAACTCGATAATCTCTTGCATACTTTTTTGCAAGATGCAAGTAAAGACAATAGTCATGTAGCTGAGGTATTGCTTTTACAATATATAAAGACTAAATTTCAGAATAAAAACTCGACAATTTTAGCCACCAGCTTGATATAAAGTATAATAATTGGAATTAAGGTTTAATTATAACAAAGGCATTTTATACATCGTGTTTCTTTTACATCTCTTCTGTTACGAGAAATAACCGAGAGGATTTTTCTTCTATGTGCCATATCCCTTCAAGACATTGAAGATCATGGCTCTCCACAATTTCCTGTCCTTTGTAGTTCTTAATAAATCTTTTACTTTTGTTATATTTCCTAAATCCTTTTATTCAAACACCCTAAGTTTGTTTTTGTGTTTTTCCTGTATCTCTTGCCTTTAATCGGTCCTTTGAGTATCAAATTTGCCAAGTTTTCTTTTTTCATTAAGTGCCCTAAAGTTTCAACTGTCTCTTTCTGATGTTAAGTATAAATGTCCTTTTTGTTTCTATTTTTTAAAATTTCGTCTTTGCTTATATTCTTTTCATTATATTCTCAGCATCTTTCTTTAGAACCACATTTCTGTTGCTTCAAGTTTCTTCTTTTTCTCAGACGAGATTGTCAGTTCAGTACTCTTTACTTTGCTTCTAACGAGATCTTTCTGTTTCTTAATACTTTGCTTAGGCATATTTCGCTATTCCAGTGCACCTTTCGATTTCACTGTCGATTTCCGCCCTTTGTTAAAACACTTCTAAGATATTTAAATCGTTGTATTTGTTTGACTTTGGTATCTCCAATTTGTAATTTTCATGTTGGGTTGTTCTTTTTTACTAACATCCATATATTCTGTCTTCTTGCAATTGACGTTTAGACCTTTTCCTATTGCTTTCTCTCACTACCTTCTTTAGGAGTTCTTGTAGTTGCTTTCGTGAAGCTACTTAACCATAAAAATTCTGGTAAATTAGAATCTGTCTTATAAGTAGCCATCTAAATTGTATCTCATAATAAAAGAGATTTTTGTTTGTTTTACTATCTTATCTAAGTGTTCTTTCAGATTTCTTTTTGAATCTGCCATCCACACAGCGACATTCGCGTATTTTATGAGGTTAAGATAATGCCCACCGATAATAAATCTTGGTAGTTCTAATTCTCTTAGGCTCGTCTTGCTATATAGTTTAAAGAAAACCGATGATAAAACACATTCTTGTCTTACTACATCTACTGTGTATTTACGTATCAACTGAATTCCATCACTGTCTGCGTGCAGGCTCTTTGTTCCCATTAAAGAAGGAAATTGTCCAGCAGCCACTTGTCATATAGAAAGATCGATATTACATAGTTCATCACTAAAAATGTCTTTTGCAAAGATGATTTTTTCTCATTATTAATTAGCATTTCTTTCATATTAACTTCAGCATCTTTCGACGCAGCAACATCTCAGAAACAAAGAAGCTCTTAACATTCTCTTTACCTCGGTAAACGCGCTATTCCTACGCTACTTACTGAGGTATTAGAGCATTAACGCCATTGAATGATCAGATGTAAGCATTTACTCTTGCAACTTTATTGATGAATCGATATCCTGTTAAATATAATTTCTTTGCGATTGATAGTACGACAAAAATATGTAAAAATTTTAAAGAAAACCGGTGATAAAACAAATTCTTGTCTTACGACACCTTCTGTGTATTTGTGTATTCACTGAATTCCACCTCTGTCTACACGCAAGCTCTTTGTTTTCATTAAAGGTTACTGATTACACGAATATATTTCGATTAATCAGTATTCAAATATCTTCCCTCGAATAAAGCCAAACTATTCTTGCCCTATATCTGGTTTATTCTGATAGAGGCTCTATTTATCTAATTTGCCTAAAAGAGACGGATCAGACCAAAAATGGCGTAGCCTCTCCGAATTGAGGCTGGAGCTGTCACATCTTCCAGTCTCGACCAAGTTCAATGACTTATGTGCAGCTGTGTTTCCCAACCTACAACCACTTTCCCACGGACAGAACGTTACTATCCTTTCGTTGTGCTACAGCCGTTTTAATGGAAGATGTTCGGGTGAACTACGTTCCTTGAGTGAACGGTCCAGAACTTCACATTTTAGACCCGCCATGCCACGTTCACCGAATCCAATCATTATTATTCTCTTCGTGGCATGGAGTAAGTTCCACTCCGAGAGCTTCTTCGGCAGACTTATTGAAATCTTGGACGAACTCTCAAATTGATGGTTCCCTGATCACTCGTAACCTCTGCAAGTCGAGTGTCAATCTCTAGCTATAATATGCAATCCTTATTACCTCCTTATACGCTCTTACAACATGCCTATTCCGAAAATCCATAATTTGACTGACAATTAGGTAAACAATAGCAAAAACAGAAAGAAAAAAATATCTCATAAGCTGATTGTTCTAACCACTGTACAAAGGTAAATACTACCATAAGTCCCTTCTTTGAATGTTGCTGTCACATCTGGTTTGGTGATCTTGCTATATATTCAGCGATTCTTGATAAAATCTAAAGCAGAATCTGCCATGTTATTTGTGTTGACATGGCATCTTGGTTTCAGTCAAATTCCCACCGCTGTAATGCAGATTGCTTGTGCATTTTCTATGAATTCATGGTAATTGTTCTGATGAAGTTTCCAGTCTGGTATTTAGACTTGGTCAACTCAGTACTAGTTTGGCGCAAAGTCTCAACATTTTACAGTTGAAATGACTTGATGCAGCCTTACATTCTGTGTTAACAGTTTCATCTAACGGTCTTCTAGCTTATGTAACATTCATCCGGCTTCTTGTTTCCCAGATAACTTTGATTTTCAAAAATTTAAATGTAATGTCAATCGTTAGCTTCTATCGTTTTAATTCTTGTTTTTTTAATTATCTCTTCTCCTAAATAGTATTTTTCTGATATTCATTAACTCTCAGGAATCCCTTACGTCATTGTTATGGTCCAAGTTCCTTGTAGCACGGTGATTGTCCAAGATTAGAACCAATGAAAGAATAACACGAACACAGGTCTGGAATACAAAGATATATTACAACAGAAATATAATACAAAAGAAGTAGAAGTATTAGTAATGACTATCAGATTTGGTTAGAATGAATTATGTTGTCTCGACAAGTATTACTATTCCAATGCCCTTACAATATGCTCTCAATTATCTCTCCTCGTCTTACAATATCCTCATACCTCTTGAGAGGCGCAGTATTTATAATGTCAGTAATAGTCCATTATTAGTATGGGTAAGTTCCCATAACAGTCATATTGCCGTGCTTGAAAATAATTAAGATCTTCAGATATTAAATAAAAATCATCTCAGCAGATTTATATAAAGAGTTAAACGCATATAGCTTAAGTGATGAATAATAGGATTGAATGTTAAGAGGTCTAAATATCTTCGTCAGGTGTAAAAGCGTTTACACAATTTTAATCTCTAAGAGAGAAATTCTATAATTTACGTTATTTACAGTCGGGCTATGATCCTTGTCTTTTTTCAATTTTGTCACATTTCAGCTATTGTGCTCTCTGGTCTACTTTGTCTTTATAAGGTGAAAATTTCTTCTCCTCTATTTCTTTTTCTTCTCCTTCCGTCTCTTCTCCTTCCTCCTCTTCTCCTTCCTCCACTTTTTTCTTCTCCCTCCTCCTTTTGCTTCTTTCCCCGCCTCCACTTTCTTGATTCATCTCCTGCTCTTTCTTCTTTCCCCCCTATCAATATAGGCAACTTTCAGGAAATGTCGAACTGAACCCTATATTCAATCTATCGGAGTAGATTGTCCTCATTTTACTGACAATACCTTGGAGTATCTCGTTTTAATTCTTATATAATACTGCTCAGTTATTCCTCTCATTGTCTGCACTGTATTGTCCAAGGATTGAACTCACTATTAATATGTCATCAAATTGATGAACCATTACTCTACTAGACCATCGTCTGGCAGCAAGGTCACTGATCGGGAGGTGGAAAATTCTGAGGATTGTGGAATCACCTCTTCTGTTGTTGTTCCCAGATCAACCCTGACCCTGGCTGGTAGCACCTGTTAAGGTATCAATATGGACATATAGTGACCCTCCACACAAAGAAAAAGTATAAAAACAAGTCAACGGTACATTTTTATAATACAATTACCAACAATACATTTTTGTATATATAACCTAGGGAAGGTTACTGAATGAGGAATAACCAAAACGGAGGTTGGAAATGGAAATGATAATCTTTATAACATCAACAAAATAAAATACTCGCCAGCGGCGTGAAGTAGGTGAACCACTGCTAGTAGTGGACTACATATGCAGCATATTACCCCCCCCCACTTACAATAGTGTCCAACGAATTTATGGCATACCCATTAGTGTTCATAGGTACGGTTTATAATAATAGTGAAATTACCTGTTATACCATTAAAAATAACGGTAATACATTTTACCTACAAACTACATAAGTATAAAAGTATAAAACTATGAACAAATTATCTGTAGTTGAAAGCATAAAATTGCGTTCAGAATACTTAGATCTCAGCATTATATAATCCATAGAGTTTGATATGCTGTAAACAAAATCGACCAACTAGCAACCTGATGAGCAACACCTGATGAAAGCTGATGGTCGAATTTTTCTGATAATAGCAACTAAGATGTGGACAATCAACCGAGATTAAATAATGCAAATAATAATTCCCCATTCTAGAAATTAATTATTGATTAAGCGGATTGTCTACAGGAGTTTAGCTTCCTTTGCAACTGGTTTCTGTGACATCACTTTGAAGATAGATTTATTGAGTTCTTTCGCTATATTAGCTGCTATTATTTATTAAATTAGTTAGTTAATACGAGTAGAAATATTTGCTTATGTTCCGGTGCACAATCCTCCTTGGTTTTTTGTACAGGAGTAGAGGTTTATCCGTCGTTTTCTACTAAGATTTGGTTTCGGTTCCTTATAAATTCTACTTCAACTCTATACTTCCAAACTCTCCCTAAATTCTGAAATTTATACTAATATTTGGGTTCCTGGTTCTTTTTAAAGTCTGTTCTTCCGCTTTCACTTCTATTAGCACCCCCCCCCCCTGCGTCTTTGTGGCGTTAATCGCTTTTCTTGCCATGAATTGATTTTCTTTTAAATCTGTGACAGGAAAAATACAAAATGGCAAGGAAGAAGAAAAAAAAAGGAATACAATTGTAAACCGGAATATAAAGAAAAGAAAGAAAGAAGAAAGAAGAATATGAGAAGATAAAGAAAGATCTAATGAAAGTGGTAGGAGAAAAATTAAGAAAGAAAGAACGAATGTGGGTGCAAGTAGGAAAGAAAGAAAGAAATAACAAAAGAAACAAGAACGAGAAAAACGAAAACAAAAACAATGTGTAAAATTGGAGAAAGAAAGGGAGGAAAGAGTGAATGAAAGTGTTAGGCGTATTTAAAGAAATAAATGAAAATAATGAGAAAGAAAAGAAGGAAAGGAAAGAAAAGGGATTAAAGAGAAGGGTATAGAATGGAAGGCAATACGTACAATTAATGCTTAAGATTGGATTTCCAGTTCATTCTAAAATCTCCATATTCTATTTCAATCCCAGTAGGTCCTTGCATGGGAAGAATTGACTTGTTATGAATAATCTAGAGTTTCGTTACTCTCCTCTTTGAGAGAGCTGTTTCTGTTTACTGGGACTATAGGAGGTCACTATACGCGAACCTTGTATTCTTAGTTGAATAAAGATAGCTTTCTTAAAACCTACACCTGCGTACTTTTGTCATTACATTGATTAAAACAAATCCGAAACGTTATCAATCCTGACATTGCCTATGATTATCAACATTTCTATTACAATATAATAAGATTCTGCTGTGCATTTAAAAAAAAATTGATTTAGAATAGTAATCATCTTAATTTTTATTACTAGAATGTCCTTCCATATTTTTATGTATTGTAGGTTTCTCTCCTCTGTTCACTTGAAAGCTTATCCAATGCATTCACTACTCTTTGCAGCATCTTTCCTTTTTTTTATATTATGAATGCCCCCTTTTCAGATTTTTCCTGTCGAATAGCTATATCCTTCATAAAAACAAAACTAATATATGAGAGTGACCATCTCATGACTGATGAAGGGGCGTGAGGTAACAAAAATGTGCTTCTACATGAGGATGCTGAGAATACCACGACGAAGAAAACAGAAACACAAAGGAGACTTACGGGAAGTATCAGAAAGAGACAGTTGATAATTCTTTGATACTCACAGCATATATTGAAGGCAAAAGGGAGGGAGGGGAAGCGGCGCACAACCTACTTAACAAGACTCTGTAAATAGCGGGCAGCACGGGGATTAAGAGAGAGAGCAAAATTACAAACAAAGGCCTAAAAGGATAGGAAATTGTTGACAGTCAGGATTATCCACGTCCTGAAGGGACACGGATAATAATCTCTATCTATTAGGTTGGTACAAAAATAATGTCGTTTTCTCACATATGTTACTATGTGAGAAAACGACATTATTTTTGTACCAACCTAATATAAAAGGCAGGATGTGCGCGTGTGTGTAACGAATGCACTGCCGCAATTTTCGACGGCTTTGTATCAAAATTTACATGCACATGTTCCAAGTTAGCGGAAAGGCCAAGACCGACTTTGCATTTCCCAACTTCCATCGATAGTGGAAATAATCGATTTTTTTCATACTTCTACGGCAGTTTTCATGTAGTTTGAGGCCATTTAGTACTGGCCAGGGTAAGAGCCTATAGATGGCTGCCGCGAATAGGCAGGAAGATTCTTTTGGCCAGCGTGAGAGCCAAAAGCTGACTGACACGAATGTTAACTTGCATGCAAAAAAATCGATAGCTGCATTCGTCACAAGTGGGAAAAATTTAAATCTGCATAGCACTTTACTCCAAATGGCTCATTCGCTTGCTTAAACTCAACGTTGATTCTGATTCCGCAGAATTGAGTCGGGTGTGAAAAAGTATTTGTTGTTAACATTCTTTTTTTCATTCGGTTTTTCCAGTTACGAGTCCCTTTTTTTTTAAAGCTGATCGTTTTGTGTTTATTTTGTTTAGTTCTTTTTTCGTAACAGATTTAATGTTTAGTATAGAGCTTAGAAAAAATTCGCAGTGCGAGATAGGCAAGAAGTAAGGCATGTAGCAACATCAGCACCGCAAATGGCACTCCTCTAAAGGCAAGGAAGGGCAAAACTATTTTAAGTCAAGTGATAGCGATTGCTGTATGAGTCGTACGATTTTTGAATCAAGCACGGGCAACGCCGGGCCATGCTGCTAATAATAATAATAATAATAATAATAATAATAATAATAATAATAATAATAATAATAATATATCAATTATTTCCATGAGATTCTGGGGAAACATTTTACTTACAAGATTGTTATCAATTTTGGCATTTGGTAATTAGATAGATAGATATGATAAGTAAGATAGATAGATAGATAGATAGATAGATAGATAGATAGATAGATAGATATGAAAAGTGATATAGGTCGATTGATAGATAGATACATATATAAAAGGAGCTAGATCGATCGATCGATCGATAGATAGATATAATTTTTTATAGAAGTTAACGGATATAAATGAACGTGCGTCCATCTGTTTATAGATGCTAACTGTATTGATAATCCTGCAAGTTGTTTCCTCAATTTTTTATATCATTAATGCTGTTACTGCACACAAGGCAAGCTGAACGCAAACATTTTTGCCTGATTTTTAGTTCGGTGGGTGATTCATTGGTGAAGAAAGTATTCACTGCGTTCGACCCTACGCATAGATTGAATGTTTTGACTATTTCCCAAAAATATGGATTTAGCAGATAGCCAGGAATTCCATACGATGTAAGTTCCGTAGAGAATCTTGCGGTCAACATGAATAGTTGGGTTGAAATGTTATTTTAATCTTGGATAAAGAGTAAAGATTCTAGACAACCTTTAAGGGGAATCAAGAAACTTAGGTGTCATTAGAAAAGAGAAAACACACATGCTAAGAAACAAGTTTATTATTCGTGAAGACTTTAGATGCAAAATCAGATAGGTGCATCGTCTAATTTAAGTCCAACGGAGTACAATCGTTTACCTCAGACTAACTTCCATACTTGTTTCCCGCGGATTTTGCAACGCAGTACATTATACCTACCTCTGAGAGAATAACTAAATCTATGTTCTCAAAGAACTTAAGTTCTCAAAGCAACTACACCGTTTTGTCAATGCGTGTCCCAAGTCGTTTCAGGTTAAACAGTTTGCCCTTTTTCAAGAGTGTCGATGTATAATTAGTGTTGCGTTGCGTTGAATCGCGTGTCGTCTCTGAAATTTAGTCGTCTATCGGAAATTCCTCAGCCGGTACTCCAACGCTGCATCCAAGATTGAATCAACGGCAGACAACTTTCAGTTTTCTTTTGATTTTGCTCGATTTATTACAGGGTGAGGTATTGTAGGGGCCGTTTTTCAGAGGAAGGAAGAGTGAGATAGAGGGAACTGATGTCAACAGGGCAGCGTTATCCGTCACCGCGTGGCGGCTTGAATCCATATGCTTGCATAGAAATCATGTGGAGGAGGATGTCGGAGATGTTGGCGTCACTCCAGTCGCAATCGACCTACTCGTTTTTACGCGATTTTTTTTTGGTCTTAAGATCAAAGCGTAAATGCACACAGTCTATCGATGTATGAATTTCACACCCTTGGGTTAAAAATACCACAACTCATTTCATTTACTCAGCCGTCTGATCAGTAGGCAGTAGTGTCTGTCATTTTTGTCTAGCTACTACATCCTGAAACAGTTGTTTACGTTATTATTCATCTCTGTTAGCCTGTCCCAGAATCATACTCTGGAATACTGAAAACAATCTAGGGGACAGCAGTCAGTTATGTACCATGTGTGATACACGCTTAGGCGATCATGTATCTTTCGATACATGACGCCTGAGACAGATTTTTCCCCCCACAGTTGGTTGGCATTTCATTCTGCGGTAGACCAGTTACCATCCAAGGCTATAGAACCCTGGTTGTTCTTATATTTACCCACAGCTGGGGGGTGAGTGGAGAAGAAGAGGATTCAAACGTTTCCCAGGAATATTTGAATGTAAGTGAATGTTATGTTTGATGTGAATCAACTTGATTTCGATCTCGGCTCTCCGATTCCTCAGTCCGAACCGCCCTCCATAGAAACATACACATACATACACACACATACACATACATGTATACATATACATACATAAATACACACACATATACATACATATACACATACATCCATACACATCCACTCCTACATATATATACACATTTACACACATATATACATACGGACATACACATACGTGCACATAAACATATATACATAAAACCTTACATCTCCATACAATTACATACACCCATCTAAACAAACAAACAATGTATCCCTATATCTATCCGTCTAACTATACAAACATATATAAATACATATACACCCATATACAGATATATATGAGTACATACATACCAAAACATACACACACGCATATAAACAGATCTACATATACATCTACCTACATATACATACATCCATATACGTATAGAGACAATTTGACGAGTAACCCGACGATTAACCAAAGTTATGACTTGATGAGTCGAACACTTCAGGCCATGGTGCGTAACAGAGATTTCTATGCTTTTTTTCTCTATATTTCTCTTGGACTTTTTAAGTAAATAATGCGTTGAATGAAACCAAAATTACTTTGAAAGCCGCATTGACAAATGGGGACATGATTCTTTGGTACATAAGTTACTAACAATTTTAACAGAATTGATTGTAAGAATTTTTAGCTAGCAATTGAATGTAAGCACGGTGGAGTAATGTATAGCATGTTCGGATTGAGGAATCGGAGAGTCGAGTTCGAATTCTAGTCGAGTTCGTTGCATTCACTTTATTCCCTTACGTACTAATATAAATCTTTTCTAATTATGGGTAAATCCCAGGACAGGGTGGAAAAGCAAAATTCTGAATTCAAACCACCTGCCTAGAAGATCCTGACTCTTTAAATTCTGAGAGGAGGCACTGGGTATGCCCAACATCTCTGGTACAAAAGGATCTATTCTACTTTGAATGTTATCATGAACCACAATTGTGATATGGAGAGGAGTGTGATAGCTTAATGCATTAATGTAGATTGAAAAGAGATATTATTACTAGTTCTCTGAAGTACAAAAATACTTTTCCTTGTTCCCAGAAGCAGACATAAATCCTTTCGAAGAGAGCAGCATGGCCATGTTTCCTCATTTTCCATCAACACATACATTTCTGCTGAGCATTTACTTCTCGATTCTGAAGTTTTTGTGATATCAAGGGATGTTGGCACTTCATCCGCTTCCATAATTGTTGGTTGTTGAAGAATCTCATCGATCGTAGTCGTTTGAATGAGAGGCAATCAGTGAATGCGTCTGAAAGTTCTTGGATTGTATCTTTTCAATATGCAACACTGTGGAGTAACGGATAGAAGCTCAGATTGAAGAATCTAGCCGAGTTTCTTTACATTCACTTACGTGCTAATCACTTTGGGAAAGATAGAAATCCATCTCTTCTCTCTCCAGTCATGGGCTAATAGCAGGGCATTCTGGATCCTTGATTGACGACCTGGGGTGTAAACGGGGCTTATTTAGTGACTGGATACTTAGGGATCTCGGATCACGCAAATTGGTGAATTAAAGGGAGTCTGGAGCATAGTAATAATCTTAGTAATCGTCGTAGTAAGAGAAGCGGTTTAGTATTGATATTAGTTGCTATAAAAAACGTATTCTGCCTTTCAAGGTTGTATTTATTCTGCAGGCTATTCCTCATATTTTTGGTAGCATCAATGAAATGTTTTAGAATTTGTTTCTTTTTCTTTTAGTTCTACTTCACTTAACTTTGGATTACAAGTTTGATTCTAAAGGATCTTTCAATGGAGTGAGTCAACTTTTGATTTTACCATCAGCCATATTCGAAACTTAGATGGCACGATGGTGTAATGGATTACGGATTCCTTTCCGATTCCGCAGATTGAGGAATCGGAGAGCCGAATTCTAATTCTGGTCGAGTTCATTACGTTCTAATACCCTTAGGAAACGTATGAATCCAACTCTTCTCTCCTCAGCTATGGGTAAATAATAGGACAGAATGGGCTCTATAGACTTGGGTGGTAGCCAGTCTAGGAAAAGGAAAACTTTGAATTCAAACAAGGTGGTGGTTGGGTTCCGTCAGGCTATCATGTCCAGGACACGCCACTGTTATTGCGGCTAGTATGCCCAATATGATTGGTATCACATTCTAATACTATTCATCGAATCCTTATGTTGTTTTTTTCTCAAATCAGTCGCGATTACTCACTTGTCTATACTGAAGATACGTTTGATTACCTCACATAGATCATCAGAGGAAATTTCTGGTCAAGGTGAATCCAGCTACTCTTAGAATTCCAACCAGGTTCATTTCTTTCTTTCTTGGAGGCTGTTTATAATGAATTAGTCGGATTTAACTTCATAAAGCAATCCCTGTGAGAAAGGACGGTAGACAACAATATATATATATATATATATATATATATATATATAATATGAAACTGCAAATATAAGAGGCATACTCGGCTTATTCTTTGAATTGACTAAGTGGGACCGCTTATTTGAAAAACGGTAATTTTACAGCAGGATTCACCCTGTCCAAGGCCCGGGGGTCACTCGAGGCAGAGATCACATTAAGAGGCAATTTATATGAATAGGCAAGGAAAATGACGGTTAACCCTAAACTTAAAATTGTAGTGATCGAGGAAACATTCTGTGTGGAGTTGGTTCCATAGAGCAGTGGTTCGCGGGAAGAAGCAGTTTGAGCGAAAATTTCTTCTCTCTAATGAAATACGGTGGTTTGTTAAAATGGGAGTGCCATAGTGTGTCCTAGTCGTGAAGTTTAGAACTAGAGGAACTAAGGAATACAGTTCTTCCGAGCACTTTCGATGGAAGTAGCGATAGCGCAGTGAGAGGCTGGAGCAGGTCTGGGGGTGTGGAATAATTTGTCACCCACAAGGACACAGAGACGCTTTTGGTCCCTATCGAGACTGGAGAGTGAGGTCTGGGTACCTTCCGCCAAAATATGACAACAGTATTTCATTTTAGGCCTGATCTGGCGCTTGTAAAGATAAACGATAGAAAGTGAAATCAGGTACTTACTGAAGTGGTACAGGGAGCCGATCATTTTCTCTGCATCTTTGGCTATGGATCGTATGTACAAGATACACATTGAGGTTAAGTGTGAGTTCAAGGCCCAATACACTCAAGCTAAGGGGCCTCCCCAAGGAGGTATCTATTCCTCGATACTGGCGGTAGTTCAGGTCCCGATCGGCGGAAATATTAAGGATTGAAGTAGAATTAAAAGCCCAGTCACTATTTATTTCCACTTTGTATTTTTTCACTCAGATTTGATCCCAACATATATTTTGGATTTTCAGCAAAATAACAAGTTAAAATTAAGTTGATAAATGTGCGTTGGGCTACATTACAGACTGGTTCATTCAACTTTTGCATTTACTGGAATTAAACTAAAATAGGGTTAGTAGACTTTGGTCCGATTATATGGCCCTTTTTTAAATGAAATAAGAATAAACAAGCACGCACGCACGCACGCACGCACTCACACACACACACACACACGCACATACGCATTCTCTCCCTCTCTCTATATATCTATCACTCTCTTTCTCACTCTCTCTCTCTCTCTATATATATATATATATATATATATATATATATATATATATATATGATTGTTTATTTAGGCAACAATCCCTCTTTTATACTAGTTTCATTAAACACAACCGACAAGGTACTGCGGTTAACTTTTTTATTTAATTCTCGTGTTGTCATTTTCTTTTTCCTCGACGTAAATTATGTAGAAATTGTCCAAATGTTTTGTATGGACGAGCGCTTTCTGCTATACTAGGCCATTATCAAGGGTGATATTAATCTTACTTTAACTAAATATATGGATTTCGTATCTAGGGTTATAGTAATGTGTATATATATATATATATATATATATATGTATATATATATATATATATATATATATATACATTCCTATAACCCTAGATACGTACATAAAACAATCCATATATATATATATATATATATATATATATATATATATATATATATTGTATATACATTCCTATAACCCTAGATACGTACATAAAACAATCCATACATAACATATATATACGTATCAAAATAACATATATATACGTAACAAAAATCTTGGTAATCACAAGGAGGATGAAATCCGGAGGGGTCAATGTTAAATCAAAGCGAATAATTTAATTTAAAGAAAAAAAAAACAAAAAAAAACAGATTACTTTAAGGTTCCATTGTTATAATTTATTTCACCCGAGATTTTTTTTTCTCTGGATCATAAGACTTCACTTTCAAGGGTGAAAAAAATGAATACAAAATTTACACATTTGAAAGGGAGTATTAAGCTTATATAAGGTTACATAGAGGGTGGTGAGGGTTGATGTGAGAGACAGTCGAAATTAGAGAAGGAAGGGAGAGTTTTAAAAAAAATTTTATTACAATACTAAATATTGAGGAGTAGGGGGTAAGTATAAGACATTTATTTAATTAGTCAACTCACCGGAAATGATATGGGAAAAAAGAAAATAAAGATAAAATGAAAAAGGGGGGAAGTAAAGGGATAAGAAATATATATATATATATATATATATTAGGTTTGTGCAAAAATAATGACGTAATAATGTTTTTTGCGTTAAAAATACGTCAAAAAACGACATTATTGTCATTATTTCTCCACCAACCTAATATATATATTCGATTTTCCATTTAGTTGATTGATCTTATGGTGAAATGCTGAAACCTTCTGAAGAGTGGACTAAACAAATAAAAGTTTATCTACGAAACACGAGGGACATGATATAACATCTATAAGCTAACACGTTTGCATTAATCATATATATATATATATATATATATATATATATATATATATATATATATATATATATAAGATGATGATGATGACATTAGATTGAAATAAAAATATATTGAGTAAAATAAGATTATACTGTGTTCATTAAATTATAAGATAAATAATTATATTATTTAATAAAAAATAAAACTCTATGTTTTGGGGAATAGAAAGGAATTAATAACTTAGTAGGAATCAATAACAAGTGAAAATTACCAATAAGTTTGTCATTTCAAAACGTCAAACTTATTTTAAACAAAGAAGACAGTCGACTTGTTAATGAATATATTATAGGAATATAATCATAAAATTGATATTTTTCATTAATTATATACGAAACGATGTGGGAATCGAAATATCACTTCATGGTTGAAGATTTGCTGCCGTTGGTTTTTCGATTAATTGATTCGACAGCCCAAATCGGTTTTAAGAAATATGAACCATCTCATTTTCTTCTACCACTTGAAAATCGAAAAAAAAAAAGAAAGAAAAAAGAATATTGGTCTGAACAGTAAAAAGATGGATATTAACGATTCTGAAATTCATGAAGCATCATTAATCTGAATTTGTTAAGTGGAACTTGGTAAATTCCCAATGATTTTCTTTTGTTTTGCTTCTAGGTCAAAGCTGTAAATCGTTACAAATACTGGTGCGATTTCTCTTCCTTTTTTTTTTTGAATCGACAACCTATATACACCTGAGATATTTTAAGTCTCAATGCTTTATTCATTTACTTCACGTGGAAGGGCTATTTTTTAAAAAGCCAATTCGGGTGCAAAGCTCAAAGCTACACATACATTCATCTTACGAGCTATTCTATTTGTGATTTGCATAAAATACTAAAACAGTCTACCGTTACTTAATACACTTGTCTCCCATGATTATCTAACTTTATATCTGAAATTTCGTAGTGGAGATATATACATATTTCTAGACATTTACTGGCATCGAGATATCATTAATTTACAGTTGAGCTTTATAGATGTAACCGTAAATTCTATGCAAACAGTTTCTTTTCTCGCACTTCTCGACGGTGAAACTCGTTCTGGATCCATGCTTCCCAGCCAACTTTAATCTGCAAAAATTCGAATGTAACGCCAATCGTTATCTACTGTCCTCCTGATTACTCATTAATTACGTTTCTGTGTCTAATTCTTCAACACCATGTAACCACTTGTGTCTTCGTGGCTTTACTGCCTTGCATGGGGTGATACCGATTTAAAAAGAAAGAAAAATGGCTGCTGAAATGTTATCGAAAATCAGTACTTCATAGGGAATAAACTACAATTTCTTCTTGGAGAAAATACTTAGAGCAGCACAGATATAGTTTTACAGAAGGCTGCTGAGAATACTATGGATAGAAAATGTGGGCGACAAAGAAGTTTAAACGAAAATGGAAACAAAAAGAATACTTATACTTGCAATCATAAAGAGACGGGTGAAATTTCTGCGTTTCGTGACGAGAAAATATAGTTTGAAGAATCTTACAGTTTAAAGGATTTATTAAAGACAAGAGGTACAGAGGAAACACTTTTAAGGGGAATGGTAAAAACGACACTTGTATGCCGGATCAGAAAAGGAAAAGTTGAAATTTTCGAGAAACACAATAAGGAAAGAGGGTTTGGAGAAATTGACACATACAAGATGTGTTGAGGAAAGGACACAACAAGGGAAACATCGAGTAATATACCTGAAGTAATTTTTAACTGGATGGTAGAACAGGGACTGAGAGAAAATATTGAGAGGGCAAATGTCTCTTAACCTTATCAATGAAACGATGTTGTATTGGTAGTTTTGGTTTGTGTTGTGCTGAACAACCAACTACCCCAGCATGTGGTTGTCCAGAACCTCAGGTCTTGTCTTCATATTTGAGATAATTGTTCCGAGTTTCTGATCCTAAGACAAATGCCTTTTGGTTGCCATTTTTCTTAAATCTTTCTCATTGTTCACACATTCAGTCTATGGTTTTCTGTGTATCTTTCTATAGAACCATATCTCTTTATTCCTTACCTGTGAGGGAATTGTCCAGCATTAACAGCCATATATGAGGATCGGCATTGTATACCAGTTCAGCAGTCTTTTATTTTTTTATTTTTCAAACTTTTCCTGATTCTTAATTCTTTGTTTCTGTTTTTCACATCATTTTTCATGTTCCAATACGACTTCGGATTTCTGTGTGACATTTTCCGTCCTCTGCTATAACGCTTCCCAGATAATTGAAGTCCTGTACATGCTTTATTCACACGCCTTCAATTGGTATCTCCCGTTGCTTTTACTACGAATTGCGAATGAAAAATTAAACGCACTGAACTGACGTCGAAGTTATTTGTTTTTGCCGAATATTTCTAACGAGAATTTTGAATTAAAAACTGCAAACGCTGAACCCTCGAGTTCATTTTTCTAACCACTTAGCCGCACTAAGCCACAAAATCATTTAGTAATTGACAGAATTTTTAAATCAAGATAATACCTGATCAAACGTGAGTATTTATAATAATAATAATAATAATAATAATAATAATAATAATAGTTTTGTGGGTCTATACAATACACACAGACAGAACAATCAAACATAGACATAGTGATCAAAGGGCACAAAAACAGAATGAGCTTTATTATTGACATGGCTGTTCCTGCGGAGTGTAATGTATTTTTGAAGATTTTCAAAAAACTATCAAAATAGAAGGATCTTGAAGTAGAAAACTAAAACATGTGGTACATGTGGCACATAATTCCAGTTGTGGTTGGAGCTCTCGCATTGATTGGAAAAGGTTTTGATAGATTAATAGAAAGGAATTCCTGGTAGCCCATGCCTAAAAGAAATACAAAAATCGTTCTCACAAGTAAAGCTCACACCTTAAGAAGGGCTTTATCTATGTAAAATCTACGTGCTATGAGATTTTTTTGATTTTTTTTACAAAAATGTTCAGTGGAAAATGTCAAAATATGCTATTTTACCATAGGTTTCTGGTTGGGATCGGGAAGGAACAGCATAAATCAAAGAAAATAATAATAATAATAATAATAATAATAATAATAAAGACCACAAACAAAAACGGTGCCTCCTTATTGATATGGCAGTCCCTGCTGAGTGCAATATATCTTTGAAGATATTCAAAAAGCTGTCAAAATACAAGGACCTTGAAATAGAAATCTCGAAAATGTGGCATATGGGAACATCAACAATCCCTGTTGTAGTTGGAGCCCTAGGACTGGTCGGAAAAGATTGCAGTAGACTAATTGAAGGGATTCCTGGAAGTCCATACCTCAAGGAGATACAAAAAATTGTTCTGACAAGTACAGCCCACACTCTACGAAGGGCTTTATCTATGTAATTTTTATTTTTTTGTTTTTCAGTGGAAAGTGTCATGATGCCATTTCTAACCTTAGGTCCCTGGGCGGGACCCGGAAAGAAATGTGTAAACGCCAAAAATCAAAGAAAATAAAAAAACAATAATAATAATAATTCTCCTCCTTCTTCTTCTTCTTCTTCTTCTTCTTCTTCTTCTTCTTCTTCTTCTTCTTCTTCTTCTTCTTCTCATTATTATTATTATTATTATTATTATTATTATTATTATTATTATTATTATTATTATTATTTCTGTATGTTATGTTTCCTGCTTTGTGTCATGTAGAATTGTCATTTAATCCTATGGGATGTTCCTAGTAGGCTGATATTCTGGGCTACCTGTATGTTGATGTTATCTGGGACGCTGTTAGTAAAATTGTCCATTCCTTTTCTCGCGAGGTCCAGAGATCCGATTACTCTTGGTACAATCTCAGACTTCATTCACCTCATCCTGTTAATCTCGACCTCAAGGTCCTTGTATTTCCTCAATTTCTCGATAGTTTTCATGGAGTTGTATCATTCAGATAGTACTGCTATGTTAATAAGCATGCACTTCCTGAATTTTAATGATAATATCAGGTCTGTTGGCTTTTATTTCCATGACAATTTGAATTATCATCTCCCAGAGGATAGTTACATCGTTATTTTGTGTAACTGTGTCTGGTTGGCGCTTGTATCATCTCTCAGTGGTTTCGATTTTGTGCTTCTTGTATATCTTCTAGTGCACATATGTCGCTACGTTGTCATGTCTGTGGGTATAATAATATTATTATTATTTATTCTCCATAGTTTTTCTTACTTACTTTTTCTGTTACCTTTTTTATCACTTGAGTTGTTTTATATCTTCCGATTAATCATGGAAGCTGCATTGGTCCAAAATAATAAAAAATAACTTGGAACGATATTTTAATTCATATTTTTTATATTTAGGACTCCGTTTTACTAGCACTGCACCTTATCTATTAGATTATGAGAGTTAACCAACAGATGAAATTGGAGTTTTGTCAGATTGTTATCTTCTAATTTATAGGTTACAGATATACAAAACCCAATATATCCAACATAACACCCGGTCTGATACGCAATATGCATCAAAGCCAAATGTGCGCGATATGGTGTCAAAATTTAATAAATGCAGCACATAACCTTGCAGGTAGGGTCCAGTAAGAAATATCTTCAGGTAGTGTAACCAAGTCTGGTCATGTCCCCTGTATGAGGCATCAGAGTCGCCTTCCATGACGCCTCCTTCAAACTTAAAAATAAGGACGCTCAACACATGGTCATGATACTCCCACTATCACCGCTCATGAAAAGAGATATCCAATGGGTAATCTTCTTGGAGACGCACTAATATTAATTCATAATTGCAAAACATATATGTACATATTAATAATTTCAATCAGTTTAGATTAGAAGACATAAGAGATTTTGCTGCTGTGACATCTGGAAATTGTTTTATTATTTTATTTCCTTTGATTTCTGGTGTATACTCATTTCTTTCCGGGTCCCAGACCTAAGGTAAGAAATGACATCAGGACATTTGCCACTGAACATTTTGGAAATGAAATCACATATTTTACATAAAGCCCTTGGTAAGGTGTGGGCTGTATTTGTGAAAGCAATTGCTTGTATTTCTTTAAGGGATAGGCTACCAGCTTCAATGAGTCTGTTGAGATCTTTTCCAATCAATCCGAGTCCTCCAACTACAATTGGAATTGTCCTCATGTGCCATATTTTTGAGATTTCGATTTCAAGGTCCTTGTATTTTGATAGTTTTTTTGAAGGTCTTCTAAGATACATTACAGTCTGCAGGGACTGACATGCCAATAAGGAGGCACACATTGTCTTTTCGGTCTCTAAACACAATGTCTGGGCGATTAGCTTTTATTGTTCTGTCTGTGTATATTGTAACATCCCATAAAATTGTTACAGGATCGTTGGTTTGGGTGGCGTTCATACTAATTTCTTGCAGAATTTATTATTATTATTATTATTATTATTATTATTATTATTATTATTATTATTATTATTAGTATTGTGTGTGATATCATCTTGTCAGAAAGTAATTTTAAGTGCGTAATTACCAAGCCTCGTCCGGGGTCACTGTAGAAGAGTTATTTAAGCACATTTGGGACGTTTCGTTTAGATGGAAGTTTTACAGATGACATGCGCAGTTCCACTCGATGTAATCGTTTGTAGCTTTGATATGCTAATGTGTCCAATAATTTTATTCACAAGATATTCGATCCTCTTCTTTATCATGCCCAATGCCCCTGTTACAACAGAGATAATCATAGTTTTAAGTTTCTACAGTCTTGTTACTTTGATTTGCACGTCCATATAAATTAAAAGTTTTTGAAATTCTTTTCTAGAATCTTTGGAATCCTGTTGGCAAATTATTATTATTATTTGTATATTTTGAGTTTGTCGTTTCAATATGTTAGACATTCTCACCGATACATTTACACGTGTTTCTACTTTTCATAATCTCTATATGATGTTCTTCCGAACTGTTCCAAGTACTCCTGTAATGATGGGTAGAACTATAAACTTCCTGTTCTAAATATGCTTTTCTTTCGCAGTTTTATATCATTGTAATATGTTTTCCATTCCCGATGTAAACTTCAAAGGAAAAGAAATTTGCATTTCAGATAAATAAACAACTTGTAGATTAAAGATTGCTTTCTTTCATTTGTTAGTAGGTCTTTATTTGTAATTTTAATATTATAGTAAATGTATTTTTAAATTGTTTTATTTCGCTTCATCAAATCCAAGACAGAAAGCTTTTGAACGTCTCTTTTCAATCAATTACAGACTTTCCCGATGTTCGAAAATACTTAAATGGATAAATTAGTCTCTAAATTACACAGTAATGAAAATAACACTGACATTTTTAACAGATATATTTACCAAAATTAAACAAGAATATCTTGAAATACTAAAGAAAAAATTATTAATAAAATTCTCATTGGCTTCAATTCTCCAGACGACTTCGGAATCTCCTGCAACTCTTCCGACCAGTTTGCTTGTTTAAGTTAATGAATGCTGCCATAATCCTTGCCTTCAGTAATCCTTTGGTATTACAAAGAGTTTTCTTGGTCTCTCGCTCAACTGCGCCACACATATAATAATCAAGGGGATTGCAGTCTGGGGAGCTAAGTGCCCAGATCTGAGGGTTGATGTGGTCGCAGAAATTGTCTGACAGACATGACTGGGTTCTCATGCTTGTGTAGCACGATATAGAGTTCTCTTGCACGACATAGGGTCATCCAGCAGCCAACCTCTTGAGCCAGGGCAGCACTACCTCCTCAAGGCATTTTATGTAGGCGTCTCTGTTGAGTCTTGTGGGAAGATGAATGGAGGCATAACGTCATCATTACTAATGATCACTCCAAAACCTTCGTAATCACCATTAGACTCATGCAACTTTTTGCGAATCCTCTACACACTCCTCAGATTGACACTCAAATACCCTTAAATGTTCTTATTAGAGCTTCCGGCGCGAATGCCAAGTGGTGCATCATACCGTTTCCAAATTTCTGGTAGAGTGAATAGCATCAAGGTGTTCTTTTTTTCACAGATAGTGCCCAAATGACCCTAATATATTGTGCAGTCGAAAAAATAAAAGACAAACAACACGCATGCGCGAAATTGAAAATATAAAATGGTGAAAATTTACCCATCGTAAAGCCCCATGAATTTAGCTTTGGATACCAGGCCTGAAATATCTTTTTTAAAAGAAGACACACGCGCGTACTCACGCACGCGTACACACACACACACACACACACACACACACACACACACACACACACACACACACACACACACACACACACACACACACTTCCTTAATTAAAAAATGTTATATGCATATAAATGAAATATTAGATATTAATCGGTTATAGGTAGAAAATTTTAATTATTAGAGATATTTTATAATTTTATAATTAATAACGAGGTTTTTTAAATTTAATTTTCATAATTTATTCCGGATTTTACGGTCAGTATTAACGAGTTAACACCGTTTATTGTTTTTCGATTCCAAACTCCATACCATTGACTTGGTTCTTTGAATAAAAATCTCCAATTCTTTTATTTTGATTTGGTAGACATATTATTATTATTATTATCATCATCATCATTATTATTATTATTATTATTATTATTATTATTGTTGTTGTTGTTTACCCAATAAAATTTCACGGTTTTTCTAATTTAATCTTCTGATGAATCTTACTTCTTAAGTTAATGATTGAATAATCTAATGGCGTGTTCCTCAACAATGAAATATCCGTAGAAATCGTTAAATATTTGTGCTGATCAACTTTAACAAAATATTACAATCATAATCATAATTGCTGGTAGTTATTTACGAAGGGGGTACAAATGAAAAGATCTGAAATTGAAAAATGTTTCTGTTTTCACTGAAACAGACATTAAACACTTCTATCTTCGCTTCTTTATTTCTTTATTTCTTTTTCTCACTGAAGCCGAGTAGCGTCTCTGATTTGTCTTTTCCGTGTTTTCCCGCGATCAAAATGGAATAGTCCATTATTTATGAGGTATTAGTCTAATGGTTCTGCTAAAAGAGGAACAATTATTATTATTATTATTATGATTATTATTATTATTAGCAGTCATCTTCGCATGTATTACTTCATTTCATTAGCCATGAACGTGACTTTATTATATGTTTATTTGGATATTCACATTGTGTTTTCCACTGAATTTCTATTGGAAGCAAATATGCTCAATACTTTGAACTCTCTTACGTATTTTGGCAGATATTAGCAGCTGAGACATCTGGACGGTCTCACTTCGCTTCCTGATTTCTTTTTCCATTAGCCTTTTTCCTGGACTCTTCGATTAGATAAACAGTACGATAGTTCAGGCTTTTTTTTATTTCTTGTATGCAGGAGAAATCAAGAATTTTGTTAAAATCCTCATCATTACCTTTGCTGAACGTATCCAGGGCTCCAAATATTATAGATGTGACAAGTGTTTTAAAATAGTCGAATTACAATGCTTATATTTATTTCATTTTTATATGATGGCACTGCTATATGTATGTGAATGCAATTTTCTTTGTCGTGATCAATTCCTATATCTGGTCCGTTAACTATTATTATTATTATTATTATTATTATTATTATTATTATTATATTCCCTTTGATTTCTGGTGTATACTCATTTGTTTCCCAGCTAGAGACTTTAGGTCAGAGATGGCATCATGACTTTCATCAAGTGAGCATTTTTTGACACCAACGTCTAAAACGAACCCCAAAACACTGCGCATTTTACATAAATATAGCCCAATTTTTGTATTTCTTTAAGGCTTTGACTGCAATAAATCGCTTCAACGAATCTATCGGAATCATTTTCAATAAAACCGAGGAATCCAACTCCAACTGGAATTGTTGGTGTACTCACGTGGTACATAGGAAAAAGAAAGAAGAAAAGAAATGCCTTAACAATACATCATAAAATAATGAACTAAGATGTAAGATAGAAAACATATATCAGAAACTCTGTTTGGTTTCAGTAAAAGAAAGAAAGAAGAATTCTGCCAACATCTCATAAATAATGAAGTGTTCTGTTTTGATCGCGAGCAGTAACAAAAAAAGACATATCGGAAATGCTGTGGTTTCAATGAGAAAAGCAAAGAAAGTGGAAGTGATGACACTCTCATATGTTTAGCGACTGCTTTAAGGAAATGGAAAAATTTATCAATTTCAAATATTTTTGATTTGTACCCTCTTACTTCTTTAGATAAAGACATGCATTCATAATTACGATTGTTGCAATATTTTTGTTATTCAACGGTATTTTATAATAGTAGAACTTACCATGAGCTTACTGAATTATTAACCTAAGAATTATGATTTATGAAAAACTTCAAATATCAAAACCCTGACATTTGCATGTGAACTACTAGTTGTTAATTGGAAAGTCGAATCTTTAGAATAACTCGACTTCATATAATACCGCTGATGCGAAAATTTATTAAAAGAACAAACAGCCTTTACTGCAAGCATAAAACTAATTTTATACGAACTTTGAAAAATCAAGCTCTTATCTAAATCAAAATATTAGAGTCTCTTTCATTTGTTTATTATATTTTCATATTGGAATTCGTTTCTAATCACTGTTAGGTGCGGTTCAGAAATATCACAAACTGTCTAAGTTAAGATTGGCATTGGCGTGGAAAGTAGTTTTAAGTTCTCTAACATCAAAGATCTCGCAGCCGTCCAGTTTTCTCTCATATTCATCTCTTTATTAAAATTTCTTTTTATTTTCTTGTATTTTTCTCTATTTATTTTATATTTTCTTTTGACACTCAATTTGAATCTCAATTTTAGTCTGTTCTTCGTTTGTTGTACATTATTTTCCTTTTCTCTATTAACATGTTCAATTTAAGTTATGGCTTTAATTTTCTGTTTTTCCTTTGCTTCTATATTTCTTTTCTTGCGACTACCGAAGTTAAGCAACGTGGAATCTGGTTAGTGTCCGATTGGGAATACCAGGTGAGTGTAAACTTTGAGGGTGGTGTAATAGATAATGGCTCGAAATTGTTAATCGGAGATCCGAGCTCCGTTTCCTGTTGTGTTACTTATAGTAAATTAGGGCAAATACACGTTATGAATCCACTTCTTCTCTCCTTAGATATAGGTTAATTAGTAAGGCTTGTATCAGTAAACCATTAATATATAAAAAGAACTTTTACAATCTTAGAATATTTTCTGGTTTTAACTAACCTGCAAAGGGTTGATAAGCCCTAGAAAACGAATCCATTGATCAAATCTTTCTTTTCCCTTTCAATTTTTTTTTATCCCGGTACATCTTTAATCACTTTCTTTCTCTTCCTGTTTTTTTTAACTTTCTTTTTACTATTGATATATTCAATTTAAGTTACGTTTTACATTTATTTTTTCTTTCATTCTTTATTATTTTGTTTCGTTCTTTGTTTCTCGTTTTTTTCATTGCGTTTTCTCTGTTACTTTGCTTTGTTTTTCATTCAAGTATAAATCCATGTCTTACCCTTAATATATTTTTTTCTTTTGTCCTCTTTAAAGTTTTTCCTCATTCCTCTATTATTCCCTCTCTTTTTTTTTCTTTCTTCAACCAGCCGCTACTTCTCTGCGTTTTTCTATCCTCTCTCTATTTACTTGTTTCTCATACTTTTCGTCTCGCGTGCAATTCTCGCCATATATTTTCTAAGCGGCTTCAGTTCATTTTATCGCACTTCTCACTTGTGGAACCATGTATAAGCTTCTTGCCTTCCAGTCGACTTTGATATTCAAAATATTAAATGCAATTTCAACACATATTTTCTGTCTTTTTTATTACGCTTTTTTTATTGTTCGCTCACCTTAATAATGTGTTCCTTTTCTCATATTCTCCTTGCGTCATAGTGGTTTTATTGCGGTGGATGAAAAAAGATTTTAAATCATTTTTCTTACCTTCTCTAAAAATATTCTGATTTTCTTCCCAAATTAATCGACCTTTCCTTTTCAGTTTTAAGAAACCTTCACACAGACAAGATAAATATTAACAAGTGCGTAACCTTAAGTTAAAAAAAAAAAATAAAAATCTTAAAATATTTTCTTGTCAATGTAATTAATCCACTGCATATATACAGGGTCATTTTGGATAAAAAAAATAATACAATAAATATTTCAGTTCAACTTTTTATTAATAACTGTCAGGCTTATTGATATGAACCTCGTACTCCAAGCTACCTTGTTTAGATTGATGATGAGCCAGCGAGTTTAATAAATCATTAGTTCATGTAGCAATTTCGATCTTCGTAGGCGCCATTGCAATATAAAAACAAAACTAAGCAAAGTAAAAATTAAAATACATTGCCTACAACGAACAAAAGGAATTTATTCGCGTAGGCACAGCTAATTGTGTAGTGAGTTCGATCGCCGTATACGCCTCATCGTAACGTCCTTGCAATATAAAACCTAAGTAACGTAATAAAAAAATGTATTGCCTACGACGAATAAAGGGGGCTTATTCGCGTAAGCACAGATATAGTTTACAAATTTTACAATCACGCGGAAGATATTACAAAATGGTAGTCGCTCTTGGCTGGGCCCATGGGAGAGAAAGTCTGATATCATGGAGGCCCGAAACGTTCTATGACCCCCACCCACAATATATATCACTGAGGAAGCATTCTGGTGCGTAATATCTGCGCATAAAACAAACTGAGAATGTTTTTTTTTCATTGTTAGATTGATTCATAAAAGTATTTTTTTTTTCATTTTTTTTTTTTTTATATTTCCGTTTGCTTCACTCTTTAATGTCGAAGACAGAGTGGATGTTTGTTAGCAAAAGGATGAGCCCAAAACGCGAAATACAAATATTGAGAAATCGAAATCAAACTAGTACAAAAATTTAAATATCTAGGAAGTCCTTTAACAGAAGACGGTAAGTGTGACGCTGACATCCAAAGGCGTATTGGGATAGCCAAAGATGGATTCCAAAAGCTAAGAACTGTACAAAGAAACGGGAAAAATTCACTAGAAAATGTTGACAAAAGAGCTACGTGATATCTGTTCTCCTCTATGCGTGTGGGTGCTTGGAAAATCTCTTAAAAGATGAAAAAGAGACTTGAAATAACAGAAACGTGTTTCTACAGAAGGATGCTGATAACATGGACCAAGCAATGACGCAGTTTTAGAGAAAATGGAAACAAAAAGAAAACTTATACTTAACATCAGGGAGAGACAAGTTGAGGTTTCTGCTGCACATAATGAAGAAAGTGAGCTCGGAAAATCTGACACTCACAGAACAGGTTGAAGACAAGATGGACAGGGGAAGACAACGCATAATATACTTAATGAGAAAATGGATAGTGGAAATAACTGAAAGATAGAATTTATGAAGAGCAACAAAGGACGAGAAGTTGTGGAGAGCAATGATCGCCTACATTGTGAGGGGGGAAACGGCACATAAAGAAGAAACTCCCTGTTCTATCAATTCTCTCTAACATTTTCCAACTTTTATTATCCTATAACTACTAAATCTCGCATTTTTTCTGCATCCGCTTCCACCCAAAACCACCATTTTCCGATGCCTTTGTCTTAGCGTCTCATAAATCCCCTCGCTCCTCTCTTTTACACAATCTCTTCTTACATTTTAAAAATGCCACTGATAATCAGGAATCAGTCATGTTTGATGCTTTGTGGCTTGATTAAAACTATGCTTGCTTTTTCTCCTTTTTTTTTTTTTTAAATTATTACCATAATTCTTCAAGTAGGAAAACAATATTTTCGTCTTTCAAGCATTGCTTCTCCCCCAACCTGATTTTATTTTTAAATGCTTTTCTGTTTTTTTTTCTTTTTTTTTTTTTCGCCATTGCTTTTTGGAGGGTGGCTTCAACTCATTACATATTTTTACGCATTTTTATTATGCATGGATTTATTCAATTTTTTCTGTTTCTTTTCTGTTTTTTGGACTGTATTTCTTTTAATAACTTTTTAAAAAAAAATCTGTTTTTGATTCAATAAAAATTGCTACATCAAGGGGATGAGTGCACTGATAAAGACGTCGCCCAGAACATATAAAGAGAGAGAGAGAGAGAGAGAAATTTTGCTAAAATATCTGTGCAATGAATATGGTGGGGCGGCAAGAAGCGAGAGGAACGCTATGTAAGTGTCATTAAGTACAAAATTTTATTATAAACGAATATATATATATATATATATATATATATATATAAGTATGTATAGCTACTGAAAGAGTATATAATATGTCACACTATGCCGAAGTACCCTATGCCAAAATAACAGCGTCTTATATTTTATATTGAGAAATTACAGTTTATCTCGTCAGCCATGACTTACAGTCAACTGGCAGTCGGTAGAGATAAAAGGATTTATATGCCATCGGCTAAGCTAATATGTTACAATAAGGTAGCTGGTGATACTCTCCAATCGAAATCACCACAAGAACACAACCGGCTACCTGATACCTGCACGCAGGTTTATATATATATATATATATATATAGAGAGAGAGAGAGAGAGAAGAGCACCAATCATAATATCTTCTATTTATTTCCACGTAAACAGCCGCCAACAGACAAAACAAGCACATAATGTGGTTGGGTTGAGCAAGTTTTCAGCTAAAAGTCATATATTCCACACATGCACTAACATCAGCTATGCATTTTTTAACAAAAATGAATAACAATCTAGGGTCAGCACTCGTAAAAATATAAAGAAGTAACTGCATAAGCGAAATCAACTCCCATTCACATACACACACCGCATTACCCATCGCTTGTGTTCACATTCATTGTTTAGTTTCCTTAAAAACTCATCAACATTCATGAAATTGTGGATGCAGTTGTTAGCAAATGGAGGAATTCTATGTCATAACTTAGCATGCGTTTTCATATCAGACACCATTTTGCTGAACTGCGAATAAATGTAACTAGGAAAAAGCAATAAGGATTTATTGGGTAAAAGGTTAAGTATCATCGGACACTCATATTACTCATTATGTTCAACGTAATAAAATCCGTGGCTTTACTTTCGGAGGGAACCTCGTATTATATATATATATATATATATATGTTGGTGCAAAAATAATGACGTAATAATGTCTTTTTTTGACGTTAAAAATACGTCAAAAAACGACATTATTACGTCATTATTTTTGCACGAACCTAATATATATATATATATATATATATATATATATGTAATATATATATATATATACACACACACTCAACGTCAGCACTCTTAATAATTGTCTGTTTAAGTACCATAAATACTTTTCTAATGAGTGACATTCTTTACATCGTCGTTGTTCAACTTATTTCTATGTATGAACAATGCATAGGATATATATATATATATATATATATATATATATATATATATATATATATATATATATATATATATATATATATATATATATATATACCTAACGCCAACATTACGATTCGGAATTTCAGGCACTAAGCTATCATAAGGTACTAATAACTGACCATAATCTGGTCAATATTTTTAGATCTCGGAGTTTCGTGGTGTTCTTTGGATAACTTTTTATTGTTGTTAAATATTTAACTGCACTATAATCTCAATTTGAATTTTAATTAGGTTCAATCTTACACTTAAAACTGAAAACTAAAAATTCTAATTTCATTTTAAAAAATGACGTCTACGAACGCTTTTGTTAAACAGACTTTAATAGCCCACTGGTATAACTCTCTCTCTATAGGATAAAAAGTATAGTTTTAATGATACGCTATATTCAAGGGTAAAAGTGCTTGATAAAAAAGAGATTGAAGGCCGAGAAACAACTTGTCGCCCACAAGGCCGCCTAAATATTTTCGAACCAATTTTCTACATTTGGCTTCTATAGAATTAGGATTAGAGTTTGTCTAAAATATGTAATCGTATAACTGGAAAGTACCAGGTCGTGTTGCAACAATATTCAATTTTTTTTGAATCCGCATGCGAGAAAAATCAGAATTCGAAATCTTGTTTTCTTTATCGCGGCTCGAAAACTGACCGATAGAAAGGTGACTCTTATTTTTGCCCCTATGCGTCTGTGTTCTTCTGTGCATTCATGTGTTGTTCATGAGCACCTCGCATGAAGTGAGGACGAAAAAAAATGGTGAGTACATGAGAATTTTCAAATAACGGGAAGAGAGAAAAAATATTAAAAAAAACATGTAAAATAAAAGAATGTAGCGCGTTGGTGTTGATCGGAACGTGGTAGAGGGTGTGAAGACGGGGATTTTCTGGGATTTGAGTGCGCGATTGTTAAAGGAAAGAGAAAGAATGTTAGACGAAAACGAATAGAGCGAGATGAAAGAATGTCGTTTTATGATGAGAAAATCGGTCAGTACGAACGGACGAAAGAATGAAAGGAAAGGCAGAGAGAAAGAAAAATATAAACAAAGTGTTTAAATTCGATATATTTTTTTTCATCATTTCACCCCAAGCAAGGCAATAAAACCAATGAGTCACAGTGTGAAAGAATATAAGAAAAAGAACATTATTACGGAGCAAGAACAGTAAAGAACAGAAATAAATTAGACCATTGATAGCGATTGATATTGAATTTAAATTTTTGAGGATCAGTTTCCGGCTTCTTTCCAGAGAAAGCTAGAAGCCGGAAGAGAGTCCCGCAAGCGGGAAGTGCGAGAAAAGAAACTGTTAGCATAGAACTTATGGTTACGGAAATTATTTTAGCCATTTTAACAGTAAAATAATGAGACCTTGCCGCCAATCTAGTACTGGGCTTAAATTCATAGAGTACTATGGAGGGAAGTCCTTAAGAAAAATTACCATGATAGTATTTATAAAAAAAGCACAGAGAAGCTACGTTACGACGGTGGGAAGTGACCGAAGCCGAGATATCAGTCCAGAACAAATTTACATTGCAGAGGAAAATGAAATAGAAAGGAAAATTGAGAATACCGTGGACGAAGTAGGTGAGTACCGAAGAAGTTTTAAGAAAAAAACAAACAAAAGAAAGTTTATACTTAGGATTAGAAAAATTTGATAGTACTAGGACACAAAATGGGGAAAGAGGATTTGATTTTTTTTTTCTCACACACATGACATATTGAAGGTAAAACCAACTTTAGGAAAACAGCGAATACAGTACCTAACGATCTGGGGTAAATCTTTGGTAGAACAGGTAGGATGGATATAAAAAAATAAAAATAAAACATATATCGTTAAGAGCTAGAATTAATAGAAAGTTATAGAGTGGTATTATTGCTGCCCATTTCCTGAATGGATAAGTTTCATAGAAGAACACCTAACAGGTTTGCTTCAGAACTGATTTAACTGCGTGTTTCTCAATACCAGAGTGTGGGAGCTGAGCTAAAAGCAAAGAATGCTGATTTTCAAAGTCAAGTCTTCCCAATTCGTAAGTGGCATGTCAAAAGATTTGACGAAGTAATGTTACAGCAAAACCTTTTAACATTAATTTCACACATTTAGACTTGTGATCAACTAAACCCAACCTGCAAACGATCATGAAAACAGGAAATATAATGGTTTAGTTCTTAAGGCAACGAACTATATTCTAGCCAAAGTGGTTCCAAATCATCATCATCAATGCAGAGTGGATCAAATGAGAACAAGAAAGAATGAAGAATGCAAGAATGGAAAAGTATAACCAAGAATAATGTTAGGCAACCTCTAACAAAATCCCCAAAATAGAAATCCACAGAAAATGACAAACTACCCAACTTTTGGCTCTATCATCTGTCATCAGTCCATAAAACTCTTGCGCAAAGTTTATCAATACTAATTAATAACACCAATGCAATTCCAGAACCTATCACTGAAGGCATTATATGTCTTCTACCAAAAACGTGTGAAGCAGATGATCCAAAGAATTATAGGCCAATAACATGTCAGTCCACATATAAATTGATCACGTCCATCCTGACGAACTGTACTTACTCATTTCTCGATGAAAACAACATTCTTCAACTGGAACAGAAGGAACGTTGAAGAGGTTCGTGTAGTTGCAAAGGTCAACAATTAATAAATAAAATGTTCCTGGAAAATTGCAAGGAAAAATTAAAAACCTCTCCATTGGATAGATTAGCGTAAAGCCTTTGATAGTGTGTCACACACTTGGATCTGTAAGGTTCCTCGGTGATAATAATTTTCCTTAAATACTGCATAGAACTGGAAAACTATTAGGTTGGTGCAAAAATAATGACGAAATAATGTCGTTTTTTGGCGTATTTTTTAATGTCAAAAAACGACATTATTACGTCATTATTTTTGCACCAACCTAATATTAGGTTGGTGCAAAAATAATGTCGGTTATTTACTTATTTTTAACGTCAAAAACCGACATTATTTTTGCACCAACCTAATACATGCCTAAATCACACCAAAGGTACTGCTACTTGATATTGTTTAAATACCCAATGAGTAATCTTTCAAAGAGACACCCTGTCGCCTCTTCTGTCTGCCCTTATCCCCCCTTTTGCATGAACTAAACATTATTAACTATACGCTATGGAATGCTTCTTTTTTTCTCTTGCATTCATACTCTGAGTATTAAATTTCCTAAGTCCTCTTTCCTCTTTATGTTCCTTTCATGTCTTTCTGATATTAAGTATTTTCTTTCCGTTTTCTCTAAAACTATGAGGTTGCTCACTTGCTTGATTCATAGAAATTTTCACCATCCTTCTGTAGAACCACATTTCTGTTGCTTCAAGTTACATCTTCATCTATGAGAAGATTGTCCAGCATTCACTTCCATATAGGAGAGCTGATATTGCATAACAATTTAATACTCTTTTCTTTGTTTCGAACGAAATTTTCCTGTTCCTTAATACTTTACTTAGCTTTTAGAAGGCATCTTTCACTATCCCAACGCACCTTCAATATCGCACATTCCGTCCTCTGTTAAAACACTTCCCGGATATTTAAACTGTTGTACTTAGTTGATTTTAGTATCTCCAATCTGTAATTTGCATGTTATTTTGGGGGATTTTTTTTTTGTCTTTTTTTTATAACAACTACGCATTCTTTATTTTGGTATCTGCTATCAACATTGTCTCAACTGCATATCTTATGTTGTTAAGATTGTGGCTACCAACAACAAAACCTGGTAGGACTTCTAATTTTCACAGAACTGTATTAGTTAAATAAGTCAAATGAGACGGCATATCCTTTTCTAACATACTTATCTAAAAAGAGAGAAAGAAATAAACATTCGAAAGAAGTAATATGTTTAACGGCTGAGATAAAGAATTTGTAAGCCATGTGCTTAAGAAGGAGGGTTTTGCTTAAGGAAGTTAATCTTAAGTAATGGAGATTTAAACAGAGAGAAATAAAAAAGAAGAGAGAAAAGAAGTTAGAAAGAGTCAAACCCAAGAAGGAAGTGAAGAAGCAGGAGAAACTGGCATTGTGGGTAATAAATGAAATGGAGTCGCTAGAATGAAGAAATAGTGAGATAAATAGAAAGACAATGGAGCATAAGAGAATGAAGCGATGAAAATAAAGAATGGCGACATGTAAAAAGAGAAAAGAAAAGTTGACAGTTTTTCGATTAGTTGAACCAATTTTCGAAGACCTTACGGCCTCATCACGTAGAAACACCGACTTCCGTATGATCACAGAAGTTAAGCAATGTTAAACCTGGTCAGTACCTAGATGGGTGACTGCTTGGGAATACCAGGTGCTGTAAGCGATGTTCGAGTGGTGTAATGTATAATGGCTCGGAATTGTTAATCGGAGAGCCGAGTTCCAGTGGAGTTCATTATAATCATTTACGCGCAAATACTCGTGGGAAATTTATGAATACACCTATTCTTCCTCCAGCTATGGGTTAATTAGTAAAACTTGTATTAGAACACTATCATTATCTTCAAAAAATAAAATAGCGAACAAAATATTTAAATTTCTGTATAAACTCATAGAAATTGATAAGCCGCTAAACAAAAACATCAAACCGACCAATTTTCCAACTTCATGAAGGTCTTTTAGGATCAAAGTCTGACTCTTATGGAACTCTTTTGTTAATTCCTATACAAGACTACAAGTCGAAGGGATCATATAATAAAATTCGTTTACGAGAGGTTATTAGTGAATAGTGTTACTTGAAATTTGACACGTAAAGACTAGCAAGTAAGCATTGGTAATGACCAACTGGGAACATGTGTTCAATATAATATGCCTCAATTACTTTAGGTACCTTCACTTTTGGCATAAATCTTCGATACCTAAGTTTAAAAATTCTTGCAAAAATCAAATAATTGTCGGATTTTAATGAAACTTTCAGGACTTATTCACAAAGGAATGAAATTATTTTGGAAATTTTTTTTTTTAGAAATGTTAAAAAGAGATTTTTTTTAACATGTTTCCACCCACTTACATATTTTCATGAAATTTCGAGAAATTAAATCTTCAAGCGCGGGATTTGTTTTATTAGTTGTAAACAGGACTCTTTGTAGAAAGTAAATCACCAGTTTTTTTTTTGTAAAACAGTACCCCATCTGCTCTGAATTATAAAAAAAAAATGTAAAAAACTATGACATTAATTAATTAGAAAAGCTTTCACCTGTTTTTATAAATACGTTATACTAAGGATATTATTTTGTGAAGAAATAATTTTTTTTCGATGAATAATATATTTTTTACAAATTTAAAAATTTTTTTCATTAACTTCTTAATACTTCAAAAATCATTTAAAATTCTTTATTGCTTTCAAGCACGTAATGCAATGATAACGTTAATGAAAAAGTAAATTTACGAATTAAAATTTGAAAAACACATAACAGTCGTTTGACCACAAATATTTTTAAAATAATTTAAAAAAAAAATTTATTGAAAAAAAAACGTTCATAATTTCTACGTATGGAAATGTATACACGACATAATCCTTAAAAAAATTTAAACAATTATCTAATTAATAAAAAACTTTAAATAATTACCTAATTAAGAAAGTATGAAATAAAAAATAGATATTACATAATTGCTGAATAAAAATGTTAATATTTAAAAAGTACTAGTTAAAAATGAAAAACCGCGTTCGCTTACTTTGCAAAAATTGTCAATTTTGATCAGCCATAGTAATCCGTCATCACCTCATCACAATCGAGCGTTTTTTAATCGAGATATGCTGCTTTTTTACGTGACCTAATGGAGGTACCTAAATTACTTGTATTAAGAAGAGACTTAAATATAGGTTTTCACCGACATTGTATCAGAAAAATCATATAAACAGTATTGAATTAGTTACGCTATGAATCCAGTGAATGAAAACAAAATTGAAAAATAAACGTCACAAAACTTTTGGCTAAGTCATAGTAATGTTTGTATACAAGCAAATTGACCTAAGATTAAAGAAAGAACAAGCATAAGTTATCACATAAATAGGTAAAATGATGTGTAGGTTGCGTCTTTTTCTGTCTGTTTTCTCTGAAGCAGAACGGTTTTATTATCACAAAAAAGAAAAAACAAAACAGGTAGGAAAAAAAAAACGAACGAAGAAAGATTGTAGAGGAGAATTATTGAAAATATAAGTTTGGAACTTGATTGATTTTTAGTTGTTAACGAAGCTGGCCACAAAAAAAAAACATAAACAAACAAAAAAAAACAATACAGAAATAAATAAATTTTGTTTTGTTTGTTTAATGGCCTATCAACTCTTTATGGATCATTTAATGCCGAAATTTCATTTTCTTGGTAGCATTAGAAATTTTTTTTTTTATAAAAATGTATTGCTGGTTATATTGTTGTTTCCAAAAACGTATTGCTGGTAATTCTTTTACGATGAAAATGTATAGCTGATACCTTCACTACAAAAATGTATTTCTACACTTTCATTGACCCCAGTTTTAGGGTGCACTATTTGCCCATGGTTGGGACCCAAATAAGTTCTATCAGCTCAGATCAGAGTGGACCTGGGAACAACAGCAATAAAGGGGGTGGTCCCATGCTTCTCAAAAACCTCCCGATCAGAGGCTTTGATATTGGATGTAATTTATTACCCAGGACAAAAAGAAAGAAAGAAGAATATTGCTAGATTGTTGCTTATCTTCCATTGATGCCAGAACTTTATATTCGAGCCCAGTTAAAATTGAGGATTGTAATGCTGCTTTTCAAGGCAGGCATGTCTCTCAACTTGGTAGGTTAGTGCAACACGACCGATTCTATGCCAGAATACACTAAAGTCAGCAACGAAGAACAAAAAAAAAAAAAAATCCGAAGATGTAAGAATGAAAAATATGTAAGACTTTTAAAAATTACCGAAGAAAAGAAAAATACACAATGAAAGAAATGGGAAAAGAGGAGGAAAAGAAATGAGAGAGAGAGAGAGAGAGAGAGAGAGAGAGAGAGCGAAAATAACACGGAAATAATAAAACCGATTCTCTTGAATAGGTAAAAGATTCCTTGCAGGAAATTCCATTTTTAATCGATGTACCATAATTTTAAATGCTGATTTCCGAGGTTGTAAGCGTTTCTTAATTGGAAGACTGACGCAGAATAATCTTCCCACATTTTCATTTGGTCTACTGACATACTGATCTTTTTTAGCTGAAGTCTTTACGTAAGAATCCAAGTGTCTGAACGCACACTTGAATATGAAGCATGTTCTCCCCAGTTGAATGACTGAGTCACTAAAATATACCTGGTCTCATTTTCACCATTTTTAGAATTTGCTGTACTAAGCTTAGGAAAAATATACAAAAGAAAATACAAAATAAATAGAGAATAAAAGAGTCTAGGATAAATAATTGCCCTTTCTTTGTCTCTCAGTAATTCTTGAATTGCTGACAGCTGGCAATTCCATTCTTTGTAATGTTTTCTGCAAAACGTTCACTTTCAGTGCCAACCTCTCCTAAAAACAATTTGAAAAATTCGGTTGTTAAATCAGCAGAACCCACTTTCAAGCACCAAACATTCCTATCATAATTTTCATTCATTATTCTACAAACGTCTTTTGAACCTCTTACCTCGTGACCGACACTCACCAAGAGTCGGCCATAATAAATTCTTCTTGGAGGTGTTCAAAAATATACCTTTTATCCTATAAATAATACACCGTCGAAGATAATAGTTTATAGAGCTTTTTTTTTCGACCAGGAAATAATTATCAAATTAACAATTTTTAATCTCGTGAACTGTGTATAAGTCGACTTCTTGTATAGTACGACTCCTGATTTTTTTTTGCATGAATTTTAAAGGTTCCATAAAGATTTACTTGTGTATAGGGCAGCCTGTCACCGAAAATGCATAATTTTTAATCTCGTGAAAAATGACCTGTGTACGCCCCCTATTTTTGCGTAGAAAAATCGCCCTCTACTCGAGTATATACGGTAATGTAAATATCTACAACCAAAAACATTGGCATCGACATTAGTCTCATAAGTTTGGTCGCTGAAAAGTTCCCGGATTAACAAAAATCTTTAAATAATAAAAAAAAAGATGTGTATCAGGCTGACGTAGTCTCAGCAGACACTCCTATATAATTTCCTATTTACGATATTATTGCATAAGTAATTATTTAGTTAATTATTTAAGTAATTATTATTGTAGAAGTAATTATTTAAGTGAATGGAAGTTTTTAATTTATTTGAATCGGAAGCTTCTCTATCATTTTTTTCTTTGTTTTTACCTTTTTCATTTCTTCTCATTTCAATTCATAAAAATCAAGGTAAATTTTTTAAATTTGCAAGGACGCATTAACCAATTGGCTAAAGCTTTAAACTTTGATTAGAAAAGAGTTTTTCTTATTTTGAATCTAGGACGTCGTTACTTGTCTTTCCAATAGATCACAATTTACAAAAGCCACTTCTATGAAGAAAACGAAGAATGCTTTAAAGGGAGATAAGCCAATGATATTGAATAAAAATAAACGAAAAGAAAAATAACAGTAAAACAATAATGAAAAATGATTCATTTTACAGAGTGAGGACATTTGTCCAGAATTGTGTGGAATAACAAAGAGAATCATCAATATCAGATCCGTCTTGACATGAGGCTGTGCTTCAAATCAGTGGGATTTCTTAGTCATGAATGCCAATCTGCTAATGTTCTTTTGAATATAAACCGCCGGTTGACTCTCTTACGGAACCAACTTGTGGTGTAACTATGCTGAGCGAACCTTAGTTACAGTTCAAGTATGTACCTAAGTAAGGCCATATACGGCTTTGAATTCAGAGTTGTTCTTCTCGTATATTGGTTGCCAACTACGGCGAGAGAACCCAGTCTGCTCGGCTAGTTAACCTTTTAAAAGAGAAGGGTATTAGTGCAAAAGTGCATACGGCTGATTTCTTATTCGGAACCTCTAGCCATTGCACCGCCTGCGCAACCAGAGAAGAAAAGCAACCTGCAAATAAGAAGGTGAATAAAGGGTGGGAAAAGAAGTAGAAAAGAAAAAAAAATGCAATAATTTAAAAAGGAAATGATAGAGGAAGATTAAATAAGAAGAATGAAAAAAGGAGTGTTAAAGAAAAGGAAAGAGAAAGAAAACAAGAAGAAAAATAAATGAAGGAAGTATAAAAAAAAAATGGAAAAAGAAGTAAAAAGAAAGATTGTAAAAAAATAAGTGAAAGGAAGAAAAAAAAAATCGCCCTATACGCGAATATATACGAGTTTACGCTGGGTATGAATGAGAATCAGAGCGAAGAAAGAAAGAAAGAAAGAAAGAAAGAAAGAAAGAAAGAAAGAAAGAAAGAAAGAAAATAAATAAATGGAGGAAGGAAATATAAGAAAAAGAAAGACAAGGGGAGTGTGTAAAAAAAGAAGTAAAGAGAAAAAAAAAACATGTAAGTGATAGTTAGGGTTGAAAAAAAGAAAGAAAGAAAGAAAGAATATAAATTATCACTGTAAGAAAAAGAAGTAAAAAAATGTACAGAAAAGGAACAAACATGTAAATTATAGAGTGAAAAAGAAGAAAAGAAAAAGAGGAGGACGAGGAGAAGAAATGATGTGTGAAGATCAAGGATATAAAAGAGCTAGAAAGAAAGAATAGTATTAGGTTGGTGCAAAAATAATGACGGTTTTTGACGTTAAAAAATACGTCCAAGGCCGTCATTATTTTTGCACCAACCTAATACAAGAAAAGAAGAGAAAAGAAAGTAGAAAGAAAAGACAAGAAATCAGGAGAGTGGATGTGAAAGCAGTGGATTGAGAGGAGAAATAAAGTGAGGCATAGCGTGGGTATGGTCGGAGCGGAGCAGGGTGGAATGAAGAGCATTGAGTGTAAGGAGACAGGGAAAGCGATTGCGAAAGTGGGAGTTGAAATGGCCTGTCCCACTGACCTGAATTATTAATCGATTTTTTCTCCTGGCTCACTTATTACGTGGCAAGTATGCGACAACAGTCGTACCCCTGCCTCAGTGCTTCACTTGGATTGAGTATCAAATACGAACAAGGGTTTTCTTGGGAACGTATTTCGGATAGGCGAGACGAACACGGACCCATTTTTGTGGCTTTACTTCGTGCGCAACATGGAATTTTTGTCATCTAAGCGTGCATTAAAAAAGAGTGATTTACACGCGCGCCTCCTAAGTGTCTACAAGTTAGAGAAAATGAGTGGGGATTAAATGAATCTGCGATTGCGTATACTATTTCATGCGAATGTGCACATACTCTTTAAAAATGTGCAGTTGGGAGTTTACATAAGTACTCATCAGTTGACTGATAGTTTAGTTCAACTGCTTACTTGCGTTGGCGTTCGCTGATTTACGCGGAGCATTGGTTCACTCTATGGCGTATAGATATTTATTAAAGTTAGAATAGTTTACAAGGCAGAAAAGAGAGGCTATAAAATAGGATCAAACTGTTGTAAGACGCCATTTTTTACTCACGTCCCAAACATTTCTTACACACGAGTATTTTCTTCATTAGTCATATCTATAAAATGAAGTCAGGCAGTTCGAGTAGTCTGGTCTGGTGTTCCTGTGGTATATCGTTTTCCTTAAAATTCCGTTGCCCACATGCTCCAGCCATCGAATTTTAGCATCCTTCTGGAGAAACACATCTCTGTTGCTTCAACTCACCTCTTCATATGTGCGGACATTGTTCAGGATTCACTGCCATAGTGATATATAGCAGTTCAACACTCTTGTTCTTTGTGTCTTACGTTTAATTGCCATACTTTTAATTATATTTTTTAATCCTCTTAGCAATATTTCTTTTTTATTCTATATGTTTTCTTTTTTCACGTACAGGCTTTCTTCACTATTTTCTTCTTTATTTTACTTCTTTTAATCTCTTTCATTCTCTCTCTCTCTCTCTCTCTCTCTCTCTCTATGTCCTTCTATCTTATCTCTTTCATCTTTTTCTTTTGATTTTCAATAGTCCAATCTTGCTATTAAGCACTATGTCACAGTTATTTTGTTTTATTTACTAAGTTCTGCTTTTTCTTACACAAGGCCACGTACAAGGTATCTATAACAAATTCTGTTCCTTTGAGTTCATCTAAGTACTGCTTTGATCAAAAGAGAACTGGTGCCTTTTCTTTCTATCTTCTTAACACTTGCACATTTATAAATGTACTATTCATCCGTGCACTGAATATTTAAAAAATATTATTGCACTTAAAAAAATATTATTGTCATGATTCGTCGCTATAGATTCCTTGTGCGATTTCTATAAATATTTTCATGGTAATTGTTCTGATGAGCTTTCCTCTTTGGCTTCTAGATTTTACAACTTTAATCGCAGTACTCGATTGTCAGTTAGGTCTCATCATTTTCCAGCTTAAATGGCTAAATTTAACTATAAATTATATGATATTTTTTCCGGTTACTTACTGTCTAGTCAACTTTTATCTTTAAAATTTTAAATGCAATCGTTATCTTCTGTCTTCTTAATTCTTGTTCTTTTATTGTACTCTCTTCTTAATATGGTTTTCTTTTTCACATATTCTCTCAGACGCAGTAACATCTTGCATCTTAGTGGCTTTATTGCTTTGCTTGGGATGAAATAATTAAATTTAAGATCGCCAGTGGACCAAATTCGATATTTCTAATATTTCGACTGTTGTTCTCACCGGTCTTCTTCCCGTGACTGTCGATCCGGATAACTTTCTGCTCTCCTGGAACTGACATTTTAATTGATTTATTTGTAGGTCTCTACATTTATATAGAAATGTCAGGTACTTTGTTATCCGTACCAATTTTCGATGGGTTTTTTGCCGATCGTTGAGTTATTACATCGGGTTCGTACCGATGTGATAATTTCTGGAATGAGGATTTATAATTTTTTATATTACTTACAATCGAACTAATGTCTTCATTATTTTGTTATTCTCTGTCCTCTCCTGGTACTGACTTATGTATTGATAGAAAAACCTAGTTGAAATAACCATAGATCGCTATATCTACAGACGAATATCAAGTGTTTAACAACTGTGCCAATCTTTGACAGATTTTGGCCTATAGTCTCTACTTTATAACAAAGGGTCAGTGCCGATTCGATAATTTCTGTTTGAATTTCTAGGACGAGGATTTATCATTATTTACATTTGGTCTAATATTCTCATCTCTGTGGTTAGTATCACTTCAGGTGATGTTTCCTCAGGAGTTACTGGGAGAAAGAGAGAGATGTAGGCGAGACAAAGAGGAAAATAGAAATATAGAAATTAACTTGCATTTAAATTTTTGAAGATCTTAATTTTTTATAGACTTCACCCGATGCAAGGCTGTAAAGCCCCTGAGACACAAGGGGTTACTGGGTGTGGATGAATTAGAAACAGAAACATTGCCAGCGAGAGAGAATAAAAGAAAAGTAATCAGGAGATAGCGATAGACATTTCATTTAAATTTTTGCAGAGTAAAGTTGGCTGGAAAGCATGGAGCTCGAAGGGAGTTCCACAAGTGATAAGTGCGAGAAAAGTAACTGTCAGCATAGAATTTACGGTTACATCTAGCCAAATCAACCGTAAGTGTGTAAGACCCTCATCTCCAGTCTAGGCTTTTTTACGTGCCGTGTCTCTTAAGAGCGTATTAACTATATCACGTGGTTGCTTTCATCTGTCACTCTTTCTCTCTATACGTCCTGTGAGTATAAGATTTTCCAAGCCCTCCTTCCTCATTACGTGTCCCAGAAATTTCAGCTGCCTCTTCCTGAGGTTAAGCATAAGTTTTCTCTTTGTTTCCATTCTCTCCAAAACCTCGTCATTGCTTACATGTTCGGTCCATGGCATCCTTAGCATCCTTCTGTTGCTTTGAGTCTCTTCTTCATCTTTGGACAGATATCACGTAATAGTTCAGTAGTCTTTTCTTTGTTTCCAACGAAACTTACCTGTCTCGTAATATTCTGCTTAACTTTTGGAACGCGTCTTTGGTCATTGCAATACGACTTCGAATCTCAGACAATGCTTAATTTCAAAGAGTCTAAGCACCATAGCAAAGAGGTCATCCGAACAATTGCCATGAAAGTATTTATAGAAAGGCAAAGGGAGGCAACCTTACGGCGGTGAGAAAGTGACTGAAGCCGAGACGTCATGTCAGGACCAATAGCTGGCCTAGTAGACAGTGTTATTTGGATACGAGCGACCAGCCATTGGACAATTACAAACTATAATAATAACCTCATATATCGACAGAAATCTGAAGAAGATCAGCAGTTACAACAGCTGAAACATTGATGTCTCATCACCAAATGATGCAAAAAATCGATCCAAGAATAGTAGCTTATTAGGTTTAACCCATGAAAATTTCACGGTTTTCCTATTTTAAAATTCTGACGAATTCTTCATTGTTAAGTTATTGATTGAATAAGTTCATGGCGACTTCTACGACAATAAAATATGCGTCGGAAATCCCTTATCGCTTCGTTAAGTATTTGAGCTTAACTTAACAAAATATTGCAATAACAATCATAAATATGAAGGCTGGTTCTTTATTTTAAGAAGTGGGTACAATGAAAAGATCTGAAACTGAAAAGTTCTTTATTTCACTGAAACAGACGTTCTTCTTTCTTTCTTTCTTTCTTGCATTCCTCACTGAAACCAGCTACTGTCTTTTCTTACGCGATCAAAACGAAATAGTCTATTATTTATGAGATATTGGCAGAAGATGTTAAATACTTCTATCTTCTCGTCTTTCTTTCATTTTCTCACTTAAACCAAGTAATGTCTTTTCCTCTTTTTCCATGCGATCAAAATGGAATAGTTCATTATTTATTTGGAACTGTCCGGGCATAACGGTAGCGCGAACTAAAGAAGTGGGTGGGGACAAGAACAATTGTAATAGGATTATTGATTCAATTATAAGAACTTTCACGTACGTTAAGCTGTAGCAATGCGTTCAAATTCTCATTTCCGCTGAATTAGGAGGTACCGTCTGTCTGTCGGGTCTCCTGTGGTGAGACTTCCGTAAAATATGAATACATCTAAGAAATCATATCGAACAGTGAGGGGACAGAAGACTTGGAACAGAGAAAGGTGAGAATGAATGTATCGATATATATATATATCATTATCCGTCCTATGACCATAGTATCGCAGCGCCGCTGAGCACCTGACCAGTTCTATCCATGTATCAGATTTGAAAAACCGGGTAGCTATTTATTCCTGTATAGGGTGTCTTGGATAAGTATACCAGACATAATACATCTCTATTCAGGTCATGCCGCAGCCAATGTACTCCAGCTTGATGACTTAACTTGGTCTCGTACATGCGAGACCGTTGATTCCGTCAATATTATCAAAAGTCAAATCCTTGTCAAATCGATGATGCATCCGAAGTCCCTTGGTTGGAACGCTAGGGTTCTGGTCGGGCATATTAACTTAATCTTCTTATTCTGGTCAACTGGGACAAATTTATTATCTATTATAAGACAGAATAAAACAAGAAGATAAAGTTAATTATCTATCATAAAAAATTTAAAGCGATCAAGTTCATCGTCAACAATAACTCGCAAGATCCCTAATTCATATGAAAAACAGAATTTAGGATTTAAAATGCTCCTTACAAAACTGCGTTCCTGACGAAAAAAAATTCATGAATACTAAATAGAAAAGGCATGATTATCAAGAATACTTCCATTTACATCTCACGGATAATGGGGTTCATTAGTACCCAGTTAAAACACACGGGATCTGTCAGCAAGTTACCTGCAGAAAACCCGACCATAATAGATTTATCCACATATAAAAAACCGTTAAAAATGACGAAAGCGTTAACAATATAAAACAAGAAGACAACTCTCACATAATATCAACTATGAACACAGCTAAAACTTAATATCCGTGTTCGGTAATTAAATCAAAGATCCCTCTCCCCGATGTGTATATATATATATATATATATATATATATATATATATATATATGTATATATGTATGTATGTGTGTGTGTGTGCGTGTGTGTGTGTGTGTGTAATAGTATGACAAACTGGAAAAAAGTTTTTGTGTCATCGGACTAGGCTTTGTTGGTGTTGCCGCGTCTACACATGCGCACGAAACGACAGACGCTGGTAGTTTCAAAATTTTTTGATGAAATATTTTTGAAAGAATATTTCTTTTTAAAGATTTTTTTCAATCTGTATTCTTTTTCTTTTTCTTTCCATCTATTTTGTCCCTGACTATCCCACACAGAAAATCTACCAACAATGGTGATACATTGTAAATTTACCGTGGCTGAACTAACGATTCAATGTAACAAAACAAATTTCCTTCCAGTGAATAACCAATGCGTTTTTTGTGTTGTTTTTTTAAATCTCCCTTTTGTGTTCATATAGTCTTTAGTTTAAACTTATTGCAGTTTCTCAATTGTATTCATTCTGGTAATTCCTGCACTTGATAAAGTAAATTAATTCTTCAAGTTTTAACTTGATTTTTATTGATTAGGTCTTTGAATGTTTTAGATGAAGTTGTGACAAATGTTATATTCTGTTTGGATAAATTCTTTTCGGTTATATTTGTGATAGACTTAGTGGGTAGAATAATATATATTTTTTGATTCGTTGCGTTTGCCAGGAAGGAAATCTATTCTGTTTCAGAATATTTTATGAGCCTTTTGTTTCGCATTGAATATGAAATAGGCTATTGAAGGGTCTTGAATATATTTTCAAAGCATTTCTCTTTTCCGTGTAAATATTGAGGGCTGCAAATCCTGATTGCTCTTAAACAGAATCCACTGATTATTCCGGATATTATATATTATATTTTCGATGGACACCAAATTTTAAGATGCTGTTATCTCGGTGTAACATGATGTCTAAGAAAGGTAAAGTATTGTTTATGTCTATTCCGTATGAATATTATATTATGTGTTTCATTTATCTACATGATCCGGTAAGTTAGTATCACAGGGATATATTAAAAAAACATCATGGCCATATTTTGGTTTCGGATGAAAAAGTTATCACAATGAAGGATTTCTGTCGCAGCCGAACTTAGTGCTCCAAAAGCTAATCGGATTAGTGTAGCTCGCGCGATGAGTTATGCTTGCTGCTGATTGTCCGATTCACGCTCCGGGGTTATGCGAGATCATGTGTGAACGGGGGGGATGTCATACGTGCGCACATCAAGCATCCCAAATGGCGTAGAGGTTTCAGGTAGCCTACTTTTATTTCAGGATTTAGCACTCATACCATTGTTATTAAAAATGATCTTTTAATGTTTCAATGCAGGCATGCATTACTTTACCAGGTTTTCTGCATTTGCACAGTAAAGTAAACGTCAAGACCATTTTAAAAGGGATTTACAGAACTACATGTCAAATTTTACCAGAAAAATCAGTAAAAACAAGGTGAAACTGCTGCTTTTTAGGTGTCTGTAGCCCATTTAGCCTACTAAAGCATAGGATTGAATTCAGTGAGCAATCATTAACATATTTCATCCCACTTCACGCCAAGTAGACAGAATCGGCTCCCCTCAATTGTCCAATTTTTCACATTTGATCGCATTTTTTCATTCGCGGGGACATCGGAGGACTGTAATGTCTTTTCATGCCGTTTACATGTTGCAAAATTTATATAATAATTTTACTGCTGTGCATCACTGCTCAAAAAATTTCTCGCACGTTTTCATCTAAATTCGTGCTACTTAAATGCCTTCATCATCCATCAGTAAACGAAATTAACATTGCTTCAAATTTTGTTCATAAGAAGTATAAAAACGCTTGCATTTTCAACTTTTGATCAATAAAACTACCTCATATATCCTGGCTGCTCAAAATTTTCAAAGAAAAATGAAACTTGAAAATCCCATTTTCTGATTTGCTGACTTTGATAGACTGCGCTACATCGCTGACGACGTAAATCAAAAAGGTAATGCCTATTTTGGGATAAGGAACAACATAGTTTCATATTTATCAATAAAAAACCCGATACAATAAAGTCGCCAGATACTATTTTGAAACGTCATCCGCCATTGTGCTCTGCTTTGACTAACCCAGCTGGAGGTTAACCAATCGCGTCAACTGTTCAAGGTTGCTGCGAACTCATTGGCACGGTTGCAAGGGTTTAACCTTGGGCCCATCCAATCATACGCGCGAGCACTTCTCTTACGCACGCGTATGCACGTGCGTACGTACGTCATCTCAGTATGTGCGCTCAAGGTCAACCGGCCAACCGACTCTTTATACCATAACTCGCACTTCTGCGATTACTGTCCCGCACTTGGCTCACTTCCTTCGCTTCTTACGGAAACCGCAAGTTGTTGATTACGTATCCAAACAGTTTTTTTTTTACTTCTTAGTTATAACTACATCCGTTTCCGCGTTTATCGAATTTACTTCCCAAATTACCTACTACCGTTTTAGATTTAGTTGATTTTTTTTAAACTTCCCTTTTTTATCTTCGATCCCCTTTTGATACAGTTACATACATTTTTCGGATCCCTCTAACCTGCCTATGTTTAGACTACACGTATTTTTTGCACTCAAAAAACCTACATATTTTTATTTCGTTTGCCTTTTTAAAATTGGTTACAATGCCGCCTAAGAGAAGAAAGCTTTTTGGACGGCGTACGGCTGCTGTCTCTGCTACAAGAGCAGCAAGGGCAAGTGAAACCACAGAGCAAACTTCGTTGTGCCTTTCTCAGATGGCCTCATGCTCTGCTGCCCGCATCTCCATGAAAAGTACCACTGAACGGAGTGAAAGCCTGGCATCAGTAGCATCAGTTATGTCATCGCGACGCTCTAGACTTTCAACTGAAGAGCGTTTAGTACAGAATTCACAGGACGCAGTACGCGTTTCTAGGCCCAGAACTTCCGACTCACCAACACAGACAATCCTTCGGCGTTTAAGGAATGCCAGTGCTACAGCATGTTCTAGAGCTTTAGAAAGCCCTGAAAAAACCACTTCGCGTCGTCTTAGGAATGCTAGGGCTACAGCATCTTCCAGAGTTTTGGAACAACCTTAACAAACCACTATTCGTCGATGAAGAAATGCCAGCGCTACTGCGTCTGCCAGAGCTTTAAAATGTCCTGTGCAGACCGCTAATTGTCGTTTGAGGAATTCCAGATCTACTGCGTCTGCCAGAACTTCAGAAACTCCTGGGATACGGCGAGAACGGCTCAACAACAAAGACCAACTCGCAAGGACAGACGCCCATCGTCGCGGGTCTGCATTTAGCTGAACAGTGTTTCGCCCATGGACAGCTTTACGTAGGCTGCTCCCGAGTCGGAAGTAAGGATAACGTTTACGTTTACTCTCCAACAAACAAACCTAAAATTATCATATACGCAGAAGTCCTATAGCCCATGGTCGGTCACGTTTAAATGCCATGTACACATCTTTATTTCAGCTGCATCGTAGGTTCCTTCATTTTTGAACCCGGTTTATTTAAAAGTCGTCGCAGTATCCACTTGCCATTAATAAGACATTTCATTAAAGGTTGTCTTGCTCACTTAAACCCCAACATAGCTGCATTCGCACTTATATGCCGACCACGTAATCATATTCAGTTTCAACACAAAACCAATACGTGCGAAGGTGGATTCGTTTGTCAGAGAAGTCGTGTGCGTCCACGCAATTCAGGTCTCGGCATAAAGAAGTGGGATAATAAAAGAATAGCGGCATGTAGAGTTATAATATGTATTCTCTGCCGTACATCGTTGGTGTGGTTCTCCCCTTACCATAAGGGCTGCTTTAGGTAACGCTACGTGCGCTTCATGCTCGCCTCAACTGGCTATTAAAAACTACAAAAAAATTTGAGCTACTTACAAGTACTCGCCCCAGCACCTTCCCATATTTCTGTTATGTGGTTCTGCTTGTGGTAGTGGCAGTGCCGTCTTTTGGGCAAAAGACGCGTCCACCTTTCACGCTATTGCGTTTTACTACGTTGCAATTAACACAGGGCTTCATATAATACCTTCCACTCGGGGATAATAAAACCATCCCATCGGAATACAAAGTCATCTGTCACAGCTCAACAAAAACTTCCTAAGGCCCGTGTGCGCATTGAACTTGACAACTTTTAATTGGAGGTGTTTTAGTAATGACAAACGGCTGATACTACCATGGCTGTCCATTGCTTCTTTTAAGCCTTACAATTTTTTCTTCTGTTGTGCTGATGAATACCGACAACTTGTGTAAATTACGTTTTTTTTTATGTGGGCGGCCATCAGTTCTACAAGACTTCAGCCTTACATGCGTGTGCAAAATGAGTATGGCGTTTAAGACCTTCCATTCAGACGAAGTTTACTCCTAGGCAACGCCGGGCTTTACTGCTAGTATATATATATATATATATATATATATATATATATATATATATGTGTGTGTGTGTGTGTGTGTGTGTGGATATTAAACGCAATCTTCAGACCTGAAATAACATGAAACATACGTGGTTTTGGCATTAATGTCCACTTCTATATTTACACAAGATGTATTCCTGAAACTGATCCCTTTTTAACCCATAAACATAGCATACCTTAAAACTATATACACACACACACATATATATATATATATATATATATATATATATATATATATATATATATATAATCGTGGACTCTCCGTCGTTGATCAACCCGGAGTGTTGACCCGCGTCTATCGGTGGAAGTGGGGGCTTTTACAACGCATGAGGGTCAAGCACCGCAGTTCCTAGGAACCGACAGCCAGACAACGTATGATTTGATTATAGTGGTGATGGTTTTGTGCATAACCAACCATAGTTTTTGAAGTACCAAATGAAAAGATTTGGTGCTATTCTCCGGATGTTTTGAATTCACAGTTGTCCTTCTCCTACACCAGTTGACATCCAATGCTATAGAATCCAGTCTGGCCTGGCAGGGTGAGAAGAAGAGGATTCATTCAAAAGGGTATTAGCACTTAAGTGAATGTAGTGGATTCGACTCCATATATATATATATATATATATATATATATATATGTGTGTGTGTGTGTGTGTGAGTGTGTGTGTGTGTGTATGTGTGTTTGATAAAATTGAGATGTTTAAGATATGCTATATTTATGCATAAAATTGCTCAATATCACGGATAGAGTGTATACAGATATAAAAGTAGACACGTGAGTCAACAAGGAGTGGTGACAGTCTGTTTCATGCTTTTTTAAATTAATAAGGGACTGAGTCTCTCGAGTCTCTTACCGCCTGAGGATTGTGAGACAATGAACAACAATGTCTGGAGTGTTCACATGAAACTTCAATTCGTATAAAGAAGTAACATTTGCCTATTATTTTAATCATATTTTCTTATATATGTATCTATATATCTATCTATCTATCTATCTATATATATATATATATATATATATATATATATATATATATATATATATATATATATATACCCAAGTATATGATTGGTGTATATGGAATGAATTCCAATAACCAACAATTACTATTCTTAAAAGAGTGCTCAATACAAAGTAGAGCAGATATAATTATTTATTTTTAAAGAAAAAAAAAAAAATTATAACATAAATATGTTATAAAATCACTACAAAAATAGCCATTTTGTTTCAACACCTTCGGTGTCTTATCAAGTGATGACGTTGAATGTAAAATAAATGGTTTTAAAAGTTTCAAATTAATTAATATTCTACGCAAGGGGAAAACGTTGTTACAAAGACTACTTGATAGCGAATAAATGTTAAATTTTGATTTTGTAATTAGCAGTTTTAAATTTTAATATTAAATTTTATCATATAATTTAGTAATTATTCGTTGGAATAAATTATTTTTTAATACTAAACATCTGAATAGATATTATAACATGACTTCGTTATCGAGCTTTTTGAATTTTCCTGTACTTGTGTTCTGATTGGTCCATCTAGCCTTTGTAACAACGTTTTCCCCTTGCGTAGAATATTAATTAATTTGAAACTTTTAAAACCATTTATTTTACATTCAACGTCATCACTTGATAAGACACCGAAGGTGTTGAAACAAAATGGCTATTTTTGTAGTGATTTTATAACATATTTATGTTATAATTTTTTTTTTTTTTCTTTAAAAATAAATATATATATATGTGTGTGTGTGTGTGTGGGAGTGGTGGTGTGGGTGTTCGCGTGTAATCATCTTTAGCGAAAGTCCCTATAAGTAACTGGGAAAACTCGGAGTTGAACGTATTGAATGTTATTATATCCACGTCAACAATATATATATATATATATATATATATATATATATATATATTGCGAAATGGACAAAGTCCGACAATTTATTTATTAAAGACATTTTTATGTTTAACGTTCTTTTTTATAGATACAAGTATTTAAGTAAATGCTCTGTTTATAATAAACAGTATTAAATAACATTTACCGGCCTGAATGTCCGAGAAATTTTCATAGAAAATATTCGTCCTTGGACAGGATTCGAACCTGCATTCTATACGGAACCGTCATTTACGGTCAAGGCACGTCAGTGTGAAAGAATGACAGAAAAAGAAAAAAGTTGTTATTAAGGAAAGAGAACAAAAAAGATGAACAAAAATTAACAATGCAGATAACGATTGACATCGCATTGAAATATTTAAAGATCAATGATAACAAGAAAGAGTCCCACAAGCGCGAGAGAAGAATCTCTTATTAAAGAACTTACAGCTACATGTAGCAATTTTCTCTGTAAAATGATGAGATCTAGCTGTCAATCTAGTTCTGCACTTAGATTCGTAAAGTCGAGATACTAAATAGTAAAACTCATCGGAAGAATTACCACGAAATTATTGACAAAAAGGCACATGGAAGCGACTTAAGCCGAGATGCTATGTTAGGACCTATAAAATTGCGGATTGGCTTTTATGGTAGATCTCAAACAGCAGAAAGTATATATGAAATAAAGAGAACGCATGACTGAAATTAATGACTGTAGATATTTTTAACTTGCTCGACTTTCAGTGATTTTGACTCATTAAGAGTTTGGCTCGCTGGTCATTAGGAAGGAGATAAATATCTGCAGGTTTACTAATTTAAAATCGTGATGACGCAACGCACGAGTTTGTATATGAACAAAAACCTGCGATGTACTGAATGTCGCAGTTATAAAATAAATCCTGGCAAACAAATCGAAAAATAGAAAAAAAAAATATTTTGTTTTTATATATATATATATATATATATATATATAGATAGATAGATATATATATGGAACCGCCATTCAGCCGGCGTGCCTAACCGCTCGGCCACAAAGGATCATTCGGTTGGCAAGGTCGAATTTACAGCTTATAAACTTCAATCGTCCATGAATCTCGTACATTCATAACTGCTCATGGCGCATCAAATGTAAACAAATGACGTCATACATTAAGAAATGGACAAAGTCCGACAATTAATTTATTATATTGGCATGGTTGAATTTACTGCTTATAAACTTCAACCTTGCCAACCGAACGATCCTTTGTGGCTGAACTGTTAGGATGCAGGTTCGAATCCTGTCAAAGGACGGATATATATATATATATATATATATATATATATATATATATATATATATATATATTGTTTCATTTCTTGAAAAAGGCTTCCATGACCTGAATACGTGTTTGAGAATTAACGAATGTCATTAATAGGAGAATGAACTTTAACTAGAAAAAAAATGATACATCATTCTACGGGATACAGTGATTTTTTATGACTAGCTTGCAAATTATATGCTTCTAAGTGTCCCAAGTATTGTGTAACTTTAATAATTACATCTATTATATTTGGTGCATAGAAATAATTTAAAGACAGTTTTCAAAAAATGTAATAAGATAAGGCGAAAACAAAACCAAATGCTTGAAATCAAAGATCAGACTATTATGTGCTCCGGCTTTCTTTTTCTCTACAGCTGCGAATCTTGAACATTAACTGCAGCATTCCAACGAAGAACCCAAGCATTAGAAATGAGATTCAACAGAACCATTCCAGGCATCTCCTTCGTAGAACGCATCGAAAATGGCGCAGTGCACGCTGCCATCGAACAAAATCTGGCCTATTGGAAATCTTCCTAACTACTTTCAAGAAGAGAAATTTGTAATGTTATGGAGATATGATACAAGCCAACAATCTTTCCACTGGTTTCCTACAAGTTGCCGCCAAGGTAAAAGAAGAACAGGCAGATGGATGGAATATAGGCCGACAACGTTATTGAATGAAGCTGAAGATTATCCGAGACATCTAAGGGCGCTGGTCAGGTTCTCAGCGGTTCATCGCCCCTACAACTACACACGGTCATGAGACTGATGTTAACGATTATCAACGCTGCCTTCATTCCATTCACTTTATTTTATTTTATTTTTTTTAAGCAATTCACCCCAAGAAAGGCGGGGTTACCACAAACACGCAAGGGTAAATACGTGCGATAGAGGAAATGACAAATTGAAGGACGGGGAATGAGATCAAGACATCTGAAGATATCGATTGACATTGCATTTGAATAATAGAAAATTATAGCTATCAGGAAAGCAAGTAAGAGGAAAGGAGTTCCACACACAGAAAGTGCAAGGCATGAAGCTATTGGAGTAGAAGAGACGGCTACATTTATCAGTTTTGACAGTGAAAGAGTGGTACTGAGATTCCAACCTAGTAGCGTGCTTAAATTCATGCAGTTTGGGAACCAGCGAAAGTAGCTCGTCGGAGCAGTTACCGTGAAAGTATTTGTAGAAAAGACGGAGGGAGGCGATGGCACGTCTGGGGGAGAGCGACTGGAAACGAAATGCCAGATCAAGACCAATCACTTTGCATATGCGTCTCTGGATTTTGTGGAGAACCTTGAGACGAACAGCGTGGGCTCCAGACCATATATGGCAGCAGTGTTCTAGCGAATGGTTGATTTATAGATTTGAAGGATGGAAAACCGTTTTTTCACAAGATAAACAATGGTTGAACAAAGACTAATTATTTGTAATATTTTTAAACCTGTATGCATTTTAAATATAACTTGAAGGAGATAGACATACTGTCGAAATATTATTAAACATTTTTAACCAGTGTCTTTCCTTTTTATTTTCTTAAATCGCGCTCTTCTTTAAGATTATTATTATGTTGGTGCAAAAATAATGACGTAATAATGTCGTTTTTTGACGTATTTTTAACGTCAAAAACGACATTATTACGTCATTATTTTTGCACCAACCTAATATTATTGTTATTATTATTATTATTATTATTATTGTTATTATTATTGTTGTGTTATTATTGTATTCACATGAAATTTGAACGAGATTTTCCGAGCAACTCGTTTATAAGTTTAGAGCCACAAACATCGCGACTTTATACGTCAGATTTACGCACACCTTTTGTTTATTTTTTATTCTCACACACATCCAACCTGTTTATTTCTCTTTGATATGCCTACACATTTTTTTCATTTTCACCAACCCACAGCCCACGAGTCTCTCATCTCCTGCCGCTCTCCATTTTCTGCACCGTCCCACACACGTGCAAACAGGAAAAGACAAGTATTCACACAAAATTACACTTTGTTTCATTCACACGCACTGATCGCATCCCAAATCGAGATAATCGCATTGATAGGAGAACCAAAAACCTGCAAACAGATTCACAAACATCGTTCACTCAATTTCTGCAGATGTATTTGCGTAAATATGCCTAACTATATACAGTCCCTCCTTTTTTTAAAGCATGCAAATGACCAATCAAAGAATTAAATCTTCGTTTGCGCTGACAAGTGCATGAAATGAAACACATGTAAATATACTTGTAGCATGCACAAATAAAGACTTGCTCTTTTACAGACGCAAACATACATATTAAGTAAAAGTAATGAGTTGATCCGCTGCGGTGTAATGAATAACAAAGCTGTTCTCTAGACAATTAAGTTAGTATAATTCACTGCTGTAGTCTTTTTTAAATGCTATGTCACTCCATAGATTTTTCTTTATTATAATTCAACTGCCATTTATCCTTGGGAAAGATAGTGGAGTAGCTTCTTGTTGCGTTCTCCAAAGTTTGGAATTCAGAGTGTTCTTTTCTCTTAGACTAGTTATCGCCAAATGTTAGAGACCTCAATCTACCGTAGCCAGAATGACAGGAGGAAAAAAAAACACGGAATTATGCCTTTCGTAAGCGTATTTTTACGAAAGTGAACGGAGAAGTAGAGTTTGGAATTTGAACTCGGATCATTGATTCCGTTTTCTGCGTCTAATATCGGTGCACTATTCGCATAAGATAGGGCCAAACAGTTCATTTTTCTGTGGGCTTCTCTTCCTGGATCAACGGAGATTAAGACGCGCTATGTGGTTCTATAGAAAATGCTGACAATAACCAGGACTGAACATGTGACAACGAAGTTCTAGAAACAATGGCAACAAAAAGAACAGTTATTTGAAAAGGATATTTGATATACTTAATATCAGGAAGTGACAGGTGAAATTTCTGTGGGAACATAAGGAAAGAGGGCTTAGAAAATTTGATACTCACAGGACGGATTGAAGGTAACCACTGCAGTACCCCGAGGCCAAACAGGTCTGAAGATCGCTGTGAGTGACAGTCGGTGGGTCAAGGGAAAGTTGGATCCCATCCTTCTTCAGGCTGTTCTTAGAAGTTTTTTTTCTTCTTGACTGTTTACCGTAAAAAAGTTATTTCCTTGAGTTGAAATTCAGAGTATTCTTTTACCTAGAGTAGCTGTTTCCCAAGACAAGAGAATTCAATCTGCCCTACTAATTAACCCATAGGAGGGGGAAGTTTTCCAAAGGCATTAATTCAAATTGAACGAGACAAACTCAGTGTGAATTTGAACTCGGCACGCCGATACAAAGTTCTACCCCGACAACTACTACGCTGCTCGCATATCCTCAGTATATAATTATTCATATAATTACATCACCTACATACGCTTATCAAATATATATATATATATATATATATATATATATATATATATATAGATAGATAGATAGATAGATAGATAGATCAAATAAATAATAATAATTAATAATTTGTTATAAGTAATTTACATTCGGCTTTAAATTGAATCGCCTAGCGAAATTATGTTTGGCAAGTTATTTTCAATCTTATTCTTTTGAACGATATAAGTGACGTAATTAATTAAAATCTTTGTTTATCTTTGAATTGTGTGGATTCAAGAAAGTCTTTCAATTATCTGCTAAAAACAACATGTTTTAAAATTCTTTGCGCATTTTATTTTCCAATTGTTTTTAAGACTGTTTTCATTTAAGCTTCCATGGGAGAAGAGGCTGCATTTCATTCTAAACTTATAACAGCTGCCATTCTTCAAAAGCGGAAAAACAAGATCTTATGCACAATATTTTATAGGGTCGTCAGTAATGTGAACTGATCTCAACATTCTCCATATTCAACCACAAACCGTCTCATATACGATATTATCTATCATCGCAAAAGTATTAGTAGCACTATGCGATATACAAACTAATAAAGAAAAAAAGTCTGATCTACTCAGAGTGGGTTCATTTCAAACCCAGCAGATATAAAAGACTTTAATAAAAAAAATAAAAAAAATAACTTCATGTTTGCAGCATCTGATAAATATGTTTATTATCTCTTCGCCTTATTCCAACACGCTTTCCTCGAATACGGGTCTGAAGACACCTATTACAGAGAGGCGAAGGTGCAGTTGAATAACTTTTCCTCTTTGCTTCATTATCTCTACACAGCCAGTAAAGTAAAATATGATCGCAAAGGCATCCCATATATATATATATATATATATATATATATATATATATATATATATATATATATATATATATGATAAATCTAGCTTTTGGCAAGGAAAGACACATTAATGAAATAAAAACACATTAATGAAAAAGTGTTGAATACAATTTTCACAAAACGGAAATGTAGGTCAATCAAGAAATAAAATAATTAGAAAACCGACCTTTTTGCTACCATATTTGGTATCATCAGTCAGTTTTGTCAAATTGGTAGAAACCATAATCGTAGAAAGTTCGTCCTAATTATTTTATATCTCATATATATACATATATATATAAATAAATAAATATATATATATATATATTCGATTTTCCATTTAGTTGATTGATCTTATGGTGAAATGCTGAAACCTTCTGAAGAGTGGACTAAACAAATAAAAGTTTATCTACGAAACACGAGGGACATAATATAAGCTAACACGTTTGCATTAATCATATATATATATATATATATATATATATATTAATCATATATACATTATATATATAATGTAATCATATTACATTAATCATATATATATATAACACCATCCACAGACAGACTGTTTCGCAGCTCATCAGTGTGGCTAGACATACGGTTGCCTCTAGCTCTGATCGAAACCCGACTGAATTGGTATCAGCCGGAGATTCTACCACTAAGCTGTCGAAGGGAAGTAGGTGGATTTTTAGCGTATTTATTTATTTATAAACAGGCCCAGTGACTGACAGTGACTCGATTCGCTATGCGAAGAGTCTCGCTATATATAAGCTATAATAGTCACTGTTTACAAACCCAAACCTACTCCCTAGAGAGCTCAACCGAAATTAATATTTATTTCAGGAGTCAATATAACAGACTGTTTCGCTGTTTCACAGCTCATCAGTGTGGCTAGACATATATATATATATATATATATATATATATATATATATATATATATATATATATATATATAAGATGATGATGATGACATTAGATTGGAATAAAAATATATTCAGTAAAATAAGATTATACTGTGTTCATTAAATTATAAGATAAATAATTATATTATTTAATAAAAAATAAAACTCTATGTTTTGGGGAATAGAAAGGAATTAATAACTTAGTAGGAATCAATAACAAGTGAAAATTACCAATAAGTTTGTCATTTCAAAACGTCAAACTTATTTTAAACAAAGAAGACAGTCGACTTGTTAATGAATATATTATAGGAATATAATCATAAAATTGATATTTTTCATTAATTATATACGAAACGATGTGGGAATCGAAATTTCACTTCATGGTGTGTGTGTGTGTGTGTGTGTGTGTGTGTGTGTGTGTGTGTGTGTGTGTGTGCGTGTGTGTGTGTGTGTGCGCGCGCGCGCGTGTGTGTGTCTTTGAATATGACACACAAAAAATTTTGATGGATTTTTTTATTTTGATTTTCTCCCACCAAACGGAAAAAGTGTAAGAATTCTGGGAAAATGAAATAAAAATGAATCAAATTCTGTTCTCAGTCATATTCAAAAAAATAATAAGGACACATGGCACAGTGGATAAAGGCGTTGGTTAGATCCAGTGAGAGGACCCAAAAAGTTGCCAGTTCAATACCTGCTTAAGGTAGTGGAAAATTTGCAGTTGAATTAACAGCAGATAACTGATAACTGACATCCATTAGATATGGCACGTAGAACTAGAACAGTCTACTCCAGCCAGTGAAATAAAGACATTCCAACGACCTGAAGAGCGAAACGTTGAGATAAATATGGCAACAAAGATAAAGTCAATTGTCCGAATAATGTAAATAGTGTGCATAATATATCAACTCCGAAATATAAACGAAAGAAAATATCAACGAAAGAAAATGTTTAAAAGAATGTTTTTTGCCCAAATATACTGACGAAAGGGAAAGGGTGAGGAAAAAATAAAAAAATAAAAGGAAAATTTTTAATATTAAAACAGGAAGAAAGAAAGAGAAAAAATTCAATATACGGTTTTAAAATATTGGGTGGTGGAGGAGAAAGAGAGGTATTGCGGACAGAGGTGGGAGAAGGAAGAAGAGAGTGGGAGAGAGAGAGAAAGAAAGGAAAGAAGGAAGAATTAAGCATGAGTCGATAAGGCGACTTAGAAATGATTTTTCTTTAAGGACTGGACAAGTTAAGAAACAGAGCGAAGGAGGGAAGGGATCAGATTCAAAACAATTACATTAAATTGTCATGTTATTTTCGACAGTGAAACCATCATCATCATAGTATTATAATCATAATAATTTCAAATTGATAATAATAATAATAATAATAATAATAATATTTGACATCAATAAAGTTAGAGTAAAATAAAGTAAAATAAGTTAAATAAAAATATATATATATATAAAAATACATATTTTGATCTCTCTTTTGGTTAACGCTCTCCTTGGAATTGTCCCATTCTAATTATCAATTTGTATTACAGTGTAACCCGGATATAAGAGACCCGGATATAAGAGAAACACGGATATAAGAGAAAGCCGGATATAAGAGCGAGTTTCCCAAATTATTCCCATACTTACCTAAACAAAATAGACCAAACCCGGATATAAGAGAAACCCGGATATAAGTGACTTCTTCTCAGGTCCCGACAACTCTCTTATATCCAGGTTACACTGTATATATATATATCTATCACAAATATCTATGTCTACCATTCGACCTTGCTATTTAACTTGCGTGCCTTGATAAAATCGAAAAAGAATCAGCAACATTATCAGTTTTGACCTGGCGGCTTCAGCCACTTTACTACCGCCACAGGGTTGCCTACGTATGTCTTTTCTATCAATAATTTTAATGCAATTGTTCGGATGAGCTCTAGACTTTTTGAATTTAAGCGGAGTAATAGACTAGCATCGAGATCTTACAAACTTACAGCTGAGTTGGTTAGATGTGACCGTAAATTCTAAGCTAACAGTTTCTTTTCTCGTACTTCTCGTTTGTGAAACTCTCTTCGGGATCAATGCTTTCCAGCCAACTTTAATGTAATGTCAATCGCTATCTACCGTCTTCTTGAGTAGTCTTTATGTTTCCGCTGATTAGTATTGTTTCTGTTTCTAATTCTTTCACACCCAGTAACCCCTTCTGTCTTAGTGGCTTCACTACCTTGCATGGGGTGGAATAGATTATTACACACACACACACACACACACACACACGCACGCACGCACGCACACACACATATATATATATTCATATATTATATGTATATATATATATTCATATATATATATATATATTCATTACAGTAATTCATCGAGTCTAGGAGAATCCTCAACAGGATGCAGAAAGCACTGGACAGCTGTTTCGTACTATTTGGGACTAATCAGCAGTGCGCATCCATTACCGAGTATCGAACACAGACCGCTACGTTACAACACAAACGTAATACCACTGGACTTTTGTATAATAATTATAATATTATAATTATTTGATTAGCATTATATAAATATATATATATATATATATATATATATATATATATATATATATATATATATATATATATATATATATATATATATATATATATATATATATATAATGAAATATAGTCTTAAGGTGTGCTATATTTATGGAATAAAGTGCTTAATATCAGAGATAGAGCGTGTGTAAATATAAAAGTGAACATAGAAGTCAACACTTAGAGGCGACAGACTGTCGCCTCTAAGTGTTGACTTCTATGTTCACTTTTATATTTATATATATATATATATATATAATGCTAAGCAAATAATTTCTACGAAACTTTTTCAGACTATCGCTGTCATAACGAGATCTCTTTCTACTGCAAATCAGTGTAATTTCCCATCTTCAGGGACTTTTGAAATAACTAATAGATCACTCATCTTTCAAGCTCCATGTCTTCTGTTAGCTCATAGAAGTGTTACCGGTCTTCCAAGCACTTCAAAATTGGACGGGAAAAGGTCGAATCTTATTCATAGTCCTTCCAATTTTCTTTTATAATGTCTATACTATAGTCGTTCGTCCAATCTCTATGGATTTTATTTTTCTAATTGGTATTGATGATAAATCCATATCCTTAATATTTACTGTTTCTAAAGGTATTAACTTGTATTATTTAACTCCATGAATAATATGAAGACCTTTGACTTTGGTTAATATAGACAAAACAATCTTTTATGAAAAATATATTTTATAAAATTTCTATTTAAATATTAACAACTTTATATTGGAAAAATGTATCCAGCAAATTAAATATTGCTTCCTTTGTTCCATTTTTCCATCTTACTTACTTACTTTCTTTCTTTCTTTCTTTCTTTCTTTCTTTCTTTCTTTCTTTGTTAAATAGCAGAAATTTCTTATTCTATAATCACTTTCCAATCCTCATTTTATTTATACTGTAGTGTTTCTAATTTTTTTTTTAACTATTAAGCATAGGATCGCTTTGTTTTTATTTTTACTTTGGCATTACTATTTCAAATTATACCACATTGTATCCGCAGTTGTTTTGTGGGGAGAAGACATAATGTATGATCGTGGACGTAAATTTTCCGTGTAGGATTCAGAAATTAGTACACTTTCAATACATATTCGCTCTATATTCAAATTAAAATTTCGGTATTTTAGTCGAAATTATAGTCAAAGTTAATGCGATAAATCACCAATGCATTTAATGCTTTTTCTTGTAAAAGATTTCTTTTTATTTTCAAGAAACTTTTCATATAAATTACTAGATGTTTCTCCTGTGCATTTCTTGGAATTGTTTTACTGTTTAGTCTGTAATTTCGTGCTTCTGGTCCAATGTTATTTTTTTAAAATCTAATTTTAATTAAATTTATTTTTATTTGTTTTTCTTGATATTCTGCAATGCACAATGAATTTGGGCAGCAGTTTCTAAGTGTACCACCAACACATACAAACGTACACACAAAATAGAAAGCATAGCATCGAATGAAGAAAAGTAATAATACGTTCAATATAATATAATATTATAATACGTTGAAATGTGTCAACGTGATACAGCGTTCATTTACTGCATGGGCTAAGGATAAAAGCTGTTTCTAAAGCGCTCTGTCCTAAAACATCGACTCGGTAGTAACACTTCAAACAAGTGTTACCCGAGTTACAGGCTGTCATTTTTTTCTGGTCTGCTCTGACAAAGTGAAATTAGAAATATCCTCCACTCAGGGCAGCTAGCTGCCGGTTATTTTCTGGATGATATCTATAATCCTTTGGAGGGGTTCATTTGTCCGTGGTTTACCAAGACTCTGGCTTTCCAAAACAACGATGCCGTACGTCAGCACACTCTCAATAGGGCAACGTTAGAAGGTCATCAACAGTCTCACTTGTAAATTATTCTTTCTAAGAATTTTCAGTAACTAGGTTTGTTGCTGTGCCTTCTATTAGGAAGGTGTATACAAAAATGCATAGATAGATAGACAGACATATAGATAGATAGATAGATAGATAGATAGATAGATATTGAGATGTAAAGGGTAAATGAAATCCTTTTTGTGTATGTGTTCGTGTGTTCCAACAGATCACTGTGTCCATCTGCAGAAACACGCACAAACATCCACACAAATAGATATATTTTCATGTCAGTTGTTTAAATGTCTTAAGAAGTCAATAGATTCTTTATCCGACATAATTTCCTAATATTTTAAACGTTATTTTGTGGATAACCCTGTTTGAGTAAATTCATACTATTGAAAAATGGACGTCTACATAAATATCTGTTTAAAGTAGTACAAAAATACATACACACACACTACGACGCACACAAGCACATAAACACATAGACGTATGTATATATATATATATATATATATATATATGTGTGTGTGTGTGTATATATATATGTTTGTGTATATATATATATATATATATATATATATATATATAATTATTTATTTTTTGGATTCCCAAAAAAAATTCGCTTGAAGATGGAACAGAGCCTACTTTAACTCAAGTTAATTCAAATATTATTTTGAAGTTTTCGGTTCTTGTTTTGAAACATGAGACCTCTTATGTAGCGAGTTGGAATCATATTTTTAAATAAATAATTATATTTATGCTCTACTTACGTATCGAGCACTATTTTTTAAAAATAATAACAAAAATACTAAGGAACTTTTGATTATTTACCAAACCAGTTTCTTTCCTATTTTCTATAATATTTTCACACACACGCACACACACACACACACACACATACACACACACACACACACACATATATATATATATATATATATATATATATATATGTATATATATATATAATTGGATAAGGAACAACTAGAAAACGTTTATAAATTTAACATGCATTATTTTATTTAAGTTTTAGCAGAATAGAAATATGCAGGGTAAAAGAAAATTCTTTTTTTTATTTTTTGTGTTGTTCTTTATTTTTTGTTGTGTGTTATTTCACTGATTAAATAGATCTCAATCTATTTGTGTATTAACCAATGAAATGCAAAGAACACAATAATAGAAAATAGCAGAATTTTCATTTCTCCTTCATTTCAATAAAGCTTAAATAACAACCAAACATGTTAAATTTATAATTCTCTCGGATTCTAATCCATGTTTGATCTCAATTCATATATATATATATATATATATATATATATATATATATATATATATATATATATATAAGCAGATCGTATTCAAGAATAATGGAAGATAAGCAAATAATCATAACTTCTATTCTACGACGTGAGTGAAACAGTTGAATATTTCCAACTGATGACAGAGATCGGTGTTCTATTACAGAAAGTAAGAAGTTTGTGGGTTTTCTGTTCAAGTCAGGTTGACCCATCCTATTTGAAATACTGGCGCTACACAAACTTTTTATCCACAACTCAGTTTCAGCATCTAAATAGCGGCTGGATTAATAAGTCTTTGGGTTGACAGGGATATTTCCCTGAAATTTGATCGGGCATTTTTACTTATAATAGTAGTTGGATAGATAGAGAAAAAAAGTGGGATAGAAACAAAGCAAAAGATCATAATGAAAATTACTTAAATGAATATGTAAAGACTGATTTTGTCACTTTTTATTCTTGGACTATTGGCCCCATTAAAGATGAGGACATTAGTCCGAATATAAATAGTGCAAATGATGATAACGACTCATCCCAGAAATTCAGACATAAACTCTTTCGAAATAGATACACAGATTGACCGATAGATAGACAGATAACGAAAAAGATAGATAGGCAAATAGATAGATAGATATTTCTTATTACTTTAAATTTTGTATTTAATAGATACACGCGTTTAGTCATCCTTTTTTGTGAACATTGAATATTTACATCTACCGGCCATCGAGACTTTTAGTAACACACACACACACACACACACATATATATATATATATATATATATATATATATATATATATATATATATATATATATATATATATATATATAAGAGTAATAATATGAAATATATCGATAGATATTTTATAATAAAGAATATTAAAATAAATTTATAATGTATAAACATATATATATATATATATATATATAATGTATAAACTTATTTACAATTTAATAATTGAGATGACAGATATGAAAATATTGATATGTATATATTATTTATTTACTCATTATAATATTATTTTATGTGCGTTAAAAACATGTTTGAAAGTATTTAATTTCGAACACCCTCAAATACATAAGAAAAGAATATACAAATAATGTATATATGTGTGTGTGTGCATGTATAGTGACAGAGGGTAAGTGAGAGAGAGAGAGAAAAAGAGAGAGAGAGTGAGAGAGAGAATATAATGAGACAATGTATTTTCTTCCAAGTGAATTCTGTTCACTTCTGATCAGATTGACATTTTTAAGTCGAAATTGTTGTTAGATTCATTGCAGTGAACAACCACTGTGTTCAGATTATTTTTATGCACCATATCTCTGTGATGCTTATACAATCTTCATTTTAGTGTGTTTTCTGGATTTTTCACCGATGTAAATCTTCGAACAATTTGTGAAGTCTATTTTGTATATCACTGCCTCTGTGCTGTTGTCGTTGCTAATTCGTTTGATGCTAACTATAAATCTTATTGTTTTAGAGAAAGACAGAAAAAATGAATAGAAAGATAGATAATAAAATTACAGTCATAATTCTGAACTCTTATTTAGATAGATAGATAGATAGATAGATAGATAAATAGATAGATAGATAATGAAATGATAGAGTCATAATTAAAAAGACATAGATAGATAGATAGATAGATAGATAGATAGATAGATAGATAGATAGATAGATAGAAATATAGATAGATACTATCCATCTGACAGGTAATATCTTTCAGCTTTAAGCGTAGGTATCGACCACTGTATCGAGTTAGCTTAGTGTTACTTGGTCACATACATCTTTCTCCAATCCCACTCTCTCTGTTTGCGTGTGTATTTGTGTGTGTATATATATATATATATATATATATATATATATATATATATATATATATATATATATATATATATATATATGCATACATACATACATACATACACACACACACACATATATATATATATATATATATATATATATATGCATATATATATAGAGAGAGAGACAGACAGATAGATGGGGACAGACTGAGACATAGAACTGAAAAAGATGATATATACACATACACCTTCGCATAGATAGATAGATAGATAGATAGAATAAGCGTAAATATCGACCACTGTAACCAGTAATCTTAATGTTGCTTGGGCCCACTAATCTACTCAGCGCACTGAGGAAAATCTGACTCAGCATTGGCCATCTTCCCAGCTTTTCTGCTTCTCTGAAGGAGAAAAATTAGGCAGAATTAGTTTATCTATTTTCTTATCTTCAAAGTTTAATTCTAGAATTTAGAACAAATGAGGTTCGACTCGTTCAATCACTTCAGCAGCATCAAAGCCGATGAGGAATTGTCCGAACGGATATCGTTATTTTTTTTTTCTTCTCAAATTCATGGCAGAAAAATCTTTTCATAAAAGTTTAGTTCTTGCCTTTAATTTCTCCGCCTTCCTTTCCTTTTCTGAAATTTACAAAGAACGGTCAAACACCGTCCGTGATTACAGCTAATTATTTAATTGCCAGTGATTAGATAATTGGTGAAGAGAGGAAGGGCAATTAATAGGGGTAATTACTTGCAAACAAACAAACGTAAGAGGAAAAATGATTGTATTGAGGAATTGGATTTAGAGAAAAAAATATGCAAGTTAGGGGATTCGGTATTTAGCCTTCTGTTTTAGAAATTCTATCTCTTTTATCTCTAATTTTATTTTTCAGCAATCTTGTCAGCGTCATATATCCAGATTACAGCTTAAATAAGAACATTTGAGGTTTGTTCTGAATTTTGAAAGAAAAACCAATTAATTGCGCGTACTTTTACACAGACAAAACGTACAAAATCATACGTATGTTTACGAGGTCTAACAGGAAAATATCCAAACCGGTTCTTCAGTCTCGATATAACTTGATTTTTCTTTCGGTGTAACGTGTATTTTCAGGACGTAGGCGATCATGTCTTTCCACTTCCCTTTATTTCTTGCAGCTCTCAACAAGTTCCTTCCCTCTGTCACCGTTCTGTCATCCACTTACCGCTAGGTACGTCATGCGTTGTTTTACCTTGTCTCTCTTTCCCTCTATTCGACCTGTGAGTATCAGATTTTCCAGACCCTCCTTCCACAGTATGTCTCCCAGGAACTTCAGCTGACTCGTCCTGATGTTAAGTATTAGGTTGATGCAAAAATAATGACGTAATAATGTCGTTTTTTGACGTTAAAAAATACGTCAAAAAACGACATTATTACGTCATTATTTTTGCACCAACCTAATATAAGCCTCCTCCTTGTTTGCATCCTCTCTAAGACCTCATCGTTGCTCACACTCTCAATCCGTGGTATCCTTAGCATTCTTCTGTAGAACTACATCTCTGTCGCCTCGAGTCTCTTCTTAATCTGTGAGGAAATCGTCCAACATTCGCTGCCGTAAAGAAGGACGGATGTCTCGTAACAGCTCAGTATTGTTTTCTTTGTTACCAAAGAAATCCTCCTGTCTCGCAATATTCTGCGTCCTTGGCCATGCCAATATGTCTGCGGATCTCAGTGCCGCATTTACCGTCCCTGTCTGAACGATTAACAAGAAACTGTTTTTGGTTTTTATTGAGAATTTATTGACTGAGCTTGTGTATTGTTTTGCATGAAAATACTTTGGACCTACAAGAATTCTTTGCATGTGCCATTACACTATCAGCAACTTTCAAAGTGGTTATACTTATACTGTCTACAAAAGTAACCCAAAACATTAGTTTACCCGTCGTTCTTTTCTAAGTCATTGTGGGTGGTCAAGTCTTGTGGTCTTGTATCGTAAATAGTGTTAATATCTAAGTGAATATTGTTTATATATATTCTTAATTAAATACTGTTAATATGCATTCTTGCATACAGTGTGCAACTTGCCACGCAGACCGTGACTTTTGTGGTGAATTCGAACCTGTTACAAATATTCGCATTCACAGTTACATTTTATAAAATTTGGCTTGAAACTTGGAAATGCGTCCAAGGAAATCATTAGAATGTCTAAAGAAGGCTTTCATAGTATTGGAAATTGTAATGAACTTTGATGACAACTTACCGTCGGTTCACGGATTGGCTGAGTTTCAACCAATCTGTGTATGCTATGTGTGAGCCTTGGGATGACGAGCAAACTGCCTCTTTTGCGCGTGTGAGCAGTTTGAACATACTAAATGGAAACAGATATATTTTAAATTTCACTTTCTTTTTACAGTTTTTTATTTCTTTTTAAACAAAAACAAAACGTCTTTTTTTTACTTTTTAGACACAAGAGTGAATCACATGTGTCTTCTATTTTCCTTGAAGGAATGGAAGATATCATTCTTTGTCAGCCTCGCAGTCCTAGACGACTCCACGTGAGACCTATTCTTCTTTACATCCATCTTGGCAATTAAGCTAAGTCTGCAAATACCCGTTGTATTCGCCACATTATTTCTCGCTTTTTTCTACCTCATATTCTGTTTTTTATTATTTTATTTCCTTTTATTTCTGGTGTGTATTCATTTCTTTCCAGGTCCCAATCAGAGACCAAGATTCAGAAATGGCTTCATGACATTTTCCGCTGAACAATAAAAAAACACACACACACACATATAAAAACAAAAAATAAACACATATTTTACATGGACAAAGCTCTTCGTAAGGTGTGGGCTGTACTCGTGAGAGCATTTTTTTGTATTTTTTAAGGCATAGGCTACCAGGAATTCCTTCAATGAGTCTATTGGAATCTTTTCCAGCCTACCCGTGGGCTCCAACTACAACAGAGATTGTTGTGGTCTATAATAACGATGTCACGGCGATTAGCTTTGATTGTTCTGTCTGTATTTATGTATTATTATTATTATTATTATTATTACAGCTTTCTTCATTTCAACTTTTCCATCCACTTTTCATTGCGTCTATTTAAACGTTAATGACTATTGCCTGTTGTTGTTTTTCAGACACGTCCTTCATTCGCTTAAGATTTTTCTTAGATAATGTCTTAAGCGAGCTACTCTGCTGATGTGATGGGATTAAATCACAACATCTTCCAGTAACGTAAAATTTGACCTCACATGCCAGAATAGGTTTCAGTGTCACACAAGATCATCACGGGAGCTAAGTGCAGGGTTGACCTGTCGAGACTTTCTGGGCGCTGAATGCATATTCACGTGACCAGACCAACTGCACCTGTCTTGAAATTGTGAAAAAGTTCGTAATACAGTAGATGTATAAACACCAAAGTCTAGAGAGGATTTCGACAAATCTCTCTGATATCGCAGACGACAATATAGGGTCCACGATTTGAATGAGTGGAACTAGGTGTGTTTTACCGCTTGGCTGCAAAGAACTTCCCGACCTGGAAAGACATTTTTTTCATTAAGATTTCTCGAATGCTGATAGACATAATACACACTAGTAAATGAATAAAAATGGGAGAGAGCAACTGTAAACGAGATGCCAGATCAGGTCCAATCGCATTGCATATCCCTGTATATATATATATATATATATATATATATATATATATATATATATATATATATATATTAGGTTGGTGAAAAAATAATGTCGGTTTTTGACGTTAAATACACGTCAAAAACCGACATTATTTTTGCACCAACCTAATATATATATATATATATATATATATATATATATATATATATATATATATATATATATATATATATATATATATATATATATATATATATATATATATATATATATATATATATATATATATATATATATATATATATATTAGAAAATGGACTAAACATTATTTATACTTAATTTAGCCGGATGTCCTACGTGGCCTGGTCGCTTAAGCACGTCAGATCTAATGAGGGGATTTGAGTTCGAATCCTGCCGAAGGGCGTATATTTCATGACAATTTTTCTCCAATATTCAGGCCGATAAATGTAATTAAATAAAAATACTGTTTAATTAAATAAACAGTTAAAAATAAAAAAAAAAATCTTGATAATGGCTAATAGAATAGCCAAAAACATTTGAATATACAGAACATATAAAATTTGACATTGAGGTCAATATATATATATATATATATATATATATATATATATATATATATATATATATATATATATATATATATATATATATATAAGCAATCACACCGAGGATCCTTATTCAAAAAATTAACCCTCACTGAGCGTCTTCAATGTGGCAAGTTTTAACTAAGCCAGAGATCAGCTTAGTTTAAACTCATACAAACGTTTCGTTTTTTATCAAAAGAAAATGAAATTAAATATTGAAACATTCATCTCATAAAATAAAATTACAGAAATACAGAAGCAAAAAATTGTTTCGGCCTAGATTCAAAATGGCGTCAGATAACATGGGATTCCGCATAGAAACGCCTCGGCAATTAGGCTTTGGAAGCCAGACGATGTCTTTATTTTCATTTTGATCCGCATCACTTATTTTGTTTCTTCATGCTAGAACTACTAGTAACATTGTTAGTACTGCTTCTCAAATTTTATCATATTTCGCGATATATCACGTTACAAAAGATCGATGGCCGTCCCGAAATGAAAGCCAGATCTTCGAATGGTGAGTTTCTAGGCAAACAAGTTCCCCGGTCATTACTATTTGACGTAATGCAACATATCTACATGCCATTTCCCTCGTCTGCTTTCGTTTCGTACTCAACTAAGTTTAGTAATTACGGCGCATATTATGGTAGATAGGGTGTGCGCCTAGTGGAACAATTATGGCCATGGAAATTTGGATTCAACGAGTCGAGATCAAATTTCAGCTTAGTGTATTGCTTTCACTTTGTTCCCTTGGAAACGGTTTGAATCCACCTACTCACCGTCATCCTTGTTAGGAGTTAAATGGTAGAGTAGAGTAAGTTCTCTAGCCTTGGATGACGGAGTACACTGAATTTAAAATTGTTGAGAAGGGATTCTTAAAAGAACAATTTCTGATTACATTTTCATATTCTCTGAGAAAGATTATTAGTAATTTGGAAAAGTCGATGATTATAATTAATCAACGCAAAATGCTCATCGTTTTTAATATAAGTAGGTATGTAGAATATTTTCGGAATTAAATTCTTTAAAATGATAGACATAATTAGTACAACATGAATGAATTTTTTTCTTTTGCAATCTTCATGTTCAAACTAACTTGGTTCAACATGGCGTTACTATGTGTTTCGTTATTGCAAACATTCTAAAACCTCTATTATTCCAGTTTAAATGCAAAATTACGCGTTCGCTTACGTGATTGCTTTCTACCAAATGCATTCACATCTATAGGTGACGTCAATTTAGTGGATGTACTGCAGAATGAAGATTTTAGTTTTAATGCCAAATTCAGTATTAACAGCTGCATTGGCTGAGAAATATTATATCAGCATGTATGAAGATATCGATTTTGAATGGTGCCCCACAATATTGCATAATATTTTGTATTGCAATTTGTTTTATACATTTTTTGATAAGAATTTCTCATTTTGATTTATCATATATATATATATATATATATATATATATATATATATTTCTGAGATGACGTATTATGTACATTATTTACATTACTCGGTCTATTGTCCTCATCTTTGTCGCCATATTTATTACAACGTTTCGGCCGCTGTACGCTCCGGCTTTCTTCAGGTGGTTGGAATGTGGAACTGAACCCTTTATTTCGCTCATTAGGGTAGACTGCTCTAGTTCCACGTGCCATATTTTAATGGATGTCAGTTATCAGTTATCTCCTGTTAATTTCTCTCTGAAAGTTGTTCATTGCCTTAACCGGGTATTGAACACACACTCTTTGGGTCCTGTCAATGGATCTCACTAATGCCTTTAACCACTGTGCCAAGTGTCCTCAACTGACATCCATTAAAACATAGCACGTGGAACTAGAACAGTCTGCCTCAGTGAGCCAAATGAAAGTTTCATTTCGACATTCCAAACACCTAAAGAAGGTCGGAGCGTACAACGGCCGAAACGTTGTAATAAATATGGCGACAAAGATGAGGACAATAGTCCGAATAATGTAAATAATGTATGTATGTATATATATATATATATATATATATATATATATATATATATATATATATATATATATAATATACGTTATTTACATATATATATATACATATATATATATATATATATATATATATATATATATATAATATACGTTATTTACACACACACACACACACATATATATATATATATATATATATATATATATATCCATCCCTAAGAAACGTTAGCAGTGATTTTAAATACTATTGTGCTCCCACCAGAAAGCACCTAAATATTTTAAAACAAGTTTTAAAAATGTTATGGGTGGTTTCAATAATATCCAGTTATGTGTTTTTATATTCTTCACACACACACACACACATCACATACATCCTGTGATAGTCAGTGTTGCGTACCAATAAAAAATTCACACCAGTCTGTGTCACCAGGTCAGACGTCATTATAGTCAAATCCCGACGACGCATGCGCAAATTTATTTTACTTCCCTACTTTTTGAGATTCGTTTACCTTCTTTCTCATTTCTCCTTGCTTTTTTTCTCACGCTAATGGACTAAGTCTTTTTGTCTTATGAATACGAAGACATAAATACTTTTCTCCTAGCCCGCCAAAATACACTTTAGCTGTTTTTTCTTTCTTTCTTTTTTTCTTTCTTTCTTTCTTTCTTTCTTTCTTTCTTTCTTTCTTTCTTTCTTTCATTCTTTCTTTCTTTCTTTCCTTCTTTACTTTCTTTCTTTCTTTCTTTCTCATTCGTGTTTCCGAAGTTCTCATTTTCTTTATTTCGCAATATTTACAAAGAGTGTCTTAGAAGATGAAGTAAGTGAAATATAAATACGAATGTCTAATGCGAATCTTACATATTAGCCGACCAACATAGAATATCAGCATTCAAAATATTGACTTTAGGAAACTCTAGCAAAAAATTTTAAACTATTTCGCTAATGAGAAGGGTCATATATTATGAAGAACACAAATATGGAGTAGCCAAGGAATATCGAAATGGCGATTCGATGTTAGTCATTATCCCACGACAAAGCGTCCTACTTTCTTTAGCAAACATGGATAAATGTGCCCCGCAATAAGACGGACTTTTAAAAGGACGGTTTTTCCCATGACACTGATTTTTAACTACTTTTATTCTCCTATAATGTTTATTGTTTTAAAAAGCGATTATTAAAATTGTAATAAAACCTAAACACATGAAAGTGACATTATACATTTTCTTTGTTCTTGAGAATTGATAACAAAAATAATAAACATTTTTTTATTTATCAGATTGTTTATTTACAATATTTATTTATTGTATTATTTATTGGAATGGGTGAAAAAATATCGGTTAATTTTAATTACCAAATAATTCAAACTTCATGAAATAGTAAATTGTTGGTTCACATATAGTAAATTAGTAAAGGTTTATAAATCTATGATTAAAAAAATGATATTCGCATTTATTTCTTTATGAATTGGTAAATGATAAATATTGAAATGCCTTTGTTCAAAGTGAATGAGTTTTTAGAATACTGTAAATTTAAAATTATTCTAATAAATAAACAATCTAATAAATAAATAGTTTAATATTTTGTTGTAAATTCTCAAGGACACAAAATTTATAAATTGACTTTTTTCATTAATCTAAGTTTTATCCCAATTCTACTCATTGCTTTTTAAAGCAATAAACATTGCTGAAGAGTGAAGATAGTTAAAAAAAAAAAAAAAAAAAGCGGCGTAATGGGAAAAAAAACCCTTCCTTTTGAAATTCCGTTTTGACGCGAGAACATTTATCCATGTTTGTCCTTTTTTTTTTTCATTGAGAGGTAATTTTACTTTTTGGCCTTATATTCTTCTTCTATATGCCGTGTCTTTTCAATGCGTTGGTGTTCATAGTTGTCCACAACTTTCCATCCTTTGTAGCGCTTACTAATGTTTGCCATTTCTCGATCACTTCGATCCACTTAGACAAGCTCGTTAGATAGATTACTCACTGTTTTCCTTTGTCTCTCTTACATCCAATATGTCCTGTGAGTGTATAATTCTGCAAACCGTCATTTCTCATCATGCGTCTTTTTCTAATTCGAATTATAAGTGTCCTTTTTGTTTCCATTTTCTTTGAAATCTCCACGTTGTTCAAAATTTTTAGCCCATACAATTGTAATTGCTTCGGTCTTTAGTTTTTTTTTTCTTTTAATGCAAGTTTTCATTTTTCATATCTATCTATCTATCTATCTATCTATCTATCTATCTATATATATATATATATATATATATATATATATATATATATATGGAAGACCCGTCATCTTTTTCGAAGTATGATAGTCCAGTAGCTCAATTCTTAGACCCGAATAGCCAGCCAGCATATGATTTGATTTTATCGGTGAAGGCTTCACATTTCGGAAGAACAGAACACAGAGAACTCGTGCAAAGTTGGCCACACGGTTCTTGAACTACCCTGCACAAGTTTTAAATTCAAATGTCATTCTCCAAACCAGTCTGTCTTACTATATGCCCATAGTTTGGGGGATGGAATAAATGGATTCATTCCTTCCTATAGGGCATTTTCAGGTAAGTGAATTTAACGATTCCGACTTGGTCTTCGAACTTCTCCGATTCTTCACTTCGAGCCGCTATTCATTATTACACTGTGGCTTCTGGCTTTGATTCTGCCCCTCTCCTTGAACTCTCTCTCTCTCTCTATATATATATATATATATATATATATATATATATATAGTTATAAAAATACACAAAGGTATTTTTATTTTCCTTAAGGTATCCTATCAGCGAACGTTGGCAAGTCTTTTGACGAGAATAAGGAAATTATCATTTCACACAGTGAAGAATAGGGAAGAAAAAAAAAGAAGATAATGGATAGTTGAGGAGGGAAATTTTGGAACAACAATTAAAATAAATTCATTGTAAAATGATTTACGAATAAAATATATAATTCCAAGTGTGTATAAAAGTGGGAAAATATTGCTCACAGGCCCCCTAAGGGATTGAGGGTGCGGATGAAGAGCTCCTGTTTGCACAGAGTCAGTTGATGTAACTTAATATATATTGCTTTCAGGAGCAAATGGTGAGTAAGGTGAGTTAAATATCAGACTTTCAATGCACAACAGGAATTTTTTACGCCACGCAGAATTCCGAGAGATTAATTGGAAAAATTATCTAAATCAAATAAAAACTGCCACGGAAATAAGAAAGCAAAAAGTTTTCTTATTTCCATGGCAGTTTTTATTTGATTTAGATAATTTTTCCAATTAATCTTTACTACAAGGTCACAATTTTTGTGGCAAGAAATTGGATTTAACTCAATATACGTACAATACAGTAGGTCTCTGGGTGAACGACAGATCCGATTTACGACGATTCGTGTTTACAACGCAATCTCCAATAATCTTGTTTCGACTTAAGCCATTTGCCTCGTATATAAGGCGAAGTGGGTTAGTTCCTGGTTGTACGCCATATTGGATTGTTGTGCGTTACTCGCATTCGTTTGTATTGTGTTTGTGGTAACTTATTGCCCTTCATTATGGATCAGATGTATGTATTAGCGGTGCTTTGAAGAAAAGGAGAGCCATCACCATGGATGTGAAATTAGGACTCTGAAAAGGGAGAAACAGTGTCAAACATTGGCCGGTTGATTGGCATAAATCGTTCGACTGTCGTTTAAAACATGTACCTATGTGCATACATATTGAGTTTCCCTGTATGAAATATGGATATATTATTGTTTAAATATAAGTTAATATATTACCTATAAAAAAGAAAAAAACTTAAGTTTCTTCATCTTTCTCATCCTTATTTGCTGCTGCTTCCAAATATTGCAAGAGAGACAAGATCATATATTTCGTCATCTCATCTAGCGAGAGCCAATGACATCACCGATGGTAATTATACAAGCAGCTAAAACAAATTTCATTTTATTATATGTATTATTTTCATTTAATTACATTACATTATTTATGTCCTCGGTGTATATTTAGTCTTAATTAAAACTGCCATGGAAATCTTATCTTTACATATATCATAGAAATGTGTTATGTCCTAAATTATTACTTTAATTTTGCGTTAGCGTAAGTGCATTACTTATTCACGAAAAATCGCTGCTACGTTCTGACTTACATGGAAAATCGCATTATGATGTATCATAGGAACAGAACTTGGAGTAATAGTCATTCAGATTATCTCTCTACTCAGGGAAATTATAATCTTCATCAGTTAAATTTTCTTAACTAGTACTTTTCCAAAACAAGAACCTATAATCTGGAATGGAAATAAAAAAAATATGATATTTGTTAATAAATTCATTTGATTTATCTTATTCCTTGCGGGTTTATTTATTTGAAATTCAGAATCGGGGTTTAATCTTTGAACATGTTATTAGATTATCTAGAGAGAGAGATAGAGGCACGGTGGAGTAATGGATTGAGGAATCGGATAGCCGAGTTCGAATTCCAGTCGAATCCATTACATTCACTTACGTGCTAATACCCTTGGGAAAAGGTATGAATCCTCTTCTTCTCCCTCCAGCTATGGGTAAAATAGCAGGGCAGACTGGGTTCTATAGCCTTGGATGGCAACTGGTCTAGGAGAAGGACAACTCTGAATTCAAAACCTGCGAAGGGTCGTTTGGGAACCTTGTGACATTCGGTGCACCAGGTCTCTGTATTCGTCCCTCCAAAATGTGTGGATGGTCCTGCACGAGACCTTCACCACTATAATCAAATCTCATGTGCCGGTGTCGGGCTGTCGGTTTCCGGGAAACTGATCTGCTTGACCCTCATACGTCGAATCTCGACGGGAGAGTCGATCATATATATATATATATATATATATATATATATATATATATATATATATATATATATATATACCCTGAATTAATATATATATACCCTGAATTATTTTTAAAAAAATCAGGAAGTGTAATTAGTAAATACTAAACCTTCAAATACCACTGTGTATGGCTCAGTTATAACGAATTTAGTATAGGAGAAAAATAAATTGAATATAAAATAGACTATTCCAGAGGTAGTTTCACCCAACACCACAAACTGCTACAAAAATCAAAACATAAACTGAAAACCTGAGTCATGTACTTAATAGATTAGTCAGATAGAAACGTTATGTGCAAAACTGTGAAAGAATTGTTCATATATTTATTATCACTGTCTGGGTTGTCAAGTAAGTGCTGGCCAATAGTTGACTCATGCGCAGACTGCGATACCCTCAGAGTGAATAGAACTCATACTAGTAGAAACATGCTGACCAATTCGAGGTTCTATTTGTTGATTGGTTCGACCTATATATTCAGCTTCACACTGATATTGGAATTTATATACGATGGAACTATTCTGAAAATAGGACAAACCATCTTTGACAAAAGAAGGAAACAGCGTATTAGTTCAAAAAATGACTCGTAACCTGGCAGTAGAAAATAAATATAAAGGGTACAGGTTGGAACCAAAAATTACCAATTCTTTAAAGCGCTTCATCTTACGCGTTTGATGACATTAATAGGATAACCGTTGTCACGAATAAAACGATGAATGTTCTCCAATTCTTGATCGAATCTACAAAGAGAATAAATGATCAACGCGCAGTGAATCAGGGTAGAGATCAGAATGGTCTTACGAGAAATAATAACAAAAGAATTCCAGTTGGTGTATAAACCTGTGAATGTAGGCTTCCGATAAATACTGGTAGTGAACAAATCACATTTGCGTTCAACCAGTACATTCAAAAAAGGCAAAGTTCAACCATTTCCCACCTCCATGATAAGTTAAAGGGGTGGATGAAGGGAATTAAATTGGGTATGAAAGGGTTCATCTTTGTTGATGGAATCAAAATAGAGAATGTGTCATCAACATAATTTATATACACGTGGGGATTACAATATTTCTCAAATAAGAGGTTTTCATAAAACCCCACATAAATGTTAGCTAATACCGGGCCTAGGGGAGAGCCCATCGAAACCCCATCGGCTTGGGCAGACATGTTATTGTTAAAGCTAAATTTCAGCTCCCCTGTTGCTAAACGCATAAATTCCAAAAACAAACTTTCATGAATTAAGGCAGGACCCAGGTGACCTCTGTAATGTACAGACTTGTAAGTTATACTGAAGAGGGGGGGGGCGTTTGTGTACAAACTGACAATATCAAAGCACACCATGAGTTTGCTTTCAGAACACAAATCAATGTCTCTAGTGAAACTAGAAAACTGAAATGTCAGATATGCAATAAGGGGAAAATACTTCAGAAACGCACTGAAGTAACTCAACCAACCATTTGGCCAATGTTTTACGGAACCTACCATAGACAAAATACCTCGAAGGAGCAAATTGTCTTTCTGCAGTTTGGGCAAGCCGTACATACGTATGAACCCAGCTTCGTAAATATTTCACTGCCACTTGGTAGCCTCAGTGTAATGCATAACTAAAACACAATATTTTACGGACAGAAACTACGTAAATAGTTATGCCGCATTACATATACGATTATGGGAAAATGTTATATAAATATTTATATACCAGAAAAAGTTTAGGAGAATCTATGCATCTTAAATGGAATTGCAGATCTTCTATTATTACAATGTAGGATATTTAATAACAAAAGTGATAAAAACAAAGAAAAAGAAAATAAAGGAAATCGTTTAAATTATCTACTCAAACACATTTTTTGTAATTTAAAAATTTACATTATGATTTTGACCAACTCTTCTCCTTCGTGCGCATGTGTAATAATATCAACGTAATCATTATTTTATATTGATGAAGGCGAAAAGCGAAACCCGTCGTACAAACAAGTTTTTCATAAACGGGAAATAATTTATTAAGGTGGAATTATATTAAAAGTGCATAATTTCTGTGCTTTCCATGTTAAATTTACGTCCATGTTCATAGAAAATATTACTTTTCTTAATATTATTGCTATTGTGTTGTGGAGAAAAAACAGTGATAGAAATAAAAAAAACAACAAAAGACGCAGAAATTTGAATAAGGTTGGGTAGGTTGTGCATAACTGTGTCGTACTAGACAAATTTTCTCTCCAAAATCTAACTTACATATCTATATGTCTACCGTTTGTCCATGCTCAAAATATTGCTGCAATCTTTAATCTCGTGCCTCTGCTATTTATTTAGATATTCTTGATAAAATCCAAAGGATAATCTGCAATATTTTTGGTCCTGATCTGGCGTCTCGGCTTCAGACACTTTCCTATGGCTGTAAACTTGCTTTCTTGAACATTACCTATAAATAATTTCATGGTAATTGTTCGAATAAAATATTCGCTATGTTACCGAGACTTTATGAATTTAAGCGCAGTACTAGAATGGCAACATGGTCTCAACAAGATTCAGCTGAATTGGCATATTAGACGTATGCATATATGGACATTTACTTTGTTTTGGTGTCAGGAACCCGCCCCCCACCAAAGTTTGTTAATTATTTTTAGACATACATACATACATACATACATACATATATATATATATATATATATATATATATATACATATATATATGTATATACATGAAAAAATCAAAAGCATTTTTGATACAATATATATATATATATATATATATATATATATATATATATATATATATATATATATATATACATACAGTAAGGGGTGTATCAAATATATATATATATATATATATATATATATATATATATATATATAGGATGTATAAAAATACTATTGCTTTTTTTCATTTTTTTTTTCATTTGTTTAAAGCATAAGCGTCAACACGTGAATATAGAAACAGTTAAAATTTTTTGAAAAGCTAATCCTAAACCGGTTAAAGTACAAAAAATCAAACGACAAATTATTTGTCTAGGAAAAATGTCTCTGAAAAGTAGTAGCAAAAGTTTTAATTCTAACATTTCTCTGTAAAAATACATATATTATAAATACATATAAGTACGAGGTGGATTTTTCGCAATTCTTATTTTAGTCTATACAAGTTTTTGTACAGAATCTTTCTAAGAATTTCATTTTTTTTGCCTACATAATATACAAACATACATACACACACAAACACACATATATATATATATATGTGTGTGTGTGTGATAACTTAATAACATGTTCAAAGATTAAACCCCGATTCTGAATTTCACATAAATAAACCCGCTCTGCAAGGAATAAGATAAATCAAATGAATTTATTAACAAATATCTTATCTGAATATATATATATATATATATATATATATATATATATATATATATATATATATGTATATATATATATATATATATGTATATATATATATATATATATATATATATATATATATATATATATATATATACGCATAAATATTTTGTGGGAATGGCGCATTCACACATATATATATACATCTATATCTCTTGGTGCATGTGTTGCATATTTTTTATAAATGCTCAGTGAGAGGTTGTTGGATAAAGGAATATACTTAATATATACATCCATCTGTGTAGACGCACAGACACACACGCACAGACACAGACACAGACAAAAAAACACCCACCAACATATATAGAAATAAGAAGAAAAAGTTGAAATAAATGAAGGCCGGGAGAACAAAGCGAAAAAAGATGGTGTTCTCTTTCTCATGAGACAGTGAACAACTTTCGCTTATCAAACAATAGTCCCCACTTTTACTTGTGTCAGCGACCCATGACGTCAGGTACATTACCTACGTTGACATATTTGGGATCCTGTCTGTCTACCTGCCAGGCGAAAAAAAAAAAGAACAAGCAAAAAAAAAAAAAAAAAACAAGCAAAAAAAAAAAAATAAAAAAAAAATAAAAAAAATAAGCTAAAATGAAAATGTACTGTTGTCTAGAGACAAGGAGAGAATTTATTTTTTCTCGACAAAAGCATACTACCACCTCAATAAATATGTTATGAATAAAAAATTAAACACAAAGTGCAAATTAAAAATAATATTGTCTCTTTGTTCGATGCAAAGCTGCCTTCAGGTACAAATATATATATATATATATATTTCTTATCCTGCCCACCCGTATATCCATCCAAGTGTTAGGAAAATTACAATTACCAAGCACTTTCCATCACTGTTCGGTTGTCGTTAATGATACTGCAAATGATTTATATTTAAGGCAATAAAGCCACTAAGACGGGTTTACTGAGTGTTAGAGAATAGAAACATTCTGTTGAGGAGGGAGGACAATGAAAGAACAGCGTTTATGAAAACAAGATAACGAATGACATTACATTTAAATTTTTGAAGATCAAACTTGACTGGGAAACAAGAAGCTGCAAGAGAGTTCCACAAGCGAGAAGTGCGATAGATGAAACTATTAGCAGAACAATTACAATGATAGTATTTATAGAAAAGGGATGCTACGTTTTGTTACGGCGGTTGGAAAGTGACTGAGATCGAGGTACCAGGCTTGGACCAGTAATATTGCAGATTCATCTTTGGATTTAATCAAGAATCTCTAAATACATAGCATGAGTACTAATAATATTCAGTGCATGGATGAATGGTAGAGTTATAAATAAGATAGATTCTGGCGAGAAAAATTGTCTAGAACTACGTAGGGAATCAGCATTCGTTGCATCAGACCTAGCAACTGATTCAATAAAATCTTTTCACTCCATGTTAGTGGAAAACATTTGTCCGAATAAGAGAAATGAATGTTAGCATCAGTCATACTGATTGTAAAAAGGGTTTCTCTTAGACGATTAGAAAAGAGCAGTTTCGTTTTAGAAGCGTAAAAAATTAACAAGCAACTTCTTGCCCCAGTTAACAACCGATTGTATGTAATTTTTGAGGTCAGCTGGCAATTTGATCTTATCGATCCGATCCGACTTACTATTAAGATAGGATTAAATAGTTTTGGCATCAACATAGACACCGATTTGAGAACTGATGTCATCAGGAAGGTCCTTGATGAAAATTACGAACAGCAGTGCTTATGATAGAATCTAACTTCCTACACTTTTATTCTTTTTACATGTTGCGAAATAAAAATATAGTTGTCTTTGAATGGTAATATTAGCTGTTTCCTTATAAAGAAATATTTGACATTCATTGTCCTAGCAGCCAGTGCTACTTCCGGTTGATATTTATAAAAATCTCTCCATTAAAACTATTTCCTTTAGGAAAACAAATTTCTCAAGTTCTCGAACTTTCCTGTATTGAGTAGATCTTGCTTCCTAAACTTTTGTTTGATGTAGTGCGGAATGTAGAAGGCACGGAGGAGTAATGGATAGCGACTCGGATCGAGTAATCGGAGAGCCGTGTTCGATTTCCAGTTGAATCAATTACATTCACTTACGTGCTAATACCATTGAGAAAGGTATGAAACCTCTTCTTTTAGCTATGGGCAAATAGCTGGACAGACCTGATTCTGTAGCCTTAGATGGCAACTGGTCTACCGCAGATAGAAATGGCAACCTACTGTGAGGAAAAAATCTACCTCGTCTGTCATGTATCGAAAGATACATGATCGCCTAAGCATGTATCACGCATGGCACATAACTGATTGTAGAATGTTAACTTTTTGATTATGTCATTATTTTCTCGTCGAGTTATATATGATATCATATTTAGTTGAAAGATTTTGAAAGTCTTCAAGTGATGTGTTATCTGCTAGTTGGTATTGTTCTTCATTTGTATAGCGGCAGTTTCCGAGGTTCGAAGAAGTGTGCTACTCGATAAAACCTACATTCACTCGAAGCCATTTTCGTCATTGATCTATAAAAAAGCTTTTATATATACTTGATAGATTTGATCAGGAGCTGCCAAGCTTGCATAATGTAAAATCCGCGTACAAAGTTCTGTCAGAGAGCCGCAAGACATGAACAAAATTTACACATACATTGTTCCATACACATTAACATTATACTTACGTTTTAATCCAATGAGGTCTCAGTTCATTACAAGTAAATAATTATGAAGCTTGAAATTTTTCTTATTTACCCTTTATATTAACTGTGAACTCAGCCAACATATTCCACGAGCCGCAATATTAAAGGTCAAAGAGACACACGTGGCTCGCGAGCCGCAATTTGGTCACTCCTGGTTTAAATATTTCTGAAGGATTTTGGCATCATGCATGATATCAGTCTGTATTACCTCAAACGTTACTATAGTGGACACATCGTATTTGAAATAGACGTCTCATTCGTATTTATTAAACAGTGGGTAATTCATCTATCGGCCAACGCATTCAAAAAATACAAGTAATGAAAATCACTTCCTCAGCAGAGATCGAACCTGCGTCTCCCATTGTAGGTGGCTCGAATGCGCAGTCCGATAGATGTAAAAACATTTAATAAAAAAAAATGGGGCCATTTCAAATACAAATTATCTATTATAAAAACTTTGGAAGTAATGAAAATGGACTAAAAATAAATTCATTAACTCTTGATGGCATTTATATGAAAGTCCCCATCTTACGAGGCTTTTTAAGCTCAGGTTTTTAGGTTAATATTTTGGTTTTGCCACTACTTGAGGTATTGTGGGAAACTACCTCTAGAACAGTCTATTTTATGTTAAATCCAACAAATAAAAAATGTTGGATCATATGTGAAAAGAGGACTTTGAAGATCTTCTAATCCCATAACTATCGACTACTAATCAGTCCAGATTACAGAAAAGCGTCGTGTCATGTCTCAAGCATATTTCCATCATAACGACTCCGTCAAACTTGACAACCTGATTATGATGTTGTGAATAATAACATGTCGGCCAGAAACTATTTAGTGTTATAATTATTGGCGAGCTCAGAAAATGGTATTT
>OZ010572.1:85566935-85571935 GCA_963932145.1 Acanthosepion lycidas | reverse complement strand
AAGACATACCAAAAAACGAAAAGGAAATAGAGGATGTGTTTTCCCATTTTTTAAATAGGGAAAAAGAGAAGAAATAGAAAAATACGAAGAAATTAAGATAAAACAAATCAAATTTTTTTTCCCTTACTTGTTATTTTTTTTCTAAAGCAAAAATCAGAGGTTTGCAGAAAAGGACCGATTAAATTTGTTTATTTTATCTATATTTGGGGGATTTTTTCACTGAAGACGATATTTTTTTTTCTGTTTCTTAAGTTCTGGGATGTAAAAAATAATACTAGGATTGCGAAGACATCGTCTCTTAGAGGTTGAGGCTGCAACTCGATGCTTATTGTCAGCAAGAATAAAAAAAAAGGGAGAGGAAAAGCGATACACTTAAAATAGGCGCGATGAAAAACGAAAACATATGGTTGTATACTCAAGGACGAATATACACCCAACTACTACATGTATTCGTATCTACAGAATCATCCTTATACAGGCACACGTTTCCTTCTATTTATAGCTTAGTATTGGTACAATGCCACTAATACGCGGTAACCGGTGAGGATCGAACCTGTTCTGTATAGTCAACGACAGAGCTTCTGAAAGTGTGGTACGCGTACCGTTGCTAGTACGTGAGCCATTGTCTGCTGGTACGCGGAGTGTTTCCAGGAAACAAAGAAACGGTAGTCACACTTCACGCCACGTGAGACTGTCGGGATATCTGACTCGTTTGTTTTTTTAATATTTTCATTCTAGTTTTATATTTATCATGGTTATATTTTTTAATTATTCACTCATGTTAAAATTCATTTCTATACAATTAACGAATGCGATATAATGAACAGTTGAACAGTGAATTGAAATACTTATGACAACCCCATCCTGATCATGTGGCGTGTGGGGACCAAACCTAGGAATACCAAAAAACAATTTCATGGACATATCTTCATAAAACTCAATATAAAAGTAAAACAAATAATGCAACATATATTGTATTCATTGTATTTTTCTGGTCTAAATAAGTAATACAACGAATGTTCAAATAATATTTTCACGGAAGCTTATTATATAATTATATGGCACAAATAGGGTACCGGTCACTGGGACACTGGTAAAATTTGTTACGTCAATGAAGACTGGCTTTAGAATGAATAAAACATCATGCCCTCATGTTCATTACATATAGTCTTAAAATGATCCTGAAATAGAATATATTTAAAATCCGCCGAGAAGACAACGGGAAATTACTTCATTAGATTTCGCAAGAAGTCAAGGTAATTCACAGATCAGGATCAAAGACCACAAGAACAGAATGTGCTTTCTTATTCACATGGCAGTTCCTGCAGATTTTAATGTATCTTTGAAATCTATTTCTTCTACTCTAGCTACAGATTAAATAGCATGGTAGACTTTAAACTTGTATTTTAGAAGCACAGCTTTGAATTCAAAATTCGCCGAGAAGGCAACGGCTAACTACTTCACTACACTTCCCAAGAAGTCAAGGCAAATCACAGATCATGATCAAAGACCCCAATAACAGTATGCACTTTCTTATTTATATAGCAGTTCCTGCAGATTTTAATGTATCTTTGAAAATCTTTAAAAATACTATCAAAATGTAAGTGGAAATCTCAGAAATGTGGCACATGAGGACATCAATAATTCCAGTTGTGATTAGAGTCCTCGGATTGATTGGAAAAGGTTTTGATAGACTTTTTGAAATGATTCCTGGTAACTCATGCATTAAAGAAATACAAAATTTGGACTCTCAAGTACAGCTCACACATTACGAAGACCCTTATTTATGAGAAATATTTGCGATCTAACTTTTTTTTTTTTTTATTACAAAAAATGTTCAGTAGAAAATGTCATGAAGCCATTTCTGACCTTAGGGAGAAAATGCGCAGACATCCATGGAAATAATAATAATAATAATAATAATAATAATAATAATAATAATAATAATAATAATAATAATAATAAACGTAATTGGAGAACCATGATCACCTTATGCCCTGAAAGGACCTAGTATTAAAATAATAATCAAAATCTATAATTAAAATGTTCAGCAAGATCTATATTTGTATTTCATAGCATTTGCTAATGCACGACACAAAGATCCACTTAAATTGCTAGAAGAGCTTGATTTACAATTGAAAGATATTCCAATAATCCGTAACCTCAGTTGGGGGCAAACAGCCGTCAGGCGAATAAAGAAAGTAGGTTCAACGAATTGTCAAAAATATAAAGAAGATTAAGACAACGATATATCCATCTTCAGAACTTCATGCCGAATACATGTTAATATTTTGGGATTTAACCGTCATGTAAGGATTTAGTGATCTCGCCTATAATGAAGCCGCGTGACTCTAGAATCAACATATTCTTTTTAACAAGATCAAATCATTTTACATGTTAATATTTGGGGTTTTAATTACTATTCCATAAGGATTTAGTAATTTCTCCTATAACGAATCTGTGTGACTCTTGAATCAACGTATTCTTTTTCACAACATCAAATCATTTTTGTAAGCGAGAAACACTAGCCTAAATTTATCTACTTAACCAGGGTTATACTAGAATTTGCAAACTCTTTGACTGACATTCTTAATTCAAGAAAGTGTAATTCTTTCTACTTCAGTTACTCATTTAAAGGCGCTTTTCTTTATCCAATTTCTTCTTGGGTTAGGATATTTGAAAAAAAAATTCTTCAATTTAGCAACACCAATTTTTTTTTCTCATTTTGTTTAAGCAAAAACCCTTTCAGACAAAACTGTCATCGAAAATATATGAAAATATCATTAATAAAAAAGCAGAAATAATTCTAATTTGTATGTAAGAAAACGATTTAAAATTATTCAATTATATCTATTATAAATTATTATAGAAGACTATCAATTATGTCTATTGGCAATTATATCTATTATAAATTATTATAGAAGACTATCAATTATGTCTATTGGCAATTATATCTATTATAAATTATTATAGGAGACTATCAATTATGTCTATTGGCAATTATATCTATTATAAATTATTATAGAAGACTATCAATTATGTCTATTGGCAATTATATCTATTATAAATTATTATAGAAGACTATCAATTATGTCTATTGGCAATTATATCCATTATAAATTATTATAGAAGACTATCAATTATGTCTATTGACAATTATATCTATTATAAATTATTATAGAAGACTATCAATTATGTATATTGGCAATTATATCTATTATAAATTATTATAGAAGACTATCAATTATGTCTATTGGCAATTATATCTATTATAAATTATTATAGAAGACTATCAATTATGTCTATTGGCAATTATATCCATTATAAATTATTATAGAAGACTATCAATTATGTCTATTGGCAATTATATCTATTATAAATTATTATAGAAGACTATCAATTATGTCTATTGGCAATTATATCTATTATAAATTATTATAGCGGAATTATTCGCTTATTGAATGTACTGCTAATTAGAAGGTCTTAATGCTTACTTTCCTTTCAAAATTCCTGTCAACAAACGAAATTTGTTGATGTGACCAAAATTGGTGTAATTGGATAAACTTTTGCTCTTTCGGTTCCAGCTCAAAGTTTATATTTTGTGACTGCATAAAAAGTTAAGATGACAAACCAGAACTTGTCCTGAATTAGGCTTCCTTATGTTTAGTCCTCTTTAACACCAAACTCCACCCATTCATCTTCATCATTCTTTATACCATGTTGACCGCCAGCTTTAGTACAGTTCATTAGGTACATATACTGGTCTATTTGCATCCACTTCTCTAGCAGCTGACAGTGCAGTTAGCTATCCCCATTACGCCATCTGGTGTAGACAGGCAAGTCATCCAGCCAATGACCTGCTCTCTATTGTTGTCTATCTTCCAGCCATGCCTATCACAAGTGAAAGACTTCTACATATTTAAAAAAAAAAGCAATTAACAACTTTCTTCTAGTACTTTCTAGACAAGCGATTAATGACTTATAAGTAATTTTGAGTTTTATTGTATTATTTAAGATTAGCACTATATTTTCATGTAAGATCTTGCAATATTGAAACAAATTTGGATTGATTTGACAGCTTCGGGGACTTATTTTAAAGAAAAGTAAATATTTGGTAAATCAACATATTTCTTATTTCAGAGGTTTGCGCAGAGTTAAGTAAATGAAGATTATCTTATGAAACTCATAAAACAATCTTTACAAAATAAACAATTATTAATTAATGAATAAATTCTGGAAATTTCAATTTGAAATTTCCAGAATTTATTTTATTGAAATTTCTTGTTTATTCATAGATTTATTTTAAAACCTTCATCTTCAATAGATTTAAAAAAAAAATCTGGGTTTAGCTTAAAAGTATTCAAATTACCCACTCGATTGTAAAGAGATTGTTTATACCAAGAGAAAAGGATATACTATAATAAAAGAAATTAACCTATATGTTCATTTAAATGAAGCTTTTATTTTTTTTTCCAACTCATAACGTTAATAGACATCTTGACGAGCTAATATAGTTGACGCCTACTACTGAGGAATGATTTCATTCCTCACTGGGTACCCCATATTTTTGACTTTGTTCCTAAACTAAGTTAGTCTTAGTAGATAAAAAGTCCGGCTACATTCCGTTTATACAGATTAGTCCCATGTATAGCGTACATATTTTATGACTGTTTGAAAAGATAAGATGACAAACCAGAATTTGACTTGAATGGGCTTCCATATGTTCCATCCTCTTCACATAAGTCTCCATCAATTCATATTCATCATAGTCAAATTATATTCCTTCTGCTAGACTTGTTACCATTCCAAAGCAAATTAGCCCAGTCAATCCTGGTGCAAAAATAATGACGTTTTCTCAAATATGTGAGAAAACGACATTATTTTTGCACCACCCTAATATTTAGCCATAGCTTTGTGTAGAAGTGGTGAGTTCATACCTTTAACAAGGTTATTTTTGCGAAAGTTAACGTAACGAACTCGGACGGAATTCGAACTCGAAT
>OZ010572.1:85554435-85561935 GCA_963932145.1 Acanthosepion lycidas | reverse complement strand
TTATAACATCACATCTTAACTCGTTTATAAAACAATTTTGAACTTTCTGTTACATTTTGGAGAAAGAACGATCGTATCGGGAACATTTTACGACAGGAAACATTCATTTCGCGAGATCAGTGGCAACATAAAGGCTTACAATTTTAGCTATTTCTATGGATTCTTTTTACGACTGCAATCAAACAGAAAAAAAAGAATCTCTCTCTCTCTCTCTCTCTCTCTCTATATATATATATATATATATATATATATATATATATATATATATATATATATATATATATATATATATTTCAATGGTACAATATGATATAAATTTCTATATATCAGAACAATGTTAGGCAACTGAATGACAAAGTGTAGAAAAATGTGTAATGCGTTTCATCCTTTAGGATTTTATCGGATAAAAGTAATGTTTTTGTTGATGAAATTACATATATAATTCTAGGAAAGGGCGTAAAAGTCTCATTTTCGTTTTCTTTTGTCCCAGGATGCATTAGAAATAAACCGTGTCTCCATCGCCTCTGGGGGGAGGACTTTTCTGTCCCCTGTGAAATTTTTGTTGCATCGAAAACAACACAGAATAGAATGTCCTAATATCACTTGAGTGCACACATGATTATCTAATGTCTCTATCAAACCAACAGATAAAGACCTCTTCTCAAATATATGTTTTTCCCAAACTTTTACAGGAGTTTTACACATACGTACTTTTAAGGACAGCTCTACAATCGCATCTTCATTGAAACTTTTATATTATTTTTGTTTAGTTTCTTTTCTCAAGCAATAAGGATTACGGTCACATCACGTGTTTTCGTAAGATCATCGAAATTAAACAACGTAGAGCCCGGTCAGTAGCTAGAAGAGTGACCGCTTGAGATTACCAAGTTCAGTAAGATTGGATGTAACTGTACCGAATTGGAGATCGAAGAGTTCCCGTCCTAGTTAAGATCGTTTATATTCATTTAAGTGCAAATACCGTTAGAAAACGTATGAATTCATCTCTTCTCCCCAACTATGGGTTAAATAGTTAAATCTCCCAAATATTCCTAAAATCTAAAATACTTTCTGACTTTGCCTAAACTGCAAAAATTTGATAAGCGGTAAAAACAAATCAATCAGTTAATCAATCTCAAGCAATAAAAAATATTGTCAACTGTACGTGTTTGTTTGTATATTCATTCTTACTTTTTTTATGTAAAGCATGTCCAATGCATTTACTATACTTTTTTTAATCGTTTCACAATCCACTAAGACGCAAGAGATTGATGCAATTGAATGAAAATAAAAATTTCAGGCAGACAGTTATGTGCTATGCGTGATACACGCATAGGCGGTAATGTATCTTTCGATGCATTACTGACGAGGCAGATTTTTCCCACAGTAGGTTGCCATTTACTTTCTGCAGTACACCAGTTGCCAGCCAAGGTTAAAGAACCCGGCCTGTCTTGCTATTTACCTCTAGATGGTTTCTGCAATAGACAAGTTGCCAGCCAAGTTTACAGAACCCGGCCTGTCCTGCTATTTACCCATAGCTGGTTTCTGTAATAGACCAGTTGCCAGCCAAGGTTGCAGAACACGGCCTTTCCTCCTACTTACCCGTAGCAGATTTCTGCAGTAGACCAGTCGCCAGCGAAGGTTACAGAAACCGGTCTGTCCTGCTATTTACCCATAGCTGGTTTCTGCAGTAGACCAGTTGCCAGCCAGTGTTACAGAACCCGGCCTGTCCTGCTATTTATCCATAGCTGGTTTCTGCAGTAGACCAGTTGACAACCAAGGTTACAGAACCGACCACTCCTGCTATTTACCCATAGCTGGTTTCTGCAGTAGACCAGTTGACAGCCAAGTTCACAGAACCCGGCTTGTCCTGCTATTTACCCATAGCTGGTTTCTGCAGTAGACGAGTAGCCAGCCAAGGTTACAGAACCTGGCCTGTCCTGCTACTTACCCATAGCTGGTTTCTGCAGTAGTCCAGTTGACAGCCAAGGTTACAGAACCCAACCACTCCTGCTACTTACCCATAGCTGCTTTCTGCAGTAGACCAGTTTCCGGCCAAGTTACAGAACCCGGCCTGTCCTACTATTCACCCATAGCTGGTTTCTGCTGTAGACCAGTTACCAGCCAAGGTTAAATAAACCGGCCTGTCCTGCTATTAACTCATAGCTGGTTTCTGCAGTAGACCAGTTGAGAGCCAAGGTTACAGAAACCGGCCTGTCCTGCTACTTACCCATAGCAGGTTTCTGCAGTAGACCAATTGCCAGCCAAGGTTACAGAAACCGGCCTGTCCTGCTATTTACCCATAGCTGGTTTCTGCAGTAGACCAGTTGTCAGCCAAGCTTACAGAATCCAACCTGTGCTGCTATTTACCCATAGCTGGAGTAAGAAGAAGAGGATTCATAACTTTCCCAAGGGTATTAGCACGTAATTGATTATAATGGATTCAAATGGAATTCGATCTCGGCTTTCGGATTTCTCAATTCGAACCGCTATTCATTAATCCACCGTGCATTCACTTTACTGAAGAGAAATGGCAACCAAAATAAATCGATTCAAGGAGACAGAAAATGAAGATTGGTGTTGCATTTCAATTTTTGCTTATCGTTGTTGAGAGCAAAGTGAGAGGCTGGAAAAGAGATTCACATGCGAGAATGCGAGAGAGAAGAAATTATTAGTACACTTAGCAATTCCAACAGTAAACTGTGACCTAACTACCAAACTTTTCTTCTTCTTTTTCTTCTTCTTCTTCTTTCCCTGTCCCTCTAGAATTTAATGATCACGGCTCTCCACAAGTTTCCATCCTTTGTAGCTCTTAATAGATTTTGATTTTTTGTAACATCCCTTAATCCTTGTTCCGGCATCCACTTACTTAAGCTTGTTACGTTGCTTAAGCGTTCTTTTCCTCTGCCTCCGTCAAACTGTCATGTGAGTATAAAATTTTTCAACCCATCTTTAAATGCTCTAGAAATTTCAACTGTGTCTTTCTGATGTTAAGTATTTGTGTCCTTTTTGTTTCCATTTTCTCTAAACTTCGCCGTTGATTCCATGTGCAAAAATGAAAGAAGGAAAGGAGAGAGACCTGATAGAAAATGAATGAATAGAAGAGAGAAAGAAAGAAAGAAAGAAGGAAAGAAAGAAGGAAAGAAAGTGATTAACCAAACGTGTATAATGAATGAATGCAGGAAAGGAGGAAAGAGAGATTACGAAAAGTATATTATGAAAGAAAGAAAGAAAGAAGGGGAGCATGAAAAAGTGTAGAATGAAAGGAAAAAAAAGAAAGAAATCGAGATATCTGACGAAAAGTGTATAATGACAGAAGGAAAGAAGAGAGGTATGAAAAAGGGTAGAATAAAAGAAGGAAGATATGACAAAAAGTGTAGAATTAAAGAAAGAAAGATATGACAATAAGTGTAGAATGAAGGAAAGACAGATATGACAAAATGTGTAGAATGAAGGAAAGACAGATATGACAAAATGTGTAGAATGAAGGAAAGACAGATATGACAAAATGTGTAGAATGAAGGAAAGACAGATATGACAAAATGTGTAGAATGAAGGAAAGACAGATATGACAAAATGTGTAGAATGAAGGAAAGACAGATATGACAAAATGTGTAGAATGAAGGAAAGAAAGATATGACAAAATGTGTAGAATGAAGGAAAGAAAGATATGACAAAATGTGTAGAATGAAGGAAAGAAAGATATGACAATAAGTGTAGAATGAAGGAAAGAAAGATATGATAAAATGTGTAGAATGAAGGAAAGAAAGATATGAAAAAATGTGTAGAATGAAGGAAAGAAAGATATGAAAAAATGTGTAGAATGAAGGAAAGAAAGATATGACAAAAAGTGTAGAATGAAGGAAAGAAAGATATGACAAAATGTGTAGAATGAATGAAAGAAAGATATGAAAAAAGTGTAGAATGAATGAAAGAAAGATAGGAAAAAAGTGTAGAATGAATGAAGGAAAGATAGGAAAAAAGTGTAGAATGAAGGAAAGAAAGATATGACAAAATGTGTAGAATGAAAGAAAGAAAGATATGACAAAATGTTTAGAATGAAGGAAAGAAAGATATGTCAGAATGTGTAGAATGAAAGAAAGAAAGATATGACAAAATGTTTAGAATGAAGGAAAGAAAGATATGACAGAAAGTGTAGAATGAAGGAAAGAAAGATAGGAAAAAAGTGTAGAATGAAGGAAAGAAAGATATGACAAAATGTGTAGAATGAAGGAAAGAAAGATATGACAAAATGTGTAGAATGAAAGAAAGAAAGATATGACAAAATGTGTAGAATGAATGAAAGAAAGATATGAATGAAAGTGTAGAATGAAGGAAAGAAAGATATGATAAAATGTGTAGAATGAAAGAAAGAAAGATATGACAAAATGTGTAGAATGAAGGAAAGAAAGATATGTCAGAATGTGTAGAATGAAGGAAAGAAAGATATGACAAAATGTGTAGAATGAAGGAAAGAGGGAAAGAAAAGAGACATGACAAAATGTATAGAAGAAAGATAGAAAGAAGAGAGGTATGACAAAAGTATAGATTGAAAAAATGAGAAAGAAAAAAGGAAAAGAAGAAAAGTTTGATAAAAAGTATAAATGGATGAAATAAAGAAAAGAAAGGAAGAGCGAACGAAATAAAAAGAAAAAAATAGAAAAAGGAAGAAAGAAAAGAAAAAAATAGAAAAAGGAAGAAAGAAAAAGAAAAAAATAGAAAAATGAAGAAAGAAAAGAAAAAATAGAAAAAGGAAGAAAGAAAAGAAAAAAATAGAAAAAGGAAGAAAGAAAAGAAAAAAATAGAAAAAGGAAGAAAGAAAAGAAAAAAATAGAAAAACGAAGAAAGAAAAAGAAATGCCTAAAAGAAAGAAAGCAAACAAGTAGTGAAATAGCACATCTACTCTTGTATATCAGCACGTCTGTTCAATTTCTTAGACCTATCTTCGTATATATTTGCTGGCCAACACTCCAAATAAGCCACTCTCTGGATTGCCATTTTCTTCTGCCAAGATTCACAGCTGCCGAATTACACTAAGACCAGTCGACTAAAAGTCTAGCAATGTGCCAGCCGTTGGCACGCTGTTATTTCCTCTTCGTATGTTGTTCCCCACCACAGAGAACAGAACGAAGATGGCGGTTTGACCTCAGGGGTGACGAGAGAAGATAGCCGACCCTGCCGATCTGAACCCGGACTTTCCCCTCAAATCGATTCGCCATTCCATGTAGGCTGGCAACCTCTTGTTTAAAGTTGAGGGTTGAGGAAGAAGGAGTTGCTTTACATGCCAAAACTGTGACCAGTAATCGATTGCAAGGAGTGTATCGATTTTAGTCTGTGAAAGTTCTGTTTATAGAAACTCATGGGCATTCAAAATTGGCCTCAAAAAGAACAGAAGCAAGAACAGGGATTGTTATAATTTGGACGAAAGATTTTATAAGAATATGAATAGAATGCAAAGGTGAAGCAGTGTTTCGATTTGGGATCAATGAGAGTCTTGACAACGGAAAAAAAACATCTTCATTAACAGAAAATCATCGAAGGCTGTATAAAAAATATAAAAATATCTTTGATAATTAGAAAAAAATTTATAAGCATGTATTAAAAAATATAATTAATTAATTAATTAATTATGTCAATAATAACTGAGTTTATCAATAACGGTCAATAACGCCTTAAAAACATTTTAAATATTTAGTAAGGCTCCAAGAAGTATGTGAGATATTAAACAAGATTTGTTTCTTTTATTGCAAATATTCATTGAATTCCTGTGTTAAGTATAATCAGAGACAAGCCATAATGCTTTAAAAAATCGGGGGCATTTTAGAATAAGCATTGCAATAAGAAATAAACATTTAAAAATTCTTCCTCAAATGGTTTTATATTAAAAATTGTATATTTTTTAATTAAAATTTATAAAAGTTAATAATGTATCCAGTTTGCTGTATAAATTCATTTTACATTAATCTATATACGGAAGCCCCAAAATATGCTCATACAACGTGATTTCTTGACATTTAAAGAAATCGTTGTCTCGTCTGCTCAATCATTAGTAACAAATGATCAAACGGTGATTCGCAGCTGCTTGAAAACAGAACTTGTGAGCACTGTTTGGGCTTCTGTACAGCGATCAATTTACAACGGAAAATGAACGCCCTATTAACCTTTCTAAAATTTTATAAAAGAAAAAACATATTGTTGATCTGGAATGCTAAGCTATAACAATATGAACAAATTGAAAAAGAAAATAATGAGTTCTGCTTATTCTAGAATGTCCATGCCAAAAGCTTATTAATTAGTAACAAAACAATTTAATCCATCTAAAAGTACACGTAACATATAAAACGAACACTAAATTTCGAATACATCGGAAATACAAAGTTGATGTTTTTTTTGTTTTGTTTTGTTTTTTTTTAAAAGATCCTGGGTCCAAATGGTGTAGATTTGGCCTTCTAACACAGAGATTCCCAATCTTTTTTTACATCATCACCCACTTTCGCATACAAAAATTTCCCACCCCTCTGTATAGTAAATACTCAAGAGCAAAGGATGGTGGGTAAATTATGTTTTGGCAGTCATTTTTCCTGTCTCGAAAAGAGGATATCGAGTTAAAATTTTATTGAAATTTTAATCATCACAAATTTATAGATGCGTATTATATATAGGGATAGATTCTTAATTTTTGGGATCATTTGTTAAGCTACGTATTATTTATGGGTGCGTATTATTTTCGAGAAATTTCGGTAACAATCTATTATTGGTAATTATCTATTATAGGTAATAATGTATTATTGGTACCTTGTGACAAACAAACTCATTATAGAAGTGATGTGCTAATCATTTCTCAAAGATAAAATATATATTTATAATGATTTAACCTAAGTCTTGTGAATTAAATTACTTATGTAAAACTGTCCAGAAATCGACACTGGTTGTACGAAGTCGCAAGTCATTCCGACCGAGCATTTGGACATACCTCAAAACTATTTATCAAGCCAAAGTTTTCACTCTCTCCCAGAAACAGTAACAAATGTCTCCGCTCAGAATAGCTGCAGTATAAACAACAGGTTGGCTCTGTGATTCTTGAAAAACACAAACATTCCTGAGTAGCGTCTGCAACAGGGATTAGCTAGCCAGTATAGCAGATAGGTAGACCCGGATACGAGTGTCTTGGCTATACCGATGGATGGTCGGCTCTTGATTGATTCGTTTTCAACCCTTTGCAGGTTTTGCCACAAAATATTTTTAGAATGAAAGAACTGTTTTTGAGAGAATGATGATTTAGTGGTACAAGTTGCAATAATTAAACCATATCTTCGGGAGAAGCGGTGAAATCATAACTTTTTCAAGAGTATTAGCGCGTAAGTGAATATAACGAACTCGACTGGATTTAGAACTCGGTTCTATGATTAACAATTCCGAGACATTACCGATTAGACCACCCCATGTCCAATATTACAGAAGCTGGTTTGAATAGTCTAGCACATGGTTAAATTTATTTGTTAT
>OZ010572.1:85546935-85549435 GCA_963932145.1 Acanthosepion lycidas | reverse complement strand
TATGTGAAAGAGAATGAGAGAGCGTACTTACATGTTTGGAAATATCTTAGGCTTGTGCAAAAGCTTATGACAAAATTGGCAAATATATAGAGTGAACGTAGCAGAAAAATATTTTCTCAAATAAAAAGTTCTCATATACAACTAAGATTTATTAATATACATACATACATATATATATATACATATATATATATATATATATATATATATATATATATATATATATTCATATATATATATATATATATATATATATATATATATATAGTAGAAAAATATTTTCTCAAATAAATATATATATATATTCATATTCATATATATATATATATATATATATATATATATATATATATATGAATGTAGCAGAAAAATATTTTCTCAAATAAAAAAGTTTGCATATACAACTTAGATTTATTAATATATATATATATATATATATATATATATATATATATATACCAGAAAAATATTTTCTCAAATAAATATATATATATATTCATATTCATATATATATATATATAGCAGAAAATATTTTCTCAAATAAAAAGTTTGCATATACAACTTAGATTTATTAATACATATATATATATATATATTCATATTCATATATATATATATATATATATATATATATATATATATTCATATTCATATTCATATATATATATATATATATATATATATATATATATATATATATATATATATATATTCATATTCATATATATATATATATATATATATATATATATATATATATATATATATATATATATATATATGAGAGGGAGAGTGTGTGTGTGTGTTCCGTTATATTGATGAATTGGCTCTTTTCTTAGCTTGTACGTTTGAGTTTCTTTGCAGTTTCAGTGGACACCTATATGAATGTAGAGATGCATATTTACCAATATTTAACGAGGCACTTATTGGTTAGACCAATGGTTCTGATGCTGAATATCAGATTTCCTTTACAAATTATGACTTATAGCCATCTTGCTCTTAAAGCTGCCATTTCTTTTTCACAACCCGCCTTCGAACGGACGCAGCCTCCTTTCCGTTAATCATATCAGATAGTTCTACATTTTATCCATGCAAATAATTTCACCTTTTTGACTTCGATATACAAGGGATAGAATATGTTACCTGACGAATTCTCTATGATTCTTGTTTTTCGATGCTGTCAACTTGAAAAGCAGGTTTGGATTTTAGAGAGCTTAAGATCATTTTCCTCTAAAATTGAAACATTTTTATAAGACTATTTATTAGGCACTTATCGGAGAGCAGCATTTAGTTATCTAGTCTTGAAATCCTGTTCTAGAGAGGTCAATCGTCACTAATTGCGCCATGAATGTTGTATTATAGTCCATTAGATTACATTTGGGCAATCCGAGGTGGTGTAATGGCTAGCAATTTAGTCTCGCAAGATCAATCAGGAATGGTTGGTTGGTTGGTTGGTTGGTTTGGTTTTATGGCATATCAACCAAATCAAGAATGAATACTGAATTCGATCCACACTGGGTGATCGACACTTTCAGCCTTGTGCTCCGCTTAGAAAATAGTTTTCCTCATTGGCTGCTCACGCTTTCGGCCTTGTCCCACTTGTAAGCCATGCTTCGAATTTCATAGGGGCACTTACTTCAAGGTGCTGTAATGGTTAGCAATCACGAGTGAATAGTGAGTTCAATCGTCACTGGCTGCCCCATACGTTCGGCATTGTTCTATGCTACACTTTGAAGACCACCATTAGATTAAATTTATCTTTATGTTATCTATAACATTTTTCTGTATTAAAACGAGAATGGAACAGTAGGTCTTCTTGATAAGAAGGATCCAGGGAGAATGTTAGTCACTTTTCATTAAAATACACTTTTACAAACTGGCAGTAACCAAGACAGGAACGTTATTATGACAGTTTATTTACAGATAATAAAAGCAGATACATTTTTTTTAAAATCAGTTTCACCCCAAGCAAGGCATTAAAGCCACTAAGACATAATGGGTTAGAACAGAAACATTAATAATCAGCGGAGAGAGAAAAGTGTAACAAGAGGACAGTAGATAGCGATTGATATTGCATTTACCGTTTTGGAGATTAAATTTGGCTGGAAAGCATGGAGCCGGGAGGGAGTGTAACTAGAAAGAATTGCGAGAAAATAAATAACATAGAATTTTCGTTTGCATCTAGCCAGCTCAACTATAAATTGATAAGATTTCGACGTTAGTCTAGACTAGCGTCGAGATGTCACCACGTTTTTTTTTTGTTTTTTTTTTTTAAATCTCTAGGTTCCATGGCGAATAGTTCATCCGAACAATTAATATGTATTTACAGAAAAGACACAAGGAGGCAACCTACGACGGTGGGAAAGTGACTGAAGCCGAGTATGCTTATTTTTAGCATAATCCGTTCATATTCACGGATATTTTTCCGTGTATTACAGTCAAATGATGACAGAACTGCACTGTAATAGTGAAAATCACTTTTATTTCTCATCTCTTTCTG
>OZ010572.1:85516935-85541935 GCA_963932145.1 Acanthosepion lycidas | reverse complement strand
AGACTGTTCCTATGAATTTCATTGCTTATTGTCCGTTTAGTGACACAGATTCCTGGTGAAAGCAAATCATCCTGCAATACTTGGATTTGACGCACTAATTTCCTTGAAGATCTTGCAGAAATCTTCCCCGAAGCACCTGTTCTTCTTTTGTTCTCATGAGTTTTTATACCTTGCCATGAATAAAATAATAGTAGTAAATAGAATATTCGGGTTGCCTGAGATTTTCCTGTAACTTTTACCTTCTTTCCATAGGTTATCAATCAGTTCTTTTTGCGAATTTGTCATTTCTTTACATATTGCCATGATGAAAAACTTAATACACGAATATCAATTAAAGAATGTTCTCTTTGCTTTTTAGAAAACAAAAATAACTACTGATAACATTACAGTAACATTCTAGAATATGCCATTTGAAAAATCTATATAACTATTTAAGCAATTTTAAAGTTTCAAAATCTGAAATTTGCATCATACGAATACTTTTTCAAACACTAAAATCGATAAATGGGATTTATTTCTAGTAAATAAAACTTTTTTCTATTTTCTATGCATATTTAGTTGTGTACAGTTAATTGTATGAAAAGATGATTATTCACTAGTTGGAAATACAATAAATTAAAGATTTCTATGTGTACAGATATTTGCTTCCCTCCACTGTATATATATATATATATATATATATATATATATATATATAGAGAGAGAGAGAGAGAGAGAGACAGAGACAGAGAGAGATAGAGAGAGAGATGCACGGAACTTGATTGTTTCATCTGAGGAGTTTTCAGATTTGTGTGTGTGTGTGTGTGTGTGAAAATTAAACCAAACGCATAGGTTTATAGGGCCATATTCCTAATTGCGCGTGGTGGGGTTGAATTGAAAGATTCGAACACACAAATGCACACACATTCATATATATATTTATATATATTTATATATATATTAGTAATATATATATATATATATATATATATATATATATATATATATATATATATATATATAAGGAAAATACGCACACATACTCACAGATGCATTCCTCTCTCTCTATATATATATATACATATATATACTAGTTATATTTATTAAAACGAAAATAAATATGTTTGCGTAAGAATATATCTACATTTAACGTATGCAGTTACATAGACATCTATGAATATATTTTTATTTAAAAAATATTTTATTTAAGTCAATAATGTTTTGGAAACTTAAAAAAACTAAGAATGTCAGCAGCCTTACATTTCAATCTACAGCAAAATTCATTTTTTCCACAATGTAAAGAATTGACTCAAAATTGTAAAGAACCGTTTTTTTTTATTTCTTTCATTTCCCCATCATTCAACACAATAATATTTATTTTGTCTATTGAACTGACTGACATTCACACGAATAGATTCTTCGTATTTCAATAAAAATGAAAAAAAAGGGAGCCGATTCCCCCAAAAAGCCAGAAAATAAAGGATGAAAGGGGAAGGTACATGGTAATAATGGCTTGTCTAATTAACTTTCTATACATAAACAACAGCCACTGGACAATTAGAAAGAGAGATGAGTAGGTGTTTGCTTTCACAATGATTTATATATGCTTATATACATATATATATATATATATATATATATATATATATATATATATATATATATATATATATATATATATATATATATATACACATTAAAACATCCATGTATAAACGTGCATTTATATATCTATGTGCGTGCTTGTGCATTTCATTATGGAACTGTTTCAAGCGCGCCTTTTGTTAATATATATATATATATATATATATATATATATATATATATATATATATAGGTTCATATGTATTTTTGCCTCTGTATGCATCTGTGTGTGAGATAATTTTGATTATTATCATTCTTTACTGGCAGGAATACCAATCCAATGAACACTCATGCAGAAAGTGTGAGGGAGAGAGAGAGAAAGAGAGAGAGAGAGAGAGACTGATGTAATGAACATATCTAATTGCAAATGTCTGGTTGTTGTATCTGTCATTTATTCCTAGCTAATCCTTGCTTTTCAGGGAAAGACGAATGCTCCAGAATACGTTTCCATAATGCATGCGATTGTGATAAATGAACCAAGAAGTCGGAACTGAGGTGCACATTAATTAGCATTCTGGTCCCACTACTCAATGACATACGTTTTATTTCTATTCTAAACTGAATACTACCTACTAGCGTAAATTCGTTACTCGAATAATATTAATCTCTTTCAGCATTACTGTATTTCGCTGCTTATAGGACACGCCGATGCATGATGAGCCTCTTCCCTCAAATTTTGAAGGAAGAAATCGGGAAAAAAGTGTTTTCCTTGTACTTCATAGAGTATACCCAATTTTAACCACTGAATAGCATATTTCAGCATGAAAACCTAACTAACCAGGACAAATTCATCACAGTCCGAAAAGAAGCGAATGTACGCAGCTTGTGCTAACGGAAGCGTAATATACATAGATATTGCTAATAAAGTGTCTACTATAAACGAGGCTCTTTGTGACCAGTAAAAATTAAGAAATAAAAGAACGAAGAAAGAAAGAAACGAGGGAAGCAAGAAAGTTGGTTACTTAAGCAGTTGTTATTGCAGTAGGAATTACGTTTCCTGTCCATATCCCAGTATCTCAACTGCATAAATTAAATGCTAGTTTAATTTTGTAACACAAGACTTGTTTTACTTTCAAGGGCTCAGAATTGGATGTTATTGGGGAGCTGACATTGGCTCCACACCCCAACATTATAACTCCCGTCACTATCCTTCGATTTATGGGACGCAGTAAGATTTTTGGAGATGTTTGATAGGAAAAACATGCAACAAATTACGGTATGACTAAAATTGACAGCCCCTAACGCTTATCATTAACATGTTTCGTTTAAGCTATTACTATGGCCTTGTACCAGATTTCCCTAATAACCACAAATATAATGAAACGAACTTGTGTCCTTGTCTGAATTTTATTTGACGAAAAGTTGCGATACGCAAGTTGCGAATGGTGACACCATTAGTTTTCTCGCCAACAGAACTACATTTCGAATCTAATCTCTGTCGGTTATTAAAATCCTCTTCATATTGTCCTAGGAAGACGTTTTCAGTGTGTAACACCGTGGGGAATGTGTACTACGGCTGGTTCAAAATTGTTGAGTAAGACTTGATAGATGAAGCTATTTTGGAAGCCGTCAATGGTTGCGCTAATCGGCCGAGAGTTCTCTCAACATTGGCTAGCAGCCTGCCATGAGATAAAACCGCTCTTTTCACAAAAAACCTTGCTACTCGCTGGGTCGTGTCAGCCAAACAAAAATACAAATCTGTCGCAGGCGAAGAGAGCGTATTTTTTTAAAGACTGAGGAATTGTCTCATAAAAATGAATTCTGACCATTCAACGCTTCGTCGCCATTTGTAATAATTTAAGAAAACACCGCGATTTGGGAAATAACTTTTTTATTTGATCTAAACAAACCTTAAATGAAAAATGGACATTTGAACTTTGATGAACGCATTTTTAGAGAGGTTAATGAATAGATTTCGCTTTTTTTTTTTAGCGGCATATCAACACCTGTATTGGATATTTAACGCTGAAATCTAAAGATTTTTTTACTGAATATTATGGCTTCAACTACATATATTTTGACAATTTTATAATTTCAACTACAGACATATTGATGGTTGGACGGTTGTGTTTGTTTAGCGACAGATAATCGGCCGTTTGTTATTTCATCCCATAATTTAAATATTTTGTACACAATTTTATGCCTTCAACTATAGATACTTTGTACATAATTTTATACATTCAGGCTAAACGTATATTTTACAGATATTTAGTTTGTAGATGATCTATTGTTGGTCTTATATGCTGGAACATTATGTAGATAATTTCAATATTTTCAAATAGTTTTCTCATTTTTGTTTTCCCTGTAGCATTTATGTCTTAGTGAGTACATTCAGTTAAAATGGGTGTGATGACAAATTACGTTATTGTAGACTTTAAGACTTTATTCAACTGAGTTCGCGTACAGTGTCCTTTTATAGTCCCAATAAACAGAAATAATTCTCTCTTCAGATTAAAGGTATGTTTTTTTTTAGATATATAGTTTATAACTGATAGAATGTATTGTTAGTAATTTAACTATAACAATGTATTTTTTATACTTTCTTAGTGTTTTGAATTTTGGTGGTGGGGAGTTAATATTTACTCAATGGTGGAACCCTAACAGGTGCTGACACTCCGGATCTGGGTGAACCTAGCGACAACAGCAAATAAGAGGCGGCCCCACGCTCCCCAAAACCTTCAATCTTCCGATCAGGCCTTTGTGCCGGATGTAGTTTATCGTCATTGGTGGGGGTCTTAACCATATGTAAAGATCAGTCTGCGTATTTTGCAGCCCCAGACGACAGGTTAATGACTAGAGATTAAAAATATTTGACATCTGTATAAAGAAAAGTAGAAAATGGTTTAGTGGAAGCGAAAAGTTACGACAAATTAACGTCCAATCAAGAAAAGTTTGGTTGGTTGTTTGATGTGATTATCTTGATTTACTACCAAGCGATGTTACAGGGGAAAGGACAAGTATTGACAACTTTGCAGTAAAAGGGTTCAGGTGTAAAAACCCAGACTGTACCCGTGACATATGTTAGGCTTGGCCAGTTTATAACCCCGAGTATAAAATTAGATAGTTTAGAATATACACCCTTAGCCAGAATATACCCTTCTTATTCATTGTTATAAAATGTATTAGGTTGGTGCAAAAATAATGACGTAATAATGTCGTTTTTTGACTTTAAAAATACGTCAAAAAACGACATTATTACGTCATTATTTTCGCACCAACCTAATATATTATTGTTTCCACGGATAATAAGCCTGTCTGCCGGCCGTAGAGAACTCTTGTCTCCACTCTACTGCCGTTACTTTCAATCTGGTTGTTTAATTTATCTTATTCGTGTGTAGTTTAAATTAGGATATTTTACAACTGTGAAATAATAATCTAACCCTAATCATACCCCCCTGTTTTTATTCATGAATATACGCGGGTATATTCTGGAACAGGATATATTCTAGGAGATCGGTATATTCTGAGGAATAATCTGGGCTGCTACTCTAGTGTGATCAATCGAAAAGACGTGGTTTTTGATCTTGATTATAATGGACGGCTCCATAAAGCAAAAAAAAAAAAAAAAAAAAAAAAATGACAAAGGAAATGTTAAAAAAAAAAAAATCACATCCGTCTTATTGGATATTTATTCTTTTGGTTATCACGAACAGACAGGAAGCGTTGGAAAAAGAGACTATCAAAGTTTTTCTTTCATCTTTATAATGGGCAGAACGACCACAAATATATAATTATATCCGTTTGGCATAAACAAGAAGCGTTTACAAAAATTAAAACAATTTCTTCAATATAGTCTTCACTCAAATCCGCTTTATATAAACATTTCTTATTGCTATAAACGGTATACTTTTTTGAATAGATGCGCATGAGCTTTTTTTTAAACTAATTTATTTGATTTGTATTTTTCATGGCTTATCAAACCTTTGTAGGTTATTTAAAGCTGAAACATTTTGGATTGTAATTTTTTACTAGTGGATATGATGTTAAGCGTTTTTTAGAATAATAATGATTTTCCAGATACAAGTTTTGCTATTTAACCCATAGCTGGAGAGAGAAGGGAGGGATTCATCCCAAGGGCTTTTGTGTGCAAATGAATGGTACAAACTTGTCTGGAATTCGAGCTCAGATTTCTGATTTTTTCATTTCGAGCTACTATCCATTACACCTGTTGCACATCCAAACAGGAGAAGGAGAGAAAGAGAGAGAGAGAGAAAACATAATTTCTTCTTTAAATCATCCAATTGTACTTCATGTGCTTCAAGATTCTGTTCAAAATGACTTTGAATTTTGTGAGAATAATAATGATTATTCTAGACAGACCTCCTCTTAACCGACAGCTGTGAGTTTCAGTGAAATCACACACACACATGCACACGCACACAAAATATATATAAAGAAAGAACATTAAGATATATAATAATCCGTTGATATTTTTATTTTTACAAAACAGTGCTTAATGTAAATTTACAGAGCATAAATATTATAAATTAACTGATTTAAAATATGTTTTTTCGCTGCACAGTTCCAACCATGTTTCAAAAATGGAAGCTAAAAACTTTAATTTTAATTTTGTAATTAAAAACATTAGTTCCATTTCATCTTTAAGCGAATATTGGAGTAACTTATTTTTTAAATTTACTGAGTTTTAAACGCCCGCAAAAATTCATAATTCACTGTTTCCAAGGATACAGAGAAATCCAATCATTCAGACAAGGGGTAGTAGCGTGTTCATTTTTATTAACTTTTGTTGTATCAGTTATTAGTTACGTTCGAAAAAGGGGTTAAGTTTACGGAGGGTAGGGATGTATTTTTCAATGAATTTTGACATTTATTTTTTTAAATATTATTGTTAACGGCAAAAATTCTTTCGACATTTTTTCCTACTTGTATACTTAAAGATTTTGGCGGGATATTTAGGTTAGAATACGTTTTATTTAATTACAATTTTAAAATATTTTCACTTTTAATTATTAATAGACTATATTTCTTTTTAAAACAAAATATATATATCTGTAGTTTACTGCTACCAGCAAGCAGAAATATTTCTTCTCCCGATGATGGCCATTTTGGTCGAAACTAGTCGAGGAATCTAAATGAAATAATAATAATAATAAAAAAAAACGAAAGAATATTAATCTACAACCCAGTGTGTCTGAAGATTTTAACTTTTATTATTTTTTATTGTTCAAAAAATATATATATATATACTTTATCATAAGCATTAACTGTCCTCGATTTTGACTCTTCCGCTTCTGGAACTATCCACCTTTTTGCTGTACTATATATATATATATATATATATATATATATATATATATATATATATATATATATATCATCTTTTAATTGTATTCTTTATATTTGCTCTTATTCCCGTAGTGGACTACTCTACTTATTAAAGCCTTCGTCAATGTACTTCTTTAGTTCTGTTTCTTATCACACACACACACACACACACACACACACATATATATATATATATATATATATATATATATATATATATATATATATATATATATATATATATATATATATATATAATCTCGTATCGGAGAATAGGATACATAAATTTCTCTATATCAGAACAATGTTAGATAATTGAATGAGAAAATGGAAACATTTCTATGTAATGCGTTTTGACTTTTAAAAGGACAGCTCAGACGTTCCCATTTTCTTTCTTGCGGTTTTGTTTTTGTCTTTATCGCTGTTGCTTTTAAATATTCCATATTTTCATAGCAGTAAATTTGTTAGGAAAGATTAAATGTTTTCGGAATATGTGCGCAAATTTGCCGCAGAAAACACAGGCATTACTACCCTTTTTATTTATATATTTTTCACTTTAGCAAATTACTTTAAATAAAACCACATCATTACATCGAAATTATGTTCAAATCAGTTACGATGAACGACTATTTAAAAAGATGCCGCCGGTTAGAATTGCTAGCCGCGCGTCGTGATGTTGAGATCGGTGGAGAGTTGGGAGGAAGTAGATTTGAGAATAAAAACTGAGAGATTACTTTGAGATATCGACATTTAAGAGAGAATCCTTGACTTAAATACTTTTGTAATGCAAACACGAGCCGAGACCCCATTTCTCGCTACATCATTTATTTTTCACCTTTCGTTTACTTGTGAGTTTTCAATCGGGTTTTCCCAGTATTTGCTGCACACCGAAACCAACAAGAATAGAGATTCATTGCGGGTTTTTGTACGTCTGGACGGTGAACAAATGGGAGGATTCCCCTTTTTAGGCTGAAAATAATATCAAAACAGATACGACAGCTTAAGAAAGTTGCCAAGCTAGGTATTGTACAAACTATTTGAGACCGAGCTAGCTGCAAATATACAATGTGTACATTGACCTGGATAACCTGCAGGGAATTCTGAACTTATCACTTTATTTAATCTACAAGGATATAGTCCAGTTCTTGTTTTTACGGTGGAGTAATGGATAGCGGTTCGGATTGAGGAATCGGAGAGCTGAGTTCGAATTCCACTCGAATCCATTACATTCACTTACCTTGGGAATGGTATGAATGCTCTTCGTCTCCCTTCCTAGCTATGGGTAAATAGTAGGACAGAGCGGGTTGCCTTGGATGGCAACTGGTCTACCGCAGAAAGAAATGGCAACCTACTGCGACAAAAAAATCGTTAGTCATGTATTGAAAGATACATGATCGCCTAAGCGTTTATCACGCATGGTACACAACTGACTGAATATTCAGTTATTGTTCGCTTGTTTCTATTGAAGGCTACAGTACAAACGGTCCGACCGAGAGATTAAACTCAAAACTACTACGTCACCATATTTACAAACTAACTAAACCATTGTCCCGTAGGACAATTTGCTCTAGGTAACATACATCTTAAACCTAACTGCTATTCAGGTTGCAACTGCTGATGTACGACCTGTGTTTGTTTTTTGTTTTGATTGCTGTTGCAACATTCTAGCTGAGTACAACAATTATTGATACTAATAGTAAAAGTAGGTATCAGTTATCCTGCTAGGGTTTAGTTTAGATTTTGCTACTTTACAATCGGGGGTAAATATTAAACCCCGATGGTTATTCACGACTATACCCGGGTATATTCTGATAGAGGGTATATTCTAGATCAAATGAAAAAAAAAGAAAGAAAGAAAAAACAATAGTAAAATGTAAAGAAAAATAGATGAATCTTACTCGAGAATATAAACCCAGGGAACAATGAAGATATACTTTACAATGTTGTCCATCAAATACAAGGCTCAAGAACTACTTAGCGTAGAGCGTTTGTGAATGGGGTTATTGTAAATAGTAATTTATCGAAAATAGTAATTTAAAAGTAGTTGATTGTAGTAATCAAGGAAGCATCAGGAGACTGCTCCACAAATTAGAGGTTCTTGGAAGAGAAGGCATTCAAATCCATTTTTTTTTATTAATGGAATACGAAGAATATGATTTCCTTTCGTATACCTGGCATAACTGAACTTAGCTGTAAAGCTCTGAAGTAGTGACACTAATGAATGTACCTCGTCATAGAGTGTCGTGGAAATAGCGATAGATTTGCGAGAGGCTTGCGACATTTCGTCTGTGGAAAGAGTTATAGGGTCGAAAATAACTCATCCGTCCCAAGGGTGAGTAGACGATTTTGAACCTGATCAAGGCTGGTCAGTGATGATTAAGCAACTTCAGTTCAGATATGGCACCAAATACGCTATTTTTCATGTGATCTGACTCTTGTAAAGATAAACTATAGAAGAGGACTCTGACATATTCTGGAGTTGCATAAGAAACCAATCTTTATGGATCGTATATATGAGTTTCCTTTGAGATCTGATTTGGTTTGGTTGTTTTTGTTTTGCGGCATTTCAACACGTCTATGGGTCATTTAATGCCGAAATCTCGACATAAAAATTTAAACTTTATAATTAACTAGCAGTAGAGCCCGGCGTTGCCCGGGGATTTAACAGTAAGAGATAGATCAAGTATCGACTATCATACAGACTGAAAAATAAAATTGACAAAGATTATAGTTTAAGGTTGACGGACACGCATGTCTTAATTAGTTTTTTTTTTTTTTTTTTTTTTACGAATTGGTCAAACCCAAACTCGAACAAAAACATTGTTTTCAATCGTTATGAGTGTACCGATTGAATAGAATTTTATTATAAACAATTGTCTTGTAAATGGAATTTTTAAAGCATTCTGAATGTAAAAATAAAGAAAAAAGTGTGCAAGACAATAAGAAACACTACCTGCCAAAAAAAAAAAAGTGAAGTTTTGTTGAAATCGGTTGAAAAATGTAGGAAATCCGATCCCATATATAAACGAACACACACACACAAACAATCTGGGTTTTATAATAAGTATAACTAGATATGAGTTGCCCCCCTTTCATTCTCGTGATGCCTCTTAATCGTGTTTTCAAATTGATTTCGTGCAAAAACAATTGTGTTTTTTCCAATTTTTGGTGTTGTTAGAACCACCGCAACGTAATTTTACGTAGTCCTGTGAAGTTTTGTTGAAATTGGTTGTAAAATGTAGGAAATCCGATCCAATATATAAACGTACACACACACACACATACACACACACACAATCTGCGTTTTATAATAAGTAAGATTCAAGAGAATGACATTATTTCATTATTGAAATTTAATTAATTAACTTCATTTTCTTTACCAAACAATTTTACAACATAAAACGAGGAGTGAAAGGTTTTTACTCCTTACAAAAAATGAGATTAATCACAGCAAATTGTTTATTTTTATTAATTTATTTGACGATGGATCCCATGTCTTCAATTTTAATTTAAGAATTAATTGTTGGTCATTTTAATACAATAATATATTGTTGGCATTTTTTGTTATAAAAATGCATTGTTGATATTTTTATTATATATGTATTTATACTATTTCTGTATTTTTATGCTTCCTTGTGTTTTTATATTTGTTTTGGTGGGGGTCACTATTTACCAATAGCTTAGACCCTAACAGGTGCTGACACCCCGGATTAGGGTGGCTCTGGAAACAAGGAGCAATTAATAGATGACTCTACGATCTTCAAAACCTAGTTTCCCGAATGCTGTTGGTTGTAGTTTATCAGGAAAGACAGGACTATTGATCTGGAGTAAATTGAAATCTCAATAGGCGTCCAAGGAGTGTCATTAAGAATTTACCGGAATGATACTAGCTTGGTTTTGGAGGTATTGAATGTTACAAGCCAGTTTTTTTCCCCATTGATTTTTTCAGGTCAGAAAAAATATTAGATATCAGTCAAGATTTTTGGAAGGGCACCCATAAGCTGTGGTATCATCAGATTAAAGTAATGCAGATGATAATGTACATTTTACAATGAGATTAAGCCAAGGCTTTAAAATAGTTGAGATTTTCAAGACCAAAAAAGAATTAAATATATTAGGTCGGTGCAAAAATAATATCGTTTTTTGACGTTAAAAACTACGTCAAAAAACGATATTATTTTTGCACCAACCTAATAGCTGCTGAGGAAGGCGTTGAAAAAGTCTAAAAAAAAATTGCTGTCACTGAATCTCCAACGAAAAAGCACATGATGTAAAGAAAACAATGATATTAGCTGCTATTTTTTTGTCCATAAAATGAATTAGTCGTAAAGATATATACTACTATGTTGCCATTTCTTTCACGTGACTATTTAGGACCTGAGAAATCATGGCTCTTCACAGCTTTCTTTTTCTTTTTCTTTTTTGATCTGCCTGAATTGACATAATAAAAATGGCCTATTTCCGTGGAACTAAAAGAATACATAGAGAGATAACAGAAATTCCAGCTGATATGCTTAGCAGAACTATTTTTGAAATAACAGAGCGAGTTCGTCCTCTTTGTGTTGGTGACCATCTAAGGGATGTAATAATAAAATCTTAGAGAATATGTTCAAATCTTGCATGTCAATTATGTAATAAATATTTTTGATATTCTGACAATTTTGCAATCCAATATACAAATGTGTCCCATCATTATAGTACTATATATATATATATATATATATATATATATATATATATATATATATATATATATATATATATAATCGACTCTCCCGTCGAGATTCGACGTATGAGGGTCAAGCAAATCAGTTTCCAGGAAACCGACAGCCCGACACCGGCACATGAGATTTGATTATAGTGGTGAAGGCCTCGTGCAGGACCATCCACACTTTTTGGAGGGACGAATACAGAGACCTGGTGCACCGAATGCCACAATTCCCAAACGACCCTCCGCACCGAATGCCACAATTCCCAAACGACCCTCCACAGGTTTTGAATTCAGAGTTGTCCTTCTCCTAGACCAGTTGCCATCCAAGGCTATAGAACCCAGTCTGTCCTGATATTTTACCCATAGCTGGAGGGAGAAGGAGAGGATTCATACCTTTCCCAAGGGTATTAGCACGTAAGTGAATGTAATGGATTCGAGTGGAATATATATAAGTTCCGTTTAAAACGATTGATAAGGAACTGCGGTTAACTTTTATTTAACTTTTCTTGTGTTCGTATAAAAAAGTTAATCACAGTACCTTGTCAGTCGTTATTAACGTCAGTTGTATAAAAGATGGACTGCTGCACAAATACACAATTATATATAGATATATATAATGGACACTCCAGTCGGTTTCGACGCATGAGGATCTGCCAGCTTATTGATTCAGTTATGAAAGATTATGCGATAATCTTAAGTGGCATTTAAGACCCGCTAGTGATTTACAAAGGAGGCCACATATGGAGCAGCTGTGAGAATTGTGAGATGAGGTCACTGTTAGAGTGGCTGACCTTTTAGATCTTGCTCTTCCTTCTTGAAGATGATTCAGACAAGCAGATTGAAAATTGCTGAGTCCACTAAAACACATTGATCTCCATTCTACCCGCTCCAAAGCTAAGCGGTCAAGGGTGTTATGTGGTATATTATCTGCTGACAAGTTGCTTTTCAGCTTGTCTTTGTATCTTAGGCATCGGCGTCCTACATTCCTGTAGCCCTGATCTAACTGGCTGTACATTACGATCTTGGGTATCCTGTCATCAGGCATTCTCAAGACATGACCAGACATCTCATATATATTTATATATATATATATATATATATATATATATATATATATATATATATATATATATATATACACGCACACACACACATATATATATATATATATATATATATATATATATATATGTATATGAGAGGGAGATCAACAAATCTCCTTCTGACACCAAAGATGATTGAAAGCAAGGATTAGGGAAGAAGTCACCAACTTAAACAAGATCTTCCTGAAGACGAGCAGGAGATTCCAAAGTCGTATAGAGGCCGTTGTTGATGCCAATGGCGATTTTATTGAATAAATTGTCTTTGATATTTTATATATTTAAATATATCTGTTACAATAAGATGATGGTCGTGTTATTTTTATTTTTGCGTAATTTACACGAGAATTTATCCAAAGCACTCTATATATATATATATATATATATATATATATATATATATATATGAGAGGGAGATCAATCATATTGACCGGATAATTACTGAATCAAGAAATGTTCCTGTTAATATGTCCCGAAATCATCACTGTTATACAATATGTGGACTAGTATGCAAGTCATTAGTAGGACTGAAATGTCACATACGACGCAAACACGAAAACTAAATGAGGTTGTCGGATTCTTATGCGTCAACATCGATGGCAGAGTCCGTCATACATATAGGGGGTGACTGAAAAGTAACTGCCTATTTTATATACGATCAACTCTCTCACGTCTTGTAAAACATTATAGTTACACTGTAGAGTCCATCATACATAAAATAGAGAGTTACTTGTCAATCACCCTGTGTGTGTATATATATATATATATATACCACGATTATAACTGTAGAAGTCATAACATAATTTACCTCCTAGAATGCACACTATGCCAGAAACAATATGTAGGAAAATCTGAATGGCCCTTTCACTACAGAATTAACAATTATCGTAAACGAATTAAGTCGACTCCCCATGAAAAATTGTTACCTGTAGAACAACATTTCCGCCTGGAAAAACACGATTTCAAAACCCATGCCAAATTCACTATAATTGAGAGAATAGAAAAGTTCAGAGCAAATAACATTAGAAAGATTTTAGAGTCGCATGAAAATAAGTGGATACAACGTCTAAAAACAAAATATCCAGCCGGGCTAAATCACAAATTTAACAATATATAGATATAAATCAACAAATAAAAAAAACTACCCACATTTCTCACCCACACAAGGCTTACGGAGGTGTGGAGGCCTCATACTTATACACTCACCCGCACAAATATACACACTTACACACATCATACGCACTCACTCCCTAATGAGCCAAATGATAACACGCACCCACAGCAATACACACGCTTACACATATCATACTCACTTACTCCCTAAGAACCAAATAACACACACACACAAACACTAAACAGAGACACATCCCCTCACCAAGTCCAATAAAACTGTCAAACTGACCAGAGAATTCATAGCAGCATCCAGCTCTTATCTCAAACAACAACTTAAAAGAGACTGTTTGACCAACACAAGGAATGTTAAAAGATTCATGTTAAAAAGATAAAAAAATAAAAAAACAAATGAAAACTACAGACAAAAGTTCATTTTCTCCATCAAGACATTCATTTCTGTAGTTTAGTGCTAGCAGCAAGCAGAAATATTTCTCCTCCCGATGATGGCCATTTCGGCCGAAACTAGTCGAGGAATCTAAATGGAATAATAATAAAAAACGAAAGAATATTAATCTACAACCCAGTGTGTCTGAGGATTTTAATTTTTTAATTTTTATTCTTCAATATATATATATATATATATATATATATATATATATATATATATATGTGTGTGAGTGTGTGTGTGTGTGTGTGTGTGTGACTACATAGGCAGAACGTCTCAGCGCTTGGATTTTAGAATTAAACAACATTTACCACCGAGAATTTTAAATCCGGCCGCTAACATAAGCCAACTAGTGAATACATCCGGGTCATCTATAGCGGAACACGCTATAACTAGCAGGGAATGTGTTGCTGGTTTGAGTGTTGACTGTTTTTCCATTCTTGCGAAGTCACACTCCGCATATCATTTGAAGGTTCTTGAATCCATTTACATCAAATCCCGCAGGCCGTCTCTCTGTAAGCAGAGAGATTGCTTGTTGGGTTTGAATGTGATTGGACTCTAGTTCTTTCTATCATATATTTTTTCTTGCCCTCCCCATCATTGAATAGTTTTTTTGTTTTTAAGTTTATGAATAAATAATCCCAGTGTATCAAACCTGAGGAGTACTGGGACGAAACCGGTTGTTTGTTTTAGTTCTTAGTTTTCATAATTATGTCCTTTCCATTCCGCTTATTCCTTGCTATAATATATATATATATATATATATATATATATATAATAAAAAGGCATAAACGCTAATATTCCATGGTCACAATTTATTCCATTGGAATCGTAAATACGATCCAATTCATCAGACCTAATGTATATTTGGGCAACAGAATTCCTTTCATTAAATACGGCAGCAAGGAAAATATTACTAATTTTTTTCATCATCCTTGCATTTTTCCGTTTTGTAGGAATAAGGGAGTACAACAATTTTCCATAAATTTCATTGTCCCAACCGCTTACAGCGACTTCTATAGCCATGTATGTGTATGCTCGGAATGAACACTCCCATTCAAGACAACATCAGAATAAATTCCACCGTAAGTCAAAACATGAGGAAAAAATAACAACACCAGCGACAAAACACACTTGGAAGTAGCGACAGATATGGCTATATTATGGAAAACTATTGTACGCCATTATTTCTACAAAACCGATAAACATAAGGATGCTTGAAAAACTCAATAAAAATGAATTAAATCTTCCTTGTCTGCCGTATTTAATATATATATATATATATATATATATATATATAGAGAGAGAGAGAGAGATAGATAGATAGATAGATAGAGAGAGAGATATTAAGAATAAAGGCTAAATCTTAATCTAACCCCAAAGCTTAAAATATAAAATGAACTGAGAGCTTATATATTATAGATAGATTTACTTTTTGTTTTCTCATTTAAACAACCGACGACTTTGGACACTTAATTATAATAACTGGTAAGTGAGTAACACGCATATTTTAAAGACACTTTTTGCCATTGATTTAAGAAATAAGATTTTTTTGGGTGGACTCGGTTGAAAATTATAAAACCTTAAACTTAACTTTGCGTCCAGTTCTTTGCCTTCCAAGCTACTAATTCTCTAACAAATAACTATCGCTGTACTTTCATCTTTTTTATCAGAATTCTTCCACGCCTAGATTTATAATTCAAATAAAATCAAAAGAAATAATATGAATAAATAAGTCGATTCGATCATTCACACCCAATTACACCTAAAAATTCACATATACAATAAATAAATAAATAAATGAAAATAAAAAAAGAATTTTTTTAAAAAGAAAGCCACTCCAGCTGACCCAAATTTCAGTCATGGCGACCTATTTGAACATCTCAGACTGGGCTTAGAAAGCGATGAATGGAATAGACAAAGCTATAAATAAAGTTATAATTACTCTTTTAATAACAAAATGTTGTGATGACAAACTAATTTTGAAAAAAAAACAAAACAAAACAAAAAAAAAAAACGCCGAAATATGAGAATGAATTATCTGTGGCTATGAAGACAGGAAATAAACGTGTGCACATATTTTTTTGTCTATTGGCGTTCAAAATAGGATTGGCATACCGAATTCAAAGATCAATCGAGGCCGTTGCGTTTCCTTTCTCACAAATAGTTCTTGTTTTTCTTAATATAAATTTATGTCTACCCAATATAAACTAACTTCGGCGTAGTTATGCAAAAACGACAAATGTAGTGCACCTTATGAATATTGGGTTTGATCGACTACATTCAATACTATTACTTGATAAGACAACAGAAGTGTTGAAACAAAATGGCTATTTTTGTAGTGATTTTATAACATATCTATGTTATAATTTTTGAATAAATTATATATATATATATATATATATATATATATATATATATATATAGAGAGAGAGAGAGAGAGAGAGAGATTTAGAAAGAGAGAGAAAGAGATACATACAGAGTCCGGCAAAACAATGTATAAACATTTCAGTATAGGAAAATCTTGTCTTTCGTAGTTTTATTAAATTGCGATGACACTGTTTACTGTAATACGATATGTTCCCGATTTAATGCCTCCAGACTTTTATTTATGGAAGACCCTAAGGGATGTTTTGTATCGTAGAAAATCGACTACATTGGCTGCCATTGAAAGTCCAACTGCAGTAATCCCACTGGAGACTTTGACCAAAGTTGGACAAGCAGTAGGTCATCATACTAATAAATGTCTGGAAGCTAAAGGCCACCATTTTGAGCATCTCTAGTGATTGTAGAGTCCAAACATAACTTGTATTACTCTCGTGGTGTCTGAATAAATTTAGTATTACAATATCCGCTCAAGTTTTTCCTTTCTTGAAGTGTGTATTCATTTTTGGCCGTACTCTGTACACACACACACACACACACACACACACACACACACACATATATATATATATATATATATATATATATATATATATATATTAGGTTGTTCGGAAAATAATAAGAAAATGATAAATCATGTTTATCTTTTCATTCGTATAGTTTTCTAAGGCAAAAGAGAAAATAAAAATATCTACATACTGCTATTAGGTTGTTCGGAAAATAATATCTGATTTTAGAATCAGCTTTCATTCCTGGGTTAATGTATTTAAAAAGTGTTTAAATCAGTCAATATAGGAACCCTATACATTTCTTTCATCAAGTTACAATGTTATTTATGCCTTTACGATAAATTTCTAAAGGTTTAGACATCAAGAAATCTTTCAATGCAGTTTCTCCATCTTCTTTCCAATGAAATGATTTGGGCTTAAAGAATTATCAAGAGACTTGAAAGAGTAGTAGTCAGTGTACGAGAGATCAGATAAATATGGCGGTTGTGACAAAGTTTCGTATCCGAAGTTCGTGAGCTTCTGTGTTATTCTGGTAACATGTGACCAAACATTGTCACAAAGCAGAATTGAACTTTGTCGATTAACAAGTGCCGGTTGTATTTTTCTCAACTGAATGCGCATTTCTTCCAATTGCTTGCAGTAAACTTCAGAAGTGATGCGTAGGTTATATTCCAGAAAGCTTTAATGGATAGCGCCACTGGCGGACCACCAGACTGTGACCATATTCTTATACTGGTGTTATCTTGATTTCGAAAAGTCTTTTGGCGCTTTATCATGACCAAGACATTGAGCCAATCGTTTACGATTGTCATAAAGAGTCCTTTTTTTTTCAAAAGTCACTATTAGATCCCAAAATGAATCATTCGTATTTCGTAGATGCAACGTAGAACACACTTCAAAACATCGAACTCTTTGACTTTCACTGAGTTCACTTGAAACCCATTTAACGAATTACTTTATTTTACCCATTTTCTTGAGATAGTTCGATATTGTTGAAATGCTGACACCAATTATCTGATATATTTTTCTGACATTTTGACGGGGGCTTTGTTCGGCTAGCGTTTCCAGACGTCGGTTGTCAATTGCTGATAGACATCCAATACCAACTTAATCTTCAAGACACATTTATATCTCCACTGCGGAACTTTAGTAACCAGTGCCATACTGACTGACCAAAATTGGTTCCTTCAATCCCATGTTCCCTTAATGTTGGCAGCAGTTTTAGAAGCATTACCATCAATTTGTACCCCTCCCCCCAAAAAAAGGTAACGTATCTTTTCTTTTTGCATGTTCAAGATGACATGTAATATTTTAAGTTCTTAAATACACGAATAACGAAGAGGATACGTAAAAATGAGTAATAAATTTTTATGTAACTTTTATAATAATATATTTGAACACAAGAGTTTTATTCTAAAGTCGGACATTATTTTCCGAACAACATAATATATATCCTTTACTTATATTTTATTCATTGGATAAAGATATTTTATACATTACATACATATAACCTAGTAAATCATATAAGTACAGTGCCACTTACAGAAATTTATGTTTCAATCTATCATTTAATCCAAGCAGGGTGACATAAAACTCAAATTTTAAAAATGAGGAGAGTGGAATCAGATGATAAAATTAGGACGTCCTAAACTAGATATTTTTTCCGATAGAAAACTTATATACAAGTTTTAGAAGTTAATGTATTGTTAAAAATTGTCAACTGAAGTTTTACTTATGTAATTTTCTTTAAAATTAATGGCACTCTTGTTTTTAAGTAAATGATATTGGTCAACATTAATAACACTGTCGTAGATCGAGACCAAGTAGATGGAATTAGTCTTCTGCTTAATGTTCAATTTCAGCTAGAAATGGTGGAACAAGATCCTAACCTAACCAAGAGCACCGTGGATACAATATGTCCGTGCGCGCACACACACACACATTTTTCTTAGTAGCCTGGGAAAATGGCGAAAATAACTAAATACTTTCCAGGAGCACCTATTGTCATGACGCCGTACATAATTTGTGAAATTTGAACACAAGAAACATTGATTCTTGGTCCTGCGTTTTTCACTGATGCAATGAAACCAACGAAAGTTAAAGTTCTTGGGTGAATTTTCAATAACAATGAATGTTTCCACCCGCCCCCCATCCCTTGGCAGTAAAGACAGAACCCCTTTATTACCAATCGCACGGACAGATCATTTAAAAGAGGAGAATATTGCTTCCTGTCGGCATGTGAGTGAATGTTTGATTGAGTGAGTGAGTAAGGGCGTGAGTGATGAAAAACTATAGCTAAAGCTAGAGGGAGTGATATCAGCGTAGATTTCCATAGAAATATTAGGTTGGTGCAAAAATAATGACGTAATAATGTCGTTTTTTGACGTATTTTTAACGTCCAAAAACGACATTATTACGTCATTATTTTTGCACCAACCTACTATTAATAATAAGAAATATGAAAGAAAGCGGAGAGCAGACAAACAAAAAAGGCGAAAAATTTCAAGATTGAGTGAAATAGAAAGTGAAAGAGAAGGAAAACATATACGGAAAAAAAAGATTATAATAAAAGGGGATGCAAAATGAATGTGGAGAAGGGAAAAAGACAAGGAAAAAAGAGAAAGAACAAAAAAGGTAGAATATAGAAGAAGAAGAAGAAGAAGAAGAAGAAGAAGAGCAACAACAACAACAACAACTACAACAAGACAAGAGTAAAGGCGAGATAAGACTGAATAGAAAAGAAGACAAAGGAACAAGAGAAAGAAGTAGAAGAAGAAGACGAAGAAGAAGGATGACGAGGAGGCGACAATAGAGCAAATGAAAGAACAAAAGAAGAAGAAGACGGAGAAAAGAAAAGAAAAACAAGGGAAATGACAAAACAAGTGAAAGGATACTGGATTGAGAAGCAAAGGTGATAGTGGTGGTGGTGGTGGTGGTGGTGGTGGTGGTGATAGTAGAAGAAGAAGAAGAAGAGGAAGCTCTATGGATGTAGTGATATAAGCAAGTATACTTAGTTAGTCGAGATGAGAAAATTTGGGAGATAGAAATCTTACAAAGAATATGATAAAAACTATTGAGAACGTGCCAGGTAAAGACGAAAGTGTAGAAAAATATGAAGAAAACCCCGTAAAACAAAAAGGAATCAAAAAGAAAAAAAAAAAGAGGAGGGAAAGTGAATAAACAAAAGAGATAAAACTGAGAAATCCGCCGAGGAATTAATAGCAATGGAAATGAACGGGAAGGCAATAATGACGCGAAAAGGAAATCAGTGAGGGATGGAAGTGGGGCGGCACATTGATATCCTGAACGTGTTGACATCATCAAACAAAGCTTTCGACAAACTGTTAATGATCCAATGAGAACTCAATGAAGACGAAAGAATAGAAAAGAATGAACGTATACAAACTCGTACTAAAAAACGTACAAATAAACAAATTAGAAAAGAACAATGAATTAAGTTATATAAAAAAAAGTCATAATAAATGCTGAAAGCTACTAGTTCTCCACTTAAGATTATCTTCATTGCGGAAAGTGCATTAGTTTGCCTTTTGTGAGATAGGTGGCACTGCCGTCGAAAAGAATTTAGCAATTTCAAAAGGCGAGTAAAGAAAAAGAAAATGAAAACAACTAGAAGCAAAGAAAGAGGAGAAAAGTTCAAACTTAAAGGATTATTGATAAGCGTGTAAGAGAAATTAGGGTTTTGCTTTGTTTTGAAACGTTTTATTACGTGTTTTGCTATGTTTTATTGTACTTGCTTATTTTGCAATGGAGAACTTCCGCAGGAGAAATGACGAAGAGAAAATGCGCATATGCAATAAAAGCTTAAAGGAAAGAAAAGAAAATAACGAAGATACACATCAGACAATTTCTTTTGCCAGAATTCATCATGCACATTTATAAATCTATCATTCGTCCGTTCATTTAATATTGCTGCCATATCTGATCTTCTGCTCCTGCTATATATATATATATAGATTTTAAAATTTCAATGACGTGTATAATTCAAGTTTTAAAATTTCATAGACGTGTCTGTAATGTTATCGGTCCTGAGCTGGTATCTCCACTTCTGTCACTTTCCCATAGATGTGACCATTCTTCCCTCAGTCTTTTTTTATAAATATGTTTGCTCTACCTTGAGTAACCATTGGGCCTTGTATAGAATGAACATTAGTAAAATAAAAAAAAAATGAAAATAGACAGATATTAGTAGTCTACGGTAGAGATAGAGAAAGTTAGGTAAATACGTAGATATGAAAACAGATACACGAGGAGCTTGATATAAACAGAGACTGACAGAAATGAACACACTATGGTTGATTACGCAGACAGACAGACAGACAGATAGATAGATAGATAGATAGATAGATAGATAGACAGACAGATAGGATAAGTTGCAGAAAGAATTACGGACATCTTATAACTCGTCCGTGAATTCGTAAAATACATCCATTGGATGCTTTCGTACACATCATCAGTGGTTTTTGTAGCCCAGGTTCATTAGGGGTTTCGGGTCTTTCAACATCATACCCCTCTCCACGGTGACCCAACCGATACTGATCCGGTATGGACTTGTGTACCTTCTGTCAGCTACAACTTTTTCCATCTTCCAAACTACACACCATACGATTCTTCTTGGCAATTTATTGTTTAATCCCGGATAACTTCCGGTTCACCAGCAGTGTACACTCTTCCATAAAAAAGTAAGGAAACACAGCCACAATTTCTATTTGATAAGGAATTGAATATTGCTGAAACATCTGGTTTGGTGCTTCGGCTATAATTATATATCGAGTTTCTTGACAAAATCCTCAGAAGGACCTGTAATGTTATCGGTCCTGATCTGGCATCTCAACTCTAGTCAATTTCCCACCGCCGTGACATGGCTTCCCTCTACCTTTTCTATAAATATTTTTACGGCAGGTGTTCTAATGAGCTCTTTTCCTTGGTACCGCGACCTCATGAATTTAAGCATACTACTTGATTGGCTACGTTTTTCAGTCGAAATGATTAGATGCAACCGTAAGTTCTATTCTAGTGGGTTTTTTGTGATGTCAACGGACCTTCATTGACACTTTTGTGATATCAAAATACTCGTTGTCACTTTCGTAATGATCGTTGCAGTAGAGATTTTGTAATCGCAGATACAACTATAGCAACGCCGTTGAAAAATGCTGGTGTCAGACGTCTTCGAGCAGCACTGGCATTAATAATGCTCGATAATACTCGCTCGAAAAGTAACCATCGAATAGTGATCCGAATAGCAATCCATATAGTGATCAGTATAGAGAAATAATATGGTGAATAGTATAGAGAATAGCGAACCATATAGTAATAGAGGATAGAACAGAAATGGTGATCCGAATAATAGTAGAGTATAGTGTAGAAATAATGATCAATTAGACGCCATGCTAATTCCCTTATATACATTTCCTTTGCCATCATGTGATCTATTTATTCAAAATGGTATTGCTCTCTGGTGATCTGTGTAAAAACTCCAGCTTCGGCAACGACACTTTATTCCTATATAACAAGTATCTTTTCTCGCACATCTCGCTTATGGTACTCTCTACGGTGTCTCCTTTCGCTTTCACCTCCAATTGTTAAAAATTTTAAAGCAATGTCAGTCCCCAACATCTGTCTTTCCGAACTTAGTTCTTTTATTTCACCGTTCTCCACATTAAATATTCTCATTTGCGTTCGGTCCCAGTAAACACTTGAATCTTAGTGGCATTATTACTTTGGTTGGGTTGATAATATTAAAAAGAATATAAAATAAAACGTTGAGATAAAAGTTTCAACTATTTCTTAATAAAATCTGTTTTATAAATGTATAGCATGACTACTCTTCAAAATATCTCTCTCTTTCTGTCTGCCTCTCTCTCTCTCTCTCTCTCTATATATATATATATATATATATATATATATATATATATATATATATAAACATACATACGTATATATATATATATATACATACAAGTTACATTAAAAACTATTGACAAGGTACTGCGGTCAAGTATTTTATTTAACTTTTATTGTGATGACTTTATATTGACTTTTAACTGAATTAAAAATAAAATCAAATCTTCCTTCATAATGGTTACACTTATTGCCGAACGCACTCGGACATAGAGAACATTCGGACAATTTCTACATTATTTATGTCCAGAAAAGAAGAAATTTATAAGAACACAAGAAAAATTAATTAAAAAACTTAACCGAAAAACCTTGTCAGTCTTCTTAATGAAACTTGTATAAAAGAGGGATTACTCTCTAATTACACAATATATATATATATATATATATATATATATATATATATATATATATATATATATATATATATATACACACACTGGCTGATCAACGAATGTTTCCTTATAATGAAACGACTAATATTACCGTTAAGGTTATTGCTGAAAAAGTACCATTTCTCACTGTCGACCCATATTAAAAAAAATATAACCTTAATCACTGTTACATTACTTTTATTTTCCATCTTCATATCAATTTCAGAATTTGAAATCTTTCTTTTACCTTGGCGTAGGTTTCCCAATTTGACTTCATTTATATATTTTACTTATTGGATTGTATATTATTCCATCTTGAATGTTTCTTTGATTCCTACTATTTGGTTATTCGGAATAAAGTTTGTTTGAATTGGTTTATGAGATTTTATTTAGCAGATTTGGTTACAATGGGGTTTTCGTCAGCGTAATCGGAATTTCTTTCCGCGTCTGCATTAAAAAATGAAGACTTTGCCTAAAGTTTACTTAGATGCTTTTTTCGTATTAAAATACTTGGATTGGCAATATATAAAAGGTTTATCAAAATGTTGTAGTTTCAAGTCATTGTTCATATCTATCTATCTATCTATCTATCTATCTATATATATATATATATATATATATATATATATATATATGTGTGTGTGTGTGTGTGTGTATGTATGTATATATACATATGATAAAATAAAAGAACAAATAGGAAACGTATATCAATCTAACATGTTTCACATTTATTAAAACTTTGTCAGAGATTGAGAGAAAACAGACAAAAAGACAGAAATCACTGATATTTTCAATTATGTTTGTGTCAGTTCTCACTGGTCAGACACGTGTCAGGTGTATTAAAAACCGTGGATAATTCTCTATGTATGTAGGTTTCTGATGATTTTGTATGTTTAAGTGGGCAATGAGTGGTAATATGTATTTGTAATTGACCGCGTTATCTGTCTAGTACGGGTTTTTATCTTGCAATTAAGCGACCAACCCTCGCAGTGGATAGTCACAGGGTTTTGATTTTATGGGTCGTCTTTTTAGGAATGTATTCTTTGTATTAGATACGTGTAAGTTAGATTCTTTAAGAATGAAAGAAGGGTGGTAATGTAATTTAATGTTTTAGTCGTGTGTTTATATTTTTCAATGTATTTTCTCCTTAAAGAATTGTTATATTTTAACTAGAGTGGCTTTAGTGATATCAAAGTTATGTCCAGCATCGTTTTGATGCAAAACGAGAGAGTTAGATCAATTGTCCAAACGCAAGTCTCTCTTGTGTTCGCAGATGTTGGCTTTTAGATCACGTGATGTCTCATACACATAAACATTTTTGCATTGTAAACAATTTATTTGATAAATCCCGACATTTGTTTCGGTGTTGGGATTCTTCTTCTTAATAATTATATTACTGAGTGTCATGGAGGTGGTGGTAATTGTCCTATTATTAGGGATGACGAAATTTTTTGCGAGCTTAGTACCAAATATGTTGGAGGGCAGGATTATGAATTTTGCGTAATTATTGTCTATTTTATTCAATTTGTCTTTGCAAA
>OZ010572.1:85494435-85501935 GCA_963932145.1 Acanthosepion lycidas | reverse complement strand
GTCCAGGCATATAACGTAAGCAGAAGTTTGATAATGTTTTTGTTTGGGTCCGTTAATCAGAGGAGAGTGGTTTGATCGGTCAGTCATATTTTTCAACGTGGAGATATGAAAAAAACGCAGGGAGAAGAGAATTCATGCCTCTCTGATGGAAGCTGCTGTGTCTTGAACAAAAACAGTAATCGCTGCTTTGTAGAAATGGCTCCGAAAATGATGCTTTCCGATCACTACAATCTTAGCCTGTTCAAGTCTAGGGTCAACTGTTATCTTCCCCACATAGCTGCATAAACTGTACCTCTTATTCTGGAAACCTCTACCACGAGTGGCTCTTGGGACTTTTACATGGTGAAAATCAATGTAAAAAGAAAGTCTTTTTTGGGATTCTGTGAATTCAGTACCCGCTTCCTGTCAAATGCATTTACACGTATATGATTATGTCTGTTTATGTACACACGCGAACACAAACACACGCGAACACAAACACACGCTCATATATAAAAACTGACACAATCATATACAAGCAGGCAAGTACGGGCGCTCACACACATTCAAACATAGAGACTAAAACGAAAGATGAAATGCGTTGAAAAACGTGAGCTTAAATAGGGAAAATATGAAACTGCAAGAAATGAAATGTTCATTCATCTGAGGAATTTATTATAGAAATTAACGAGAGAAACTTATTAACGAGGCAAACAAAAAATTGCGAATATTTACCGGATTAGTGTTTACTCACACACACACATGCACATATATATGTAATACACGCACACACACACACACACATATATATACACATATATATATAAATATGTAGTACACCTATACATATATAGTATACACACATACAGACACACACAGACACAGGCACACACAGATACATACATACTTATATATTAGGTTGGTGCAAAAATAATTTCGTTTTCTAACATATGTTACTATGTGAGAAAACGAAATTATTTTTGCACCAACCTAATATATATATATATATATATATATATATATATATATATATATATATATATATATATATATATATTAGGAAACAGAGTATCTACTCAAATATAAGTATCCATTTAAAAATAATGTGTAAACAAATAAATTACACACACATAATGAATTATATATACATACAGTGTTGATTCGATATTCTTAATCTATGTATGTATCTATATATGTTCATCCCTTATCTATCTATCAATAATATATATGTGCATGTGTGTTTGTAAGAATGTGACTCTGGATATATATATATATATATATATATATATATATATATATATATATATATATATATATATATATATAGATAGATAGATAGATAGATAGATAGATAGATAGATATGTGTGTGCGTACGTATGTATGTAAGTATGTATGTATACGAAAACTTTTGGTATTTATTTTTACTTTTTGTCAACCGTTTTGGAATATTTAAGATTGAAATATATTTAGCATTGGAAAAATATTTCATTATTTTGTTAGAGAATATTGCATTAATAATCATTTTCGATGAATAACAATTTTTCCACATACAAGTCCTATCAATGGAACCAAGAGAGGGGGAAATATATTCATACCTGACTACGACTGGAATTCGAATCCGGCACTTCGATTTCTTATTCCGACCAGCTATCCGTTACATTGCACCACCTGCACATCCATATCTGAACGGACAGAGGTACACATATTTAGGTAAATATAACACCTAAAGGCATATTACTAACTATGCATAACTTCAAAATTGCGAAATCTATCTCAATATGACAAAAATAATATCTAACTCTCACACAAACACACACCCACACACGCTCACATATATATGTATGTATAAATTTAGGCACCGATGAATTCATCAATAATATATATGTGCATGTGTGTTTGTAAGAATGTGGCTGTGAATATATATATATATATATATATACAGGTATGTATGTATATAAATAATTTGCTACATATATATTAATTAATTTATTTTTTATTTATTTATGTATGCGTGTGTGCGTGCGCATGTGTATTGTTAAAATTTGCTAAATGTTAAGACTGCTAAATATCAAACGTTTGCAGATATAAACAGTGCGGACATGGATAAACACAAACTGGGATGAAGATTACTCGACACATGAAACATCAAGTTATGAAAACAACAGTCATCATACAGTGTTGATTCCGATATTCTTAATCTATGTATGTATTTATGTATGTTCATCCCTTATCTATCTATCTATCGATCTATCTATCTATCTATCAACGTCCATCCTTTATCTCTCTCTCCCCCCCACACACATATACATATATATATATATATATATATATATATATATATATATATATACATTAGGTTGGTGCAAAAATATTTTCGTTTTCTAACATATGTTACTATGTGAAAAAACGAAATTATTTTTGCACCAACCTAATATATATATATATATATATGTGTGTGTGTGTGTGTGTGCAAATGCATAGAAAATGCGATTAAACTAGCCTCACATAAAATGCTTATTAAACTCAGTTTCTCTGTCTATCTGCAGCATAGTGGGTTTCTCACCTTGCTTGGCGCGAAATTCATATATATATATATATATATATATATATATATATATATATATATATATATATATATATAAATATATATGTGTGTATATATATATGTTCTTGTTTAGAATTTATTTTCCGGTTCCTTGTAATGTCTACTTCAACTTCTAATGTCTTCGCCTAAAATCTGAAATTTTATTTACTATTATTTTGTTTTTTTTTTTTCCTCAAGAGCCGATAAGTTCTTATGTTGTCCCGTTTACGCTCCTCCCCTGTTTTTTGAACAGGAGTAGATGTTTATTCCCTCTTTCCTGTTTAGGAATATTTTTTGGTTTGTTCTTGGGTTTTCTCATTCTTTTCCGCTCCCAGTAGCACTTTGCGTCCTAGTGGCATTAACACCTTTCTTGAGGTGAACTGATTAACGGGCACGTGTGCGCACACACACGTACACAGAGGTGGGGAGAAAGAGATAGAGAGAAATATACATACATTAATACACGCATAATTGCATATATATATATGTATATATATATTTGGTTGGATTGATGTGAGTTTGTGACCCTGGGTTTCACGCTTTTGCGATCGTCAGACAAACTGATTAATATATGTTAGCTCTGTCTCTGATATTGAGCGCTTTCTAATAAGTACCGCGCATATAATATATAAATAATTATATATATATATATATTTATATTTATATACACACACTTTTCACACACACACACACACTTTTCACAAACACACACACACACACACACACACACACACACACATATATATGTTTATATGCAATTATTTATTCAATTTTGTCTTTCTTACATTCTTCGGCGAAAATCTTTTAAGCGGCAAATCACACACGCACACACGCACACACGCACACATACACATACATATATATGTATATATATGTGTGTGTGTGCGTGTGTATGTGTGTGCACGTGTGGGTGTTTTGTGTGTACGGTTATCCATCTGCATATCGATAAATGAGAATCTATAAATGCATTTTATCTGAACAATATACAGGGTATGGCAGAAATACCTCCCACATATATTTATGCCGCACCCTCTATAAACTTTAGTACAAATTGGTAAGAAGAATTGCAAAGTTTGTTAGTTGATTTAGTAATTTAATTTACTAATATTAATTGATCATTTCGCAACATAGTTCCGAATTCATCAAAACTACATCGTTAAATCCCGTTTCTGCACCCACCGCTAAACTAAACATACTTTTTCTCCCTCTATAACTCTCTCTCTCTCTCCCCCTCGCTTTCTCTCTACATCTATGCATTGTGAGGCAATCTGGCGCACCATAGCGTTTAATAGATAGGTTTATGAGACCACCAGACTTCACACCCTTTGATTTTTTTCTGTGGGGCCACTTGAATTCTATTGTTTATCATACTCACCTAAGAAATATTGAGGAACTTAAAGAAAGGATTAAATATGAATGCAGTAAAATGACAGAGGAGATTCTTCGACTTGTTAATGAATCAAACAGGCAGAGAATTGAAGTGTTTGTAAAAAGAAGGACGAAATTTTGAACAGCACATACAAATAACTAATAAATAAAATTTTCATGTGCAATTATACTTCTAATAAATCTCTGTGGTGCGCGACTTTTGCTTCACATTATATATATTATTATATATATATATATATATATATATATATATATATATATATATATATATATATATATTATTATATATATATATATATATATATATTAGGTTGGTGCAAAAGTAATGACGTAATAATGTCGTTTTTGACGTTAAAAAATACGTCAAAAAACGACATTATTGCGTCATTATTTTTGCACCAACCTAACATATATATATATATATAGTGTGAACAAAATCTGACAATTTCAAAAAGTTATTACGGAAATAACTTAGAAGCAGTGGCAACTAAATATTTGTTGCTTATTAATATGTTATTATTAAAATTATTTAAATGATATAAATAGTTTTATTAATGTTATGTTTTTACGTTTCAGACTGAAACTAAAGTATTACTAGAATTAAAGAAGTGAATATCCATTAGTATTTTCTTCCACAAATGTATGGAGTTCATAGATATTTATGAACTTTTTGTATATAAACTTCACTATTTACTTCATATTATATAAACATTTCAATAGTATCTCGTTTCTGTTGTAATTTTAATCAATTTTCTATTTGTCTAATGACTTTGTGGACACCTTGTATACACATACGCACACACATACACACACATATATATATAGTGATTTTCTAAGCCCGGCTTAGATGTGGCACAAGGCCGAAAGTATGTGGCATCCAGTGAGGATCGAACTCACTACTCAGTCGTAATTGATCTAGCAAGACAAGCTGTATAACCATTACACCACGTCCAGGTGCCCACAAGCACATATATATGCGGGTAGCGTAACAGTTATCAGTCTGGAATGAGAAATCGAAGAGAAGGGTTCAAATTTCGGTTGATTTTGATTCGATCATCTTGATTTAATTTCCTTGGAAAAGGTGATGAATGGAACTCCATTAATCTCTGGGTTAAATAGCATGTCAGGACGATCTCTCATAATTTTTGTAGGAACTCTGATTTCAAACTGTCTTTCAGAAGAGTGTCAGGTTTAAGCCTTAAATGCCTATCGTAAAATCCACTATTAATACTGGAGACGAAATAAATAAACCGGTATTATTTCAGTTAAGTGCCATACGTGATACACGCTTACCCGATTATGTCTCTTTCGATTCATGACTGACGAGGCTGAAGATTTACCCGCAGCAGGCTTACCGATTCGTTCTACGGTAGACTGGCTGTCAACCAAAGCTGGAGGAGAAGAGATAGATTCATACTTTTTCGCATGTGCTCCTAAATGACTATAACGAACCCGACTGGAATTCAAACTCAGCTCTTCGATTTCTCATTCTTAGCCTTTATCTATCACGCCACGACGCACATCCAACCGTATTAATCATAGGTTCATATATATAACAACAGTCCTCATACAGTGTTGATTCGGATATTCTCAATCTATCTATGTATGTATCTATCTATGTTCATCCCTTATCTATCTATCTATCTATCTATCTATCTATCTATCTATAATTCTTAGTCTGTACACATCTATCTATCTATCTATCTATCTGAATAATTATAAATTTCTTCCTATAAAACATTAAAGGCCACCTTCCTATTTTTGAGACCGTGTGCTTATAATTGGTTATATACATGAGATTTTCACTATTTCGGTGATAATAAAACTGTTATCCGTTTTTCTGAAGCGAATGACTAGTTCTACATGAACGTGTACGGGTCGTCTAACACATTAAATTTAAAAAGAAATGAAACTTCTTCCACTTAAATTGATGTGATAATTCTACATTTGCGATGGATAAATTGTCGTCTGAAATACGCAAAACTGAAAATAATGAAATCTCAGTTTAACAGATATATTTACCAAATTAAACAAAAATATGAAATACGAAAGACTAAATTAATTAAAAAAAAAAAAAAAATCGCCATTGGCTTCAACCACGGCCTCCAGGTGACATCGTAATCTCCTGTATCTCCTGTAGCCGATTTCGTTGTTTAAGTTGGTGAATGCTGCCATAATCATTGCCTTCATCATATCTGTGGTGTTAAAAGGAGTTTTGTTGGTATCTCGCTGAACTGTGCCCCATGCATAATAATCAAGGGAGTTTTAAGAATTGTTGTAGACTCAGAAATTGTCTGAAACCATGACTGTTTTCTCCAGCTTGTGATGCAGTGTGCAGAATCCTGTTGCCAAACATATGGTCTTCTAGCAACCACCCTCTTGATCCTGGGCTGCATTACCTCCTCAAGGCACTTGATGTAGGCCTCCGTGTTGAGTCTGAGGCCCACAGCAAAAAATTCGGAACTCCTTTCCTTATCAGAAATCATCATTAGACTTATCCAACTCTATCCGAATGCTCTGCACTTTCTTCAGATTGACACCCAACACTCTGAAGTGTTTGTATTAAAGCTTTCGGCGCGAATACCAAACAGTACTGCATGCTGTTTCCAAATTTCTGGTGGAGCAAATTGCATCATGGTGCTTGACCCTACTGTACTGTGCAGTCGACAAAACCCAAAACAAACAACGCGCATGCGCGAAATGAAAGATATAAAATACAATTTACATATCGCACCTGTATATATATATATATATATATATATATATATATATATATATATATATATATATATTCAATAATATAGTAATATATATTTAAGCAATATATATATATATATATATATATATATATATATATAATGATTAAGTATATATTACTATATTATTGAATTTATATATATATATATATATATATATATATATATATATATATATATATATATATATATATATGTATATTAATAAAAAGAAAGAACAGTAAGATAGAAAATTCGCTTGAGGATGAAATGGAACTAATGTCTTTAATTTAATTACAAAATTAAATTCTGGGATTTTAGCTTCCATTTTTGAAACATGGTTGGAACTGTGTAGCGAATAACCATATTTTAAGTCTATTAATTTATATATATATATATATATATATATATATATATATATATATATATATATATATATATATATATATATTGTAAGGTTGTGCGAAAAAATCGAGAGAATCTTTGCTGTGACATACTTATATATCTATCTATATAATTGTGCATGTATGTGTGAGTGTGTGATTTTACTTGCGTATTAGCGTGTTAATGCAAGTGCATATGAATGCATATTTCGGTGCAAAAATGTAAGTCGTTTGAAAGTGCAATGTTGTTTATTTTATATATTTATAACAATAAGCTAATGAATAATGCATATGCCGAACCACATGCACATATATACATATGCTTTTGTAAACGCATGCATCCATATAAACGCGATGAGTGGGTGAATATGCGTGTCCTCAGTGTTCTCTAAGTTGAGATTTATACATCAGAAACTTATTGTTCATTTC
>OZ010572.1:85476935-85484435 GCA_963932145.1 Acanthosepion lycidas | reverse complement strand
TGAATCTCAATTATTTTGGTGTTCTTTAGATATTAAATATTTTGTGGAATGCATAATTATGCTGTTACCCAACTTGGACAATTTTGCTGTTACACAACTTGGACAATTTTGCTGTTGCACAACTTGGACAATTTTGCTGTTACCCAACTTGGACAATTTTGCTGTTACACAACTTGGACAATTTTGCTGTTGCACTTAGTATATAAACATAACAATGTAATACATGAATACATAAATATTTTATAACAATCTTTCTTTGAAAATATAATGCTCAATATCGTGTGATGGAGCATTAAAAACAATATATAAAATGAAATATTCAGTTACTGTTTTTTTTTCTGAAATAACATTTTCTTTAACTGACATATTTTAAGAAAAATATAATTCTTGCAAATAAAACAAATTTTCCAATCAATTCTCCGAATAGTATCTGTATTATTCTTCAAACTCAGAGTTGAGACAAGAGAAATGAAAATACTTACACACACAAAAATACTAGTTAGTTTAAATTTTAGATTTTTGGAAATGCGTCTGACCCAAAATTTTCAGCATGTCCTCGTCTATATATACTTTTTCTAATGACACGAGTCAATGTGAAAAAATATCAGTTATACAACAAAGAATTTGGAGGTTCCAAGGTTAATCTACATTTATTCCTTATCAAGCTTTACACAATAAACCCTCCCCTGTGTTTAAAAAGAGATTCTGCCTTGGAACAGACACTCTCTGCCAAAGTGAATTACGTATTATGAAACTTTCACGTGAATGAAAATTGATATCTTGATGACTTGCTACCCCAGATTTCTAATTTAAAAAAAAAAAAGTTTCAATCTTTAGGAAAAAAATAACTCGGCTACTTTCACCGGAGAAACCGAACATGTATATAAGCTGATATCATTTTCAAGTATAAATCTTCTTTACGCTTCCTTTCCCGAATACAAGGCTCGAGAACAACTCAAGGTTGAGATTTACTAAATGCGCTGTGTAATATGAATGTAAGAGGACGTAGAAGTTAGTGAAGTTTATGAGGATAAAGATTATAGATAACGATTAGATTTGACTTGAAGAAATGAAGATTATAGTGTCCACACGTCTGTTCTAATAGCTCTTGCGAAAGAAATATATCTGAGTGGAACTTCTTCCTTACAATTGGAATAAGAGTGTAAAGAGACTTAGTCAATTCCGTGGATGCAACATGGAGAATCCTAGTCGGAAAGGTTTAAACAGGTGTAATGAAAAAACTAAATTATATTATATAAAAACCAGGTTACGTAACATGTTTTTTGTGCTTCCAACTTGTCAACAGAATTTTGAAGTAAACTGAAATATTGCAAATCTGTATGAGTTTCGTTATCTTTTGCAAATGGATTTCCTAATGCTCTTATATTTGAATGTTGAATGAATTAGAAACCATATTTGAAACAGATCAATATTCGATTATCAAGCATGGTGAGATTTTGTGTATACTGGTTGATTGATCTATTTTTACAGTTTATCAACATTTTTCAGGTTATTTAAAGCCTGACAATATTTTTAAAGAATTTTTTGTAAGCAATAATTTACTGATATTAGTCCTACTGTTTAACCCATAACTGGGAGAGAAGAGATGAATTCATATCTCTCCCAAGGGTATTTGTGCGTAGGTGTATATAACGAACCCGACAGGAATTGGAACGCGGCTCTCCGATTTTAAATTCCGAGGGGTTATCTATTACACCAACTGTACATCCAAGCTTACAGCCAATCTGGTATTCCCAAGTGGTCACCCATTTAGGTAATGACTAGGCTCGTTGTTGCTAAATTTCTTTGATCTGACGAGAACCGGTGTTTTTACGTGATATACTCTTGTATATGTTTCGATGTATATTCACATCATCTTCAGAAAGGAAAGTGACGATTTTACCTATGAGCAAGCCTACCAATTTTGAAAGACTATATCAGCATCCTTTCTAAATTAGTATGCATACTCAAATAAATGTGGCACTGAAATCTGAGGGGTCATTGGTACAGCGAAATTTCCTTTCCAAAAGCCAAACAAGGTATTAAGAAATAGTTCAATTTAGTTAGCAACGGAGAGATTACAGAATTACTAGGTCATATCTATCCCAATACATAGCAGTGAATGCTGGACAATTTCCATGCAGAAGGAGTGAAGAAGGAGACAACAGAGATGTGGTTCTACAGAAGGATACTGGGAATACCGTGGAGGGAGCAACAAGGGAGTTTTAGCAGAAAATGAAAACAAATGAAACATACTTAAATTCAGAAAGAATCAGCTGATATTTTTAGGGCAAATAATGAGGAAAGGGTGCGTGGAGAATTTGATAGCCATAAGACGTACTGAAGGCAAGATTTGCCTGGGAAAAATAATAGTAATCTATCATCGTGTTAATAAATTGCATAACTAAGTGGGAAAGATAGTAAAAAAAACAAAAAAAAGCAACAAAAGAAAAACATGTGGCTCTAGACAACATGTGTCTTTTAGGAAATTGTGAAGAGTCATGAACTTCCACGTCCTAGAAGGACACGGACCATAAAAATTATCAACAGACATAACAATACACGCTGTAATCAAATACCTTTAAATGACTTTTAATTCCTTAGATGAAGCATTTTCATTTATTAGGAATAATTTATATATATATTACTTTCGTGTTCAGTGTTGTTCATTATTTCTATGTGGTTAAAAATGTAAGCAGAATTAAAATTAAAGTATTTAATAAATTAATTATCATAAAAACTGACAATGCTTCATCTAAGAATTTTTTGCTTCTGTAATTCTGGTAAAGTTTAATAATCATACGAGACTAAATCTTCTATACTTAAAAAAATACTTATTTACTTTCCCTCCATCAAATTAACATTGACCGAATCGAGTATATTTGATTTCGAGTGTTTCTTTGAACGTTCAATCCTTGGCGAGAGTGTGAGGTTTGTGTCCTTGCAGCTTGGGCTTTATATAACTTTTTCTTATCTGATTGTCTTGTTTGTGTATACCGTGGATCCACTTGATTGTTTTGGTTCAGCCCGATTCCGCACTGGGTCGTTTTAAGTAACATTCTTGGTCTGTGGTTCCCGAAGTGGGTGCGCGCTCGACAGTGTGGGGGTGATTTTTAAGGGGATAGGGCAATTCGAGAATAAGTTTCTAGTGAGTATGTGTGAGTATGAGTGTGTATACCACTTAATACATACAGTGTATATACAGCATGCATACATAAAAATATTTCTGTGTATGTACATGTGTAATTACGTATGTACTCTATATGATATATGTATTTATATTAGCATCACAGTATAGTATTTTTTTTATAAATATTGTAAATTTCTAAATTTAAATTATAATTAAAATTAAATTAAATTATATATATACGGTTTCAAATTCTTAAGGAAAGTTAATAGCCTTTTAGGCGTTCTACATGGGAATAGGAGTCACTATTTGAATAATAAGATTTATATATCACGGGGGTGGAGTCAAGATGCTTGGGTTGGGCACAGCCATAAAATAATGTTTGAGAACGATTGTTTTAGGTCAAGCTTCGTGGCTTTTAGGTCTTTTGAATTTCTACGGTCACACAAAACTTAGTTTCGTATTTCTTAGAGTGAACACTGCATATATTGATGTCACTACAGATTAAATCTTTTTTAATAATTTCCTTTTTGGATATTAAATTCAGTTCAGGCTTCTGGTATAATACTAATTTTATGCATATATGCAGGTAGCATAAAGTTTACCGGCCCTGAAAGAAGAATCGTCCTACTAATGGGGAAAGCATGAATCCATTTCTCTCCTCAGCTTCAGGTTAAATAGCAGCGTTAATTGAATTCTTTAGGCCTGGATAGCAGCCAATTCGGAATTCCAAATAGTGGAGAATGTTCCGCGAAACCATTCCACCTTATTCCTGAAGAAATCATTCACGGCTAATAAATCTGTGCAAAGTTCGAATCAACTATAACCTGAAGGTTTTTGGTATTTTAAAGAAAAAAACCCAGTATAAAAAAGTCCTTTCAAAAGCTAAGCAAAGTATTAAGAAACAAGAAAACATCGTTAGAAACAAAGAAAAGGATACTGAATTATTATGTAATATCAGTTATCTCTTATAGTTTAGGAGATGAATGCTGGACGAACTCCTCACAGATGAAAAAGAAAAGACATGATACAACAGAAATATGGTTCTCCAGAAGGATGCTGAGTATACAATGAGCCGACGAATGACGAAGTTCTAGAGACAATGGCAACAAAAGGACCACTTTAAGAAAAGACTGTTGAAATGTCTAGGGCATATAATGAGGAAAGAGGATTTAGAAAATTTGATGCACACAGGACATATTAAAGGTAAAATGGCTAGGGGAAAGAAACGCACTTGGCGAGTTTAAGCGAATGGATGGTGGAGCAGATTTTGGGAGAGATGGCAAAAATACAAATCATTAAGAGCTGAAGAGAACCATGATGATCAACGTTCTGAAGAGACATGGCGGCGTAATGGTTTTCGCATAGATATAGAATATAACTGCATGGTCAGATCGGAATGACTGTAGACGTTTATTCTTCAGAGTTTCATCAATGAAACAGCTATCACATTACAGGTCGTCTCCCAATTATAACAGACGAATTCTTTGAAGGCATATTCTTTATATCATCTCCATGGTGCTTATTAACAATCATAAAATGGCAGTCTGTGAAATACAAGAGAAAACAGTAGAAATTAAGATGACTGGAATATTAGTAAAAATTAAGAATAAATGTATAAAAAACAAGAAAATTTCCACAAAAAAAAAAAAAAAAAAAATAGCAGAAACACAATTTTGCCTAAAATTGAAACTTATTTTCTAGTTATTCTCAACCTCCCTGCTGGGACACTTCTTAAATGAGCCGCCAAACATTGTCACAGTATACATATATATGTGTGTTTTTTTGTGTGTAAACAGTAATGGTACACTGTTAGTATTTGAATAATTGAATGAGTATTAAACATTTTTTTTTTAAAAACTTCTTTTCACTATTCTTCGACTATGTTATTTTAAATCAGTCAGTTATGTGCCATGCATGATACACACTTAGGCGATCATGTATCTTTCGATACATGACAGATGAGACAGATTTTTTCACTAGCTTGCAATTTATTTCTGCGGTCTGTCCTGAGAAGAACTGGATTCATACCTTTCCCAAGGGTATTAGCACGTAAGTGAATGCAATGGATTCGACTGGAATTCAAACTCGGCTGCTCCGATTCCTCAATCCAAGCCGCTATCCATTACTCCGCCGCATACTTTGTCTAAATATACGTTTACTATTTAAAAATTTTGCTATGTGCCGTGATTTTCATATGCTCCTGCGTGTGGCGTAGCTTAAAAAGGTTGGGAAACAGGCCTATAGTTCTGAACCTTTTTGCCCAACGCATCCTTTTCACCATACATCAGAATATCACCCCTCCCTTTCCATCATTGTCCAATTCAAAAGTTGCATTCCAAATAATATGCAAATATGATTGAAACTCTTCATCCTTTTCCATATTAGTGCATATACATTTAAATGGATTATTTTTTATAGATGAGTTTTACAAATCTAATAGCAATAGAAAATGATGATTTTTTAAACTTAAAAACTGTAACCTTGAAATCCCTCCAAGGGGAATTCTCTTTGGTTGTAGACCCCTGTTCTAGAAAATACGAACATTGGCAAATCAAAAATCAATGCGATTTACAGAAAATTAATGAAGACTTTTGGAAACACAAGAATATATAGCAACATTCATTTCCGAGGTGCTTCTACTGTAATGATAACGATCACGATAAGAAACATCAACCTCTGCCGAGGACAACGTCTTTTGTCTAAAATGAATTGTAACGGAAATTTATTTACAAATTGTTACCCTACGTATACAGCAAGGTGATACTTATTTTTTTAGAAGATATCATGTTTTTCCTCTTTACCGGTTGTCTAAAATATTTTTAACGATAATACAAGGCTATACGCATGATTATGGAGCGAAGAAGAAAATTTTGGTAAATTTAAACGTAGCGTCTACTCAAATATGGGCATCTACTAAAAATAGCGTTTAAGTAAAATATATATATATATATATATATATATATATATATATATATATATATATATGTGTGTGTGTGTGTGTGTGTGTGTGTGTGTGTAAAAGAATGCACATTTCCTTAAAAAGGGTAGCAACTTTTTGAAATCTGACAAAAGTATGAAAAAAAATATTATGCCACGTTTTTATAATTAATAATTTACGCAAGATAAGCATGGGCATCAATATCTCTATCGATATCATATATATCCATGTGCATTGCTGATATCCCCTGAAGAGTGGACGGACAGGTCTGCTACGGAACTCGGGAAAGTCGGGATGCTAGAAGTAACATCAATCAGCTGACGAACTTTTATTTATATCTCTCCGTCGCTCTCCCTCCATTTCTATCTATCTCTCTATATCACACACACACACATGTATATTGCGATCGTGGTTATCGGGACAGGGGCGGTTCTAAAGAATCTTTGAAATGGGTTGTAAGAATTAAAAATCAGTGAAAATCAAACACCAATATGAAATGAAAAAAATGAATATGGCTGAAGTGTTGCGAAGTTATTTTATCTCTCTTATGTATCATTAAGAAAATAATTAAACTCACTTTACTACTACTACAACTAACACTACTACTGCTGCTACTACTATTTATAATAATAATTATTATTATTAACATTAGCAGTATTAGAATTCATTGATTGGCACTTAACACCAGTGAAACCAGTTGTCTACCATTGGAGATAAAGTGACAGCAAGTTTTGCCAAAATTACATCTTTTTCCGAGAATGTAGTTAGTGCTATAATTCTCACGGTTTGATCAGAATCAAGCATCAGAGTACAGCTTTGGAGGTGTTGATTCGGTTGAGGCGTATCCAGTTCTCCCTCGCAAATAAATTTTAATACTATTAATATTATTTAAATATTATATTTAGCGAAGTAAGGAGAACACTGTAAATATGCATAGGTTGGCCTGCGCATAAGAGAGATTTAAAAAAATAGGCTTTTCTGTTAGAGTTCGAGCCTGCGTCTCAAAAGAAAGGGGTAACAGCCATTAAATCCGACGTGTTTTAGACATCTCAGACACGGAAGACTTTCACCGCACGTCGGTTTGAACATTGCGAAAGGTATATTCACTTTATTACGCCTGTCGACTGCACAGTCCTGTAGACGGAAATTTACACAATTTTAATAAACATTAATGTCTACTCAAACGAGTAAATAGAACGTTTAAGTATTTAAGAAATGATATTGTATTTATAATACAGGCAATTAATTCCTTAAATAAATATATATATATATATATATATATATATATATATATATATATATATATATATATATATAGATAGATAGATAGATAGATAGATAGATAGATGTGCGTGTGTGTGTGTGCGTGTGTGCTCGAGCGTATGAAAATTGTCACACAATTAATAATGTATGTGTGGACATAGAAAACAAC
>OZ010572.1:85464435-85466935 GCA_963932145.1 Acanthosepion lycidas | reverse complement strand
GAATGTATCATTTGTTGAAATCTGAGTCATTGTGTGGTTTTTAAAACATGAAATACGTAATTGCCAATCCTGTAGCAAATTTAAACCGAAGCTAAGAGCTTCCAGTTGTGTCAGTTGTGGGCTTTCGGTCTAAAATTTGCCACTGAATTGTCGAAAAATGATATTACGGATTTCGTGATTAAGAAACACCAATACAATGAGTCGGATTTCAACAAAGGTTACGTCACGAGTCTAATTACAGCATAACTCAAAACAACAAAAAAATGAAACCACTCTCCCCACCCATATACATATATATATATATATATATATATATATATATAAAGAAATATAGTTTTAAGGTGTGCTATATTTATGGGATAAAGTGCTTAATATCAGAGATAGAGCGTATGTAAATATAAATATAAAAGTGAATATTGAAGTCTACACTCAGGGGCGACAGGCTGTTTCATGCTAGACGCAATCGTCAGGCCGATTATATATATATATATATATATATATATATATATATATATACTAGAGTTCAAAAGTATGAGGGGAACCGCCGATAATTTTAGTTGTTTTTTTCCTCTTTAAATAAGAGAAAATTACTTGACATGAATAAAAAAAAGTGAATTATAATTTCTGTTATTTATTAAAAATTTTATTGTAACTAAACGAAAAAAGCATTTTTATGATTAAATTTTGCTCTTGTCAAAATATCCTCCTTTAGCCTTGTTTACTGCATCACAAATATTTTGTAAAATTTTCTCAAAGTATAAGTTAGCTAATTGATTCTTTTTTCAATGACTCTAAGAGCTTATTTTCATTTGTTTTTCCCTCTTCTGCCAAGTTCATCCCATTCTAATTCTGGGCATGTCTTCAAACGTTTGAAACGTAGTATATATATCAATAAAAATAATGTAAACCCCAAAAATATAAAGATTCATCTGCCAGTTTCCCGCTGGATGATATTCAGCCGATTTAGTTTCCTTCAAGTTTGGTTCTTTCTTCTGTAAACATTAAACAAAGCTATCGATATGTTAAATCTGTCCCCAAACATAAATGAGATGGTGAGATATTAATTCCATGAAGGAAATTTATTTATTGAAGCGATATACGAATATACGATAGCGAAAATACGATAGCGAAAATGCCTCTTTTACGAAAAAGCTGTGCACAAATAAGATAAACTTTTTTGGATCAGAAATGAAATGAGAAATTTTATGTAAAGCGTATGCCTGCAATACAGGACCTAGAAACTGTTGATATCTGAGAAAATATTAAAAATGGTCACTTCTATGCTTCTATTTTAAAAACACCAACTCCAAAAAAATATAAAACACCAATCCGTACTTGAAAAAAAAAAAATAAATAAAGCATCAACAAGTACTTGAATGTCACCCGGCGTAAATCTTAACTATAATATTAACCTGCTAAAGTCAAATGTCAATAGTTATCTTTCCTGCATATCGTTAGCATCAACACTTTCTACCACTTCCTCTTTCATTCGTATCACATATCTCTTTCCGCGGAACTATTTACATCCTCTAGATTGAATGGCTTTTGAGTCTTATATTGGTATTAATTTCAAATAAACCTTGACTGTTGGTGTTTCGTACTTTTCTAATTTTCGTTTTTAGTTTCCTGACATATCACGTTGAAATACTGGTTCTCGACCGATCACCGAATTTAAGCGACGGTGAGCCTAGTCAATATCTAGATGGGTGACCGCTTGGGAATAGCAAGTGCTGTAAGCTTGGCTGCATATGTCGTGCAATTGATAACGGCTGGGATTGCGGCATCGGCAAGCCGAGTTCGAATTCCTATTACATTCGCTTATACTGAAATGCCTTTGAGAAAAGTACAAATCCACATCTTCTCTCTCAGATACAAATTAAATAGTAGGAATTTTGCCTAAAAGTCAATATTATCAGCCACAGAATTGTTAATGCAATATTCACTCGCTACAAAAACATTACAATCAATTAATTCATTTTTGCTGTTATTTTGCGATCATGATCCCTAGACTGCTTATGGATGATAGGCGATAGGGTGTATATAAATAAGTTTAAGTTTATTCATGTTCATGGTCTTCAGATTGCTTTACTGAAACTTCCTGAAGAGTGGATTGAACAATTTCAAAAACAAATTAATCTACGAAATTTTAGAGTTAGCGCATTGAATATAAAATCAATCAGTTAATTGACAAAATTTATAATATAATATCGACGTCGTAATATATTGACAATGGTTTGCTCATTCAGTTTTTATTCAATGGGTAATACTTTGAGTCAATCTTGAAAATAAGGAAGTAGGACATTTAAAAAAAAAATGAGGAAATTCTTAGGCGAAGTTAAAATATCTCTAAGATTTTTGGACTGTTAGGAACTTCATTGTGGATGACAAAATATTTTCCACCGTAAAACCCCTATCTCCCAGACGAAACGTCGCTAGCTTCTCACTCTTCTATCGCCATTTCTATGGAAAGTTCTCAGACGAACTACATTCCTTAGTTCCA
>OZ010572.1:85454435-85459435 GCA_963932145.1 Acanthosepion lycidas | reverse complement strand
AAGTTGTCTTTCAATTTGTTTTTGGCGCGTAAATGTTTGGTAGTTGTCCATACAGCACCTTCTTTTTAAACCTATGCTCATATATATATATATATATATATATATATATATATATATATATATATATATATATATAAAGAAATATAGTCTTAAGGTGTGCTATATTTATGGAATAAAGTGCTCAATATCAGAGACAGAGCGTGTGTAAATATAAAAGTGAACATAGAAGTCAACACTTAGAGGCGACAGTCTGTTTCATGCTATATGCAATCGTCAGACCACCATATATATATATATATATATATATATATATATATATATATATATATATATTTAGTGCTAGCAGCAAGCAGAAATATTTCTCCTCCCGATGATGGCTATTTCGGCCGAAACTAGTCGAGGAATCTAAATGGAATAATAATAAAAAAAAAACGAAAGAATATTAATCTACAACCCAGTGTGTCTGAAGATTTTAAGTTTTTAATTTTTTTTTATTGTTCAATATATATATATATATATATATATATATATATATATATATATATATATATATATATATATATATATATATAATGGAAGAGGTTATAGTAGTTCCAACGAAAGAAAAGTGTGTATATTCAAAAGAAGAGATAAGCCGCAAATGTTTTTGGTTGTAATGTGGATTTAAAATATATATATATATATATTATGTTTTATTTTTCTATAATTTTGCTACACGAGTTTCCAGTGTCGCGACCGTCATCAGGCAAAGGGTGGAGATTTCCACATATTATTAAAAACAATTCATTTTTTCTTTATATTTTTCGATGTTAAATATTCTCGAATTGAGACATTTTTTTTTTGTTAGTGATCCGAACGTCTTTCTTGAACGGGCAGAGAAAAGTTCTGCGTGAAAACAATTACAAAACAATTAAGATTAGTTCGAGAAATGATGGAGTAGTTATCGGCATGCCTATCTTTTAATGACTCCTGTGTGTTCTTAGATCTATTTCCATTTTCGTGTCCTTTTGTCAGCATGCGTGTATATATGTGTATATCTCCTCTCCATACATACACACTGTCTCACTACGAGAAATCAGTGAACATATACACCCACACACACATACATACACACATACACAAACACACACATACCATCCCATTACAATGAATCAGTACATACACACACACTCATACACACATACGTACATACACATACTTCCCAAGTTACATGGAATCAGTATATATACACGCACACATACACACATATACATGTACACACATACACACACACTTCCTAAGTAGTGTGTATACATATACATACATATATATATATATATATATATATATATATATATATATATATATATCCACACATACATTCGTGCCCCACAAACCCCCGCATGTGAGCGTGCGTGCATGCATGTGAATGGTTTGATCACTGTATTTGGTTACTATGTGTGAATGTTGTGTGCTTTTGCGTGTGGGGATATGATCCATTTAGATGTGGTTTAAATTTGTTTATGAAGATTTTTTTCTTGTATTTGTAGGTAAGAATAATTGTCTGTTTGATATATTGGCATAATTTTAAATTTTCCCTGGTTACATTTGAAGATGTGTTGTGATACAAAAAGTTTTCTGTTGTCTGGTAATTTTATGTTTCTTTTGTGTAGGGAGACTCTGTTATTCAGTTGTTGGCTGATGCCTATATATGATTTCTTGCATTTTGTGCATTTGAGTACATAAATCACATTTTTGGAGTTACAATTTAAATTTTTATTTGTTATGAATATCGTTTTGGGGTTTTCAAAAGTGTAGGCGTTTCCTTCTATAATGATGTCACAAACCCTACATCTTTTTTTGTTGCATTTTTTGACTCCCTGTATTGTGTGTTGGTTAAATTTAGATGAGGTTAATATGTGTTTTAGGTTTTTAGATTGGCGTTTGCTTTTAATTATTTTGGTAGTTTTCAGTATAATTTTCAGTTTATTATTCTTTCTAAGTAGATCTAGATTTTTTGTAATTTCTGTGAATAATTCTGGATTGTTTTTGTTGTATGTGAGGCATATGCTTGAGTTTGTTCAACGTTACGTTTCTTTTTTATTTCTAAGTTGGTCTAGAGGAATTCATTTTGCGAGTTTTTTCATTAGTGTTGTGGGGTAGCCTCGTTTTTTTTAGAGTTTTATGTAGTTCTTCTAGGCGGGTTTTTCAGACGTGTTTATCAGTCACTATAGTACAAACTCTACGTGCTAGAGAATAGGGGATGGATTTTAGGCAGCTTTTTGGGTGATGGCTCTTGAAATGAAGATATTGTTGGGTGTCTGTAGGTTTGTGGTAGATATCTGTGATTATGTGATTGTCATTGGTCTACATTTGGATACGCTTTGAACAGATATGAATGTACGTGAGAGATTCATGGAAGATTGAAGTTTAAAGGCAATAAATTCGATTTTTGCTAATCGAACGATCGTCTGTGGCTCGATCGGTTAAGAGCACGTCAGGCTAAGAGACAGTTCCGTATAGGATACAGGTTCGTCTGAGGACGAATATTTTCTATGAAGATTTCTCGGAGATTCAGGCCGGTAAATTTACTAAATACTGTTTATTATAAAAACAGAGCATTTACTTAAATATTTGTATCTATAAAAAAAAAAAGAATGTATAAATATGAAAATGTCTTTATATATATATATCTTTGTTTTAAACTTTGCAATAATTATTGTAGAAGTATGATCAGCATTGTAGTTAGAGCGTTTGTAAATCTAGACAGCACGGATATGGCAGTCAACACTGGGAGCTGACTGAATTCTTTACAATTTCAGCCAGTTATGTGTAATACGTGATACACACACACACACACACACACACACCTTCACATATATATATATATTTCATTTTTGCCTTGAAAAAGTGGGAAGACGAAACGCGTCGGCAAAATCTAAGATCTTTTTTCCAATTGTCATTTTATTTATACCAATCTGTCTTGTCCACAGAATTGATCTGGGAATTTATCTATCTATCTATATATATATATATATATCAGTCATTTATGTGCCATGCGTGATACACACTTATGCGATCATTTATCTTATGATACATGACTAACGAGGCAGATTTCTTTCCCGCAGTAGGTTGCTATTTCTTTCTGCGGTAGACCAGTTGCCAGCCAAGGCTATAGAACCCAGTCTGTCCTGCTATTTGCCCTTAGCTGTGGGGAGAAGAAGAGGATTCATACCTTTCTCAAGGGTATTAGCACATAAATGAATGTAATTGATTCGACTGGAATTCGAACTCAGCTCTCCGATTCATCTATCTATCTATCTATCGTTGCCTGTCTATCGCGGTTACATGTAACTTGAGTAATGATCTAAACTTTGTCTCTTTGTTTTTAACGGTGTAGCCAGTTAGCGTGTGTGCGTTGTCTTGGGTGTTTAGAGAACTCATTGCTATTCTTTTCTTTTCATTTTATGATTCAACTTTTTTATCGGTTTTTCTCTAGATTTCTTTATTTATTGGTTCTAGATTTTACTTTATTTTCTGTTGTTACTTGTCAGGCTTTGTGTTGGTGGAGTTGCAGTTAAGTGTGTGTATAGTGTGGAAAGAATAGACTCCCAAGTGGATAGTTCCCCCGATCGCTACAATCTTAACGTGTTCAAGTCTAGAGTAAACATTATCTTCATCTCCTATCCATCTATGTTTCCCCCTCTCATTTCTGAATCTCTTTTTTTTTATCGTCTAATGCTTTTTTGTTTTCTTTTTTCCTTCTCTTTTTTCTTTTTATCTTTCTTTCTTTTTTTTCCTTCTTCTTTTTGCTCTTTTCTTTTCTATCCTCTCATTTCTGAATCTCTTTTTTTTTTCTATCTTCTCGCTTTTTCGTTTTCTTTTTTACTTCTTTCTCTTTATTCTTTTTATCTTTCTTTTATTTTATTTTTTTTTTTTGCTCATTCCTTTTCTATCCATTCACGTAACACCCTATCTTGAGTCTGTTCCCAGTCCTTGTACAGGGTGAAATTTAATGTAAGAAATTAAAAAAAATATCTATATCTATATATATATTCATATTCTGTTTTGTAAAAAAACGAATCAACTGACCAGATTCTTAATATAAATCTCGTTTCGTCATGCAAATGTAGATTTTGTTCTTACGAAATATAATTATTTTCGAATTAAATCTATCAAAGTAAAATAATTATGATATTTTTATATATTTTCCATAGATATACAGGATGAACTCTCGGGTTGTCTTCGAAGTATGGGAATCACCAGTTCAGCTCCTGCAACTAAACTTCCAAATTACCTCGCATGTATGATTTAATTATAGCGATGAAGGCTTCTGCAGAACAATTTTAAGACAGAAAACTAGTGCGAACACACCATTACTCATACACTTATATGCAAACACACACACATACACACACACATATATATATATATATATATATATATATATATATAAATTTTTAAACCATTTTCTTTTATGCTTAGAAAGGAGATCTGAGGAACCAAGAAAAATCACTTTCCTGGTGAAATAAAATATAATCTGCGGACCCTTAATGTTGTATGTTTTTTTAATTTAACTAATATTCATACTGTTTTTACATCGAGCTCTCTTGATTACATCATCCTTGGGCTTATCCATACGGATTAACAAACATTTCATTACTCAACTATATATTGAAAATTGAAAATTAGCAGATTTCGGAGTATTTTATAGTGGTTTTCTAAGAGAAGCCGAAAGTAGTTCACCTAGGGAAGATCGAACTCCCTAATCAATCGTAATTGATCTATTGAATCGAAACGCTTACGAACCATTACACCATGGCGAAGTGTCCCAGATTTCGGAGTAATTTATCATAACAAAAAATGGACTACAACTAGTTTTATTTTTTTTTCTTCGAAACAGTATAAAAATACATGCTGAATTCGGTCAGCTGCCACATGCTGTTCACACTCATCGTATATATATATATATATATATATATATATATATATATATATATATATATATATATATATATATA
>OZ010572.1:85376935-85449435 GCA_963932145.1 Acanthosepion lycidas | reverse complement strand
ACATATATTTTGTAAATAATTTTATACTTTCAGAGTAAAGGTATGTTCTTTAGGCATAAAATTTGTACATCATAAAATGTATTGCTGGTAATTTTACTATAAGACCTATTTATGTATTTTTTATTGTTGCTTTGATTCCCATTTTGCTATAAAATGTATCGTTACTCATTTTATTATAAAAACTAACCGACTTATCTGCACCTCCAATGTATTTTTTCCCTTTGGTTTAAAATAAATTTAAATGTTAACAAAGCAATAACTCTTATCCAAAATATAGAAGTAGAAATCCAGAAGATAGAGGTCACATCGGCAAGATCAAATTAAGGCAATATGGATAACATGTTGAGCAAGTAATTACCAATCAGTCGGTAGTGCCTTACAATTCATATTTGTTGCGACAATTTAACTGTCATATCAATATTGAAATCTGCTCAATTCATTCAATCAAGTATTGCATCAAATACATATCAAAGGGGTCAGATCAACCTGTTTTTGTAGAAACTCCCCACTGATTTTCCCTTTGATTTAAATTAAATTCAAATTTGAACAAGAGAATGACTCCCATCCAAAAATATAGGAGAAAGCCAGACGATGGAGGTCACATAGGCAAGATCATTGAGTAATATTGAAATGAATCAGTTCTCTCCACAAATTATAACAATGATTTAAAATCAATTATCATTTTCTTACAAGTTTGCTCTGCTACTAACCAATATTTGGGAATGGGGGAGAGATGGATTTGTTCGAAAGTGATATCTAACTGGAATTTGAGCTCCGCTAGCCGATTTCTATTTCGATGTCGTTCACCGTTTCTTTACCCAGTTGTCTCCTTCTTCCGTGCTATTTTTCTTCTTTTAAATATAATATCCTTTCAGGACTTTGGCGTTCATGGTTCTCCATAGCATCCTATCATTCCATTTTTATCTATTTTAAGCATTGTTTGACCCTTTATTATTATTGCTACTTCCTGTTCTGCCATCCATTTATAAAAGCTCGTTTGGTAGGTTACTCGCTGTATCTCGCCTTCGATGTGCTTCTGAGAAATATTCAAACTATACTTATTAAATAATATTCATAGGGACTTCTATGGCTCTACAACCAGAGCTGATTAAGCATTTGGACAAATTTTTAAGTATCAATGAAATTATGAGATTAAATTAAGCACTAAGATATTAGCAAAAAAGTATAATTAAATAATTATATAGTCACATGTTATAAGCTGCATAAATTAATAGAAAACTATTTTTAAATCTAAAAAATAAATTAACAGGATTAAAAGCGGGTCTGATATATGGATTTCAAAATACAAAACTTGTATATTGTAGCAATATACATTGAAAAATCAACCCCCAAAAATCTATGGAAGGAATGTTTTATTAAAGAATAATGTTCATTTTACCGATTCCAAAACGAAACTGCTCTCTTTTAATCGTCTTAGTGAAACCTTACTGTGTTCCATCAGCATGGCTGATGCTAACCTCCAAGAGAGTGACTCATTGGGCCTTCTTCACGGGCTAATGTTTTCAGCTGACACGAAGTGAATAGATTATATTGAAACAATTGCTATATCTACTTCTAGGAAATTTGTTTTATTATGTCGTCCTAGACAATTTTTTTCTCGCCAGAATCTATCTTACATTATAAGTCTACCATTCGTTGATATAGAGAATATTTCTGTCTCATCTAATCTGGTGCTTCTGTTATGTATTTAGTTATAACTGATGAAATTCAACGAAGTGTCTTCAATGATATCGGTCGTGATCTGGCGTCTGAGGCCTAGACATTTTCCCACCCAATGTAGCTTAATCGAGCCTTTTTCTATAAATATTTTCATGGTTATTGTTCTGAAGAGCTTTCCTCTTGGGTGCCTAGTGCTAGATTGGCACATCATTTTACAATTGAAAAGGCTATATATAACCGTGTTTACGGTTTTTTTTCAATCGCACTTCTCGCTTATGGAACTCTCTTCCGGCGTCGGGCATTCCAGTCAACTTTGATTATCAAAAATCTAAATGCAATGTTATCTTTTGTTATAATTCCTGTTCATTTATTGTTCTCTCACCTTAATAATGTTTTATCTGTTTCTCATATTCTTTCCCAGCCTGTAAATCCATGCGTCTTAGTAGCTTTATTGCCTGGCTTGGGGGTGAGATGATTAAAAAAAAAAAAAAAAAAGAAAAGAAAAGAAACGAAAAATAAAATGAATTTAAAGCGAGAGATAATATTGAATTGAATGGCAAAAATGACAAAACTTTCCTTCGTAACGTGCTTCGTCCATAGGAAGGAACTTCTTGAAGCTAATGATTCTTATTGATATTTATACATAAAAAATATTCCTGCTATATATCACGAGATTTTCGATAAAATTAAAAAAATGGTCTCTAATATTATCGGTGCTGATCTGGCACCTCGACTTGTCACACTCCTATTACCGTGAGATCGCTTCATTCTTTTCTATGAATATTTTCATGGCAATTTTTATCATGGGCTCTCTTCCTTGACACCTCAACCTCATAAATTTAAACGTACTACTTGATTGGTATTTAGGTCTCATCGTTTTACTGTTGAAACGGCTAAATGTAACCGTAAGTTCTATTCTAATTGTTTCTTTAGTTTTTTGAACATAATTTCAAGAAGTAAAAAGTGTAGATTATGAGAATATGTAATAACGGTTGCCGCTAAACTTTAAGAGGTTATGATTATTGGGATTTTCCACTTGATAGTGGGAATTGGGAAGAAAAATAATGTTCGACTAACAATAGAATACGAAAGTAATGTAATTAGGATGATTCAGACATTGGGTCGAATAATCCAACTCTGGTAAGTCGAATATGTGCAAGGGAGGTTTAAAAGAAAAAACTGTATATTCAAAAAAAGGCTTCTAAGACCATAATTAAGTGTTTACTGTAGCGCATTGTTTCGTATATGAAGCATAAAGGTACGATGAAACACTCTAATGATTAGCTTGCCAACTAATTTTTAATGGCAACACTTTGGATATTTATTAACGACAAATGATTATATGTCGTCCTGGGTATGACGATATGCTACATCCGCGTCCGAGGCAAGGCCTCTGATCAGGAGGTTTCGAGGTGCGTGAAACCATCTCTTAATTGCTGGTGTTCTCAGGTCCAACTTGACCCCGGGTGGTAGCACCTGTTAGATTCCCAGCAACGGGCAAATAGTTAACTCTCAAACTGGTTTTCAAAACACTATGGAAGTGTAAAAATAGGTCTTAAGATCAGCAATATATTTTTGTAAAACTTATTACCAGCAATGAATTTTTGAAGAAAAAAATTATCAGCAATAGATTTTTAGAAAAAATATTACCATGAATTTTTTGAAAAAAAAAAAAAAGAATTACCCGCAATAAAAATCTTGTCGGCATTAAGTAACCCACTGAGGTTGATATGCCTTAAAAAAACAAAAACAAGCCAAAACAAACCATGATTATATGGAAGAGAAATGGAAGGTAGGAAGAATGCTATAGCAGGTTGCGCTTGTCTCCCAAGTAAAAAAAAATACTTACCTGCATTAGTGATTCTTGAGAAAATACAAAGAAGAATCTGCAATTACTTGCTTCAGTCACATTCCCGTCGTTGTAACGTAGCTTCCCTGTGCCTTTTCTATAAATGATAATTGTTCTAATAAACTTTCTTGTTTGGTCAGTTATGTGTCATGCGCGATATTTTTTTTTTTTTACTGCGGTAGACCGGTTGGCATCCAAGTTTACATAACCCGGTCTGTTCTGCTATTTACCCATAGCTGGGTGGAGAAGAAGAGGATTCATACCTTTCCCAAGAGTATTAACAGTAAATGTAATGGATTCGACTAGCACCTAGATTTTAAGATATTATGCTTACTATTAGGTTGGTAGCAAGTTATTTTTACATTTGAAAGTGGCTAAGATGCAACCGTAAATTCTAACAGATTCTTCTCTCGAAATTTTCGTTTGTTTAACTCTCTTTCGGTTGATTGTCAGAAATTAAATGCAATATCAATCGTTATCTTCTGTCTTCTTAATTTCTGTTCTTTTATTCTCCTATCGTCTTAATAATGTTTTCTTTTTCTCATATTTTTTCTTCCTTGTGGTGAAATGATTAAAAAAAAAAAAGAAGCAAAATTGCGGTATAGCCCATATTATGTGTTCGGACATAGGAAAAATCCATGATTTCAAATGTTGATTTCCAAGGTAGACGATAATTACTAATTACAATGGAATATGCATTCAGCTAAAATTCATCTTCACTTGTTTCCATTTGAATTTTAACCTGACGAAAAGAAATAATATTATAAATCTTATAGTAGTCTAGGAGAAAGCTTATTTTAGTCTGGAAAAAATACCACGTTTTGTGCATAAATTTAATCCTGTTATTGCTTTGATGTTAAGCATAATTTATTTCCATAGTTAATTTGTGATGTTTGGTGATAAATTAAATGTAAGTCTTAGGCAAATTCTTAACATCAGAAACTAGAGGAATTAATAGAGAATATAATAATACAAGCAAAAACATTATTGGAGGAGAAACACAGGTCGTCGTTGACTTACAATCACGATTGGTTACAGGTCGTAAATCGATCTGGTCGTAAGTCGGCCTGTAATTAATTTTGCAATCTTTTTATTTTTCTTAGGCATTAATGCATTTTTTAAAATAATTTTTCGTTTTGTTTACGGGCGATAGGATTTAATAATATATATAATCACACTGTTTTCTTTCTTATTTTTATGTTTGTCAGGTTTAAGGCAAACACTGCATATCTCAGAACAGTTGGTTTAACCTGGCTAAACATGCAAAGAACAAACAAAAACATACAAATGCAGATAAAAGAAAATATTCTAGTTGGAAATCAAACCCAAATACATACAAATACAAAACATCAATAGCCCTTTTTTTCCCCTTTTTGGCAGGTTGAGAAGACAAATACAATTTCATCTTTGGTATATATCTTGGAGATTTTTTTTAAAGAAACATTTTAAAGACAAAAACAGAATCAAGAGAAATTGTATTGCATCGAGGCTGCACTAACACTGAGCTTGAGAGACGCATGAGTGAATGCTGGCGCTGTCGATATCTGGGGTGGAAATTGTCGTACATCAACAAGCTGGGAAATACTCACGCTCCCAGAAAAAGATTCGTCTCTCTGCCTCTCTGCTCTCCTTCTGGCAGGTTTGGCCGTGAAAATGGGCCTCACTGTTTAGGCAGCACATATCATCACTTAGCACTACGCACTGATATGGTCATTCATGTTTAACCACACTCTTGACCGACCAGCACGTTATCATTATAGAGGTCGGATATCTATGACTAATTTTCCATAGGTACTTTTACGAAGGACCGAGCTACCAACTATTTTGTTTTGATCGATCATAATTTTGTAGAGCAGGCCATGGATTTAGGATGAAAAGCAAAAAGAACGACTTAACACTTTGGTGAGCTGGACTCTGGTCTCTTCAACAGAAGGACACCATGAATAAAATTCTTGGAGCTTGAAAGTTTTGGAAACGGCAACCTTTACTGAAATCAAAAAGATACTGAATAGATGAAACGAGGCAGTGGCATTAACTTCACGTTTTGCGTTTTCTATGTCTACTAATCATGGTCTCTAACGACTGTTGCAAAAGCCTGTTTTGTGCAGCTCATGCCAACCACTGGTGGTCCTGGATAGATACAATGCCATGAAGATACTACATTTAAATTTGTTTAGCATAAGACAACCACAGTAAATCAGCTAATGAACCTTGGATTCTCTAACAGAGAGTTGCTTGACCAATCTCTAAATATCACTTTACAGCATTCATCAAATTTCATTTGTTATCTCACTAATCTAAATACTTTAGAAATTATCAATGTATTAAAGTCATCGAACCAAATCCAAGTAGTTTACTAATGGTTTCATTAATAACATAGATTGTTCGGCCACAATGAAATATATGATTTATATCGAAGAGATTATTCCAGTGTTAGATTGATTGCAAACAGAAAGAGACAATAATCCACAACTTGAAATTATAGGGCAATTGATATTTAATTTAATTTAGTCTGCCTTAGATCCACAGGAGTGGACTCCCTAGTGAACAGTAAATACGCTACACTAGATTTAGGACGATAGAGATTTGTTTCTACAGAAGGATGCTGAGGATATCATAGGTGGAACATATGAGCAACGAGGAAGTTTCAAGGAAAATGGGAGCAAAATGCATACTAAGTATCAGACAGTGACAATTGAACATTTTGTGACTCATCAGAGCTGCAAAGGATAGGAAGTTGTGGAGAGCCATGAAAACCTACCTGGTAGGAACCGACACATAGAAAGAGACCGAGGAAAGAGAGACACAGAGAATATATGGAAGTAGGGCAGAAGGAAATATCGAGTAACCTAGCTAAAGAGCTTGCATAAATGGAAGCCGGAAAAAAACAACTAAGTGGGATATTAAGGAAACAGAAATTATTTGAAGCTACAAATGACCGGAAGTTGAATTTGCTTTTCGATGAGATGAGAAATATATGTGCAATTGTTTTATAAAATCACTTTAACAGTTTATTTAAAAAAAAATATAGTGTTGTTACACCATTTCAAAATTGTACTATATTTGAGTATAGTCCAATTTTGAAACTACCTAAATACACAGGATTAAATTGTATGATCATGCAGCTTACTAAAAAAAATCGAAAAGGAAATTAAACTTCCTATAGTACTAGATTTTTTTGCAACACACTGACCCGTGTTGAAATATTCACAATATTTGATACTGTTGAAAGTTTGTCGAGATTTACAAACTCTACTTTTCGTTCAATATCGCATAAAATCGATGAAATTTGAATCAGCTGATTGTTTGGAAAAATACTTTGACAAAAACCCGACTTTGTAGTTTAATATTTTCCTTAATTTAATTTAATTTTATAGGATATCATGCTAAGCAACATTTAAAAAAAAAAAGTTTTTTTTTTCGTTTTAACAGCGAAGAATAACTTCTTAGGATTTCTTACTCTTGAGCATGCAACGTACAACGGGCCATGAGTAAATATGTCTTTCTGGAACCAAATTCCAACTTTTTGAAGTGTTTGGCCTTGTGCTTTGTTTATAGTTCTCGCAAACGCCGAGTGAACTAAAAACTGGATTTTTGTATATAAAAACTTAAAGAAACGTTATGCAATAACAAAAAAAAATATTGCATTTTTATTAAATAATTATTTGTTATTTTAATCATTAAATTGTTTTTAAAATTTTGGGAGTATTTTGTTAATAAATAATTAATTTAATGTTAATATGTTAATAAAACTTTTAATTCTTCCAAAAAAATAAAGAAAATTTATTGTACTAAGCTACGCATCCTAGTAAAACCAACTGCGTTGTACCCCTTTGCCTGTTTGCGCTTCTTATCAAAATTTGGTTTCGATTGGTCAGTGTATGGCTATTTTAAGGGGTGTGATGGATGGACTAACAGATGTCACAGAATTTTATATACAAATTTGCCTTAAAGGGCATTTGCAGGTTAAATACACAGAAATTATAGGAAAGTATAGAGAACTATTGTCACCCATACCCTATAGGGACATTTCATCTGTGAGAAAACTATTCAGCATTCAGTGCCGTATAAGAAGATTGATATTACTTTTTATTTATTTTAGTCATTTGACCCAAGTAAGGTAATAAAGACACTAAGACGCAAGGGGTTACTGAGTGTTAAAAATTGAAAAAAAAATCTCTATAAAATAGAGAGAATAGTAAAATAAGAATTAAGACAGTAGATAGCAATTGAAGTTGCATTTAAATTTTTGAAGATCAAAGTTGACTATGAAGCAAGAAGCCGGAAGAGAGTTCCACAAACGATAGAAGAAACTGTTAGCATAGAACTTACGGTTACATCTTGAATGACGCGACCTTGCTACAAATCTAGTAATAAGCTTAAAGTCTAGAAGAAAGTGCTATTTATTCTGTGAAAATACAGAAATTTTGCTCACGACCAAAAAGGTCAGCATGGAAATACTGGTTTTCTTCTGTCTTATAAAACTTAGCTAGTCATTGAGGAAAGTTCATCAGAACAATTAACATGAACAATTAACATAGAAATGGCAGAGGAAGTTACATGCGGGAACGGGACTGAAGTCGAGATGCCAAGTCAGGACCAATAACATTAAAGATTCTTCTTTAGGTTTTTATCAAAAATCTCAAATATATAGCAAGAGCAGCAGACCAGACGTAGCAGCAATATTCGGAGCAAAGACGAATGGCAGACTAATAAATATGTCAGATAGATTCTGACGAAAAACAATAATTCATCACTTTCCTGTGTCTTCTTCTTCTCCTTATTCTTCTTATTATCTAGTCTACACTCTGGTGTAGTGCCGTTTCAAGCTTATCAATATAAATGAAAAGATCTATTTTAGTTTAATACCGTGAATAGAGTGTTGTTGCCATATCTGTGTTGGAGATACCCAGTCCTCGCTTTCCAGCTTTGACGGGGTTCAAAATCATTTACGAGGCCGAGTAAGAGATGACTTCTTTCACATACTACAGTCCCTTTCCGACGGATGCAACAATATCGCTACTCTATCGTCATTTCCATTCTGTGAGATCTCCATTCTTTAGTTGCACCAGTTGAGACATTTACAGCAAGAACTCGCCATACAATATCGACGAGGTCGCATCAACCTCACTCTCTTCGTCTTCCATTTGTAGGAAGGAAGTTCCACTCAGGTTCTTCCTAAGAGCCTCTATTTTGTGGAACAGACTCACGACTAAATACTTATTTGCGCCCTACCATCTTAACCTTATCAAGTACAGGGCCAATAGTTTGTCTGTCTCGCATATCCTCATGGTGTTCACTTTCTAGTTCCCCCTCTTATATCCATGACATTCAGTTCTTTCTGGTAACTTATACCTTGATTGGCGAAAATCCATTTAGAAAAAAAATCTTAATAAAGACCTTAAAGGTGTCAGAGCTCCTCGTTTCCATGTATTCGTGTTAAAGGTCGTTATCCTCATTTTGTGTAATTGAAAGTTGTTTTTCTTAAATTCGAATATTTACGCTTCTGTCTAATTATATTCATTATTTCTTGCTTGATATGTTTCTGAAACGAGGAAAATAAGCCGAGCTGAAAAAAACAAAACAAACAAAAAAAAACCTAGAATGACCTCTATTTAGTTTTCTTTCAACATTCTTTTCTATTTCTCTGTTAGTTTTGACATTTTAGTTTTCTTTTTTTCATTCCTTTTATTTAATATTGTTTTCATCTTTGATTTTCTTTTGTCTTTTCTCGATTTTGAATATTTCCTTTGTTTGTATCAAATTTCTTTCTTTCTATTTTTCATTTATAGCATTCTTTCTTTCTTTTTTTAATATTTCCTTCTTTTTTATTGTTTTTACTTTCTTTTACTCTTTATTTACTGTTCATTTTTTATGACATACGTTGTTTTTCTTTCTTCCTTTTTTAACTGTGCGTTTTCTTTTAGACTTTTACTTTCTTTTTCCTTTGATTCTTCATTCGTTGTTTTTGTCTTTCTTTCTACGTTTTTTAACTGTTTTCTCATCCCCTCTTTTCATTTTTTGACGGCGTTTTCTTTGATACTTCATTCGTTGGTTTTGTCTTTCTTTCTCTATTTTTTAACTGTTTTCTCATTCCCTCTTTTCATTTTTGTCTACTTTTTCTTTGATTCTACATTCGCTGGATTTGTCTTTCTCTGTTTTTTAACTGTTTTCTCATTACCTCTTTTTTCTTTTTTTATCTGCTTTTTTTTATTCTTCATTCGTTGTTTTTGGCTTTCTTTCTCTATTTTTTAACTGTTTTCTCATTCCCTCTTTTTCATTTTTTTGTCTGCTTTTTCTTGATTTTCATTCATTGTTTTTGTCTTTCTCTGTTTTTTAAGAGTTTTCTCATTCCCTCTTTTCATTTTTTGTCTGCTTTTTCTTGATTTTCATTCATTTTTTTTTGTCTTTCTCTGTTTTTTTAAGAGTTTTCTCATTCCCTCTTTTCATTTTTTGTCTGCTTTTTCCTTGATTCTTCATTCGTTGTTCTTGTCTTTCCTTCTCTGTTTTTTAACTGTTTTCTCATTCCCTCTTTTTCATTTTTTGACTGCTTTTTCTTTGATTCTCCATTCGTTGTTTTTGTCTTTCTTTTTACGTTTTTAACTGTTTCTCTTTCACTCTTTTTATTTTTGTCTGCTTTTTCTTTCATTCTTTATTCGTTGTTTTTGTCTTTCTTTCTCCATTCTTTAACTGTTTTCTCATTCCCTCTTTTTCTTTTTATTCTGTTTTTTCTTTGATTCTTCATTTGTTGTTTTTGTATTTCTTTTTCCTTTTTTTCTGTTTTCTCATTCCCTCTTTTTCATTTTTGTCCTATTTTTTCTTGTATCCTTCATTCGTTGTTTTGACTTTCTTTCTCCGTTTTTTAACTGTTTTCTCATTCCCTCTTTTTCATTTTTTGACTGCTTTTTCTTTGATTCTTCATTCGTTGTTCTTGTCTTTCTTTCTCTGTTTTTTAACTGTTTTCTCATTCCTTTTTTTCATTTTTTGTCTGCTTTTTCTTTGATTCTTCATTCGTCGTTTTTGGCTTTCTTTCTCTGTTTTTTAACTGTTTTCTCATTCCTTTTTTTTCATTTTTTGTCTGCTTTTTCTTTGATTCTTCATTCGTTGTTTGTGTCTTTCTCCGTTCTTTAACTGTTTTCTCATTCCCTCTTTTTCATTTTTTGACTGCTTTTTCTTTGATTCTTCATTCGTTGTTATTGTCTTCCTTCCTCCTTCTGTAACTGTTTTTCTGATTCCCTCTTTTCTTATTTGACTGTTTCTTTCTTCTTTCTTTGATTTCTTCATTCGTTGCTTTTGTACTCCTTTCTCTTTTTTAGCTGTTTCTTTCTTTCCAACGTTTTTCATTCTGGTTACATTCTTGTATTCATTTTTTGGCTGTTTTTTTCTTTCTGTCTGTCTGTCTTTCTTTCTTTCTTTCTTTCTTTCTGTCTGTCTCTCTCTCCCTCTCTCTTTTCTACACCTACATCCACCCTCTTTTCATTTTGTTCTTAATTTCTTTGTTCTTTCTTCGTGTTCCTTTTTCTTTCATTTCATCATTCTTGATTTTTTCATAATTCTCTGCCTTCATTGTTACTTTTGATTTTTTAATCGATTGGTTTAGATCTTTCTTTCATTCTTTCTTTCTTTATTTTCCTCTATTTCTTTTAATGCTTTCGCTTAATAATTCTTGACTTCTTCGTTTATTCTTTTCTTTGTCTCATTAAATTTTTCATTCTTGCATCTTTTTTCTTCTTTCATTTTTATTGTTTCTTATTCTTATTTCATTTTCTTTTGTCTTTTTTGTTTCTATCTTCATCATTTTCCTTTTTTTCTTTCATTACCTTTTCTTTCTTTGTTTCACACATTATCTTTCGCTCTTTGTTTCTTTCTCCTCAATCACTCTCTCTCGCTTTCGCTCTTTCTCTTTCCCTCTCCCACACGTTGCATTTCTTTTTGATGTTTTCATCTCGTAATTCTTAACTTCATCTCATTCTTTCTTCTACATTTACTTCTGTACTCAAGTTGTCTATCATTCAGCTCTTTTAAATGCGTATTTCTATTATTTTACTTACTTGCGACTCACATTTTCTTCCTCAGTCTTATAATTATTTTATTGTTGTATTTCTTGTTAAATGGAAAATAAGACAAACTTTGTTAAGCTTTTTAACCGATTCGTCTTCCTTTTGTAGATTCTTCTTTTTGTCACTTTCTAACAATTTGTCGTTTACAACCAGACATAGTAATCCGTTTCTCTGTCAAATTTCTCTGCTTCTTTTTTTTTCTTTTTTTTAAATATTTTCTTACTTGCATTGCATTATGTGTGTGTGTGCCTGTTTTGTCTGTGTGTGTGTGTGTGTTTTTTTACTCCTGAAAACCTATATCTACTTATTGGTTTCAATTCCGCCAACCTTTCTTTGTTTTATCACATTCATTTCCTAATTGTTTTCGTCTTATTAATAGTAAATTCCCGACTTGAGGCGACATTCTTTTTATCATGTCATTTCCGGTCTGTTCATTTACACATTTTCTCGCCTTCTTCCTCATTTCTGCATCATACATCTTTTCCATTTACTTTCTCTCTCTCTCTCTCTCTTTCTAGGCCTCTTTCTCTCTCTCTCTTTCTCTCTCTCTGCCACTTTCTCTCTCTCTTTCTCTTTCTCTCTCTCTGCCACTTTCTCTCTCTCTTTCTCTTTCTCTCTCTGCCTCTTTCTCTTTAATGTTTTTTATTGTGTAATCACTTGTAATATCCATGAAATTTTACTTTTTCTTACATCAACCCTTTCTCTTCCACTTTTCTATGTTTCCTACTTATCTATCTATCTATCTATCTATCTATCTATCTATCTATGCTTATTCCTTATCTATCTATCTATCTATCTATCTATCTAATGTCGGCTTATTCCTATCTATCTATCTATCTATCTATCTATCTATCTATCTATCTATCTATCTATCTAATGTCGGCTTATTCCTATCTATCTATCTATCTATCTATCTAATGTCGGCTTATTCCTATCTATCTATCTATCTTACTTAAAGGCGATTATATATTTTTTACTTAAAGGAGAGTATATATAAGTGTATGTATGTGTATATATATATATATATATATATATATATATATATATATATATATATATATATATATATATATATATGGGTATCTTTTCACACACATGCACACACAGGCGCGCACACACGCATGTATACAGACTCACATCTATATATATAATATTTAGAACGATAAACTGAGCTAATCTTAAAATCTCTCTCTACATATACCTATCTTCGTATCTCTCTGTATTTACACACACGTAACACATACACACACAAACATATATATTTTAGTGTATATATTTTTCACATACACAAAAACATACATATAATATTTACAAGCCATAGTTTACTCAGGTACAATCTATCTATCTATCTATCTATCTATCTATCTATCTATCTATCTATCCAACTAACTAGCGCGCTAGATAGCTATCAGGTTCCAATACATTTCTCTCTTTTCCCAATATATCCTGCAAGCGCTTGTAGAATATTCAAACAAGCCCATCACATAACATAAGTTGTTAGCATTTACTCTCTAGAGATTTCGATGGCATCTTTCTCGGTGTGCCCTAATATGTTCCTTTATGACGTGATTGATAACCGCACTCCACAAATCCCTTTCATTTCTAAATCTTAAAAAATGTTATTCTTTTTACCATACCCCCACTCGCAGCTCTGCCATCCCTCCACATAAGTGTCCAGCCATCTTTTCCTGTCCCTTTTTCCTTCGATACGCCCTGTGAGTGTAAATTTTCCAAATTCTCTTTCCGCATTATGTGACCCAGAAGTTTCCAAAATGTCACCTGTTTCTTTCGAATTTTAAGTATAAATGTCTTTTTGATTTCCTTTTTCGTTAAAAAATATTTCGTCTAAACTCTGAAATTGTATTTACTGTTTATATATTTATTTTCAGTTTTATCTTTCTTACTGAGTATGAGTAGATGGTTCACACTCCTCGCTTGTTTTTGAACAGAAGTTGTTCATCCATTGTTTCCTGTTTAAACTCGTGTTTCCCGTCCCTTCTAAAGTCTACATAAACTTTATAATTCTAACATCTCCGGCTAAACACTGTCGTTTTATTTATCTTTTATTTATGTTTCTTCAATAGGAGTAAATAGGTTTGCCTATCACCCGGTTCACACTCCTGTACAGTCTTTTTTTCTTGCTTGAGACTGAGTTTCCGGTTTCTTCTAAAGTCTTTTCGATTCACTCCCAGTAGCCCCTTGAGTCTTAGCGGCATTATCACCTTGCTTGGAGTCAATTGATTAAAAATAAAAGTTTAATTTCCACTCTACGGTTGTTCAAAAAATAATTTATAGTAAATTTAAAACGGATAGATTTATTTGGTTTCCCTGCCCATTCTTACGTACATAACAGAATGGGATCATACATTATTTTGGTGGAAATTTTATGACTCCTTCTTCTGTGTTTAATTTATCCACCCCGTTTATTAATTTCTCATCTTTCGACATTTCAAATTATTTTCTGCAACGTTTATAGCATATTAAGAAAAAAAATATCAAAGTCTCAATTCTTAACGTCCTTAGGCTCCTAAGTGTGATTTACTGCACTAAATTTGTGCATATATCATAATTTATATATCCCTCTCTGTTTTTTATGCACATTTTTGTGCAGTATTTAAAGTTAAGATTTTGTGTTCTCTGTAATTTCAAATCCTTTTCTTATACACGCATTATGTGACATTTTTTAATCGCTATCACCCCAAGCACGACAGTACAGCCACAAGCACGCAAGCGGTTACAGGGCGTGGAGAAATTAGGAACAGAAACAATGATTAGAAAGAGAAAAAAGCATTCAGGAGGACATTAGGTAGTGATTGACATTGCATTTAAATTTTTGAAGATTAAAGTTTGCTGGAAAGCATAGAGGTGGGAATGAATTTCACAAATGAAAATCGCGAGATAAGAAACTGTTAGCAGAGAAGTTACGGCTACATCTAGTTAGCTCAACTGATGAGATCTCGCCGACAGTCTAGTGTTGCACTTAAATTCATAAAGTCTAGGTACCATAGGGAAAAGTTCATCCGAACAATTACCATGAAAATCTTATTAAAAAAAAAAATGCACAGAGAGGCAACCTTTCGGCGGGAGGCAAGTGAGTGAAGTCGAGCCGCCAGATCAGAACCAATAATATTGCTGATTCTTCTTTGGATCTTATCAAGGAGCTCCAGGAAAATATCAATATTCTAAGCATGGACGTATGATAAACTTATAGATATGCAAGATAAATTCCCGAGAGAAATATTGTCTCGCCCGACGACTGTAAAACGACTTTCTTAGCAGCTGATCTAGCGATGAATTCAATATAATCAAATAGATGACTATTTTTCAGTTCTTCTCTCGATCTTCCTATTTAACTATGCATACGTCTTCTTCTACGCGCCCTGTCTATTCAAGAGGTTGGCGATAATGGCTCTACACAATTTCTTGTCCTTTGTAGCTCTTAGTAAATTTTGTCTTGTTGCTATCTCTCTAATCGCCTTTGATCACTTCGAGTTGGTGGAATGTTTAGCAAGCTTGTTTCGCTAGATCAGCTACGACGGGGTTGTGAGTTCGTTCGTCAGTGGGTGCTCCAATTTTTCGTTTTCTTGCCACATCTAAACCATGTTTGCAAACATTCCTATGCGTTGCTTTCTTCTTGCCCACAAAAATTAAAAAAAAAATGTAATGGAAAAAAATTTGAATCTAGGTAAACATGATATATATCAATAATTATTTAAATTTGACCCATATAAATTATAAATAATTAATTCAAATATTATAGACAACAATAATAAAATGAACACGCCTTTACTCACAATTTTAAATCAATACCACGAGAACGCGAATTTCATAGCGTTTAACGATCAGTGAGTATTCTGCCTCTGAAGATTGCGTATTCGCATGAAACTCCGAGTCATGCTATCGACGTGAGGTATTATGTATATTCACTAATATATACTTAATAGCTTTGTTATATAACATTGAACACTGTTTTTATAACACATGAGAAAAATATATATGTACGTGTTTTTTATCATACCCATATCTCTCTCCCCACTCTCTCTCTCAATATATATATATATATATATATATATATATATATATATATATATATATACAGTGGGGGAAATAAATATTCGTACACATGAAAAATTGTATTTTTACAAATGTAAAAGCCTTAACTAAAACAAATTTTGATACATTTTATGTGTAAAGATACATTTTATTAACAAAATAGTAATAAACTTAATTAATTCTTATTCTAACAGAAATTAATGAATGAAAAAAAGTATTCGTACAAAACAAAAAAAGCATATTAACTTAATTTAATACTTTGTGGAATATCCTTTATTGAGTTCAACAGCTACCAGTCTATTCCTGTACGTCTCAACTAATGATTTGCACACATTGAGTGGTATTTTGTCGCATTCTTCGTGGCATATTGTCTTCAAATTCTTGATATTTGTTGGTGCTCTTTTCCCAATTTAAATTTTCAAATATCGCTATAAATTCTCGATTGGATTCAAGTCTGGGGACTGACTTGGCCATTGCAAGACATCAATTTACTTTCAGCTAACCATTTCCTTGTAGATCTAGCGGTATGCTTAGGATCATTATCCAGTTGGAAAACCCAATCTGGAGGTAGCCGAAGTCCCTCAACAGAACGCATTAAATTGTCTTGCAGAATTTTCTGCTAGCTTTCCACATTCAACTTGCCATCAATTATTGATATTCTGCCATCACCTTTGCAGAAAAACAGCCCCAGTTCATGATACTGCCACCACCAAACTTTACAGTTGGCAACGTGTTCTTTGGTAAGTAGGCTTCACCGTCCTTCCTCCACACATGATTTCGATAATTATGACCAAACAACTCTATTTTGGTTTCATCTGTCTATAGTACATTTTCCCAAAAGGAATATTCTTTATCCTTATGCTCTCTAACGAATTTTAGCCTTGCATCTCTGTGTCGTTTCAAGAGGAATGGAGTCTTCCTTGGGATGTGTGATTTCAGACTGTTTTTGTGTAGTTCATTACTTATTGTACGCTTGGTTACTTTAATCCCTAATGCACGCAAATGTTCCTGCAGCTCTTCTCGGGTAACCTGTGGATTTTGTTGGATCTGGCGTCCTAATATCCTTGCTGATCTTAGAGAAATCTTCCTCGGAGAACCTGTTCGTCTGGTTTTCGACGCTGTTACGAGTTTTAAACATTGCAATGAACGAAGCAATTGTAGTAAAAGGAATAATCAGGTTGTTAGAAATCATTCTGTAACTGTTCCCATCTTTCCAAAGAGACAAAATGTATTGTTTTTGTGAAATAGTCAATTCTTTACCTTTAGGCATTATTAGAACCTTTTCATAAGACTAGAAATTGCAGAATGCTCTGATAATGGCTAATAGCGTTAACTATAATTACTGATAACATTACTAGAACATTCTAGAATATACTTTTTTCATAATTTATTTTATTCTAATAATTGATTTGTACGAATACTTTTTCACCAGTTAGAATGTAAAAAAATGCATTAATTTCTGTTAGAATAAGAATTAAATAAGTTTATTATTATTATTTAATAGTATGTGTCTTTATACATAAAATGTGTCGAGATTATTTTATTTAATGCTTTTACATTTATAAAAATACAATTTTTCATGTGTACGAATATTTATTTCCCCCACTGCATATATATATATATATATATATATATATATATATATATATATATATATATATATATATATATATATGTATATATATGTATGTATCTATGTTCATACCACCCTTCACAGTCAATGTAAAATACAACCTAATATAAAAATCTCAAAAGTATAAAATAAATTCTCGGTTAGGTGAACCAACTACTACTAACCACTAAACCCTTAACCCTCTCTTTACACATCCCTTATCTTTAACCTTCCTTCCCCACTATCAATCTAATGTGTCCGTCCGGGATATTTCCTCCATTTACGGAGCATATTTTGTTCCGAAGAGTCGAACATCTCGATGTTCACGAAATAAATTTATAATCGAAATGGATAATTAAAGTCTCCGTCGTCTTCTCGGCTATTTATACATATACGGGTCAGTGGTGCATTGTGGGTAGTCTATTATGGCGGTTATTTTACCGGAAGTCGTTTATATATTTATTTGGGTTAAATTATTTTGCTTGTTTTTATTTTTTGTTTCTTATTTTATTTATTTATTTATTCATTTACTTTTAGTTTTTTAATCGGTGTTTTTTTATTAACGTAGTAAAGATTTGTTTATATCTCTTATTTATTTTGGTTTGAGAATTTAATTAAAGCTATTTGTTCGGTTTTGGGGTTGGTTGTTGTAGTTTATTCTAACTATTATTTTGGTAGAAACAGTTTTTTAATTCGTGTTTATTTGGGTTGATTATCTTTATTTGTTTTTTCTAACGGTAACTTTATCGGGATTGGTTAGTTTATTTATTTACGTGGGTGAATTTAGGTCAATTTATTTTACTTGTATATTTTCTCTTTTCGGTTTTTAAGTAACGTAGTATATATTTATTTATTTTTTATTTTTGTTTCATTTTTTATTTTGTTTTATTTTATTTTAACTTTTTTATCGTTATATAACAGTTATAGCTATTTTTCGTCCGATTTTTTTCGTTTGATTTTTTAGTTTAACTAATATTTTAGTCATAATGGTTTGCTACTTTGTTTATTATTTACTTTATTTATTTGGGTTCGTTGTTTTTTTTGTTTTGTTTTTGTTGTCATTATTATTATTATTATTATTATTATTATTATTATTATTATTATATTTCGTCTATTCTAACAGGTGTGATTTGGTAATTTGGATTAATTAATTTTGCTTATTTTTATTGTTATTTTGTTTACTTGTTTATTTATTTGTTTTTATTTTATTTTTCAGTTTTCATATATATATATATATATATATATATATATATATATATATATATATATATATAATGTAAATCTATTTAAACTCTGTGGGTGAAAAAAAACCTGGATAGCACAATTTTCAAATAAATTGGTATCCTCGAGAAAATGGGAAAAAAAATACACTACCAGAAACATGCGAACAGGTCGAAAGAAATTGTTCATTACCTTAAATTTGCGATACAAAGAAAAAAAATACCCAGCGATTTATAAGTTATAATGAAGAGTGCTCACTAAGCTAAGTATAGCAATGGTAAAATAAATAAATGCTAATGAGCCAGGTACTAGCTGTATTTAAAATAGACATGGCTTTGTTAAAACTGATGTTTTACTTAACTGTATACAATAATAATGCATGTAATATGCAGATATTAGTATCGCATTATAAAATACAAATATAGTTTTCGCTTATAAGATGTTTAGCTGTTTATGTCTGTACGCGTTTACGCAATGATTATAGCGTTACTAACAATACTTTCATCATTCTCTCTTAAATTTTAACTTAATTAGTTTCTTGGTGGCTGTAGAAAATTGGTTGAGAAAAATTCCAAAATTTCCATTCAACAGTGAAGAAATATTTGGAATTTACGGAGCTACTGTATACATCCACAGATATATTAAACCGCTGTAGATGGTCAAAGATGAGGTTGAAATTGTGAAAATACAAATTTGAGAGAAAATTTTTAAATTTTTCTTAATCAATTTTTTACAGCCAACAAGAATTTAATTGGTGAACTTGGAAGTATCAAATCTAAAATAAACAGACATAATACGCCTATTTAATTATTTAACCAAACATGCTTGAATTAAAACAGGCTGCCTCTCTCTCTCTCTCTCTCTCTCTCTATCTATCTATATATATATATATATATATATATATATATATATATATATATATATATATATATATACATAAATAAGCAGCCTATTTTAATCCAATATTTATTTTATATTTAATTTTATTTGTATTTATTTTTAATCTATTAGGTTGGTGCAAAAATAATTTCGTTTTCTAACATATGTTACTATGTGAGAAAACGAAATTATTTTTGCACCAACCTAATATTATATATATGTGTAAATAAATATATATATGTGTGTGTGTGTGAGTGTGTGTGTGTGTGTGCATTTATATATAAACTTCTGGCTTTTTGCTTCCGATTCAACTTTGATCTTCAAAAATTAAAATACAATGTCAATCGTCATCTGTCTTCTTAATACTTGCTCCTTTATTGTCCTCACATTAATAGTATTTTTCTCCCATTCTCTAACACTCAGTAACCTCTTGCATCCTAGTGGCTTTATTGCCTTGATTGGGGTGAAATGATTTTTAAAAATATGTGCATATATATATATATATATATATATATATATATATATATATATATATATATATATATATATATAGCCTGATGTGCTATACCATTTAACTACAGAGGAAGTGTTTGATTAGCAAAGTCAAATTGCTTTTTTTAAACAACAAATTTCCCATGACATTTATCGAATTAACATTTCTGCTCGAGGCGTTTCTTAACGTAAACATATATATATATATATATATATATATATATATATATATATATATATATATATATATATTGAACAATAAAAAAAAATAAAAAATTAAAATCTTCAGACACACTGGGTTGTAGATTAATATTCTTTCGTTTTTTTTATTATTATTATTCCATTTAGATTCCTCGACTAGTTTCGGTCGAAATGGTCATCATCGGGAGGAGAAATATTTCTGCTTGCTGCTAGCACTGAACTACAGAAAAAAAAAATATATATATATATATATATATATATGACAATTGGAAAAAATCTTAGATTTTGCTGACGCGTTTCGTCTTCCGACTTTTTCAAGGCAAAAATGTTTTTGTTGTTATAGTTATATTAAAAAATCCAAATTTTAAAAGATAACTACTTTAAATACTACTACACCTTTACTTCCACCGAGGAAGAACAAATGCATATGTTACTTTTGAACATATCCCTCAGTCCAACTGTACGGCAATACACTTATTTTGTATCGTTCAACCTGCATCTTCATTCCTTTCCGAAAAGAAACATTTCGGTTGCTCACGAAGCCACATTTACACTGCTTGGTTGTTCTAGAACCCAACGTGCACAAATCTTACGACACCAGAAATCATCATGCACTATGGCCTGTGTAGACCCGTAGCTGATATGCTCAATGTGCTAACGTTATCCGGTATCCACGCTTTGGGTGTATTCTTCTATGTGCCATTTTCATGGGCTGCAAGATCGGCTTTCGCCCGTTGCACTTGTTCCAGCTTTAAAGCTTTCTATCTATTCATACACTTTTCGTTGATTCATAGTGCGTGCACCATACTGCGTGCACCATACTGCGTGCACCATACAGCGATGGGTTTTCGCAGGTTTGCCTTCCTCTGTTCACAGAAATCACACTACGAAGTGTTGTTCCTTGATAATGAAGTCGGTGAGCAGATCGGCCATACCACACAACTGTATACGAGGATATATATTAAAAATAGAATATAAGTTAAGTAGGCAGACCTTGTCGGTTGAATTTAAGAAAACTTTTATATCTATCTATCTATCTATCTATATATATATATATATATATATATATATATATATATATATCTATCTATATATATATATATATATATATATATATATATATATATATATGGTCTCGTTCGCCGATTGAGCACTATCGAGAAAAGGGAATTTTTAATAACGGCTGCTTTAATGCATCGCTTTTCGTAAAAGATGAGCGCTATGGCGGCCGATATGATGTTTATATAACACGTATATAATGCGTTAAAAATTTCCTTTACCTGCCGTGCGTCGATAGCCAAGAAGTAAGAATCTCTGACATATCAAATCGGTCGAGTTTCGATCCTGGTTTGAAGCAATCGGATGTCTAGTCACACTGATGAGCTGTGATACTGCGAATCAGGTTGTGTGTGTGTGTATGTGTGTGTGTTTGTGTGTGTGTGTGTGTGTGTGTGTGTGTGTGTGTTTGGTTCAATACTCTCGGCATATTATATTTATCAATTTTTATTTTAATCCTTTCAAATTCATGGATCAATTTCTTAGTGCTTTTACAAAACTAAGTAAGAAAGACACCGCAGTAATTTTTTTTTTTCGTTTTCTTTTTCTATTTCTTTTATTTTTCCTAGTGCTTTCAATCTCATCCATGATCATCTTCAGGGGTGAATTGCTAAGACAAAAATTAGTGTAAATAATACTGGTGAATTTTCTGTAAATGCGCATGCACGACCTTCGTTATAACCAATTTACTTTAAGGGTGTAATAGACAGAAATATGATTGAGAATGAGAGGAATAAGAAAGAAATATAAAGGTAAAGATATGATAGAGAGAAGATGAAATAAAAGTGAGAAAAAAGAGAGAGAAGAAAAAAACAAAGTGCGAACGTATGGGAATCAAATATTAATAGATAAAGAAAGAGAGACAAAAAGAGATAAGTTTTCAAGTAGTAGTAAATCGTAAAAAGATAAAAGAAAAGGCACATTTTGAAAGGCGATCGACACACCCACAGACTGTTTCTTTTTCTCACCTTTATTTCGTCTTCATATATTTTTGCATTTGCTTTCCTTTCTTATTCTTCGCATTCTGAATAATATTTTTTGCTGCATCATCTTTCATTCTTTCTTTCTTACTTTCTTTCTTTGAATATTTTCCTATCTCCTTTCTTTCTCTCTCTCTTTTTCTTTAAATATTTTCCTATCTCCTTTCTTTCTCTCTCTCTTTCTTTCTTTTTTATTACTCTAATTCTTGATATTTTTCTATGTCCTTTCTTTCTTTCTTTTTTCTTTCTTTCTTTCTTTCTTTCTTTCTTTCTTTCTTTCTTTCTTTCTTTCACATTCATCTAATTCTGGATTCTCTCCTTTATTTATTTTTTCTTTCTTTCTTTCTTTCTTTCTTTCTTTCTTTCTTTCTTTCTTTCACATTCCTCTAATTCTGGATTCTCTCCTTTATTTCTTTCTTTCTCTCTATCTTTCTTTCTTTCTTTCTTTCTCATTCCTCCAATTTTGGATATTTTCCTATCTCATTTGTTTGTTTGTTTGTTTGTTTCTTTCTTTCTTTGTTTCTTTCTTTCTTTCTCCTCTTATTCTAGATATATTCCTATACCTTCCTTTATTTGGTTCGTATCCCTCTAATTCTCTGTCTATATATCCTATCACCTTTCTTTCTTTCTTTCTTTCTTTCTTTCTTTCTTTTATTTTCAATGTACCTCCGTTATTCTCTTTAAGATCGTCTCCTTCAAAACTTGTAAAATCCGTCTTACCTTTCCTTTTCAATCTCACATTATGAAACTCTTTAAATTCTCAATTCATCGTCCCCACTCCCTCTCTCTCTCTCTCTCTCTCTCTCTCTCTATATATATATATATATATATATATATATATATATATATATTCCTCTTTCTCTGGTTTCAATACTATTAACCCTTTGTGTGTACCATTTTCAGTTTGTCTTAATCTTTATTCTTTCTATGATTCTCTTTCTTTGTCTTTAAGATTTTTCCTAATTCCTCATCACTTCTTTCATATCTCTTTTTATCCCATTCTTTCGTTATAAATATTCAGCTTCCCTTTCCAGGCTTTCTTTCTTAACCTACGTTTTTTCTTGTAGTTTCTTCTTTAACAGAGACGCCCTTTTCATTCTTTTTGCTTTCATCTTTTCCTTTGTAGAATTATCCAGAAATAAAGTTCGTAGATATAAAAATCAATAAACATATTTTTGGGGAGGAAAACACGTTTGACTAAAATCAATACTTTGTTAATTTCCGAAAAATTCCTCACCAAAATCCATTGATCTCCTTAAATAAAATTCTAATAATGAAATTACTTGATTGTACAGACTACATTCCTGGTAACAAAAACATTTTCAAAATATAATCAATTATTAAAAATGAAAAATAAAAATTACAACTGAAAAAGTAGGAAACAACGATTATCAAGAAAGTAAATATTAATAAATAAAATTTCTAAATTAGTAAATGAAATAAAAGTATTTGAAAAAGGAATTAATAAAGATTAAAAAATGTAAAAATATCGGAATTAAATTTAACAAAGAAAAGCTTGTTCCTGAGCTGAAAAAAATAATGATATTAATAAAACAATGTTAATATTTTTATTTCCAGAAATAAAATCATAAGATAAAAAACAAATTTCAGAATTTTTAGAGAAATAACGAAGGAAGAAAATCAGGAATAATTGTAAAATAAAAGAAATGCACAACTTCAAAATATAGAAAAATCCACATAAATATACAAAGAGATAAAAAAATACATGATTGCACATGCATTCACACGCATACACATACATACAAACACACACATATATACACAAACACTCAATTACACACACACACACACACACATATATATATATATATATATATATATATATATATATATATATATATATATATATATATATATTATATCAAAATATATTAACGCATATAAAAGCATACATGCACATAGCTTCAAAAAGGGAAAGTGAAAAACCGAGGATATATGCTGATAGATAGACAGACAAGAAGATAAAGCAAGCAGATAGATAGATAGATAGATAGATAGATAGATAGGCAGGCTGGTAACTCGAAATTGTTATATCTATCTATCTATCTATCTATCTATCTATCTATCTATCCTATATTTATACCTGCCATTCGTTCTATTTATTAAGATGTGTGATTTTGAAAAGCAATCTCTTTACAGCGGATTCATACTGTACAAAAAAGAAAAGAAAAAAAGCACTCTGATGCAATGCGTAAGGCGAATAAATCAAATGAATAATTTTTAAGGTAATCAAAGAGCTTTCACCACATACTGTAAGTATATAGAAAAACTTTAAATGGAAATAAAAACAAAAAATACGTAATCTGAATGAAGTGGCAGGGTGTTATTATTATTATTAATATTATTATTTTTTTTATTATTATTAATTAGTAGAAGATGAGAAGAAGTAAAGATAAATCATTATTGATGATTATAATAATCGACTAACTGATAATACCAATGACAATTGTGGAACAATTATGATGGTAATGATATTAACGACAACAATATTTGTAAAGAAGAACGAAAGAGCGAAAGAAAAATAACAGAATTTGTGCGATATTAATAATAATAAGTTATGTCATTTTGCCAGAATTTGTGATGGCGATCGGCTATTGAACTTTTCAGCATCCATTTCACTAATGATAATAATAAAAGTATGAGGAGGTGCTGAAAAATTTCTCAGCTCGTTCAAAACTGAATTAAAAGAAATTCTGAAGTTGGGGCATTTAGCCTGATTTTGGGATGGAGGTCGGCTATTGAACTTTTCAGCGCCCCTTTGCAATAATAATAATAATAATAATAATAATAATAATAGTCGTTCGAGGGTGCGCTGAAAATTTCTCAGATTTTCCAAGAAATGAATCAAATCAAATTATGATGTTGAGTCATTTAGTCAGATTCTGGGATGTGGATGGATTACAGAGCTTTTCAGCACCCCTTGAAATAATAATAATAATAATAATAATAATAATAATAATAATAATGAGAAGAAGAAGAAGAAGAAGAAGAAGAAGAAGAAAAAGAAGGATAATAATAATAATAATAATAATAATAATAATAATAATAATAATAATAAGAAGAAGAAGATGAAGAAGAAGAAGAAGAAGAAGAAGAAGAAGAAGAAGAAGAAGAAGAAGAAGAAGAAGAAGAAGGATAATAATAATAACAGTACGAGGAAGTACTGAAAATGTTGAGTCATTTAGTCAGATTCTGGGTTGTGGGTGGATTACAGAGCTTTTCAGCACCCCTTGAAATAATAATAATAATAATAATAATAATAATAATTAATAATAATAATAATAGAAACGAGAATATTAGCAATATAAAGGACAATAACGATTCTAGGAATGGGTGTTGATAAAAATGCTAGGGATAATGACAAACAAAATAACTATTTACATGGTTCGGACTGTTTGCCTCATCTTTGTTGTCATATCCACGATGTTTCGGCCGTTGTACCCTCCAGCCTTCATTGAGTGATAAAAATGGTTTGGTTCGAAAATCTAACGTAAATTCTATCACCTGAAGAAGGCCAGGGTGTACAACGGCTGAATCGTCGTGAATATGACAATAAATCCGAACAATGTAAATAGTGTAAATAATTTCTATACATCATCACCGAAATATAGACAGGAATAAAATAACGTTACGATATAAATAGTTCTATTAAGAAATAGTTACTGCTTATAATAATAGCATCGATAACTATACTGCAAGTATTAATGATAATATTAGTGATAACAAGATTGATTTTGCTAGTGTCGATGATGATAAAGATACCTGTAATAATAACGACAATACTTTTTACAGATGATGATGATATAAATAAAATAATACCACAAGTGATAGTTCATTACTGATACGAAAAATAATCTATACATCTTCTGCTGATGCAAATGCGACTGATGAGAGCAATAATATGGAAGACAAAACAAAACAAAAAAGAAATGTGGATGATGAACGATTAAACCTACGTTCCTCAAGTTGCAATTACGGTTGCGTTGAGTTTCTCTTGATTTTCAAAGCACTTGTCGGGAGTGGCGCGAAAATAATCATTAGTACGCATGCGTACCTCAAAGTGTGAGCGTGTAGTTGAGGATTGGTGGGGAAGTGTTCGTCGTGCCTGCCGTCGTGGTTTATTTTCAATTTTGCTTTCCGTTTTCTTTGCTTTATTTCTCGTTTGCATTTATGTTAATGGGAATTTCTTTCTATGTTTATTGTTTATATTATAAATTTGGTCGCTATTTGTTTTCGATAGTTATTTTTCATTTTTATTTCTAAAAAAAAAAAAAAATAAAATAAAATTATTTTATCAATTGGTTCTAAATTTACATTACGTTAAGATGATATGTTTGCAAAATTTCTGAAAAGTAAATTCTGTTTATCTCGGTAATGTGTAAGTGTCATTTTTCGGTCTTTTTACCACCTACTGTCTTTCTTAAAAATTGTTTATTTATTTGTAGCTTATTTTCGTATTTTTTCATGTTTAAATAAGCGCCATTTGCATCTTTTCTCTGCTTCTTATTTGATGTTTCTTAGAGATTATTTTAAAGCTATCTCTAAAGTTTCCAGTCTAATTTTTAAATATAATTTTAATTTGTTATTTATTCCTTTTCTTCAGATCTATATTAGCAATATATATATATATATATATATATATATATATATATATATATATATATATATATATATACACTTAGGATATATATTTAGTATCTCTCTCAAACACTATATATATATATATATATATATATATATATATATATATATATATATATATATATATATACTATTTATTTAGTAGTTTGCGTATCTATAGATGTTATTAATTTATATCTATAATTTCAGTTTTTATGTAATGCGATTTCGTTTTCTTTTCTTCGCTGCTCGGACGATTTATATTTAGTCAAAGTGATTTCTCTTGATTTAAAACAAACATTGTAAGGATCAGGTTACACGAGGTGAATTGCAGGTAACGCCATCTCATATCCGCAAAATGCTTTGAATCTTTCATTATAAGAGGCCCACGACGACTTATCAGGTGACTTGTTTGTTAAGGCAAATTTATTCTGCCCATCCACCTGCTGGGACGAATTCGCCATTTTGATGACTACCCCTCCTCCAGTAGCATGCTGAATCACTTAAAATGCCTAACTAAAACAAAAACGGTGCAAAGTTGGGCTGAAACAGTTACGAAAATCCTTGTTCGAAGCTAAATCTCGATCTCTGGGAAACAAAAAAATTAGGCCAACAAATCAAAGTTTCCCTAAGAGCAAAAACCAATCCACCGATCAGTAGGCAACTACTACTCAAATCCTACTCCGATGTGGCTACTTGCCATATTTATAATTAGGAGCAGCCTATTGTCACAGTAATAGAGAAGAGCAGGAAGTACGATGAGTCCTACTCTACAACAATATATATATATGTATTTACGTGATGAAAATCTCAAGGAGTATGTAATCCAGAGAGCTCAATGTAAAAACAGAGCGTATATTATTTCGTTAATTTAAAAAAAAAAAAGACAACCTTGGGGGTTCATTGATTATATTTTATTTTTCCGGGAAAGGAATTTTTTACTGGTTGTTCAGATCAGACTTCCAAGCGTAAAAGAAAATGGTTTAAAAAATTAAATTATTTTTATACAAGTTTTTATGGGTAGTTTTAAGTTGATGTAAGGTGATAGAGAGATGGGGAGGAGGACGACGACAGATATGATGGAAAATATAGAGGAAAGGGAGAAATAGGAGTATGTTTAAATCTATCTTTATTAAGATAAACAGGTTTAAGTTTACAGAGAGAGGGAGAGAGAGAGAAGGAGGAGAAAGAGAGAGAGAGAGGGAGACAAAGAATGAGATTAGGTTAAGACATAATTCACGGTTTTGTTCATAAATTTATTCTTCAAAAAATAATTTACACTTATATTTATTCAATCATATATTTACGGTTATTTTTAGTAACTTGTTGCCACTAATCAATACGTTTTGATCAAAATTAAATAAGCTTTTATGTGGAGATGTTTTCGACGCATTCTGGATCTAGTTTTTATTATGGGATGTTTTACTTGTCAAAGCGTTTTGCTAATGTTAATCGAAATTGGCGGAAGAGATAGAACAAATCATTTGAGTTGCAACATATTTACTCTTGTTATTTTTAATTTTATTTTATTTCTTGTTATTTTTGCTGTATACCACCTTGCGTTGTCATAGAGGAGCAAAACGTGGACTTTAATGACTTACGACCGTATCATATTGAGACACCGGTTCCCGTACGATCTAGCTCTAACAGCTCAATGAGGGTATAGTAACATTCAGTACCTCAAAAACTATACTAGTAATGTCCAATCATCACCGAGCAGACCCTTAATGTTGTTCTCTGAAGGAAATGCCTTACCTTGATCGCCTATTGGTGTTCAAGTTTACCGTAGACATCAAGTAGAAATACTATATACGATCCTTCGATAACGATACTAGAAAAATTCTCGGTGATGTGTACATTTCATGTAAGTACCGGATTACTCCCGATATGCTCTGTCTTTACAATAAACAGATCAAACCAAAGTGAGGTACTCTTGCTATAGCTTGGCACTGCCACATTCCTCACATGCCACTTTAGATAAAGTTCAAAAGCCCCATTTTTCTATCACGACAATCTTAACCTGTTTAAGTCTAGCGTTAATAGTTATCTTTCCTCTATATATAAGTTTTACCACATCATCTCATATGAGCTTACGGCCATATCACGTTGAAACACCGATTCCTGTAGAATCACCGAAGTCAAGCAATGTTGAGCCTGGTCAGTACATAGATGAGTGACCGCTTTGAAATATCAGGTGAAGTATGCTTGGGTGTGCAGTTGGTTTAATGGATAATGGTTCGAAATTGCTAACATGGGAGCCGTTGGATACCAACTGGATTCGTCATATTTACCCTTGGAAAAGGTATGAGTCCACTTCTTCTCCCCCAAATATGGGTTAATTAGTACAACTTTTATCATTAAATCATTATTATCTCCAGAAAAAAAATCTCATAATGGAAAAATATTTTCTAGCTTTAAATAACTTACAAATGGGGTGATAGGCCGTAAGAACGATTCAATCAATCATGTACTCCTAATGGATACATAACTGCCACGTACGATATATCGAATGACGATGAACTGTATGTAAATATATGTAAACCATTCTACAAAACAATTCATTGGAATTCAGCACAGATGGATTTCTATAATTCTAACACTTCCCAAGATATCAAAAAAAGTTAATCGAAATTTTACTTTGTTGCTAATGATGATAACGTACTTGATAATGACTGGCGATGAATTATGAACTTTAAATTAGGCATACACCAACTATAAAAAATAGAGGAGCATTGTCTGTTGAATTCAGTCAAATATATTTGAATGAATTCTTCATGTCTGAGTATGCAATATATATATATATATATATATATATATATATATATATATATATATATATATATATATATATATAAGCCCAATTTTTGGATCAGTTTTAACATTTTAAATTCACACAACCGTTCTATAGCATTAATGATATCATATATGTCCTTTTAGCGTCTGCCAACAAGAAAGACGCAGATCGGAGTTAAAATACATTTTCAATATAAAATCACATATTAAGTTATTAAACAGGAATTTAGGTTTACTCAGTGAGCGCTCGAACCCCCCCAAAAATATTCCCCGGGAGAGTGAGTCGCATTTTGTTTATTCCTCGTCTTGTTCCCAAAAGTCGCAGGGATGTCCGAGAATTGCGAGATTAAATCTTTATCTTCAAGTTTCAGTTTAGTCAAAAGTCTAATATATAATAAATATCATTAATCTTATTGCCAATATTGTTATCATTCTGTTGTCTTTTTTTCCACAGATTTCAGCAACCGGCCTTTTCTCATATATATATATATATATATATATATATATATATATATATATATTTTTTTTTTTTTTTCCAAGCGTAGCTTAGATGTGGCACAAGGCCGAAAATATATTGATTTTCTAAATATTTGCTTAGATGTGGCATATGGCCAAAAGTATGGGGTACCTTATGATGATCGAACTCACTATTCAGTCGTAACTGTTTTAGCGAGACAAGCTTGCTAACCATTACACCAGGCCTAGGTACTCAAACTGCTTTTCTAAGCGTATCTTAGATGTGGCACAAGGCCGATTGTAAGGGGGAGAAGGTGAGGATCGAATTCACTTTTTAGTAGTAACTGATCTACCAAGACAAGCTTGCTAACCGTTACACCGCCTCGCGGTGCCCAATATATATATATATATATATATATATATATATGTATGTGTGTGTGTGTGTGTGTGTGTGTGTGTGTGTGTGTGTGTTTTAATAGTATTCAAAATAAAAGTGAAGAGACGGAAGTCTAAAATTTTATATATATATATATATATATATATATAAAAATAAGTAATGAAAAACAAACCACTTTAAGGTACCATTACGATAATTTATTTCACCTAAATCCTTTTTTAAGGATTCGGGATCATCAGCTAAAACTTCCAACAACGAAAGGATTTAGGTGAAATAAATTATCGTAATGGTACCTTAAAGTGGTTTGTTTTTCATTACATATTAGCTCTGTCCTCACATTGAGCTCTCAGGATTTCATCCTCTTTGGATTTACCAATTCGGTTTACCAAGTTCTTTATATCTTAATTATTTATATATATATATATATATATATATATATATATATATATATATATATATATATGTGTGTGTGTGTGTGTGTGTGTGTGTGATCATTTGACACACGCATGACAACAGAGCCACTAACACGCAGGGGGGTTATTGAGTGTGAAAGAATATAAGAAAAACATTATTAAGAAATTAGAACAATAAAAAAAACGAAATTTAAGAGGACAGGAGATAACGATTGACATTTCATTTAAATTTTTGAACATCAAACTTGACTGGAAAGGAAGAGGCCGGAAGAGAGTTCCACAAATGATGAGAAAAGAAACTGTTAGCATAGAACTTACGATTATATCTTGTCATTTCGACTGTAAAATGATCTTATCTTGCCGACAATCTAGTACTGCGCTTAAATTCATAAAGTCTATGTAACATAGAGGAGAGTCCATCAGAACAATTACCGTGAAAGTATTTATAGAAAAAGCACAGGGAAGCTACATTATAGCGGTGGGAAAATAACAGTCGAGATGCCAGGTCAGGATCATTAACATTGCCGATTTTTCTTTGTGTTTTATCAAGAATCTAAATATATTGCTGGAGCAACAGACCATATATAGCGGCAATATTCAAAGTAAGGACGAATGGTAGAACGGTTTCTTTCAGACTATGAGTCCCTTGTTCGAATCTCACTCGATTTGTCAGGAAAGTGACTTGATTTATTCGGCTTGGGGTGGCAATTCAATCTTGCGGGACATTTGGAAAGTACCCCAAAAGGATATCCCGTGATTAAGTAATTAATGAATTTTTGTTTATAATCCAACATCATTTCTTCTTATTATATACGTTTTATTTCGTAAATATTTAGATATGTGATTTTTCTAAACAGTATAATTTCCGTTTGCAAGCGTGACAGACTCTCGAAAACCCAGATTAGTAGGCAAAAGATTTACTGTTTAAAAAACAAAAATATCTACTCACGCTTATCCACTAAATATAGCGCACGCGTGCTGACACACACACACACACACACACACACACACACACACACACACATATATATATATATATATATATATATATATATATATATATATTTAGTTTATGAAAAACTAGGTAATCTGTATGGGCAAACCTAAGGAGGATAAAATCCAGAGAGCTCAATGTAAATCCAGACCAAATAATTTCAATAAAAACAGACCACTTTAAGGTTCCATGTAATAAATTATTTCACCACAGCCCTTTTAAAAGGACTGCGGATCATCAGACTTTACTTCCAAAAAAAGTAAAGTTTGGAAGTAAAGTCTGATGATCCGCAGTCCTTTTAAAATTGCTGTGATGAAATAATTTATTACATGGAACCTTAAAGTGGTCTGTTTTTACTTAAATTATATATATATATATATATATATATATATATATATATATATATATATATGTTACAATGATTCATTCATACAAAATGTAAATTAGTAAAGGTATATGGCAAAATCACTTCCCTAACACAATTTTAAAGGTGCATTGACCTACCAATCACTCGATGAATGTTATGATCCTTGTTTTTTTTTAAATTGTAAGCTGTATAAGGTCTTTCTTAAATACGCAAATAATATCGACTGTACATTCAGTCATCTTCAGGCATGGAAATTATTTTAAGTAAAATTATGGTAAAATCCGACACGAAAAAATATAATGCGAATCGAAATATGTTTTTTTTAATGTGTTATTGATAACGGATACAAACTTTTGGAGCGGGTAGTCACAACGCTGAGGCTGATTTTTTTTTTAAATTTAAGAGAGAGGTTTTTTTCTTAATAATATGGCAATTTGAGAATGTTTTTGTTGCAAGAATAATTTTGTTGTTATCAATAACACATATCTCCTCATAAGCAGTAAGGTTATACAAAATATATAAACCAACCAGATCAGAAGTCTTTGGCATAATATAATGCTTCCCGTAATCCTTTCTCCGATATCGATGGATAGAATCTTTTATATCACAGTTGATGAGTACTTTTTGTTTTTATCCGCTATAAGCTCGCTTTATTAATCAAAAGAGAAACCTTCCTCGCTAGGATTGAGCAATTTTTGGCCTGGAATTGTTCGTACCTACCACATATTTAGTAGGAGACCCATATCTATCCGCTCATTGGTAGCGACTGCGTATTCTATGCAAGATATATCAATGATATATTCTTTGTGTACACGGGTAGTGATGACAAACTTACACAATTCCTTATGACCCTAAACACAGTGGACGACTTAATTAAGTTTGATTATGAAAAATCCACAACATCAGTAACATTTTTAGACACCCGCATTTACATAGATGAAAACAGGAAACTACAAACGATACTACACATTAAAATCACCGACATCCACAACTATCTACACTTTAAGTCTTCCCACCCTAAACACCTCAAAGAGAACCTTCCCTATTCCCAAGCACTTAGACTCAGAAGGATATGTTCCAACAATGAAGAATTAAATAAACACATTGAAAATCTGGAGCATCAATTCACAACACGTGGCTATAAACAACACCTAATCAGGGAACAAATAAATAAAGCAATTTCCACACTTAGAGAAGACACCCTAATGTACAAGATTAAAAATAAATCTAGCCGCATTCCTCTAGTAACCACTTTCAATCCCACTCTGCCTTCACTATCCCAAATAATCAAACGTCACTGGGAAATACTACATCTCAAACCAAACCTAAAAAAAATGTTTAAGGAATCCGGCCTTCTTGCATATCGTAGACCTAAGAACCTAAAAGAAATCATAGGTAGTAACCACATTTCAGGGGACAGGGTAATCCGTAATAAACTAAGAACAAAAACAACAGGATTTTTTGAACCATCTAACAACAAAAGAAGTTTATGTTGCAACCATATCAAACACACGAATTCATTCACTAGCTCAATCACTAAATCTACTTTCAAAATCCACCACGATTTTAACTGTAGAAGTCATAACATAATTTACCTCCTAGAATGTACACTATGCCAGACACAATATGTAGGAAAATCTGAATAGCCCTTTCACTACAGAATTAATAATTATCGCAATCGAATTAAGTCGACTCCCCATAAAAAATTATTACCTGTAGAACAACATTTCCGCCTGGAAAAACACGATTTCAAAACCCATGCCAAATTCACTATAATTGAGGGAATAGAAAAGTTCAGAGTATATATATATATATATATATATATATATATATATATATATATATATATATATGTATGTATGTATGTATTAATAATAATAATAATAATAATAATAATAATAATAATGATGATAATAATAATGAATATACATTTCTCATCAGCTATCAGAACAACCTTCAAAAGCTGAACGACACTTCGCAGATATCTCTCCCGAGTAAGACACCTCCCCCACAGAGGAGAACATGGCTAAAGACTGTGTGTACGCTATCCTGTGCAGCCGCGGAAAGAAATATAAAAGGGAGACAAGGCTTCAAGAACACCAGAAAGCTGTAACACGAGGAGAAGTAGAAAAATCAGGCGCGGCTGACCACATATGGAAAGGAAAGGGAGATCACTGCCCTCTGTGGGATCAGGTTGAGATCATAGACAAAGAACATCAGTGGAAAATTCGTTAACTTAAGGAATCAGCACATATGCTAGGCCACAAAAATCTCCTGAGCCGACCAAGCATAGAAATGAATACAATATGGGAACCAGTAGTAAGGAGTGCCAGAGAAAAGCAATAATGATAAAAAAAGTACAATATGAGCTCTGGTAAAATGGCTGCTGAAAACATTAGGTTTATAATACTCAGAAATTCATACCCAGATGTCCTCAAGGACACATGGCACTGTGGATGAAGGCGTTGGTTAGATCCAGTGACAGGACGCAAAGACTGTGAGCTCAGTATCTGGTTAATGCGGTGGAGAACTTGGAGAGGTGAATTAACAGGAGATAACTGATAACTGACATCCATTAGACATGGCACGTGGAACTAGAACAGTCTACCCCAGCGAGTGAAATAATGGGTTCAGTTCGACATTCCAACGTACAAAGATGAGAACAATAGTCCGAATAATGTAAATGATATACATAATACCTCATCTCATAAATATAGACAGATACTAGTTTAAATTTTTTCATGAATTTTTTTCTTGTATTTGTAGGTAAGAATTTCTGTAAATAGTTCTGGATTGTTCAGAACAATTCTGAACTATTTACATAAATATTTACATAAATTGCAAAAAATCTAGACCTACTTAGTAAGAATGACAAACTGAAAAATATACTAAAAACAACAAAAATAATTATAATATTAATATGAACAAGGAAAAACAAGAATGGGATTGGTTACCGGAGAATGCATCGGAACATTATGATGATAAGTAGGAAGTTGAAGTTAGCTGTATAAATAAACTAAGGAATAACAGAACGATTTAAGAAATGCAAGAAGCAAAAAGCTAGATCTGCTAAGATGGCCGAAGAAAATACCGAACGAAATTTTGTGTTGATAACATTAAAGATAGAATCAATAATCCGAGTAACGTGTGGAATACTGAAAATAGTTTATGCCAGAACAACAGAAATCAAAGACCAGATAAAATACATCGCAGGATGACTGAATAATATTTCGACGAAAATGTTGGGTTGAGAAGAAAGGTGTGACAACATAATTAGAATAATACGTAGAATAATTTTTTTTTTTGCCTCATTCGTAGAATTTTTTCTTTCGATTCTTATTGATTCTGCTTTTGTTTTTAATTCCTTTTGTTTCTTCTCTTCTTTTTCATTTCAATTTCAATTTGATTTATGCTCCTCCCGCTTTAAATCTCACTCTTCATTTTCTACTTCTTCTTCTTCCTTTCCTCTTTCCTTTTCTTCCTTTCTTCTTTTCTTCTCAATAGCTATCTAACTTATATATCTATAAAATCTCCCTTTATTTTCATATTTACTTCTATTTGACTTCATCTATAATTAATTCTCTTCTTTCAAATATGTTCACCTATTATTTCTTTATCTCTGTTTTTTTTTCTTTCTTATATTTTGACTTTATCACTTTTCTATTCTCTTTACTTTCTTCATTTCTTTATTCATTAAAACGATCTTTCTTTCTTTCTTTCTTTCTTTTTTATTTCTTGCTTGCTTTCTTTTTCATTTTTTTCTATAAATTCTATTGAATGAATTATTTTAATCAGAAATGCCAGTACTGCTGCTGCTGTCTCTGTTGTTATTCGTGAAAACTTTTCCAAGACAACAAACAAAGGGAGAAAGGATTATGGAAGAAACAGATTCATTATCATCATGAATATGATGATAATGAAGGACAGATTATAAAAGAAGTTTATGCTAGTGTGTTAAAAGGAGAAACAAATTGGAATAAAAGAAAAGAAAAAAGAGAAAGAAGAAGATTTTAAAGATTGAACAGTTGGAAGACGAAGTTGATTTTAGACTTTGAGTAAGAAGTAAAAGAAGAAAAGAACATTTTAGAGATTGACTAGGAGGGAAAAGACGATGCTTTTAAGGATTCTGTAAGAAGATGATGAAGACAAAGAAGAGACGGAGGAAGAATGATTGTGTTTTAGAAATTTATTAGTAGGAAAAAAAGATGGTTTTAAGGATTGATGATGATAAAGAAGAAGAAGAAGTGGGTTTTAGAGATTTAGTAGGAAAAAGATAATAATTTTAAGGATTGATGAAGAACAAGAAGGATTTTATGGATTGATGAAGAAGAAAAAGAAAAAGAAGATGAGGAGGAAGAAAAAGAAAAAGATGATGATGAGGAAGAAAAAGAAATAGATGATGATGAGGAAGAAGAAGAAGGACAAGATAGATGATGAGGAAGAAGAAGAAAAAGAATATAGTAGGAAAAAAGATGGAACAGAAATTGACGACAGTGATGATAAATATGATATTAGTCATTTTCTGTCGTCATTTTTGGGACAATGATTCCAATCTTTGATAAGGCGCTTCGGATTCTTCGAACATACGATGATGATGATGATGATGCAGTGCTAACGACGAAGTCAGGCAAGAAGTAAGACTTCAAAGATTATATCGATAGACATCAATTAATAATTGATTAATAATTTAATTAATCGGAACGTTGAAACGTTTTCGGGTCCGGTCGTGACCTTGCCGTTTCGAATTGAAACGCAAGGGTCAAACAATAAATAAATAATTAAAATTAAAGGAGACAAAGTTGATAACGAAGAATACAATTAACTTATTGCTCGTTCTTTCAGTTTTCTTATAGTTTTTCTCCCTTTTTCACACTTATCACACACGCATTCATTTCTGTCTATCTCTCTCGTAATAAAATAATGTCGGATGAAAAACATCCTTTAATACATTCATATATATATATATATATATATATATATATATATATATATATATATATATATATATATATATATATATATATACACTTAATATAATATATATAATATAATATAATATAATATACTTAATATAATATATATATATATACACACTTGTCTATTATTCCTCCTCGGTCTTTTGAACATTATTCCTGTTTTCCTATTCGGGATTAGGTTTCCGGTTCATTCTAAATAATGCCGTTTCATTCTCTTTCACTCTCAGTAGAACATTGCGTTGTAGTATTATTATCACCTTGTTTAGGATGAATAGAGTATACACACACACACACACACACGCACACACACACACACACACACATATATATATATATATATATATATATATATATATATATATATATATATATATATATATATATATATATATATATATATATATCAGAAGTGTGGACAGTGATATCAACACCGAGGAGCGACAGTTCGTTTCCTGCTGGAATACAATCTTATTGCGTTCAAGCATGACACAAACTGTTGCCGCTCGGTGTTGACATTAGTCTTCAAAATTCTTAGATTTACACACACTCTAACCCTGATATTGAGTTCTTTTAACGTGTAAATTTAGCATACTATAAAACTAAATTTTATGAAATATATATATATATATATATATATATTCTACATACATATATATCTTCTACATACATACATATCTCATATATATATACACACACACACACACACACACACACATATATATATATATATATATATATATATATATATATATATATATATATATATATATATATATCTTCTATATATCTTCTGTCATTTCCCTTTTAACGTCCTCTTTTTTTTTCACAAACTAGCCAGTATCTCATTACAAGCTAATTCAGTAAACATTTTGAAAAGCCTGCGTGTTTTGAAACTAAAATTCCTAGGTGAAAATGGTCATTAACTAAAGGTATCTTAATTCCAATCGTATAGAAAGCATACACACATATATATATATATATATATATATATATATATATATATATATATATATATATATATATATATGACAAAATGGAAAAAAGTTATCGTGTGAGGCGTTTCTTCTTTTAGGGCTTTGTTGGGCTAAATTTGTTATGTTGGTGCGACTGAACATGCGCAAGGACTAGGGATGCTGGGAATTTTAAATTTTTATTGTCTTTTTAATCTACCCCATTTTATTTAGATTCTTTTTCTTTTATTATTAGACATTCTACAATGTGAGAGAAGATCTTCCAAGGATTGTGAAATAGCGTAAAGAGCCCCAGTACAATTTTACTGTGGATGACTTTGCGATCAAGGCATTCTCAAGACATAAAAGAAATCAAGTTAGAAAAAAAAAAATTCCCACCATTCTTTATTTGTGCACATGCCGTCGCAACATAAAAAAAAAATTATCCGATGAAGTTCTAAAAGACGAAACGCTTCTTTTTTTCACTTTGGCATACATTTCCCCTCCAATATTGTTCTTGCTATATAAGAAATATATATCATTACCATATATATATATATATATATATATATATATATATATATATATATATATATATATATATACTACATTTTGGGGAAACCCCTGGTAATTTTTTAAATTGGGCACAAATTCGTTTGTTTTGCACTTTCAATAAAACAAAATTATTGTACATGGTTGAAAAAAGTGAGACATCATTTTCATTATAAATTTTATTATGTCAAAAAGAATAAAATCATTTTCTGATTTAATTTTGCTCTCGCCAAAATATGCTCCTTTAGACTTTATTATTGCAGCACACATTTTTGGCATTCGTTAGAAAAAGTTTCTCACGGTATAAGTTTGAAATTGATTCCGTTCTTTTATCAATGAAGAGTTGATTTTGATTTTTTTTCTCTTCTGCCAAGTTCATCAAATGCTAATTCTGTCGGTGAACCGTTGTGTATATATATATATATATATATATATATATATATACACACACACACACACACACACACACACATATATATATATATATATATATATATATATATATATATATCCTTAAATCCCTAAACTCTACAATGTCTGTCTAACCACTCCTTATTACACACTCTGTTAAATTACAAAAACTTACACTACCCATCAATTTTCATTTCATTTTTCGTTTCATTTTTGGAAGTGCTATCTGATGATCCGCCGTCCTTTAAAAGGGCTCTAGTGAAATAAATTATTATAATGGGACCATAAAGTCGTCTGTTTTTCTTTAAAATATTAGCTCTGGATTTACATTGAGCTCTCAGGATTGCATCGTCCTTGGGATTACCCATAGGGATTACCAAGTTTTTCATAATTTAACTTATATATATATATATATATATATATATATATATATATATATATATATATATATATATATATAAGACCAAAGAGACACAGTACTTCACCGTGATTAAAAGTTGTGAGAAACTTTAGTCGAAGTAATTATCGACCCAACGGGAAAAATTAGGAAAAGGCTGTAAAAGGTATCGACCATTAGGAATGGAAAAAGGACAAAACTTTTTTTTTCGGAATATTCGAAAACTAAAAATCTGGTTAAACATGTTCATACAATTTTATTATAAACTTTATCTTAATTTAATTTTATATTTTTCTTAACACATGACAACTATTCTCTAAATAATAATGTGAATTATCTTTACTCAATATTTTATTTAGTAATCCGCAATTTATTTTTCTTACCATAAGTTTTATTTTCTGATATTAACTCACCATAGTTGACATTTTATTGAAATATTTTCCATGTACAAATCTATTTGATTTGTTCACAGATATTTATTTTAAGTTTTATTAACTGTTCAGTCAGTTATGCGTCATGCGTGATACACGCTTAGGCGATCATCTATCTTTCGATACATGAATGACGAGGTAGTAGGTTGCCATTTCTTTCTGCGATAGACCAGTGGCAATCCAAGGCTATAGAACCCTGTCTGCCCTGCTATTTACCCATAGTTAGTGGGAGAAGAAGAGGATTACTACCTTGGTAAAGGTAGTAATCCTCTTCTATATACTTAATTCTTTTTTAGTAGTCAACTCGATGTCATATAATTTGACAGTAATTAAAAATCACGTAAGATTTGACTGGAATTCGAACTCGACTAAATGACAAATTAATCAAGTGTTTCTAAATATCAAAATTGTTATGGTAACGATTTTTTCCTACATTTTTTTTTTTTTTTAGTTGTCTGAAGTTTTTAGTGAACGAAGCAACTACAAGAGAATAATAAAAATCTTAAACATTCCCCTGGCTGTCGCATATTCCATCATCATAACGTAGCGGTTAAAGTATGTCAGATTAAAAGTTGGATTCCCTTGCAAAGGGGACGATGGTTCGGATCCTGCTGGAGGATGCATTTTCTTTAATAAGTTTTGTCAAATATACAGGCCTGTAAACGAATTAAAATAATGTTTAATATAAACGGATCGACTAATCCAATACGTGCATCCACTACAAATAACGTTATTAAAAAATATGTCGGATTGAAAAAAAAATCCCTTAAATTCTTTGGAATACACACACACACACACACATATATATATATATATATATATGTGTGTGTGTGTGTGCGCGCGCGCATGTGTGTGTGTGTGTGTATATATATATATATATATATGGATGTGTGTGTTAGTGTGCGCGCGTGCGTGTTTCATCGAATTCGACCGACAATGTCTGTCTATTCAATTCTTGTATTTTTGTTTTTCCCACTTAGCGTACGATTTGATGCATAAACAGATGAAATGTTATAATGTTCTGTTCGAGAACTTTCGACCCACATTAGTCATTATCAAGAATGCTAACGTTATATATTAAAATAGAGAAAAAGTTTTGATTTATTTCGTCCTGCCTTATTTTTCTTTTGAAAACTTATTAATTTAATTCAGATATATGTGAATGAAATGCAAATCAGGTTACGTGTAGAATAGATTGTATCGATATGTAAGGGATATAAATTTTAATTCTTTTTTAGTAGTCCACTCGATGTCATATAATTTGACAGTAATTAAAAATCAAGTATTTATTACACTTTAAAAAAACTTAAACGCAATTTTAAATTTCTTCTCTCGTAAATGACATTGATGGTTGTTTGTCTGTATAAGAATAGTTTCATGTATTTTGATTTTTTTTTTTTACAATCTGTGATATAAAGATTTTTATTATTATTTTCTTTTACATGTCTAATATTAATAATCCTATTGTAGTCTCGTGTGATATGTGATTTATAATTTGTTCACTAAATTTTTTATAAGTGACATGTTAACCGACGTGACAGGGAGGTAGTCCTGTGACCAGTAAGTATTTTAAACTTGTTTTTGATTATTAGTGTTGGAGATGCAAACTAATAACAACCATGAAAATTCATACTTAATTTTAAATAGATCTTGACAACAAAACGATATTTGGTTGGTTGGTTGGTTTAGTTTAGTTTAGCGGCATACAATCCTTTACGGGTTACTTAATGCCGAAATCTAAATATTTTATACGCAACTTTATGGTTTCAATTACATATACTTTGAACGCAATTTTATACATTCAACTAAAGATAATTTGTTCATAATTTTATACTTTCAGAATAAGCCTATATTTTATAGATATATAGTTTGTAGATGATTTATTATAGGTGTTATATGTTTTGGTATAAACTTATATCTTTAAGATAGGAGAGTATGTTGACAGTTTAAGTATTTTAAAATAGTTTTTTACATGTTGGTTTACTTATAGCTTCTGTATCTTACAGGGGATGAATGTGTACATTTAGTTAAAATGGGTCACATCGTAGAAGCAATGTTTTTTTTTTTTGTTTTTGTTTTTAAATATGCGAAAACATTACTAATCTCGTCAAGAGTCAAATTAACAAACTAAAAACACTAAAATCGGAACCAAAAAGTCAGAAAATTATAGGTTTTTATTATTGTTATGGTCCGGTTCCTTGCACCACGGTGATAGTCCAAGGTAGAACCAATAAAGAAGAACTCGAATACGGATATGAAATAACATAGATACATTACAAACAGGAATATATATAGAGAAGTAAAAAGTGTTAGTACGAACAATCAGGTTTAGTAGTAATTGTCTGAACGCGGCTCTGTTTCGGACTGCCTCTGACTCGACTGACTGACTCGCTCTGACTGACTAACAGACTCCTGACGGACTTCACTCCAGACTACAGACTGAACTCTCTGCTTCCTCTTCAGGCGCAGTATTTATTACGTATGGAATTGTCCATTATGTTATTATGGGTAAGGTCCCATAACAATTATATCAAGTGTCATATGTGATACAAACTTGGGCAATGTCTCTTTACATTGATCACTGACTCGGTAGATGATTTCCCACAGTAGGCTACCGTTTCTTTCTGCGGTAGATCCAAGGCTATGGGGTCCAGTCTGTCTTGCTATTCAGCCCATGGCTGAGTGGAGGAGAGTCAGATTCATACTTTCCATTTGTGAGTTAGCGAACGTAACGAACGCGAGTCGAATTTGAACTCGGCTCTCCGTTTTCTAATTCTGAGGTGCTATCCATTATACCCCACTGACACATTGATTATTATATACAGGAATGTTATAAGTGATTATTATATATGTAAATGCGAAAATACATTAACCCTGTTCAAGCTGACGTGCCACAATTTATCATATTCTTCTTTCCGCGCCTAAAATTGTAAACCACCTGATCCTACCGTATTTAGGAAATCGGATGGGGTTCCGAATCGTTCTCGGTGCAAACACTTACTGGATATCTAACCAAAATACAAGAAATTTTCACCACTCCACTGTACTGTTATGAATAATCAAGAGTGGTCTCCCCTTGTTGAGAGAGCTATTTTTGTTTACTGGGACTATAAAAGGAAACTATACGCGAACCTTGTATTCTCAGTTGATTAAAGCTTTCTTAAAGCCTACACCCGCGTACTTTTGTAATTGCCTATACATAATGTGTTAATTCCACTAATGAACTTTTTAAAATATTTCACTCATGTTAAATGATGAATATATCTTTACTACAGTCAATGTCAAGGAAAATATATATATATATATAATAATACAAAATGAATATAAATTTTCTTGGCTTCAGTGTCCATGATTATACCAACAATTTTAAGTATATTTTTTATCTTGCACGATGTACTTTCCTATGACTATAACAGTTAAATTTGCACACAGGATGTCGGCGTAAATATGGGTTCACCTTTCGGCTCTACTTTATCTAATTTGTATATAGGCCACTCTGAAAAAAAAATGTTCTATCAAGCACATGATATATCTTCTATATAATGCTGATCGGCGAAGATGTATGTATATATATATATATATATATATATATATATATATATATACGTATCAGCAAGCACACACACACACACACACACACACACACACATATATATATATATATATATATATATATATATTGAAAAAAAAAAGAAATAAAATTTCCTTGTGGAAAAATCTATAATAATAATAATTTTATTTCTTAACCCGACATAAAAAACGACTAAATGCAAAAAATTTCATTTTCTTAATTATCAAAATGAATATTCTCATTAATATAAAAGATATGTTATAATCAAAAAATGAAACTATCTAAACTAAGTTCTTCTTCAAATACATAACTGTCAAGTTAAGCGAATCCTAAAGGAAAGATTAAAAGAAAATAATGTATATTTCTCCATAGAGTTATAAACAGGAGGTTGTGTAACGTATGACATCGAGGAAAGTATAATCGGGCAAACCAATATCAAATTTCTTGATCGCTTGGTCACTGCATTTACTTTCACACAAATTCTCCGGTCAGAGAGCAGAGTTTGAATACCAATCTTAAAAAAAAAAACTTATTGCTATTCTCAAAGGATTGTTAATGTTATTCACTTTCAAAAAGTATTATTCTTACAATTAAAAATATGTTTCAATCACAAAGGGTTGATAAATCGTAAAAAGAAAAAAAAATTGAAAGCCAGAATAAAGTCAAAGAAAGGGACTGCAATGAGAAATCACTCCACTATATTTCTCTAGAATGCATGTCAATTCAGAGATAATAAAGTTCAATCTGTGGAGTGTCATGAACCACTGCATCCTGAAAAGGCAATAAATTAAAATGAAGCTGTTGAGGGTCATGATCCTCTATTTCTAAAGGAATTATGACTATACGCATAAAATCTTTTATATTCGATACATGGGCACTGACTTTGAAATTATAAATGTCTAAAAACTATCCATGTGAAAATAGTTAAGCGTTTTCTGCTTTAAGTGGTATAATTTCGTTTGATTAAAACCAAGTTGTTCTACAAGGTATGTAACTAAATATTTGAGTGCATGTGTTTGTGATTGCGAAAAGGAGTGTATATACATATGCCAACAAACGAAGATGAGTACGAAAGCATATAAATTATAGTTTTCAAAATCCAATTATAAATAGATGCACATTCATGTATGCACACACACACACACACACACACACACACACACACACACACACACACATATATATATATATATATATATATATATATATATATATATATATGTGTGTGTGTGTGTGTGTGTGTGTGTGACGTCGTCCCCTGGTCGTAGCGCCAACCGTGTCGTTGTATCCCAGTCTACCACGGCACCAACGGTGACGTCCTACTTTGATTCCCAGTCTGCCTACCCACGTTGTGATTTGATCTAGGCGGAGCAAATCAATCAGTCATCGGGACCGTACTGCAAACCGAGTCCAACGGGGGTGATACCACAAAAATACGCATAAAAGGCAATAAAATGAAAACTCAAAAGTTCAAAGTATCAAAGAAAAAGGTAACAAACTTTATGTCTAGTTGTTCGATACATAGGACTGCATCTATCTCCCGACCCGTTCTATGGATTGTGGCACGTCGTTTTCCGCTAGGCAAGTTTTAACACTTCAAGTCGTCTGCTCTTTAAGAAATTGGTGTTTCGGTGGGTCTTTGGACGAAAGTCAAAAGAAAAACTTATTTCGGTGATCTGGATCTAAGTCGCTCTTCAAAATAATTGTTCTTGGTTTGAAGATGTGGTCCGGAAAATGTGCGGGAATCTTGGTCAGCTATCTGCGAGGCGTGCCTCAACCGGAGACTGACTCTGGGAATTGCTGGGTCTCGACTCTCCGAAATGCTCGTTGTGGCTTCGTTTATATGGGCGCCGACCAAAACCGGCTGGGTTTGTCGGCGCTGGGGGTTCCTCGATAATTCTAAATACATATCCACCTCTCTGGTTAGGAATTTCCACATTTTTCCATTTTTGGGGACCTTTCCTCACTCCCACCTTCTCATCATACCTCAGAGGGGCGTGAACTGCCCTCCCCACATCTTCGTGGCAACCTTTCTTACTCATCCTCCAGATGGGCGGCAACAGCCTCCCTCGTGCATCACGTGATCACCACTCGACCAATGATGTCTTAGTCGGGCGTGGACGAATCTGCGGCTTTGCTTCAGGAGAAAAAAAAATATCTTGCTTAAAGAAAAAATATCTCTTTTTTCTTTCCTTTTTCTTCCCCTTAATGGTTTATCATTTCTCCAGCCGCGAACGGGACAATATGACAATGGCGGTCATAACTCTTGTTCTACACGTGGTTTACTTCAAGTATTTTATCGCTAATTATCAGAATGTGTGGCCTTCTCGACATGGTCTCAAAAAAGGACATCTCCAAAGCCCCAGTCGGTCTATCGCCTCGAAGAAAGAAAAAAAAAACATTTATTTTCTTTCGGCACAATTCCTGATAACAAAATTTTATTATCGCAGGCCAAGGATGCTTGTGGGTGTTTTTTTTTTAATTTTTCATATCTGTCTAAGTCTTTTTAGTTGTATGGTTTTCGTCACTTAACGAAATAAGATTTTCATTTGAATTTTTCTTTCTCTTTCTCTGGCCAGCCGGCCTGTAGCTGATAATAAGATGTCTTCCGTACCAATAGTTTGTTTTCATATCTTTAGATAACACAGCCGATGCTAAAACATATCTGATTCTTTCCTTCTTTCCCTTTCTTTTTACTCAGAATTTCCCTGTCATTGTAATGACACTCCTTCGCCATTTGTTACTTATCAAAATATCCTTTTATCCATTGTCTCTTAGCTGTGTGTGTGTTCTTGCTTAACACTCACGATTCGGTTCTTAGCCTCTCCCTTTCTTCCTCTCTTTTCTTTTCTCTTTCTGCCTCGTTAAATGGTGCCACACACACACACACACACACATATATATATATATATATATATATATATATATATTTTTATATATATATATATATATATATATATATATATATATATAAGCCACATTACAACCAAAAACGTTTGTGGCACCTCTTTTCTCTTATTTTTAATATACATACTTTTCTCTCGTTGGGACCACTACAACTTCTTTATTTCATATATATATATATATATATATATATATATATATATATATATATATATATATATATATATATATAAATATATAGATAGATAAATAGATAGACATAGATAGATATAGATAGATAAGCCATAACAATATATATATATATATATATATATATATATATATATAGATAGATAGATAGATAGATAGATAGATAGATAGATTTATTTGTTTTCTGCTTAGGCTTAACAACCTTTTGCATGTTATTTAAATACAGAAACAAATTTGGATTGTAAGTGGAGTGTAAGAGCTTATGGAGTATATTGCCAGTAGTAATAACGAAGTGATCGATCCTGCGTTACTCAGGTGAGCTGAGAACTGGGATGCGGAACAGTACTGGTCCACAGCCAACATCTAATTCTCGTACATGACTCCAAGATGTCGCACGAGCACCGCGACAGCCACTAGTCAGCCAACGGCAGCTACCCGTCAGCTAAATTATGTGAGGGTAGTCGGAAGGGTTTTCCGACCTGGCTGGAGAAGGGGAACGTCTGTCCCTCACCCACCTGTGCGAAGATGCCATCGGCCAGTCACCAGCGATCAACGACTTTACCAGTGGGTGTAGGAAGAAGAGAGACGCGGTAACATCACCATCCCCAGTGGAAAAGGAACCGGAAAGCCATTGTACTATTTTGCCTTAAATGTCACCATGAACTACAATTAACGTTGGCTGGGGTTGTAAAGACGGTATCAGATACAAAGAGATAGAAGGGAGTGGTGACATATTCAGTTAGCGCACTTTAAGCAAGTACGCTTACTGAATATGAATGATGAAGAAGTGGTTTGGGAGATAATAATGATTTACTGATAGAATTTCTACTATTTACTCCATTGCTGGAGGAGACGGTATGGATCTATACATTTCCCAAGGATATTTACGCGTAAGTAAATATAACGAACCCGACTAAAAATTGAACACGGCTCTCCGATTTCTAAAATCTTTGCCATTATCCATTAGGCCACCCGCACATCCAAGCTTACAGCACCTGATATTCCCAAGCGATCACTCATCAAGCTACTGACAAGGCTCGACGTTGCTTAACTTCGGTGATCTTATACAAACAATTATTTCAACTTGATATCTCTGTAAGTCTGATAGATAGATAGATAGATAGATAGAAGGAAGTTCAAAAGATTGTAAGCGTGTTAAACTATACGTCTTACTGGACTTTATTAGGTGTTAACAGTCTAGTAATTAATTTTGGGGATTTAGGCTTATATTAGGTTGGTGCAAAATAATGACGTAATAATGTCGTTTTTCGACGTTAAAAAACAACATTATTACTGCACCAACCTAATAGCAGTCAGTCGAGAAGAATCCCCAACAGAATGCAGAAAACGCTGGGACACATCAGCTGTGCGCATCCGCTACCAAGAATCGAACCCGGACCGTCTCGATACAACGCAAACGTCATACCAACTGTACAACGGGACTCTGTAACGAAGAATAGATCGATATAGCGTGCTACTCACTCAGTTCCGCAGCGATACTCATCCAAGTATTCAGATAACCTCGGAACAGTGCCCCAAGAGCCATGACTGACCCTTTTTTTGACTCTTAGCCGCTCATATATATATATATATATATATATATATATATATATATAAAGACTCATTGATATATATATATATATATATATATATATATATATATATATATATATATATATATATATATATATATATGAAGATACATACTATACTATCGGCAGGATCGTTTAATAACAATTTAAATTATTCAGAAAATCCCGCTTTACATGATTTGTTTTTTAATGCCTTATTCCTTCAGGAAATATGCAATCATAATAGATGATATAAACGTAAAAAAAAAAGATGACCAGAGAAACACCGCTTAATCAACTATGAAGGCGGCCATAATTTACTGGCAATGTTCTGGAATTAAAAATAAATTAGCCTGAAGCCTTCTGAACTAAAAATTGTGTACGCAATTTATACATGCACTGTTGCTTCCCACAAAAATCTCTTGTTCGCACACAAGGAAATACAATTAAAACTAAACAGAAATAATTTGCCTGTCACCTTCAGTGAAACATGTATCAGACAGTGCTTGCTGCCCAAAGATATCGACAGTGTTGACAGAGAAATATTGCCTTGTGAATATTAGTTTCCTCCCACCCCTGAATGCTATCTTTAAATCTAGTATTTATTTCTTTTGTTTATCTTTCAGACAATGCTTATCAAAATTTGACGGCTTCAGATGAAGAAAAATTTTGGTCGGACAATTAGCAAAAGTATCAAAACCATTTACCGAATATATGGACCACGATGAAGTTTTAAAGAAAATGGAAAGAAAGAGTCAATATTTTCTAAATCTCCAAATCTTCAGCAATCTTATCCTATAAATACAGCAAATTTCACACAATATATTTATATTAATATCACATAAAGTTTGATAAAATTGTAATGCTGGTGTGAAGAATCCCATCGTCGTCACCTAGCTTTGTGTTGACTTTTATATAAATACTTTCATTATGAACTTTTTATAGTGGTAGCTAGACTTTATGAATTTAAGCACATTACTAGATTGATAGTAATGTCTCATCATTTACAGTTGAAATGTAATATATAGATATAAACACAAGTTCTATGCTAATAGTTTCTTTTCTCGCACTTCTCGTTTGTGGGTCTCTCTTTCGATATCTTGCTTCCCAGTCAAGTTTGATCTTCAAAAATTTAAATGCAATGTCAATCATTATCATCTGTTTTTTAGTTCTTGTGCTTTTATTGTTCTCTCTACATAATAATTTTTTTCTCGTATTCTCCGACATTCAGTAACCGCATGCATTTTAGTGGCTTTATTGCCTTGTTTGGGGAAAAATTATTAAAAATAACTCGATAAAATGTCATAATCTTTCAATATATTTATATATCAATATATCTAATACTTAACGATATTCACTCTATTAATCTGTCAGTGTTAATCCATTCATATCGTTTTCAAGCAACAATTTTGATTAAAAAGCTCATCTCAGAAGCCCTTAGGGGGTATTTTAGGCGCATAACATCTGCAATCTCCTACCAGTCTAACCTAAGGTAGGTGTAAATCTATAATATATTTCTGTGAACTTTTGATAACCATTTGATATTGACCACCCTTACTGGCATCAGACTAGTCATATATCTATGAGCCAGTAGCTAACACCGATAACCTTCTTCGTCTTTGGTTGCTCCCTGAGACCCTACTTGTAGCAACCGGGTTCCTGTTTCGTTGCTTCGTCATCGTGTAGACAAAGGCGGCTTGCTTGTAGGAATCCATGATTAGCACGAGATGAGGCATCGTCTAATATTGTATATTTGTCTGCCGGAATCTGACAAAAATTTTACCAACAGGCATTGGATCTGTTCATGTGCATTGCATGTTGAATCATATATCGTTATCAAATTAATTAATTCCATTTGTTGGCTTCATTTCAGAAGAGACACGGTTGGCAGTTTCCTCCTCAGTATGTATGTATGTACGTATGTATGTATGTATGTACGTATGTATGTATGTATGTACGTATGTATGTACGTATGTATCTATCAATGATTGTATTTTAGATTGAAAGTTGTCTATCTATCTATGATTATATCTCAGTTTTAACATTTTTTTTATTTCTATCTATCTATCTATCTATCTATCTATCTATCTATCTATCTATCTATGACTGTATCTCAGGGAGAACATTTTCTTTCTATCTATCTGTCTATGTCACATTTTTCCATCTTACTATAGTAATGTATGTAATTGCCTTAAAAAAACTCTCTATTCCAATCACTCCCTCCCATATATATATATATATATATATATATATATATATGCATACATATACACACACATGCATGCACATATATTAGGTATATAGTTGAATGTCGTTAAAGAAATTTCAAGTTATATGGGAATAATATTGAATGCGTAGATCAGTATACTGTGCCATTTTTATCTGTATATATATATATATATATATATATATATATATAATTATTTATTTAAAATATGATTCCAACACGCTACATAAGAGTATTCATGTTTCAAAAAAAGAGCCGAAAACTTTAATATAATTATTTAAATTAAATTGAATTAAAGTACTAAGCTCTGTTCCATCTTCAAGCGAATTTTTTTTGGAATAACCTATATATTTAGGCATTTTATAAGCATATTCATTATTGAAATCAAAATTTCTATGGTAACGGCTAGAGCAATTGTTTAAAGAAAAGGGGTGTAAGGTGTTAATAATTTGTAGCAATATCTCTGTTACATTCACGGATGTCATGTCTCAAGTTTTCACAACATCGGCCACGTGACGCCGACGTGATCATATTGAAACGGAACGCTGATCTTGAAAAAATTCAGTTGTCTGTTTTGATTAGTCTTACTCTTATGTCCATCGTCATTTCATGTTGAATATAGTCTAATGTTAATTATGTTTTATGAATATGTCCTGAAGATGGTCTACTAGACCGAAACGTCCGACGTTGACATTATATTAACATTAAAACAGCATAAAAATTGCATATTAGGATTTTTGTTTGTTTTTTCCGTATATATATATATATATATATATATATATATATATATATATATATATATATATAGGCTTGTATGTGGATGACTATATATATATATATATATATATATATATATATGTGTGTGTGTGTGTGTCGAAAGACAGTCAAACATTCATAAAAATAAAAATGAAATCAAAATGTATGTGTCTCATCTGCCAGACTTGTTTCATAGCTTTTACAATATTATCTGGTTTAAAAGGCCATATTCCTTCAAATGGTATTGTGAATCGATTCCTCATAAAGAAAAACAACTAAATATTACAATGATATCTTGTAACAGCTATACATAACAATGTCATCATATATATATATATATATATATATATATATATGTGTGTGTGTGTGTGTGTGTGTGTGTTGTGGGTGTGTGGGTGTGGATGTTTTCGTGTGTGTAAACATGCAGATAAAAATAAGATATATCCGTAAAGACAATAGTAATAAAGACAAAAGTAAAATTCCTCTTTATCAACGCGTTTCGTCCTCGATTCGATATTATCAAGGCAAATGTAAAGATTTTATTTAGCAACATGTATTTATAAACAGGTGTAATATATCAACATATACTCACTTTCGTCTAGGCATTAAATTATTTTATTTAGCAACGTCCATAGATTACCTTAACTTTGACAGTTAGCCTTAAGTTTATTTTTGGTCGTATTTAAATTAAAAGATTTTTAAAAAATTAACTAAGCATTTGTTTCTGTTTATAATCCTTTTTTTTATCTTCATATATATATATATATATATATATATATATATATATATATATATATATATATATAAGTATGTGTGTGTGTGTGAATAAAGATAAAAAGAAAACTAAAGATATCTTTATTCATATCCTTTTATAGATATATTGTAGTTATATACAACATGTAAGCGCACGCGCGCGCGCTCACTCGCGTGTGTGTGTGTGCTGTTCTTTATCATTGATGACTGTGGGCATAAGAGCTTTTTACCACGCTGCATTATAGGATATTTTGTCAAAGTAACACACTTTCTTTGTCGAGCAACCAGCGTGATAAGCCAACGGTAAAATATTTTATCAACAAATCTGTGATGGTTTTAAGTGAACATACACAGCCCCGAAGGAATTTAAAAATCGAAACTATGAATATATCCCTTGTGACGTAATTATTCTATCTAATTTTATGTAGAATATTCACTACATAATATTCGTTCTATGTCACGAACATTAATCTCTGAGTTAAGTGCATTGGCAAGATATTATACTTAGAAATATGTAATTATCGTACTTTTTGAATTTATGACAGACATAATATATAATATATCGATCTATGTGCGTGGGTCGGTTATGGTATGAGGTACGAGTGTAACTGGTTAGGTTAGGTTAGTGAGTTTAACACTATTTCAACCAGGGTGTTATTTAATGTAGAATATAAATCTCAACGGACAAAATCCAAATGAATCATCAAAAATGATAGATATAAGTCCGGTTGGCACGAGACTTAAATAAGTTGACAGAGATCCGGCACAGACATGTATACACAAAGAGAGAGACACACAAACATATATATATATATATATATATCTATCTATATATATATATATATATGCATATATATATATATATATATATATATATATATATATATATATATATATATATATATAAAACTGTATTTTGAAATGATTCGTTAAAGACGACTGAAAAGGTTCTACAATTTTATTTAATTTTTCATGCGTTCGTATAAGTATTTTCTTTTATGGAAAAATATATGTAAAAATTCTCAAAAGATTCTGCATATCCGAGCGATTTCGGCTATTCTTTTTGCTATTAGCAAGGATGAATTTATTTGTAACTGAATTTGTGTTTTTTATGACTGTGTCTGTAGTTATAGGTATTTTATTTTTCATACATATAAATATATATCTGTATCTATCGATCTACCTATCTATCTATCTACATATATATATATATATATATATATATATATATATATATATATATATATATATATTTATATATATGTATATATATAGTTATATAGTAAAGGTAAGAAATCCGTTGGTACATAATCCAAGTGGATCCTAGTAACATAAAAACATTAAAAAAAGCTCAATGTATTTATTATTACAGACCAAATAATTAATATATTAGGTTGGTGCAAAAATAATGACGTAATAATGTCGTTTTTTGACGTTAAAAATACGTCAAAAACGACATTATTACGTAATTATTTTTGCACCAACCTAATAGAATAAAATGCAACTCAAGCTCACTCGGTTTGGTCATACGTTTTCCTTTGTCTCTCTTGCCTTCAATCTTTCCTGTGCGTATTAAATTTTCCAAGCCCTCTTTTCTTATTATGTGCCCTAGACATTTCCACTGTCGTTGAATCGGTCCATAGTATTCTTAGCATTCAACTTTTCTGTTGCTTCAGCTTTCTTTTTCGTCTGTGAGGAGATTTCCAGCATTCAGTGCCAGATTGAAGGAGTCATATTGCATGACATTTAAGTACTGTTTTCTTTGTTTCTAAAGATTTTTTTTTGTTTTCATAATATTTTGCTTAGCTTTTGGAAGTCATCTTTCGCTATCACAGTAATTCATATAATAAGCAATAAATATAAACGAGTGTGTGCTCGCGTGTGTGTATATGGACAGATAAATGGATAAATATGAAAGTTGCAGTGATATATATATATATATATATATATATATATATATATATATATATATATATATATATATAGATAGATAGATAGATGAATAGCGTGGATATAGGAATCAGTAATTAATTCCTTTGGCATGTATTGAACTCTCTTCCCCTACATATATATTAAATTTTATATATATAAACATATATATATATATATATATATATATATATACACGATTGGATTCATAATTGACTGATTGATTCTTTTTCTACGACATATGAACCCATTGCAGATTATTTAAAGCTAGAAAATGTTTTTAGATTGTAAATTTTTTTGAGATAATAATGTTTAGGTGATACAATTCTTATTAATTAGCCCATGACTGGGAGAGGGGGAGAGGTAGATTCATATCTTTCCCAAATGTATATAACGACTTCAGTGGGAATGGGAACTCAGCTCTCCGATTAACAATTTCGAATCATTATCCATTACACCACCGACACGTCCAAGCATACAGCATCTGGTATTCCTAAGCGGTCACCATCTTGGTACTGACAAGTTTCGATGTTGGTGATCGTACCGGAACCGGTGTTTCAACGACTAGTGGTCGTAAACCAGAGTTGATTCAGAGATTTGTAGTTCGTAGTTGCTAGATGACTTTTATGCTAAGATGTTCACTCTAGAATGTTCTAGTTAAATGATCTGTGCTGAAGTGCTTACAAACGTAGATCGAAAAGGAATGAGATTATGTTGCAAAAACGTATTTGTCATATAAAATAATTCGGCTTTCATCGTTATGAATGGACTTATTGATGAAATTATATAACTTGATGCAACTATCAATGTATAACTAGAGGCAGTAAATTGGCCATTAAAATAACTCTGCTACGTTAATATCAATATATAAAATTCTGTGAATTCCATTCGTCCGTCACGCTCTGTAAAATGCCCATACGTTGACCGATCGAAACCAAATTTTCGGGTGAAGTGCATACAGGTATGCGGGTACAAAGTACAGTTGGTTTTAATAGGGTGCGTAAAAACCGCGATGTAAGGATTTTGGCAAAGTATTTTCCAAACTAATCAGTTTATTCAAATTTCATCGTGTTTGAGTAATTGAACGAGAAAATGTTAGCGAGAACTTCAACAATACTAAATACTGTGAGGATTTTAACATGCATCACTGTGTTGCAAAAAATTCTTGTGCAATAAAATACGTACTTAATTTTCTTACAAATAACGTAATAGTGATACAGTGTTATGAATCTTAAATAAGCAGATACATTTGAATATAATTCATTTTGATAGAAACATTATGCAGCACTAAGATTTGGTGTAAAAATACCTTGAACTCCGCTCAGTTCCTGAATGAGTAAACGAGAGAGAGAGAAAGTGTGTGTGTGTGTGTGTGTGTGAGTGAAAGAGAGAGAGAGAGAGAGAGGTGTGAGAAAAAGAAAGAAAGGAATATTAGCCGGGGTGGGAGTTAACGATTTCTTGAATCGCTGACGAAATAGAGAAAATAAACAGAGAAAAGGAAAGAACTGGTAAGAGTGATTGCAAGAGAAAGAAAAAAATGTTGTAAGACAGGAAAGTAACTAAAAAAAAAAAATAAACAGTTTAAAGTTTAACATTTACTTGTTAGAAAGCTGCTGGAAGGTGCAAAAATCCATATTAATATTTATAACATTTAACCTAAAGTCATTAAAATATTTTTTCAAAATGGTAAATAACACCAAAGACGACAGGAAAGAACAAAACTATGGCATCTTCACTTCCGCGTATCCCAACCTTCCTTACGAGACAATGCGACGTAAAATATCTAAACACAAAAGAAACCAGAAAAGAAGTAAGCATGTGTTATGCGTTCTTGGCTACTAGCCTATTGGGAAGGCACTGTAGCATTTTCATACACTGTTTCTTTTTTTTTCTCTGAAGGAAATTTAGTTTAAATGATTATTATATTCTGGTATTCGGAGGAGTGTGAGAGGTGCGGGTGCACACTGTTATGCGTCAGTGAGTGAGAAACACTGAGAAAGTGAGAGAGATAGTTGAGAGAGAGAATGTAGAAAGTACAATGCATAGATTCCTCGTAGCATGTATGAGTTCAGATGGAGGATATGCTTGATTTAAAATTAATTATGTGCGAAACTATATCGGTATCATGAACACACACATACACACAGGCAAACACACACTCACAGACAAACACACACACACACACACACCTGATCTGAAAATTACGTTCAAGTTTAAAACATACTGTCGCTACCTCGTGTTGACCTTAGTGCCCACTTTTATACAGAATGGAAAATTAATCGAGAATAAATGAATATTCAATAGATTTATCTTACCCCGACAAGTGGTTGTGTGTCTGCGGAATTCCGACTCAGAAGTCACTGAACTATACATATATATATATATATATATATATATATATATATATATATATATATATATATATATATATATATATTTGCGTATCACGCGACATTTGAAGACCTAATTTTGAAGCTAATTTGACTACAGTAAATGGATATATAAATTTTGGTCAACGGTGTAGGCAGTGCCATCAGCACATACGTTAATTTATTGTCTCGTGTATGATGCGCACCCCTTAAAATTTGCTTCAAAAGTAGGTCTTCAAAAGTCGCATGATACGCGAGTGCATATATATATATATATATATATAGGGGGAGTAAATAAGGAGCAAAGATTTTTTATTTTCGCCGTTTATGATTATTTTTTCAGATGTTTTGTTTTTTTGTATTTTTTTTAAACGAATCTTTCTGAAGATATGTTGGAAGAAAAAGGTTCATCTTACAGAAAAAGAATGCGCTCCGTCAGTTTTAAAATGATGAATGAAATTTTTGTTCATATATATATATATATATATATATATATATAAATGTTGGCTATTTAAATACAAAGATGATTCAAAGAAAAAGAAGAATTTGGCTAGGTTGGAAAAAAAAATTATTAAAAAAAAACTTTTTAAACTTCCAGAGTCTCTCTTTCATGCGTATATATAACCAACAAACCCAGTCCGATAAAGTCCTAACGGATGAAATGCGTCACAAGTAAACATTTTTCACTTTCTCCTACAATTTTCTAATAATATATTTAATTATCACTTTAATTAGTCTTTTATTTATTATCTGCTTTCTAAAGAAATAATAATGATGTGGTACTGTTTACTCTGACATACAGTGTAAAATATATATGTATGCTTATGCGTGTATGTTTCTATGTGCATAAATCTGGTGGTTTTCGCCTTGTCGTAGTGCAGTGGCTTGCGTGGACCAATGACTCTGAGACCGATGGTAAGGCCAAACTCGCAGTCTAAGCGTGACCAACTCTAATGATCCCAACCAGCGGATGAATAGGGCTACGGATGATAGGCATACTACAGAATGTGACACACGAAATTATAATAGAGTCAGCGGCTATCAGCAGCATTTTAATAACTGGATTCTGTATGCATATATATAACTTATTTTATATAACTTATATATATAACTTATATTATTTTATATAACTTATATATATAACTTATTTTAATAACTGGATTCTGTATGCATATATATATATATATATATATATATATATATATGTATGCGTGGGTGTGGGTGTGGGTTTTGATAAATAATAAAACAATACACTCCTTTAGAAATAAATATATATTGAGGATCTTGTGACACGTGGTGAACCAGTTCTCTAAATTCGGCTCTTCAAAAAGTGTGGTTGGTTCTGCACAAAGCCTTCACCACTATAATCAAATCATATGTGCTGGTGTCTGCGCTGTCGGTTCCTAGGAGTTGAGTTGCTATTAAAAAATTAAAATCTTCAGACACACTGGGTTGTAGATTAATATTCTTTCATTGTTTTATTATTATTTCATTTAGAATCCTCGACTAGTTTCGGCCAAAATGGCCATCATCAGGAGAAGAAATATTTCTGCTTGCTGGTAGCAGTAAACTACAGAAATGAATGTCTTGATGGAGAAAATGAACTTTTGTCTGTAGTATATATATATATATATATATATATATATATATATATATATATTTGCAAATATATTAACAAGTACAATTAAAACAATAGGTTTAAAAACACAACCAACCATAATCTTAAAGCCCATATTAGAAATCACCAACAACAAAAAAAACAAAACAAAAACAACAAAAACTACTAGAACTACAACATCAATCAGTTAGAGTTTTGGCAGGGAGTCGGATAAGATTATCTCTGTAGCCAGACAAAAAATAACCCAACCAAAACTTACACGACTCAAAAAAACTGGCATATAACACCTCTATCTCAATCAAAGCAGTAACAAAAAAACAAAAAGTAAACAAAAAAACAACAACCTGGAACACCCATCTATTTCAAAAATATAAATGAGTAAAACATGTCATAGCATAGTTATTCCAAATATAGCCTGAGGATTACACTGTCACCCGGTAATTAGGGATTAATATTAAAATTAAACCTGAACACTTCTACCCAGTTTCGAAATAATAATTTCTGTGCCGCGATGAAATCATATTTAAAAAATATAATTATATATTAGGCTGTTGCAAAAAATAATGACGTAATAATGTCGTTTTTTGACATATATTTTAACGTCAAAAAACGACATTATTACGTCATTATTTTTGAACCAACCTAATATATATATATATATATATGTGTGTGTGTGTTTGCAAATATCTAGAAAATAGGAAAGAACTCATTAGGTAAATAATCCAAAGTTCTTTAGCATTTTTGTCATTATTTTAAAAAAAAAATAGTGCTCGATATAAAAGTAGAGCATAAATATAATTATTTATTTAAAAATATGATTTCAACACGCTACATAAGCGTGTTGGAATCATATTTGAAAATTTAATTATATATATATATATATATATATATATATATATATATATATATATTGACGAATTTTGCTCTATATACTTAATGTTTTTTTATATAAAATGATGATGCTATAATATCTTACAAGACTGAGAATATCGTATCATTTTGATTCTTAGATGAAATATCTTTGTGATGTAGCTTATGTTTCTTCCAGAAAAAGACTAGACTTGGCCAAAGGGATTGATCAACAAATAAACTGCAAAAATAATTCCAAAGTATGGCTGTTACCTTGAAGTCATTTATGGATTAGAATTTTTAGACCCTAAGACCTAATATCTATTCTTCAGTGGCGAAAATATTTCCATATGATATTCAATTCAGACAATGAAAGCCATAAAAACTGGCTTAAGGAAACAAGCGGAAGCCGCATCAGAAAATTAAAAAGCAAAATCGGGACGAATATTCTTGGATGGACATTGGAATGAAACAAGATATCCGGATGCACTAAATTCGAAAGTGAATACAGCACATGCTGGAAAACGGTTGTAGGGGACAAATACCGCCATATCGGGGCAGTAACAGTTTTAGAATAAATGTAATCGCTCATCTCAGAGATTCCAGTATAATTATTCATTTATTTAATTTCCGATATGTTATATATATATATATATATATATATATATATGTATATACGAAGAAATATCGTCGTAAGGTGTGCTATATTTATGGGATAAAGTGCTCAATATCAGAGATAGAGCATGTGTAAATATAAAAAGGAACATAGAATCAACACATAGAGGCGACAGTCTGTTTTATGCTAGACGCAATGGCCAGGCCGCGAGTGCTGTTATTTTTCTCGGCGATATATATATATCGGGTCAGTGATGCATTGTGGGTAGTCTATTTTGGCGGTTATTTTACCGGAAGTCGTTTATTTGTTTATTTATTTATTTGGTTTAAATTATTTTACATGTTTTTACTTATTTTTATTTTTTATTTTATTTTTATTTCTTATCTTATATATATATATATATATTATTTTATTTTAATCGGTGTTTTTGTTAACGTAGTAAAAATTTGTTCATATCGCTTATTTAATAGTTTCGTTTTGGTTTGGGAAGATAATTAAAGCTATTTATTCAATTTTGGGGATGATTGTTGTAGTTTATTCTAACTATTATTTTGGCAGGAACAGTTTTTAATTTGTTTATTACTTCATTTATTTATTTGCATTGGTTATCTTTATTTGTTTTTTATAACCGTTAATTTATCGGGATCGGTTTGTTAATTTATTTATTTGGATGAATTTAGATTTATCTATCTTATTTGCTTTTTATTATTTATTTATTATACTGTATATTTTTATTTACCCTTTTCGGTATTTGATTTTTAAGTAACGTAGTATTTTTTTCTTTTATCGTTATATAACATTTATGACTATTTTTTCGTCCGATTTTTGGTTTGATTTTTATAGTCTAACTAATATTTTGGTCATAATGGTTTGTTAATTTATTTATTATTTATTTATTTGGGTTCATTGATTTTGTTTTTATTTATTTATTTATTCTATTTCGTCTATTCTAACGGATGTGATTAAGTAATTTGTTTGGGTTAATTTATTTTGCTTATTTTATTGTCATTTTGTTTATTTATTTAGTTTTTTATTGGTTGTTGTATGCTGATGATCTTTTCCTTATTCTCCAAGATATTTTTGGTGTGATGTGCGTTTTGCTTTTAATTTCCCAGATATACTTTGAAAGCATTTTGCTGTTCGCATATTTACTATTTGTGAAAGATATTTTGAGTGTATAATTTCTTTGTTTCCACGGTCCTTCAGTTACTCCTATGTATACTTGTTCTTCATTATTTGGTGATTTTATCGTGGCTTGATATATTACGTTGTTTTGTAAACAATTACCGTTTAAGGGACATTCGTTCTTTATTCTGCAGTTGCACGTGTGTTTAATTTGTTCGTGTGGTTTATTGATAATTTTCCTGTTGTGCTTTTTTATTATCTGTGCCATGTTCTCGGTGCAACTGTAGCTGATTTTTACTGTGTTTTTGTTGACTATTTTGTGTAGGGTACTTGATTCATGGACGTGTTTGTGTAAGAGTTTGAAGAATATTTTTCCTACGTTTGTTTTTACCTTTTTGCTGTACGGTGGTTTGGACCATATGATATTTCTTTTCCTGTTGGCATTTTTTGTGTTCTGTGTTGAGTATGTGAGTGTTGCTGGGAGTCAGCTATCTTTTAAGGCTGTTTCTTTCTTAGCTTTGTTAAATATGGATTTATTGGATGAATTGTCGCAAAGTCTGCGGTTTATCGATTTTGGTATCTGTTTGATTATAGAAGACGGGTGGTTGGAAGATGTGTGTACATAGAGTGGTTTATCTCTGGGTTTTCTGTATGGTTTATATGTGCCTTTTCTTAGGTTGAAGGTAACATCTAAAATTCATTAAGCTTTCTTTTTATTCTTTCTTCCATTCGTATAACTAATTTCATTTTTGGACATAAGTGCGTAAATGCTGTCCCCATTTCGATATATACAGGCGCTTTCGTTTATTCTGTTAGCAGTTATCAAGGATTTAAAAAAAATAACTAATACTAATTTATTTTAAAATAGAAAAAGTCAGCTCTCAGTAATATCATCTATGAACACGTCCATAAATACTGACCCTGTTTGGAAAAGAAGAAAAAATTCCCACCACTATAGATGCACATATATAGAAATCTACATATTCAGTTTTTACAGATTTTAAGAAAACACTTGTACGAACGAAAGAAAAATTTAATAAAAAGGCTTAATCACAATACCTTTTCAGTCGTTTTTAATAATAATAATAATAATAATAATAATAATATATATATATATATATATATATATATATATATGTATGTATAACGATGCACACAAATGTACCACACGTGATTTTCTTTACTTTATTTTGTTAATTGCTTGGATGTACCGTTGTGGTTGCATTCACTTACGCACAAATACCCTTGGGAAAGATATGAATCAATCCATGTATTAAATAGCAGGATAGGTTTTATAGCCTTGGTTGGCAACCAATCTATCGCAGAAATAAACAGTAACCTCCCGTGGGAAAATTTTCTCCCTAGTCAGTCATGAATCAAAAGAGACATGACCACCCAAGCGTGTATCGCTTATGGCACTCGACTGACTTACTGACTGACTGACCTATTGTTTATAACGGCCATAAACAGACCTCACGGTGACATCTACAAAAGCCAGTTTTGCGAAAGATCAGATTTACAAAAAAGATGGTTAAAAACTTACTAGACATGTAATATCAATACTTTTCAATAACACACACACACACACACACACACACACACACACACACACATATATATATATATATATATATATATATATATATATATATATATATATAGATAGATAGATAGATAGATATAAAAGTTAAAAAGTCAACGGTTAAATCCATTACTCTATGTTTTTGAAGATGTAATGCACATACGTCCAACCCGAACCATAACAATTTAAACAATATTCTTTTATTAACACACACACACATACACACACACACACACACACACACACATATATATATATATATATATATATATATATATATATATATATATATATATATATTGGATATTGTTAGCTTACCTTTGTTTTACCAGACTTTGAATTATGCCACTTTTTATTCTCCATATATTTTGACTCTCCTTTCAACCACCTGATGAATATTCATGAACGTTCGCAAATTCAAAAGCCTTGATAAACCAATGGCATCCTTGCTTTTGTATATCCTTAAATTTGCCTTGATATAGTACCCCAGAGGACGAAACGCGTCGTCTAAGAATAGTTTTCCCTATTTTTTATTCACTTTGATCCTTCACAGATACACTCTATCTGAAAATACTATAGAATCTAACCACGGGTGATTTGTCAAGAAGGTGATTTCTTGATGCTATCAATCGGGAGGAGGCGATCCAAGAGTGCGGCAAACCGTCCCACAGATGGAACCAAGCTTTGTGAGTGAAAATGGGTAGATGGAACACTTGGGAGCCGTCGATGGTGCTGCTAGGGTGACCGAGACTTTGAGCGTGCCAGCTTCATTCAGATTGTTGATCACGCTAGATAACGCGCATTCTCACTGAAACTGTAACTAAGGTCTTCTCAGCATAGTTGCAGTATAAACCTCAGGTGGGCTCTGTGGTTATTGAACAAAAACAAATGTGCCTTAGCAGGCGTCTGCAAAAGGGATTAACTAGCCACCTTTGAAATGGACATTCACTGATAAGGGTGGCTGCACCATTTTATATTTAGATATATATGTGTGCGTGTGTGTAATAATTCAAATAGAAATAAATGTATCTTCATAGGAAATAATATGACAAAAGGAAACGCTTTTATGGTGACACGTTTCATTTCTTGAAGAATTTTATCAAGGCAACAACTTTCTAAAGAACCTTTCTATATTTGCCCTGAGAACATTTTTCAATGAACCAAACGCGTCGGAATAAAAGGCATAGGGGTAGTTTTTTTTCAGAACGAAAACAATCTAAAACCTCCAACTGTTCATGTTCCTCATCAGACGTCATATTAATGACATGTGTAGTGTACACCTCATTCAGAGATGACGTATTATGTACACTATTTACATTATGGTGGTTGGAATGTCGAGCTGAACCCTTTATTTCGCTCGCTGGGGTAGACTGCTCTAATTCAACAACAACTGATAACTTACACCCATTAGACATGGTACGTGGAACTAGAACAGTCTACCCTAGTGAGCGAAATAAAGGGTTCAATTCGACATTCCAACCACCTGAAGAAGGCCGGAGCGTACAACGACTGAAACGTTGTAATGAATATGGCGACAAAGATAAGGACAATAGTCCGAATAATGTAAATAGTGTTCATTCAGAAATATCTAAACTATCAACTGGTTTCTCCAGAGAGGCTGACACTACACAAGCACAAAGAGAAGATTACCAAATAAAAAAAAAGCCACATCACTTGAAAACTTCAACTAAAATGGGTAACAGATGTAACGAGGACGGAAAATAATGATATTATCAACATGCTGACTTTTCACCTTGTCTTAAACAAAAAATGTTTCCGAATAAATCTGCCATCAATACCGGAAAACCTGATGACACTTATTGGCCAAGAGAAATCTATTTTCCTATTCTTCTTTAAGAGAGAGATTTCGTAAATTTTAACTGAAAACAACGATAATTTTTCGGTCAACCGACGATTCTCGTATGGATTTGGCTTATGTCCCCATTATTATTATTATACTCGCAAACGAACAGACTCGGAAACGAGTAACAGCCATTATTTACATATCAACGATTGGTTCATGTTCAGTTGAACACTAGTGCTTACATCTGTTTGTGCAAAAAAAAAAAAAAAAACATAAGCTGGACAATTGGTTAGGATAGTGTGTCTTGTACAATTGCTCACATCGCTTCATATTAGCTGTCACGTGATTGAAAATGGTGTTTTATTTTCTGGAGGAGTGGTTTAGTGACATGTGCTAAACATCTGTGGAGACATGAAAATGCTGGGTAATTTAATAAAGAAACAGTCGGCATAACCGGTTTAAATTATTCGAAATTCCAGGTAAGTCATTTGTTTTTGTTTAGCGGTGAATCAACCTCTATGGGCTATTTAATGTCGAAATCTAAATAGGTACGTAATTTTATGCCTTCAACGACAGATATTTTGTACATAATTTTATAGTTTCAGGGAAAACGTGTAGTTTTTAGATATATATAGTTTGCAGATGATAAAATGTATTGCTGGTATATTTACATTAAAAATTATTTTTATACTTTAGTGCAGTATTAATTTTCATTTTGCTTTAAAAATGTATTACTACTGTCATTTTTTTATAAATATATTGCTAGTATTTTTACCATAATGTATTTTTGTACTTAGTGAATCACCAAACAAAAATTAAAACACTATTTTCCTATGGTTGGCACCTTAACAGGTGCTACCACCTCTAGCCAGGATGGACCTGGGATCTACAGCAGTTAAGAGGTGGTTCTCCGTTCCTCAAAACTTTGCTGCTAGAGGTTGTTTATCCTCATATTCAGGACTAGAAATTCCAGGTAATAATGTTCTACATAATATTAGTTCTATGTTAGGAGCATTGATCCCTGAGTTAAGTGCAGTAAAATAGGGTTATAGTTAGAAATATGTGATTATTGTACTTTTGGCCTTCATTAGACTACAGACTTGTATATATCTATGTACGTGAGTGGGTCGGTTATGGATGTGTATGAGGTGCCAGCGTTAGTCTAGGTTAGATTAAGTTAGGAGGTTTTATCGCTCTTGCAACCCTTGGCTTATTTGATGTTGAATGTAAATCTCACAGGACAAAATGCAAATGAATCATAAAAAAGAGATATAGGTCCAGTTTGCACGAGACTCAAATAAGTAGACATAGGTCCGGCTCTCTCTCTCTCTCTCTCTCACACACACACACATATATATATATCAAGCTCAATGTAGATCCAGAGCAAATAATAAATAATAAAACAGACCACTTTAAGGTTCCATGTAATAAATTATTTCACTTTTTTGAAAGGACTGCGGATCATCAGACTTTACTTTCAAACAAAAAATGAAAAGAAAAGAAATTTTTGACGGGCCGTATTAAACATATGTAAATTAACGAAGTGAGGAAGTGAGGGGGGAGAGAGAGAAGACATGAGTGAGTTAGCAGATATTGACACATTTAAACGGTTAACTTAACGGAAGTTATATACTGAAATCGAAGGGGTAGAGAAGAAAAAACTCATAGAGAGAAATATATATACATATATATATATATATATATATATATATATATATATATATATATACATACATATATATATATATATATATATATATATATATATATATATAATCTCAATCCTCTCTCTCTCTGGTTCACACCACCTTGCCTTGGCGTTATAGCATACAAGAACCACTATTTTCGGCTATACCAGTGTGACGGCTCTCGTCACAACAGGCGCCTATGTGTTGATGCTTGCAGTGAATGTAAACGAGTCCTCGAAGTAACAAAGTCACTGTTTGCTTAGAGAATGAAGCCCCGTGTAGTCTCTAACATATTTGACTCTCGTGATTACTGGCGGCTCTGTAATAGAGCATTAAATGTGCGTACGGTCTCTATTCCTCCCTTCTTCAATCAATATGAGGTGTTATCATCCTCCTTGATAAAGTTGAATGCTTTGCCCGTAAATTCTTTTCAAACTCTATTCTTGATTCATCCGGAATATTCCTGCCTAACTTCACTCCTAGAATTGAGTCTCTGTTAAGTGATATACATGTAACCCCTTCCATGGTTTCTGCTATCATCTCTAACCTGGATCCCGTCAAATACCTATGATAACACTGCCATAGTCATTAAGAAATGTGCTCCCAAACTGGCTCCCGTTCTCTCTGAACTATATAATAGATGACTTGCTTCCTCCCGTTTTGCTCCTTGCTTGTAGTCATCATCAGTAGCTCTAGTTTTCAAGACCTCTGGTGAGCCGTCCGATCCTTCCAGCTATTAGCCTTCTAACACTTTTTGGGAAACTCCTAGAGGCCCTAATCAATACTGAATTTGTTCATCATCTCTCATCGGGGGGCCTTTTCTCAGAAAAGCAATACAGCTTCCATGTCACCAGGTCAACTGCTAATGTACTGACGATATTTGTGGAAAGTTTTTATCATGCTCTAGATAAAAAGTGTTAAGCCCGGGCTGTTGAATTAGACATCTCAAAAGCCGTTGACAGGATCTGGCTTTCAGGTCTTCTCCACAAGTTGAAAAGTTACGTTGTCACCGGAGACTTTTTTGCACTGATCCAATATTTCTTATCAAATCGTGAAATGAGAGTTATCCTGAACGGCCACTCATCTAGATCCTTTCGCACTAACGCGGGTGTCCCCTAGGTGTCCGTCCTTGATCCTACTCTATTTTTAGTTTTCATTAATGACATTCCTGATAACATCAGCTCTAAATTAGGTATCTACGCTGAAGACAACAATTTACTCCTGCTTCGATAGTAATGCTTATCAGTCTGACATGTTCAAAGTGGCAGTCGATATCCAAAACGACATTAAATTCGTATTTAATTGGGGAAAAAGTTGGCTTGTTAATTTTAACGCATCCAAAATTAAACTTCTCTCCATTAATCAACTGAGAGACTTCTATCAGCATGGCTGATACTATCCACCAGGAAAGAGACTCGTTGCGTTTTCTCAGGCTTACACTATTTGCTGATATGAAGGAGAAAGATTATATTGAATCAATTGCTAGGTCGGCTGCTAATAAATTCGGTTCACTATGTCGGGCGAAACAATTTTTGTTCTCCAGAAACTATCTTACGTGTCTATAAGTCTACCGTTCGTCCATGCTTAGAATATTGCTGCCACATATAGACTGGTGCCCCTGCTATTTATCTTGAGCTCCTTGATAAGATCTAAAGAAGAATCTGCAATATTATTTGTTCTGATCTGGCGGCTCAGTTCCAGTCACTTTCTCACAGCCTTAAGGTTGCCTCTCTATGTCTTTTCTTTAAATATTTTCATGGTAACTGTTTAAATGAGCTCTTCGCTATGAATTGTACATATGGGTACTAGTTAGGATTTTCATAGAGACATGATGTATTACGGTGTATGTTGCAAGAAAGGTAAGTAAGAATGTGTTGTTTTGGTGTTAGGAATTGTTGTGGATTCCGAGATGAAATCCGGTCTCCATTGAATGACAAACGCAGGAATGAAATATAACAAATAAATGTATTTACACAATAATACAATTGGTAATACGGTTAGTAGATCCATAAACGTGGTTTGTAGCAATAATAATATATATATATATATACAGACTGGTAAATTCACTCTCGAAGTAGGACTTCCTTAGAGTCTACGTGCTTGTAACTATGACTTCTACAAGCGGTTACCTCACACTATTACTCTACCTCCAACTCAATCAGAATCTCTGTCTTTCATTACTCTGACTGACTCTGGGTATTTAACGGCAGCAGTCCAAGTACACATTGGTCGAGTCCACTTGTATGAAAAAGGGGTGGACCCCATAACAGGACTATTGTGGTATGTTTGGGTCAGTGTTTGCGGCCAAATTTAAAGTTAAGACACAAGAAGACTGTCCTTTTCTCCATTCCCCATTTTTGACTATTTCCTGTATTGAAGCGGAAATAAATTTTGTTCTTCCCTATGGCACCTCGACTTTACTAGACTGGCGTGGAGAGCTCATCATTTTACAGTTGAGCTGGCTAGTTGTAGCTGTAAGTTCTTAGCTATCATTTTCTCTCGCACTTCTCGCTTGTGAAAATCTCTTACGGCTCCAAGCTTTTCAGTCAACTTTAATCTACAAAACTTTAAATGCCATGTTAATCGCTATCTACTGTCTACCTGATTACTCTTCTCTTTCTACTTATCATTATTTTTTATGTTCTTAATTCTTCCACAACCAGTAACCCTCTGTGTTTTAGTGGCATTACGACCTTGTTTTGGGTGATTCCGATTAATATATATATATATATATATATATATATATATATCCCATTGAAGCGTGGCTGACCACAATTAACAGTTTCGTGCATTTTCTCACAATCATCAGGCAGTTGGCAACAGTAATGTTTAAAAATGGTCACTTTATACCCCCACTCACGAAAGTCCAATATGATACATGTGTAGTTGATGTATATATACCATGCACAGACACATCAAAATCACCCATGTGGTGATGGTGAGGAGAGACATGAAAATACCGAATTAAATTCAGAATAATTTGGAAAAAAAAAAGAAAAAAATCACAGAAAAAGTGTACAGGCGTACCAAAAGAATGCCCGATACCATCGGGAACAGTCGGACCTCGCCAAAGAAGCTTACTGCTAAAAGCAATATAGTGGCCCAAAATACCGGGTCGTCAAAGTCCCCTATGACTGAGCTTATGAAGATAACAGATGGATTAACTTGTTCAAATTCTCAGATCTTTTAGACAAAGCACGCACGCACGCACACACGCACACACATACACACACACACACACATATATATATATATATATATATATAGATAGATAGATAGATAGATAAAGGGGTGTATGCGATAAAGGAAAGAGGGTTTTAGAACAGGGGACAATTAGAAGATATAATTAATACGGTGTAAATATTAGAATTAGTTATACATTAGACATTTGAAGAGTCAGAGAAATATAGTGGCTAATAAATTTATTAGCTATTTTACTTTTAAGTATAATTTGTCTCTTGAAGAGTTTTTTTTAAGTAGGAACTTGTATTTTTTAAAGTTAACCTTATCTATTGTAATGAAAACAGAAGAGATTCTGTCAAGTAATATTTTATTCAATTAAGAATCTTACTACTCGTCAGTATTTATCTATCCAACCACGAGCATAGAATGTGGCACAAGGCCGGTTTAAAGTGGGCATCTCCGAGTCCGTAGGCTCGACCAAAATATAGCCTTTTTGAACCCGCCTAGACGGGTTCGAGGCCTGTCTACCTCCCGGGACGAAACCTTGCCCTTCGGCAAAGCCTCGTCCGGGTTCCTCTCTGCTAATGCAGAGAGTTCGACAGTCGCCGACGAATCTTACGACTCGTCGGTATTTATCAATCCACTCACGAGGATCGAATGTGGCACAAGGCTGTTTTAATGTGGACATCCCCGAGACCGTAGGCTCGGCCAAAAATATGGCCTTTCTGAACCCGTCTAGACGGGTTCAGGCACTGTCAACCTACCCGGACGAAACCTTGCCCTTCGGCAAAGCCTCGTCCGGGTTCCTCTCTGCTAATGCAGTGAGTTCGACAGTCGTTGACGAATCTTACGACTCGTCTACTTGACAAGCGGAAATGTACAGCTTTTATAGCTTGGATTATCAAAGAGGAGATAATCCATATTCGCAACATCTATTAGGTTGGTGCAAAAATAATGACGTTGGCTCACATATGTTACTATGTGAGAAAACGTCATTATTTTTGCACCAACCTAATATATAATTGTATTAAAAAAAAAAAAAAAAACTATTCGTTCCTGTCTTCGTTTCAAATTAAAAATTTCTTTAAGTAACCCACATCCCATGTGAGTAAAAATCACACTTGGCTTTAGACTCGTGTCTTGATCAGACTGATATCTTTTCAGCACTTTCTTGGTAATCAATCAGTTTGCTTTTTCTCCCTAGCTATGTTTGTATCTCTTTCTGTATATATAACTAGCAGTATAACCTGACTTCGACCTGGTCTTCCATTACTGCGAATTTTTGCCGTTCAATTGGAGCACTTTAAGTTTAAAGTCAGCCCACCTGAAAATCAATATTAGTAACAACAATTGGGTGCAACTGAGGCACATCCCCAAATGGGGGAATTAACAATTTGAATGTGGGGTTGTCCTGAAAAGGGCCGTTTTTGCGTTCTCAATCTTGTTTCAACCTCAAGCACAGCATCAGTTGAAGAGGTGTTTCTTCTCAGCCGTTGATTGCTTTGATCATCATTTTCAGCCTCACCCGCAGAAACGTTCAGTTATACTCTTCTGGAAGGCCGGTGGCTACGTTGATTTTCGGACTCAGTGGCTCTGATTGAAGCATTCCAAGAGGTATTTTGAGACAAGCAAACTGAACGTTCTAAAGACGATTCGTTATCTCTTATTCGCATGGCGGACTTGGCGGCAGCGGTTTTGCGACCTAGGCAAGTTCTTTTCTTTGGTGGTATGTTTTAGGCAAAGTATGAATTGTCAAATGGAATGCGTGGGCAAATAACAGAAGAGAACCCTGTAAAGCTACAGGGATCACTAAGCTCGAATAACTTTAGGAAAGTTTGGAAAAATAAATGTTATGTAATAAAAAAGCAAGCTTACTTATTACTACGGTGAATGCAATGCAAAATATGACAGGATAACACAAAAAATTAAATTGGGAACGGCTATAAATGACAATGAAAGCAACGCTTTAAAACTATGCAATGGAAAAGGTAACCTCACTTGAGAGAGATTAATAGCTTGGCCAAGAGAAGGGGAATGTGTAATTTGGACTCAAAATCGGTACTGAAGAATTATCTATCACACAAAAAGTATGTCATCAAAATCGGATGAAAACTGTGGAAACGCATAAACAACATCCGATCACACACACACACACATACATAAACACACATTTTGAGAATTATAGATATAGGTAATATTACGGCAATAATTTAAAGTATTTATTTTTATTAATTTTTTTTTATGCAAGATATATATCCAAGAACAGATAGTAAATAGTAAAACGTCGATGAGAGTTATAATGGACAGAAAGTAGTGGAGAGCTATTGTCGCCAAAAATTTGGACTCAAAACCGGCACTGAAGAATTATTTATTAAAAAAAAATCGTCGAAATCGGATGTAAACTGTGGAAACGCATAAACATCCGATCACACACACACATACACGTACATTTTGAGGATTTTAGATATAGATATACATGTGGATGTGTATACGTGTATGTGCATGTGTGTAAATGCGTCAGTGTATGTTGTCACACACTTTTTCTTTCCATAGGATGTACACATCTCTAGTCATCTAATCGCTAATGTTTTGAGTTCCGCATTCGCTGATTTCCCCGCATTTTCCACCCTGAACCAGACTAAGTTCAAATCAACATCTATATTGTTTTTTGTTTCTTTTTTTTAAGTATTTCAGTTTTTATTCTGTATTCCCACCGCCTTTTTTCGCTTTCTTATCGACACTGCTTTCTTTATACTTTTTTTTTAACCTTGCCTCATATTTTTACACATTCGTTATGCTTCAATTTGGCTTTTATACATATGTTTTACCTACCCCTCAAATATTCCATCAACACATCTGCCTACACCTATTGATATATGTAGAGGCATACTGACAATTATATCCATGCAGCGTCGGGGACTCAAACATAAGTGGTCCTTGCTACTCTGCGGTAATTTACCCCCCCCACACCCCCTTAAAATCTAAAATGCATAATACACGATAGAAATACAATATATAAATACCTGAATTCATAAAAGCAATTGCATCTCACAATTATGAATAAACCAAAGAAATTGAAATTTCAATTCCATCAAATCGTTGCATTAGAAAATCGACAATGGATTTCGTCGCAATGGAAAAAGCAGACGTTTAAAATTTTATCATCAAAATTCGCACGCATAGAAATATGTTATTCGCATTCTTCATTCACTGCTTCTCAAATGTTGAAGCGTTCATTTATCTTTATCTTCTCTCTCTCTCTCTCTTTCTTTTTTGCGTCTCTTTCACTTTCAAGCAAATGCTGAATTAATCGAGTCTCTGTTTTATAGGGGATAAAGACATTTTATGTACGTTGAGAATAGAGACGTTTAATTCCTCCACTACCTCCATCAACTTGCGATGCAGGCTGCAATAATAGTTAAATTGTTTTATTCATCAAAATGCACCCACCGATATATGTGTCATTCTGGCTGTTAGTCACTCTTTTGTAGACACCAACCCATAAATAAGGAGGTGCTGAAAATTTCTCGGTTGACCCTATCTAAAATTCTGACCAACTGACTAAATAATTAGTTAACATTTTTTAAATCTAATTATTTGTTATTTTATTATAATTTGATTAATTATTTATGTATTTATTTAGCGGCCTGAATGTTTACTTAAATGAATTGTATCTATTAAAATATCGTATAAACTTAAAATAGTTAGGACACAGGTTCGATTCCTGTTAGAGAACGCATATTTTCAACGAAATTTCTCGAACATTCAGGCCGGTAAATGTCATTAATACTGTTTAATTAACCCCCCCCCAAAAAAAACAGAGCATTTACTTACCTACTCCTTTAAATTTCAGAGAATCAGAAATGGCGTGTATGATGAATAACTACAATGAAGATAGAATATGC
>OZ010572.1:85344435-85371935 GCA_963932145.1 Acanthosepion lycidas | reverse complement strand
TCGACATAACTCAGGCTATTTAACCCATATCAGGGAGAAAGAGTTGGATTTGTTCCTCTTGAAAGATCAGTAATGCGAAATTGAACGCTAAAAACTGGTATTTATTCGTACAAAAAGTACAAATTGTGGCACGAGGCCAATAAAGGGGAGGGGTAGGGGCTGGTCAACACTAACTATCTTATACCTAGCTAATCAGATTCGCGACCCATTCGTACATTACATTTTACCCATTCACCAAAAGAACTCGTCCATCACCAAACAATCCTTCAACCACCATAATACCACGTGCTCTCAAGGGAGACCTACCAAAAACGCTCCCCATACCATAAAAATTCTAATGATGATATATATATATACAATTCTAATAATGATAAAATGAGAGGGGAGGGAAATGAACCCAATAATAAACTTAAAATAAACACAAATACAAACTAAACATAATTGATGTTAGTAGGGACCGTCCAACCCATAAAACAGAGAAGACGCTGTATTCTGCCCAAGGGGCAAAATCAAGAGACGCTCTCGCTAAGGGAGTGAGAAAAAGTATAAAATATTAGGCTGGAATGGGAAAATATAAAACTGACCCAGTCGAGATGAAAGGGGGGGGGTTCAAAACAAACTGGGGAAGATGGGAATCTCAACTTGGATCATAACCAAATCTAAACTCCGCTCACCGACTCCATTTTCTGCGCCAATCTATATCTTAGACTGGGTGCTATCCATGGTTAGACAACCCAGCCTATCTTACACATCTTATCCACAGCTGATGGGATAAGAGAGTCTTTGATTTATGCTTTACGGTTTATAAGTCATTTAGGAGCGATTTAAAGCTGATTTTTTTGTTCGTGTGAATATTGCATTAACAATATTTTTGAGAATAAGAGTATTTTTTCCGGGAACAAGTTCTATTTAAACCACAGCTCGGAAGAGAAGATTGATTCGTACCTTTTCCAAGAGTATTTGCGCGGAAGAGAATATGACGAACCTGAATAGAATTAAAACTCGGTTCTCCAATATTTCATTCCGATTCCTTTATCATTGCACCACCTACTATTTGAAGAAGCTAGTGTTGCTAATGGAAATAAGGAGATACGAAAATTAGCTAAACAAATGAAAGCTACCAAATAAACACCAGGTAAGTAAGTACACATTGAGAAACGTATAAATTAGGCGATGCTTACATAAAAACTGACTTATCAACAGTAATTTTTAGTGATGAATGTAGCTCTACATTGGATGAACTACATGTTAGGACAGTGCTTCACAACCTTTTTCGGTTCATGGATCATTTTTTTTCTTCAAAAACTTCAAATGGACCGCTCCGACTTTTACTTTTAGGCTGTTCAATTTTCACGCTAAAATACTCAACGAAAGGACAAACTAGTCTATTTACACCTTAAAATTTATTTTAGAAAACAAGGATAAACACAGTATATCAAAATCAATTTTGATGATGTCATTCAGCTAGTGACTACCTTGATCTTGGTGTTTCTGACACAAGACGTCATAATCAAGTTTGATGATGCCATTCAGTCTTAGTCTGATTGTTCCTCTGCTGTTGAGATCTAGTTTATTTCTTTTTCCACTGAAAACATCCACAAGAGCCGAAAATCCAGATTTCACCAACCATGTTGAAAAAAGTAAATATAGCACTACATAATAGCCAAGTAATTTTGAAAATTTCAAATACAATGGATATGTGTGTAATTAAACAAAATAATATATTTTTTAATTCTTCTAATATGAATCATTTAGATACATTTTTGTGAAATGGCTACAATTTCTTTATGGCTATGAATTCTATGTTGATCCCTAGAAATGCTTTCTGGACCACCGGTGGTCCATCTGGACCATTTTGAGAAATACTGTGTAAGGACCTTCATGGCAATAATCAATATATACAACTTCGAAGAAGAAATCAGTGCAATCAAAGAGCCCCGTAAGTCTTATTACGGTTGATCTTGTCCACTGTCACCTTCCTGTACCATTGAAGCACCTACCTGTACCACCTTAATGTCGCTGCGGCAAGACACGAAAATGGATACGTCATTGGCGTACGCAAAATCTCTGGCTCGAACTCGAACCAGAGGGGACAACGATTCCGCGTAGGGCCCGACTGCACGCTCTGTCCCTTTGCCAGCGAAGGAGGGGCTACAACGCCAAATCATAAAGTAAGGGCTACAACGGATAACCCTGTCGGACCGACCGCGACAGCGCAAAAGCGCCCGAACGCTTTCCGTTCACCTGTAACACAGTACTGGGGGAATGGTATTTACTTGACTCCCACGGGGTCAGGATGTGAGTACTGGGGGAGTGATACAGGAGGCTGATCCACTTGCAGAAGTTAGGTTCGAATCCGGCAGCCTGTAGGACAGCAGCCAGGTACTGATGGTCAAACACTGTCGAATGCCTTGAACTAATCCAAATTGATCAGAGCCTCTCGCTTGTCGTTTTTTACACTTTCTATGATCGTGCAGATCAAATGCAGGCTGCTTTGAATTGTTTGTCCCTTCACAGCACAAGTCTACTCGGGTCCCAACAGCTGCAAACTCTCCATCTGGTTATTGACCAAAATCTTTAACTCTGTGTTTAGCAGAGTTATGGGCCTATAATCATCTAAATCCTGCCCAACATCCTTGCCCTTTTTCAGCAGCGTGATCACATCCCTGGAAATCCGGTCGAGAATGAATCCCTGCTGGAACCAGTTGTTGAACACCACTTTCAAAATCGGAACAAAGATATGTGACAGCCTCAAGTACATTTCATAGGGCAGAACATCAATCTCAGAGACTTTCAACAGTCGACCTTCTTCAATGTTAATGAACTTCGCGCTCTGAAGGTAAGTCAGCCAAATAGGTTCGAAAATCTTCTCCACTGAGACCAGACTCCTTGTTAAAACGGCTCTTGAAATGCCACTGAAACGCCTCGCACTTGTACTTGGTCGACCTCAGAGTGTGCCCTACCGGGGTAATGACATCGCGAATCTATAGATCGAAACCATAACGGATCACAAACCAATTCTGCGCCCATGTTCACAGCTTCGTTAGACATATTGTTTAACCTATGTCTAATTACCTGACCCTGGTAGCGCTTGCTAGCCACGTGCTGCAGGACTGCCTAGCTACGGCTATCTCTCGGGAATCCCCCCAGATACCTCCCGAGACAGACTATTCTCTAGAGTCTTCAACTTTTTAGTCTTATCTAGAGCGAATTGTTGGTGAAGGTCATAATCCTTTCTTTAAGCCTTCCCTACCACCTACTCCCAATAACCGACCACAATAATTCCTGCTACACTAATTCTAGTGAGCTGTTGCTTGAAGTCCCGCCTGTCCATTAAGGACAGATTAGACTTCCATTGTCCAGCCATTCTAGGCCTATTATTGGGTTGGAGCAAAAATAATGTCGTTTTCTCACATATGTTAGTATGTGAGAAAACGACATTACTTTTGCACCAACCTAATACCTAACACTATCTATGATCCGCATAGTCTAAGCGGTGGAACGTGGGACAATCTAGTAAATCTAGGCTGACCCTTCTCACTTTCTGTACACATCTCCTGCCCCTGATGATCGACCGGGTATCTATCGACAAGCCCCAAATCGTTGATCAGATCAGCCAAGCTACAATCGCTGGTTGACCTCCCGTCTAGCTCTCTGTCTCCTGTTTATCTTGGGGTCCAGGATGGCATTCCAGTACCCCATTAAATCTAAACCCGACAAATCTATCAGGAACGGCTCCAAACGACAGAAAAAGTCGTCATGCTTCCCATGATCGTTGGGTGCATAAACCGTAGCGACCCGAAACAAACCACTGTTCACAGCAATATCGACCACGGCCAACCGGTTCTCCGCGCCCACATGGAAAGACCTACTCTCACATTTAGGGAACGTTTGACTAACAACGAAACACCTCTGGCTCCTCACATTCAAGCTAGCTAGCTTAATAGATATCTTTTAATCCTGAGTCTCTTAAACACAGACTGGGCGAAAATCTCTGTGGGTCAAACCCCGACGGATTGTCCCAGACTACCAGTAGCTACATCGGACGTAATTCGTCTTTCTGTGACAATACATCCGACGTCAGTTGGAAATGTTAATTTAAGAGCCCCATATAGAGAGGGTTAGAGGAGAACCAGAACCCTCGCCGAGCAAAATTGGGATAATTTCTTTAGCTCCGGAGACTTTCTGAGCAATGCTGAGCTTGGGGAAGGCATTTTTTGATCACGCAAGATAGTCCCAGACCTTAAGGTCTCCCTCGGTGTTTCTTATAAGGGTAACATCACCGGGGGAACCGGGAAAGTTCCTTGGGATCTCTGTTGATTTCCCGTCGAGGTACACTTGAATAGAGGCCTCAAGAGGAAAGGTCCTTCTCAAGGATCTCACGGTCAACAATACAGATTTTTCTCCTTTTGGGAAATGCCGCTTCTTCTTTCCTTGGGATTGGTTGGGGTAGGAAGACGGCGAAAACGGAGCTCTAGTAGGGGAGGAAGGGCGGCTCATTATCTTACCTGGCAGGGGATTTCTTTCACTTCTTGCAGAAGTGGATTGGGTCATTTTCATCTACCAGGTTCTCCTCCGCCCTACTTCAACCACACTTTCTTCCCTTTTAGTAAGCTTCCTCTTCTTCCTCCCTCTCCCTTTTCAGTGAGCAGCCTCTTGGTGGAGGCATTTGCTCTACTTCCATGTAGAGGTCCAACTGTGTTAACTTCTCCTGCTGCTCGTCAGGCTGCTGCTGTTATTGTTTAGGGAGCACCTGCTTCGGATGCTGCTGCTGCTGCTGCTGCTGCTGCTTGGGCCGCTCCAGCTGCTTTTGTTGCTGCAGCTTTTCCAGCGCCTTCCGCTGTTGTGCCTGTTGTTGCTGTTGCTGAGGCAGTCGCTGTGGCTTACGCTGCTGCTGCTTCTGCTTTGTCTGCTGCTGTTGTTTTTGGCTGCTCCTGTTGCTGTCTCGTCTGCTGCTGCTTGTGCCTTTTTCAGGGACACCTGCTGGGGAGGTGGAATTGCCTCCTTAACTTCTCAATCCTTTCACCAGAACCACTGGGGCCTTCTTTGGTTCTTCCGCCCTAGGCTGCTCTGTTGTTGGTTGAGGCTGTTTGAACGGCGGCCTTTTCACGACCACAAAGATGTTTCGGCCGACTCAGATGATGGTATTGGCGACTTCATTGAACTTTGGCCGGGTAAGTGTTGCTGTGATTTCTTACTCACTGGTGGCAATGTCCGCATTGATTTTGATGGAGGATAACCCCTACACAGGGCCATAATCTGAGAAATGGTCCTCGGTGATGTACATTGGCACATCGTGCAAGGTAATCCGATTTCTCCGTGTGACCATGTATTCAGTTTGAAGTCTGACACTTGGTGGTGAGTATGCTATCGGATAATGCCTTCACAGCTTCCTCTGTTCCCAGCTAAATGTCCTACCTGACATTTGACCTTCGGGCTGACGCTTGAGGGTCTCTTTCATCATCTCCCTGTTGATAGTAATGAATTATCACGTCTTGAGTGTCTGCCGTCAACAGGGATATGGTCCTTGTTCTGTAATTCCGAGCGCTTTCGTGTATACTTCTAGTCATTATTAAAGATGGTTTTATTTTTGCTTTTTAACTTAGTATATGGGTTGTGTATATGTTTCTAGAGTTATAGGTATGTTTTATTTTCCGAACACTGTTAGCAGATTTTGGCCGTGTTCTAGGAACATACACACAACCCATACACACAATTAAAAATCAAAAATAAAATCATCCTTGATAATGGTTAAAATTATACACGAATGCGCTCGGAATTACAGAACATTTGGACAGTTTCTACACATTCTGTGTCCAGAAAAGAAAACACTTGTTCGAACACAAGTAAAATGAAATAAAAAGTTTAATCGCAGTACCTTGTCTGGCGACTTTAATAAAACATGTATAAATGAAGGAGTTCTGCCTAAAACATACGCACACATATATGTGTTTGTATATATATATATATATATATATATATATATATATATATATATATATATATATAATTTTTAAGAAAGATGCATATATTTTTTGTTTTTGTAGTAAGAATGATATTCAATATATCTTGTACACACACACACACACATATATATATATATATATATATATATATATATATAATTTTTAAGAAAGATGCATATATTTTTGTTTTTGTAATAAGAATGATATTCAATATATCTTGTACACACACACACACACACATATATATATATATATATATATATATATATATATATATATATATATATATATATAATTCTTAAGTTATTTTTATCTCCCGGTACTTAGGAACGATTCTGTGAAATATATTATATGTATAAATTGGCGCTGAAATAAACAAACTTTGTACTGTTGTACAAATTGGGCAAACGCCATGGTTAAATGATTTCTTTGATCAATTCATTGAGGAACGGATAAGTAAAAATATTAATTAAAATGGAATTGAAGAAATTGACAACAAAAACGAGATAATGATAGGCAGAGAAATATAAGGAAGAAAAGGGAAAAGAGAAATGATTAAAAGATTTATACATTGATTAACACAGATTCAGGTAGCGATGTTTACACAACGTATGGTAAAAATCAATCGTTTTATATTTACAAAAATATCATAAAAACGAAGAATTCTGCATTCTGTCCACCGTTTTTGCCCCACTCTCTAAATAATCTTTTCAAAAATTCACTGTATATTTTTTTTTATCAGTTTTACTTTGATCCTTTTCGAAAGAACCTATCTTTCATTTTCTCTTACCTTAAACCTTTTTTCTGCGATATCCACAAATATTATTTGCTTATTTATTTACACTATTTGAGCAGATGCCGGTGAATAGACAGAGTGTTTAGATGAAATTGACAGATAAGCAGGCGAATATTTGTCGTTAACTCCAGATTACAGAAAAAAAAAGCTGCGATGATAAAAAAATAAAATAACTAAGCATCATGAGGAAACTGAAGAGGGAAAAAAAAAAGTAATGAATGAATATCAATAAGCAATTGAATGAATAAGTGAATGAATGTTGGTCGAAGAAAAATTGTCTGTTATTGATAATGATCTTTATTGGGAAAAAGAAAGAAAAAAAAAACGAGAAATCTCCAGAAATCAAAAATAGCAAAAAAAAAAAAAAAAAAAAAAGGAAAAAAAGAATTTTCTGAGTTTTTATCGAGGTTAGCACATTAATTTTGCATCTAATTTATGACTAATTCAGTTTTTATGTAGCTTGTTTGTTAAATTAAACTTTCTAAGTTCATGTCATTTTTTTTTAAACACTTTACCTGTAAGCTAAACCGACGAGAAAGACTCGTGAAAATGATATATTTTGCGAAATTGACGTATACTTTTTCTTCTTCTTAGTAGAATGCAAAATATATTCAAGGATATTGAACGACCGCTTGACAACAACGGATAAAGTAAGCGATCCCTGACAATCAGAAATATTTTTCGGTTTTAAAACTTTAGCACTCTGTTGGTGAGTATTTTCACCAAGTAAAATGTTAGTCCTGCCAGTGCAAGGTGGATATGAATTTCTTGGTTGTGTAGTCATATCCTTCTATGACAACACCTAAAACAAACTTGATTGAAATTGAGAGCCAGTCTTCTGCAATTTAAATTATTTAGAACTAATATAAAAAACACTATATTTTGAGTGGATTCTATATACAGTAAAAGGGTAAGTACTATTTATAAATCATGCAGAGTGCTAACTGTTAAATAACCACAAAAATGTTGGTAAGCAGTAAAAAAAATCAAATCAAATCAAGTATATTGTTGAACCAAACAATTTGCGCCCGGCAATCTGTTTTAATTTAAAAGATAATGTAAAAAAAATTTTTTTCTCTGTGCTAAGACAAGAAATAGTCATGAGGAAAAAGGGACAACTCAAGATGCAGGTTACAAAATGCAAACGTTAAAATCAAGCAAATACAGAAATTTAACTATCTGGAAAATGTTTTAACAGACGACAGGATATTTGAAACAGAAATACAAGGCTTGCAGCCATATCGACTATATTGAAATACAGGTTCCTATACGATCACAAGAGTTAAGGAACATCGAATCTGGTCAGTAGCTAGATGGGTGTTCGCTTGGAAATACCACGTGCTGTAAGCTCGGATGTGCGAGTGCTATAATGGATAATGACTCGGAAGCTGACTTGCAATTCCAGTTGGGTTCGTTTTATTAACTTACGCGCAAATACCCTTGGGGAAGGTATGAATCCACCTCTTCTCCATCCAGCTATGAGTTAATTAGTAAGACTTGCACCACTAAATCATGATAAAAAAAATCTAATAGCCTGCAAAGTGGTGAAAATCCGTAGAAAATTAATCAGAATCAAAAAAGAAAACCGAAGGCGGATTTGAATAGCGAATTATGCCTTTTAAAACAAAACAAAATATTAAGAGGCATGAAATTTCGTTACAAACAAAGAAAAATGTGCTAAACTGCATTGTACTACGAATCCTCTTATACGACAATGAATTCTGGACGATTCATCCCCAACCCAAGCTGAAATGGATACTTGAAGGAAATAAATAAGGGTACCTGAAGCAAATAAAAAAAGGTCAAGTGAATTCCACAATAACTCTCCAACTACGGGATATTAACCAACCGCCCCAAGCGGTCAGATGTGGCACAAGGCCGAATTTAATGTAGGGTGTTCGAGCCCATAGTCTCGGTCAAAAATTCCCTGTAGACGCCGTATAAAACGGGGTTGGGTAGCTGTTTCCCGAGACGAGGCTCTGCCCTTCGATATAGCCTCCTCGGGGAATCCTCTCTGCCCGGAGGCAGACTGTTTGACCAGCACAGATGGAGACTAATCTTTGCAGACCGACATACAGTATTTACTACTGTAGGTATGCTACAAAATATTTGTAATATATCTGTAGAAATCTGTTTCACATTCCTCACTGCCATGTCTTTGTCCTTGAACTTTACGGGTGGCGTGTTCAGAAGTGTTCCTCGCCGTCCGGAGCCCTTTTCCAAAGACAAAATCTGCCGATTTTATGCGTGCCTCAGTCAATAATGCAGATTTTTTCTCGCGCACCTACAGGCATTTAATTAGTCCTAAGCACTAGACAATTTACATGACGGTGTTTAGCAGAGGCAATTTTGTGCCTATTTTTTGTTATGTCCATTACATTCCTCCCTGTTCTCATGATCCCATAGATATCAGCCGGGGTAGGGAGGAATTTGGCTCTGTCTGATGCTTCTCCGAAATGTTGGTACAACAGGCTCACTTTCTTCTTCAACAGTTTCTGCAATGACCCGCTGATCCTCTTCATCATCATCTCCACTCGATTGATCTGATTCACCATCAGTCGAACAGTTGTCCGCACCATCCACAATTGGTAAACATGTTTCATCATCACTTGATATGGCGACCTCAACCTCCACGCATCTTCGACAATGTATCCACCAGATTCCATTGTAACTCCGATCTCTAAAGAAATTGCGTCAACTCACACAGTAAATTCTTTACCATCCTCACACTATTTGTCTTTGCACGGTCTTCGTTAGTATTCTTTTAAGTGGGACGCCATTTGTCTGATCTTCCAAACCTTCCGTTAACGCGTTTGCTCTTCGCTTGATGACTTCGATCGCTACTCGCAGCCATACACATAAAGAAAGGTGTCCGTCAAGCTGGCCACAAAAAGGGAACTCATTTCTCCTGGCGACCACTTCAGGAATGTCTGGAAGAGGATTGCCACGTTTCCACCATAGAGCACCATCTTTCCTCCAGAGAGCCAAACCAAGTATCTTAGCTCCATCTTTTGACAGCTCAGGATCCTTATTTATCAGTCCAAAGCGCGATAAGTTTTCCGCACCGCGTTTTACGGACGCGATATCTTAATTTATGAAAAGGTCGTCGATATATGCTGACGTTGCCTTTCTGGCGTTTTCTGCATGGGACAGCACTGCTTTGAAAATGGATTTCATTATCAGTTTGCCGGCGGGGCGATGTTCAGCCCAAAACTCAATATAGTCACACAGTACCTTCTACCTTAGAAAATAACGGTCTGGAACGGCCAAAGTTGTTCATTAACGCGCGCTTATAGGTAGGCAGAATTGAGGTCCAATAGTGCAACGTTTGACCCTGGCTGTCTCTCCTCTCTTTCTCCTCTGATGTCTGCGCTAGCGTCTGTTGTATACGCGGTAACGTGGAGGTTAAGTTCCCGGTAATCCATTACGGCCTCATCTTCGATTTGTTTTATTGCACGACGGCAATCAACGAAAGAAGATCTTTCGATGGTTCAAATTTTCGTTCGTCATAGAGATTAAGCCATCATTTCAGGACCCATTGACTTTGGTCGATATGGCCTAATTTGCAAGGCGATTTCGCATCTTGCAGGGTGCAGTCCACTCATTTTATTGCTGATCGAATTCCGTGTGAAAATCAGGTTCTTCAATGCTTGCTTGCGAAGGAAGTGCACCTCTCCTGACTATGAAATGGTAATCCCACCCAGGGAATCCAAGAGAAAGACAAAATCTGCCACCTTCTATGTGTGCCTCAGTCAGTTATATAGATTTGTTCATGCCCACTTACAGGCATTTAATTAGACTTAAGGCACTAGGTAATTTACATGACCGTATGTAGCACAAGCGATTTTATGTCACTTTCTTTTAGGGAGATAGGCCATGGTCATTACTAAACACGTAAGCAACGTAGAAGATTTAGTGAAAATAGAAACAAAAAGGATACTTATCCGCAGCATCAGAAAGACAAAATACATTACACAGGAATGACCCGTCTTACTGCTTCCTCAGTAGAACTTGCTCAAACTATCACACTGTCTCTGTCGGATAGTTGTTTTCTCACATATCCCTCATCAATCAATTGTCAACAGGTCTTCTTCTTCTTTCGCCTTTAACTCCGGAAAGAGGTTGTTGGGGCGCCAACCTGCTGCGCTGTCCACCATTTTCCTCCATCTGTCGCAGTTGTGTACCAGAGCCTGGGTCACCGCGAATGTTTTTTTTTGGTGTGCGCGTCTTGGGCGTTTTAACCTGGCGGAGACCAACGCTCTCCAGGTTGGACCACAGCCAATGTCCCCCAAATAAGTGTTTCTCCTTGGTCGTATATTCTTCATACAAATATGGGCTTTCTCGAAAACCCATATCTCAATGAGGAAGTGTGATTCACTTAAAACGGGAAACAGAGCCTTGCTGGATTGTGACGCTCACTGTAGCCGAGTGGTTAAGCTCGCTTGAATAAATGGGATTCTGCTACAAGGAGGAACGAAAATCAAAAAAATATGCAGACGGTCTTTATCGATTAATTCTCGCGGTTTGTATCTTTGTGTACGTGCGTGAGTGCGTATGCGTAAGAAATCCATAATCTTTTTTGCATATATTTGTTCCACATGCGTCAAAGGGGGAGGCGTGTTCATTCCGTGTCTGAATCCCATTTTCTATTGTAGTATTTCTCGAATGTGAAGGCCGATAGATGTAATACGTACTGTTTTAAAATAATAAGAAAATGGGTTGTCTATTTTGAAATACGAGTATCTACTGTAATAACTTTTAATGTGATAAATTTATACGTATATATAAATGCTGAGTGGATATCGACGCATAAGTAGAAATTATCTATTATTTATAAAACGTAAAATGTACAATATACATACTATGTTAGCCTTATACTGCTGCTTACAAGACCCATTTATTTCTTCTAAAATATCTCTAAAAATACTCCGTGTCCTGTAAATCGAAGGCCGATGACGGGAGTTATGTTTCAGGTGAGCGATTAGTGAGGATTTCAGTCAGCAATACGCTTAGGTTTCGATGATATTACGCACAATAACTTCTCTTCTGATTATTACATTCTAAATAGCTACCATAAATTTGGTACTTCTTCACGGTCTGTGATGAATTTGATATGATTAGTCAAGTTGTCCTTTTGAAATATGATATTTACCGGGTACATTTTGGAGGGTTATAAAGTACAAGGGAAAAGCTATTTTTCCCGACTTCTTTCTTCAAAATTGGAAGGTTGGCTAATGTATCGGAGTGTCTCATAAGAAAAATACAGTACTTATAAACACATGAAAATCAACAGAAATAGCAATGCTCTATATAACTCTATAACGATACTATATCTAACTCTATATCAATATTCTATATAACCTTGTAGCAATGCTCTATATAGCAATGATATATCCAAACCTATGACAATGTTCAATATAATTGTATAGCAATGCAATATTGACTCTATAATAATGATCTATATAACACTATAGCAATGATATATATATATATATATATATATATATATATATATATATATATATATAATGGACTCTCCTGTCAGTTTCGACGTATGAGGATCTGACATCTTATTGATTCAGTTATGCAAGTTTGTGCGATAATCTTAAGTGGCATTTAAGACCTGCTAGTGATTTACAAAGGAGGCCACATATGGAGCAAGTGTGAGGATTGTGAAATGAGATCACTGTTAGATTGGGTGATCTTTTAGATTTTGCTCTCGCTTTTTGAAGATGATTCAGACAAGCAGATTGAAAATTGCTGAGTCCACTAAAACACGTTGATCTCCATTCTACCCGCTCCAAAGCTAAGCGCTCAAGAGTGTTATGTGGTATATTGACTGCTGACAAGTTGCTTTTCAGCTTGTCTTTGTATCTTAGCCATGGGCGTCCTACATTCCTGTAGCCCTGATCTAACTGGCTGCACATTAGGATCTCTGGTATCCTCTCATCAGACATTCTCAAGACATGACCAGTCCAGCGTAACTAAGACTGTATGATAAAAGTCTCTATTCCTCCAATATTACACCTGTTAAACAGGTCTACGTTAGATGTCCTATCTTGAAGCTTAACTCCACAGATTGCACGCAAACAGCTTTTGTGGAAAACATCTAGCTGGCGTATATGGTACCTGTATGGAGTCCACGACTCTGAGCCATACAAAAGGATGGCAAGTACAACAGCTCTGTAAACCCGAATTTTCGTATCCAGTCGAATACCCCGCTCATTCCAATCCGATGCATGATTTCATCATCTAAAGTTCCACTGTAATTGACTTTGCTACTAAGATAGGTGAAAGACTTTACATAGTTCAGGGGTTTGTCTTCTACTCTCAATGGGCTCTCTGGAAATTTGTAGACTGGTGGTTTTTGTTTCTCACCACGCAATTGCTTCTGAGTAGGACAAGGTTGGTGCACAACTTCAGTTTTCTTTATGCTAAGTGTAAGACCAAATGCTTTACATGCAGCAGAGAAACAATTTATTAGATGTTGGGGTTACTCAAAGGATGTCGCTACAAGAGCCGCATCATCAGCAAACAACAAATCACGAATAATTTGCGTACGAAGGTGGGTCTTGGCTTTGGAGTGCTGATGATTGAAGAGACCACCAGTTGTTCGAAACTGAAACTTGACGCCACTCTCTGTGTCTGCAAATGCATATTTCAGCATCATCGAGAAGAAAAGGTAAAAAAGGACAGGGGCCATGACACAACCTTGCTTGGTGCCATTTGTGACATTAAAGGATTCCGACATCATACCATCAGACGCGATATTAGCTTTCATTCCTTCATGAAAGGAGATGATGACCTTTAGCATGTTTTCAGGGATGCCGAGTTTCCTCAACACTCGCCAAATAGCCTCTCGATTCACAGTGTCAAAGGCCTTCGTCAAGTCCACAAACACCATGTATAACTACTGGTTTTTCTCGCGAACCTTCTCTGCAAGCTGATGAAGAGAAAATATCATGTCAATGGTGCCCCGACCCGACCGAAGACCACACTGCAATTCAGGATAGATGTCGTCAACAAGGTGTATAATGATTCTGTTTAGAATCAGTCTCGCTAGGATTTTGCCTGCAATTGAAAGTAGGGATATCCCCCGATGATTATCACAGACACACCAGGGACCCTTGTTTTTGTAAAGGTGTTTGATAGAGGCGTCTTTATAATCCAGTGAGACACAGCCTGTCTTCCATATCTCCACGAAAAGGAGATGTAACTTTTTTACCAACTTTTGGCCGCCATGCTTATACACTACGGGTGGAATAGGATCCTTAGGGCTACGTGATTTTCCAGATGAGATTTGCTTGATGGAATCACTTACCTCTTGATAGGTAGGTTCAAAAGACAACACCGGAATTTCAGGATTTTTCTCAATTGATGTGATGGCTTCCTCATCAGTAACCGAGGTGGTGTTTAACACAGTTTTGAAATGCACTTTCCAGCAATTTAAAATGTCTAATTTATCCGTCGAAAGAGTTTCACCATCTGCTGTGGAGACAGGAGAAACACCGCTTTTCTGAGGACCGAAAATGCTCTTGAGGCCAGCATAGAAAGCTTTTAGATCCTTTCTATCTGAAGCTTCTTGGAATTTTCAGACCACCAACGCTCTTTCATGGCCCTGAGAGGTTGTTGAACCTGACTTTTGCACTTCTTGTAAGACTAGTTCTTATCGGACGAGTTCTTGTCCTCAATCCATGCTTTATGAGAAGAGTGCAAATCTATAATCTGCTGAACTTCTGTATTATTGTCATCAAATCAATCTTGATGTTTACGATATGGCAGGCCGAGAACCTCCAAGGATGTAGAATATATTGCATCACGCAGAGCTTTCCAAGATGATTCGATATCATTGGTAATATTTACAGAATCGAGTGCAGCATCAAGTTTGTTAGAGAGCTCAATTTTTACTTCAGTCGATTTAAGTAGCAGTACGTTAATGCGTTTGGGCACTGTAGATTTCATGATCCTTCGCTTTTGCAGATGCAGTGCAGCTTTACTTCGAAGTAGAGCGTGATCTGACAGCATGTTGTGTGGAATGAACGCGTTATATTAAAATCTTTTCTGTCCCGTCTTTTGGTAATGTCGTAGTCGATCAAATGCCAGTCTTTCGAACAAGGATGCCTCCACGTGGTCTTACGACAGCTGGGTTGCTGGTAAAAGGTATTAGTGATACAAAGGTCAAATTCCTTGCAGATAGTGAGAAGGCGTAATCCATTAGAATTCACATGACCGATACCATGTCGACCTAAAACGCCCTTCCAAGAATGATAATCATTGCCAACACGAGCATTGAAATCACCTGTAAGGACTAATTTATCCTTATGTTGGACTTTAGAGATGACACCCCGAAGAAGATTCTAAAAATCATCTTTTTCTTGATCTGAACTACCTAAGGTTGGCGCGTAGCAGCTAGCCATCATCACACGGGTGTTGCACTCAAGATTGAGGGCTAATTCCATTATGCGATCGAATACACCTTTAGGTAAGGAAGGCAGTGAGCTTGCAAGGTATGACTTGATGGCAAAGCCAACACCAGACTGGCGTGGCTCTTTCTCAGGCTTGCCAGTCCATAAAAATAAGTATCCGCCTTTTTCTTTCCCTGAGAATTACCAGCTAGACGTGTTTCACTAATGGCCGCTATATCGATGTTATATTTCTTTAACTCGAGAGAAACAAGAGCTGTTTTACGCTCTTGTGCAGAATCAGTGTCCTGAAGAGTGTGAACATTCCAAGATCCAAAATAGAAATTCTTCTTATATTTATTCTGATAATCCTTGCTGTTTCCACTGCTTTATTGGATAACTAGACAGATGCAGCGGGCTGCCAAGTCACTGTGTGAGCAAGCAATGCTTAGGGCTCCTTTTATCGCCCCCTCCCCATAATAGGGAAAGCAGTGCAATCCTAAATAGGGCTGATTTGTCACCGATGGAGGACACGGATATCACAATTGCTCATGGGTTTTTGAAAGAACGGCCATCACCCATCGGTCTGCCACTGTGTAAAGCTCCAGCCAGACCCTTCCAGTAATATCCTTTACCTGACCCCGTCACCTTCACTCTCGCGCCAGCGGACCTTGCCAGTGAAATGTGTGGATAAGAACGAATCAAGTTACACCGCCAGAAAAACCCACACAAGTGATTTGATTAAAGTGGTGAAGGCTTGTGCAGAACCAGCCACACTTTTCGGAACTATTGATACACTCAGTCGGTTCAAATAAAACAGACAATATACCACAGGCTTTTCGTGTAAGAGTTTTCCATCTCCTGGACCAATCGTGCTCTATAACACTAAAGAGCTTGGTCAGCCCTGGTAGACACTATTTTGGACCCTAACAGTTGCTACCACCCCGGGTCGAGGCGGACCTGGGAACAATAGCAATTAAAATGTGGTTCCACGCTACTTAAATCCTCCAATCTCCCGATGAGAAGACTTGCTGCCGGATGTAGTTTATCGTCATACCCAGGGCATTACGTGAGAGATTTAGAGGATGGGTGAAGACCAGTGCTGCGCTGCCTGTTACCCTTCAAAATAAGGTACTGTATATGAGCAACAAAGGTACTACTTCTACCCAATGCCCCCTAAATGCATAAAAAAAGTTTTTGATTTTTTTTATGTCAGAGTAAACAGTTCGAAATTAAATGTGTCGATATAATGCTATATATACATTTTAAATAATATTAATAAAATAAAATAAGGAAATATAAGATTATTATTAGAATATTTTTATAATATATCTGTATGTGTGTGTGTGTGTGCATATATATATATATATATATATATATATATATATATATATATATATCAATTATTATATGTATAAGAGAAAATTTCATTAATGTTATTGTTTTTGTTGTTGCTTAAAAAAAATTGAACGATAAAATTAGAACAAATCGACGAGCAGTAAAAACGGAACAAAATAACCTTATAACTGGGAAAAATTTACAATAAAATTGAAATTACGTTACTTTGAAAATAAAAAATAAGAAAATGTAAAAAATTAAAATACTAAATGTTATAAAATAAAACTTTGAATATAACTAATAATAATAATAATAATAGAAAAATGAATCGGCGATAATGAGCAACTAGTCAAAAATAAACAAAATATGCATTACAAAAAATAAAAAAATGAATTCCACTAATTCCGAAAATTAGGTCCACTTTCGTAAAAGCAACAACAGATAAATAAAAGTTACGCTTAGATATAGATAAATTAAACTTATTCATGCCACTATAATAATTAGTCAAACAAATAAAATACATTAAATATTCTTATAACTCTTAGCAAGAAATTTCACTAGCGAAACCACGTTTTAAAATAATAATAATAATAAAAAAAGTATTTTGTACCATGACTAAAGATAGGTAAACATGTACAATAAAAGTATAAAGTACATATATCAAATACTGTAAATGAATAACATAACTAAAATTAATATCAGGAAACAATAAACAAAAAAAATATAATGTGTGATTAAAAAAAAAAGAAACGAGACTTTCTTAGAGCCATGAAAAAAACACATCCGTTTACTCCGACATCAGCGTTCATATATATCAGTGTAGGGTTATATATATATATATATATATATATATATATATATATATATATATATATATATATATATATATATATATATATAACCCTACACTGATGATTTATATAACTCTTCAGCAATGTATTATATAACTATAGCATTGCGATATATAATTCTAACTGTCCAATACAATATACATACATATATCATCGATCAGCGTTCGAGATCAATGCTCTATATAACTCTATAACAATGCTATATCTACACTCTATAGCAAACGCCTATAAAAACTCTATACTAATGTTCTATATAACACTATTGCAATGTTATATATATAACATTATAATAATACTCTGTATAACACTATAGAAATGCACTATATGACTCTATAGTAATACTCTATATAACACTCTAACAATGATATATCTAACTCTATAGCGATGCTCTATATAGCTCTATAGCAACGCTATAACTGAGAATTCTCCAACCCCTTCCTTGGCTATAGACTATGTACTTGGAAAGGGTTACATACAACTTTGAATTTACAGTTGTCTTTATCCTACACGAGTTGCCAATCACGGTTAGATACCCTAGCATGCCCCGCTAAAAAGTTAGTGAGTTCATACCTTTCGCTAGGATATTTGTGTAAAATTCAAGGTAACAAACTTGATCGGAATTCGATTACGACTCACCACTTTTTCGTTACGAGCTGCTAGCCATTACAGCATCAGAATATCCATCTAAAATATATTAGATATTATTAAACTATAAATATGGAGATGGTTGCATCGCATAACAAGAAGACAGGATAACAGATGGAGCAATATGTTGCGTGATTGTTTCCCAAGGAATGAATGAAAAAAAAAAAACTAGCAAATAATTAGGTAGAATATGGAGTGATTATATATTCCTGCTAAGCAGAGAATATCGCCAGTCGTAATAATAATGGAATGACTATTAAAAAACCTTAGTCCATCGGAGAATACGAAATAGTTCCTTTTGTTGTTGCTGATGATGATGATGGTAGGTATGTATCCATGCGCGCATGCGTGTATAAAGGAACACATATCTTAAAACCTTGACATGCTATCGGGGGATTGAAATGATCTTTCGAGGAGACGTCTCAAAATACCCGACAGTGATTTTGCTCGGATAAGGTGGTCGTTAATAACCTCATCAATGAAATGCTGTGAATACTTTCGCAGCGATCTTATCCTTACAAAAGAATTACGCATGACAGATATTGCCAGTCACATATGTATTAACACATGTTCAAGCCATTATTTTCCATCTGATTGTCAAAGTGTTGATCAGTTTTGAGAATGGAGTCGAAGAATAGGACGCAGGCATGAAAGCTTCTTATGCAGAAATGGATGTCGATGAAAGTTAAGCCATTGCATGACTGCAAATTTCTCTTTGATATGAAATTACTTTTACAACGGCCTAGGGAGACAATTGCTGAATAGGGAGAAAGGGACATCAAATTTAGAACTATGCCACAGTTTCGACAGTCGTAATTAGCATCATTTAGACTCTTGCAAAAATATAGACGTCTAACATTAAATCTCCTACACTAAACTCCCTACTTTATTATACTCCTTTTAACTACTCCTTACAAAGTTAAGCATCGCTGAGCCTGGTTAGTACCTAGATGCATAACCGCTTGGTAATACCAGGTACTGTAATCTTAGATGTGAGTTGGTGTAATGAATAAGGCCTTGGAACTAGAAATTGGGCAGCCAAGTTCCAGTTCCGGTTGGGTTCGTTATATTCACTTCCGCGGAAATATTCTTTGCAAAGGCATGAATCTACTGGTCCCTCTCATCTATAGCTTAATTAGTAGGATCAGTAAATCATTATTATGTACAGAAAAATTATTATCATCCCAAAATAATTTACTGGTTTTAAATAACTTGCAAAAGGTTGAAAAGCTGTTATAACTTAGTGGGCATGCGCAACAGAGTTCAAGGTCAATCTGTGTCAAGCAGCCTCACTCTGCATACTTTAGCTCTGTTACCATAGCACCAATCCCGGTAGTCTTTTTATTAGACTTTATATCCAAGCTGGAACGATTCGCCAACAAAAGTATTTAGTGAAAGCACCTATGCTTCTAATTGTTAACTTCTTTTATACACTGATGTTGTAAGAATAAATGCATTTTAATTCTCTGCAGTTTGACATCGACAGGACACGACAGAATTTCGATTCCATTCCTATGTCTACTCTGTCGCTATTTTCATGGCAAATATTCGGGTGAGCAACATTCCTATAATCAAGATTTCTCTACCTATAACACCCAAGCCCTGGCCGATCCTGGATCCAACCTAGATCTGATTTGACCAGATGATATGAACCTTGCCACACGCCGCCTATACCAGAAGATGACTTGGTCCTTAGGATCGTCGGACGACAAGTTGATTTCACGGTCAATTCCACGTTGACCGATAGTGTCACTGGTCAACGGGCCGTTGGTCGCTGGCCGTCCCGTGCCACACTGTGATCCGCCCACGTTGTGTTTCTTGATCCACAGATCAGTGAAAATCGAGTGTCGTCAGTGGTTCGAAACACGGCGAAGCTATGCTATGAATGAAAAAAATGTTCTCGTAAGGAAATAAAAATTGAAAATTCTTCAGGTCAATTTTCGATTTGCTTTATGTAGTTCTTTGTATAACAACATTAACCCTTTCCACTAAAATCACTATAGTGACACTTTGCCTATTCGTGCTAATTCTTGGAACAAGGCTCGAAGCCGGGTGTTCTTTTGGCAGCAAGTCACGTGGATTTCAGTAGCACCTTCGTCTGCACTTTGCCGATTGTCCCTCATCTGTATGAGTCGCCTAAGCGCTCTGCTTATATTGACTTCGATACAAGACTGGAGTCGGTCTGAGAGTATTTGGGGATCTAGTGATTCCCCAGTTTTCTCTGTCGATTTGAACAACAATTCTTATTTGTCTGGTTCGCGATATTAATTATATTTCCAAATTTGGGAGAAACATGGTGATGGTTGCAGGGATCGCTCCTCCCTTATAACTTATTCTTTCTCTTATTTATGCCTCGCACCATTACTTCAACTTCTTCCTTCTCGCTTATTATTCCATTTAAGGCCGTCGTTTCGGCTGCCTCTTTTACAAATCTTGTCTTTAAATCGAGTTGGCAAAAGAGAGTACTTTCAATTATTAATTATAATTATCTTAATTTTCAATAACGAATTTTCCCAGTACCTGGTTCTATTTATTCATGCTGACATTTCCCAACTGTCCCAGCGGCGGGCTATTAGCAAAACTTGTCCTCATATTTTTTCGCTTAATCGTTCCCATGAACCTTATAGGTTCGTATCGTATTTTATTTTCTTTGGGTGAAGGATACATTCCTATTTCTCGATTTGTTTACATTTCCAAAATGGGCGAATGTATTTCCGCTTTTTTGACGGGTAATCATAAATCACTTTCCCAATTTCTGCTTCCGTTCTGAACTAATCTCGAAAGTACTTTCACTATTTCTTCTCGGATCTCGTGGGTTGAAGCCTTACATGTGGCCTCTGATAATATCTCTCCCAAAACCAATGAAAGTATTTTTTCATAGCTGTCTTTTCCACAAGTTAGATTCCTTCATTCTTTCAGTTCATATGCTATTTCGTATTTTTAACCCTCTCTGTCTGTTCTAGTTCATATTTTAAAATAACCCTTTTAACTATACTAGTGTCATCTGGTATCGCATAACCTCCTTGTAGAACATTTTTAATTATCTTTGTTATAGCAACGGAGAAAACAAAATGAAAGACAGTACGCACCCCGAGTACAATTTATTTAACAGTCACCCTCAGGACGACGTTTTAGTAATATTAGTTCCAGACAAAAATCGCATGAGGGAGAGCTTTTGTTCATGGGCCCTGCGTAAAATGAACACTGCCACATTATGAGAATCTTCTACGTACTCTAAACGTTATTAATATTCTTCATTCCGTAACGGTGTGTGTGTGTATGTGTATGTATGTGTGTGTGTGTATGTATTGGAGCACCTGGGGACTGCTGACCAATTTCGCTGTGCATTGCACACTGACAAGAAGAAGGAATAGATAAATAATATATCTGTTGTCTCTTGATGGGATAAGCGAAGAACCAGGTGCTTTAAGCTTGGATGTGCGGGTGGTGTAATGGATAACGGCTCGTAATCGGAAAACAGAGAGTTGAGTTCCAATTCCAGTTGGGTTCGTTAGATTCGCTTTTGCACAGATATCATTATAAATCCACCTCTTCTCCCTCCAACGTTAAGACGTCTCTCAGTAAATCATTATTATCTCCAAAAGAGTCTTACAATTTAAAAATATATTACTGCCATTAAATAACCTGCAAACCGTTGACACACTGTAAAAAACAACTCAAGCAATCTATTTCTATTGAAACAGCACAAGAACTAGGAATACAAGTGACGCAAATTAATGTTATGATTAATCATTCCGAACAAGCTGAAAAACAAATAAATCACAAAACAATCATAAAATTGAAAAGCGGACTTAGAATAAAATGAAATAAAAAGCGGTGATTAGAAAAATAAAGATAAGGTTGAAAATCAGAAAAAAAATTGGAATAATTAGAAAGAAAAAAAGAAAAAAAAGAAAGAAAGAAAGCAACGGATTCAGAGAATGATTAAGAAAGAAAGAAAGAAAGAAAGAAAGAAAGAAAGAAAGAAAGAAAGAAAAAAAGTCAAAATACTTGATAACAAATGCCTCAAAATGAAAAAGACGATCGGACCAAAATTGCAAGGAATAATTAATCGGAGTGAATGAGAGATGGCGACGTCATATCGCCATGATTCGTGTATGTTATCAAAATATGGTTTCCGACAGACGAAGAAGCTGAAAGGGGGGAGTACGTGTTGAGGAGCTCACGAGAAATGTCCTCGTTCGATGTTGTATTTGATTTTGTTTTAATTAAGCTTATTTTATTCTGGGGTTTTGTTTTAATGAGGATGATATGAGACAGGAAAAAAAAAAAACTCGACTGTTGATATTAGTGGATCGTATCTTCTTGAAGTGCACCGCGATTTTCCCGCTTCAACTTTTGGCGCGTAAACTGATTGATGGCATTTGGTATTTGAATTTGGAAAACAAAAGGTGCAAGTTTAATGATTCAATGTGTAGCATCAAGAAAATGAAGGAATGGAAGAGTGTCAAGCTGAAATATATATTAGTGTAAATAATAGAGAAAGGCAATAGAATACATATGATAAATAATATTAAGTTGAGAACGTTCCCAATTATTTTGTGCAGGCAACACAATTTTATCATGTCCCCCAAATAAAAGAATCATACAATTCTTAATGTCTTCCCCATCCGCACGTCTGTTACACTCTGCCATAACCTTCGATAAATAATGGACCAGTTGTTTTTTTGCGTCCGAGCAAAAACGGGGGAAGATATATAAGAAATACCCTGGGTTTAATGATATAAAGAAAGCATATATTATTTTTTACAGTGATATTCATCTTGTACAAGACCCGAGAGCTTCTCAAAGTAGAGGGTTACACAGTAAAAGTTGCAGATTATCTGGATATGTGGAGAAGATAACGGTTAACCCTAGACTTGAACAGATCGGAAAAACATCCTTTTGTAAGTAGAACTAAGGAATGTAGTTCATCTAAGCATTTTCCATGGAAGTAGCGATAGAGCGAGAGAGAGGCTTGCGATATTTTGTCTGTGAGAGCGGAGTTGTAGGATGTAAAATAACTTGTCACCCACACGGTGATGCTTTTGGACTCTATCGATTAGGACTGATCTGGCTCTTGTAAAGGTAGAGGATAGCACGAATAGTCAGGTACTTACTGGATCGGTAACCCTAGACTTGAACAGATCGGAAAAACATCCTTTTGTAAGTGGGTTTTATAGAGCAATGGTTCACGGGAAGGATCTGTTCGAGTGGAAATTAATGTCGCTAATAGAAAGCGAAGAAAATGAGAGTGGTTCACTACAATGTGCGTAGTATAGCCGGTCCTAGTCGTCAAGATTAGAACGAGTAGAACTAAGGAATGTAGTTCATCTAACCATTTTTCATGGAAGTAGCGATAGAGCGAGAGAGAGGCTTGCGACATTTTGTCTGTGAGAGCGGAGTTGTAGGATGTAAAATAACTTGTCACCCACACGGTGATGCTTTTGGACTCTATCGATTAGGACTGATCTGGCTCTTGTAAAGGTAGAGGATAGCACGAATAGTCAGGTACTTACTGGATCGGTACCGTTAACCGACCATCTCCCTGGATCATTAAAGATAGATCGTATGTACGCATTTCACTTGAGTTTTGGGTTGAGTTGAAGGCCCAACGTCGCTTGAGATATGGGGTTTCCTTGAAAGAATATCCATTTATCGTGACTGGTTATAGTTCAGGGCCCGATCAATGATGATGGAATGTAACAAGTTTGTTTTTCGAGGCAGTTGAGATATTAGAACTAGGTCGGAGGAGAGAATACCTGCCAAACTATGGTCATTTAGTGTTTTGGATGTGCACACATACACCGTTGTATCATCAGTGTAGATATTTACAAATGATCGGAGTATATTCTTAGGCAGATCATTTATGTAAAGTAAAACGAGCGCTGGTCCGAGAAGCGCCCCTGAGTGACACCTGATAAGGCCCCTGAGGACTGGCCATTAACAACTAGCTTCAGAAACATACACGTTTGGAAGGACTTTATAATTGAAAAGTATCTTCCAGTGATTCTGTTGTAGCATAACGGACGATAATGGGTAAATAAATACAGTAGTAAATACTGTATGTTGGTCTTGTAGTTGGAGATTCGTCGCCAGCTGTGCTAGTCAAACTCTCTGCTTCCAGGAAGAGAGGATCCCCAGGAAAGGCCATGTCAAAGGGCAGAGTCTCATCTCGGGAAATCCGACCCCGTTTTATACGAGGTCTACGGGGAATTTTTGGCCGGCTTACGGGCTCGGATACCCCACATTAAATTCAGCCTTGTGATGCATCTGACCACGTGGGCGGTTGGTAGATATACTGCAGGATTCACTTGACTCCCTTCTAGCAGATTACTTCTACGCGAATCTTATATGTGTTGTTCTTGTCCGAAGTATTATCGTTCCTTACCAACCTTCGTGTGATTATTCTATTCAGTAACCTTCCCTAGGTTACAACAGATTCCATAGCCAGAGAGCTTGTGCAGTAATCGTTTGTGCCACACCTTGTTAAAGTCCTTTGAAATATCTATGGTCACTGAGAGGTATTTTGTTTAGTGACTCACCGATTCTGTGAGTAATGATAGTTAGGATATCAGCAACAGCTCGGGTTGATGGAAATCCTTACTGCTTGTCGCTCAAGAGAATCTTAATATTTAGGTGATGAACAACCATTTTATCGACTATAAACTAATAATAATAAAAAAAAGCGAAAGAAAGAGGTAGCCATAAAACTATAACACACTTGACCGTGATAATTTTTAGTCTTTTCAAAATGTACCCTCTTACTTCTTTAAATAATGACCTGCATCATACATATAATTGTTATTGTAATATCTTGTATTTTACGCTTAGATATTTAACGACGCAGGAGTGGAATTTCAACGACTAATTTTATAATGGAAATCACAAGGTGCATATTCAATTATAAAATTAAGACTTATGATTCATCAGAAAATTCCAGTAGACAAACCCATGAAATTTTCATGGGTATTAATAATAGTAGAATTATAAGATAACATTATAATCACCTAACTGAAAAATCGACTAAGTTGAGATCCGAACAAAAGTTTCAGGGCCGGAAAGCGTGCGTTTTAAACACTTTGCCACGTGCCTAGTATCTTATTACTACTACTGTTATATATGATTTGATTAGAATGATAATGTTTTGTACAGACAACGCCACAATATCAAGAAGAACTGATTAAAGAGAACTGGTGCACAGTGTGCCAGGAAGTTTTCAAACAGACATCCTCCGCTTTTGAATTCAGGGTTACCTTTCTTGGCTGTAGACCAATATTAAATAACCTAGTCTGACCTGCTAATCCATAGTTTGAGTGCTGAAAAGAGATGGATTCATGCCTTTCCTTGGAATACTTGAGGAAAAGTGAATGTAACAAACCCAAGCAGAATTAGAACTCGGTTCGCCGATTTCTCATTCGAGCCGCTAATCCCCGCACAGCATGCATATCCATACTACTACTACTACTACTACTACTACTACTACTACTACTACTACTACTAATAATAATAATAATTATTATTATTATTATTGCTGAAGTTTTCAAACCGACCATCTCATCGGATCTGATAGTCATAAGTAAGGAATAAATGCCCAGCTATTTTGTAGAAGAGGTTGAGATGTTTGACAAAAGACAAAACATGAAAATGGCACTCCATGCTTGAAAATCTGGTGTCCCCATAAAAGATTACACAATTGGAACGTTACCAAAAATCACAAGAAACAAATGTAGAGATATTTGAAATTCTAAGAAAAATGAGATGAATTAGAAATTCCAGAAAATAATCTTGATTCAGCTTGGTTGGAACCTACAAGAATGCTGAGTATAAGCGCTGGATATTTGAAGAGATTTTTTTATCAGTCTTCAGCGATAGCCACTAGATATCTTGTGTGAACACGTAACGGAATAATAATAATAATAACAAAACTATGACAATGCACTAAATATAAAACTCGGCATAAAAGGGTGGGCCAATATCTGCACTCAAAAATATTCAACTACAGTGTAACCCGGATATAAAAGAGTTGTCGGGACCGGAGAAGAAGTCTCTTATATCCGGGTTTGGTCTATTTTGTTTATGTAAGTATGGCTCTAATTTGGGACCAGAGAAAATCTCTCTTATATTCGGGTTTCTCCTATATCCGGGTGTCTTATATCCGGGTTACACTGTATTACGAGAAGCAAACTGTTAGAAACTGATATGAACATCCCCTAGAGTCGGTTACAGAGATAGGACCCATAACAATTTTATGATACTTTACAATACTCACAGACAGTACAGTCAAAGCTAATCACCCAGACATTGTGATCAAAGGTCATTCAAACATAATGTGCTTTCTTATTGACATGGCAATCCCTGCAGATTTTAATGTATCGTTGAAGATCTTCAAAAAACTATGAAAATACATGGATCATGAAGTAGAAATATAAAAACATACAGCACATGGCATCAGCAATTCCAGTTATAGTTGGGGTCCACGACATAATTGGATTCCTGCTAAGCCATCCCTTAAACAATTGCAATTACAAGAGCAGCTCACACATTACAAAGAGATTTATCCATGTAAGATATTTGTGATTTTTTCCTTTTGCAAAAATGATCAGTGGAACCTGTCCTGAAGCCATTTCTGACCCTTAGTCTCTGGTTGGGATCCGAAAGGAAATGCGTATACAACAGAAATCAAAGGAAATAATAATAATAATAATAATAATAATAATAATAATAATAATAATAATGATGATGATAATAATAATAATAATAATAATAATAATAATAATAATAATGATAATAATAATGTGACTACTACTACTACTACTACAACTAATAATAATAATAATAATAATAATAATAATAATAATAATAATAATAATAATAAGAGCTCCACTTCTAAACAAATAGTGTTAAAAGGGATAAATAACAGAGTTTTTAAAGTAAAAAAAAATATCCCCAAATTCAACTCTTTAAACAAAAGTGGATCTTCCCTCTATGTACATGTCTTCTCTCTCTTTCTTTACTAATTCTTCTCTGAAGAATTAGTTGAATTTTCGGAAAAATACCTTATGCATTTTTTGCTTCGTTTTTTTTTTCTGCCTTCTAACGATTTACCATTTCCGTTGTTCTTTCTTCTTAAATATCACAATGCACCTTTTTTTTTGGTTCTTTATCCTATTCTCGCGTTTGTTTGTTAAGGTTCTTATTTGTTAAAATACGACTCTATTCCGTTCGTACAATAAGAACAGCTAAGCCCCTGAAAACTTTGCCCGACACATTTTTTCTGCTTTCCACATTTTCACCTATAAAGCTTTTCACTTCTTTCTTTTTTCCCGTCAGTTTCTAAAGACATAAGGAAATAAATCTATCTACGTCATTTTTTTTTATCTTTCAAAATTATATTCTTTCTTTCATTTTCCCTTCTATGCTTTCTTTTTACTTTTTCGGATTTCCAACTTTTCTTTCTAAATTTTTCATTTCATGATTTTATACATTTTTCTTTGTCTAA
>OZ010572.1:85326935-85341935 GCA_963932145.1 Acanthosepion lycidas | reverse complement strand
ATACATATCTAGCTACTTAGCTATCTCAATCAGTACGATGCTCGACGTTTATAAATATTCTGGCGAATATTTTATTCTAAACATATGGTGTAAAGAGCTTGAATCAGTACATACTGTACAATAGCAGAGAGCCCACTGTAGATACTATGTCTATTAATACAGCTGACAAAATCAATGTTCATCGGTAACTTTGTACTAACTAATACTAAGTTGTAAAATGTTAATTTTGGTTTAATGGTGAGTAAGCTAACATCACGGACGATTATTATGATTTAGTGAATTTTATCTTCACTTGGGATAATACGCATTTATCTTTATTAATAATAATGAAAAGCCTTTATCTATATTTCTATGGTGAAATATTGTAAATATTTATACGGTCTACATCGTTCGAACTGTTGTCCTCATTTTTATTACCATATTCGGCTGTTGTATACTCCAGTCTTTACCAACAATAGTTAGCATATACATAGGTTACTTCGAGAAAATGGCATTAGAATCAACATCACTAAAGCTAACTCTGTAGCTGAGATACGTAGATATACCCTGACCACAATAGGAAGAGGTCTAGCTACTATCATGTGAACTCAATAAGACCATTGATACAGTTAACAATAGAGAGAGAGAAAACAACAAGAAACTAGCATTCCTGGATATCTCGAGCAAACATGAGTCTAAGACATCCGTATACCGCAAGTCAAGATTCACTGGAAAATACCCTAACCTCGACTCCCATCACCTATACAGTGTAAAGGAAGAGATCGTCCACTGCCTACAACATCGACCCAAAAGAATTGGTGATTATCTTAAAGGATAGGTCTATATCCACCACTTCCTACTTAACATTTAAGTAAAAAATCACAAAGACTTAAAACTTAGAATTTCTGCTTTTTTTTTTTATACGGAAATGTCATAATGGCTAATTTTTCATGCTGGCGCAGTTTTCATATATTGTAGAGATTGTTGTACGGTTTTGCCTTTTTAAAAAAAATTTCATCTTACGAACGAATCCCTGTTGTTTTTTTTTTTAATTCTACACATGGTTAGTAAGTTTGGTGGAATACGTAAGATTTATTAACTTCAACGACGACATATCATTGTACCATCTACGTTTAAAAGTACCTTCTGTTCACTCTGTATACGTTTTATTTTGGCCATTAATATCTGTTACTTCTGCTTTATAAATTATAGCTTCTGTTTTACAAGCTCCATTTAATGAACATCTAAACTTATTTTTACATAAATTACTAATGTTATTTTGCTGCACGTTGGTTTTGAGGTTTCTAGTATTTTGTGTATTTATTATTGTATCTAAATTACCAGTGCAATATTCGTATACATATATTAAATAGTGCAGTATATATAATATTGCGACAATGCGCGTTCCAAAATTATGTAACCATTAATAAATAAAAACACTCTTAAAAACATCTTTCGGCCTACAATACATTTATGTTCGTCTTGGAGTTACCTTAAATGAAAAAAAATATTAAAGCCTGATGATGAAAATGCGATGATTTTTTTAAATTACTTGCGGCAGGGAGCATCAAATCCATTTTATAAGAATCGCGTCATTTAACAAATGGTTAGTATGTTAATGCTTTATTAAATTTATTAGTGAAGAGATTTCGCCATTAATTACATTAACTTTTTGTTGAGGGGTTCTCCCCTTTTAAACAAATGGACTCACCGAGTATATACATATCCTACGGCTACGTGAAGACCCGAGAGCAAGACCCGAGTCCAGAGTGACAGAGTAAAAGGTTGTAGGTAACCGGAAGAGTGAGGGTGAGGTAACAGTGTTGTAGGAGTCACAGTGAGCGAGCACGTAGACTCAGTAAGAAGTCATACAGCGATACTTCAATACCAAAGACTGTATATATATTTTGCTACTAACCCGTATTCCTGGAACTACTAACCTGCTTTACCAGTTTGTATTATTACGTTAATACATTATTTTCCTAAATTCATTCCTGGCGTTTGTTATTTATTGGTACCGGATTTCAACCCGGAATACACACACACACACACACACATACATACATACATACATATATATATATATATATATATATATATATATATATATATATATATGTAAGTGGACAGTGAAGTAAACACCAAGAGGCGACATTCATGATAAACGCAATCGTCAGGCCATGATATTTCGTTTTAGCGTGAAACTGACTGTCGCCTCCAGAGTGTTGACTTCAATTTTCATTTTTTTATTTACATACACTCTATCCCTGATATTGATCTCTTTAATCGATAAATATAGCATAGCTTATATATATATATATATATATATATATATATATATATATATATATATATATAGGTATGTATATATATATATATATATATATATATATATATGTGTGTGTGTGTGTGTGTTTTAAAAATAGATATATCGATGTCCAGATATAACTTCATGTATTTGTACATACGCACGCATACACAAACACACACACACACACACACACACATATATATATATATACATATGAATGAATTATATAAGTTTTACATGTGTAAAACAAACACTCATTGATATATATCAATGTACAAAAGTATATAGACATGTCTATATTTCCTCGCAATCAATGTATATTCCTGCCGCTGAAATTCGTTTTTTTTTTTGGCCAATTGAAAGTTTGTGAGTTGAGTGCATTCTTTACTACGCATATCTTATATATGATCTCATTCAAATAGGCAGCGTAGAAATGCATTTTCCCTATAAAATGATTAAAAGCACATTTCTCTGGCTGCTTGGAATTGTTTCGAGAGATTTTGAGAATAAAACATTTTAATTGGCAAGTGATTGCGCCGTTAATCTTACCACATTTTTTAGCTCCATTGTTCGAAGCTTCCATTTATCACACGCCCACCAGTTAAAATATCGATCTATTTAAGCATATCAGGCTATTTTTTTTCTTATTTTGTGTGATGTTGATCAATTAGGAACCTCTCTCTCTCTCTCTCTTGTTCTTTTCTAGCGTTTACAGGATATTCAACTAACTCTTTTTATTGCTAACACCTCGTTTTGACCGAAAGTTTTCCAACAGTCTCTAGGTGTGCAATTCGTTCTATCTCGGTTGTTCAAAATAGAAAATAGTAGCAAAGAGAAAAAAAGTTTGAGGTAAATATTCTGATCGACTTAATTCTTTTTTTTTTTTTTTGATCATGCACTTGTTCCTATCTTTTTCAATGTTTTTTTATACTAATTTACCCAATACAAGGCCCGATGGATACTCAAGTCTACCTTGAGTATCCCTCGGGCCTTCTATTAGGTAATCTATTACTTACTGAATGAAGGGTGCGTTGTGAATTTAAGAAGAAAAGTAAGTAGGAAGTGAATATTAGAAAGACATTGCAAATATATAACAATTGCCCCTTGCCTTGAAGGGTGGAAGCCTCCACGAGCGAGTCTCTTCCGCAAAGTTCAGGTCCTCTGGAAGAAAATTTCGGAGTGGAATGCCTTTCTTACCGAAGGAATACGTAGCGTATGTGTTCAATTCAACTGTGGAAATGACAAAACGGGTCTTTACCGTAAAGATTTGAGCTGGTGGTACTCAATAATGGACATCCTCTGAACATTTGCCATGGAAAAAGAGTAGCAAGAGGCTTGAGACTAGGCGAGATAGTAATGGGACAAACATTCTTGAGAGCTACAAAGTATAGGAAATAGAGGATAGCCATGACTGTTCACGTCATGAATGGATACGGCTCATAAAAGAAGAAACATTGCAAATTACGTTGGCTATCAACAGTGCACAAGTAACAATAAAAATCGTTAACGTTGCTGATTTAAAAAAAAAGTTAAATTAACCTGGCAACTGCTCTTGAAAAGAACTTTCAATCAATGGTTAAGTGGAACAAGAAAAGACTTGTAATTTTTAAAGCCTCTGAAACAAAACTGTTTTCATTTAATCATCACAAATAATTTTTTCTGCCTGCCATCAGCATGGTTGATGGTAAACTGCAGCAGAACAACTCATTGCGCCTTTCTTCGGATGGCGTTAAAATCAATTGCTGCGTCCACTGTTCGGAAAGTTTGTTCACTGTGTCCTGCCAGAATACTTTTTTTTTCATCAAAATCCATCTTGTACAATTATAAATCTGACATTTGTCCGTGCATTGAATACAATTACCATATCTGGTCTGGTGCTCTTGTTGTATCTCAAGACTGTAATGTAATCGATCCTGGTCAGGTATCTCGGCTTAAATTACTTTCTCACGGGCGTGATCTGGCTTCTCTTTGTCTTTCATACAAATATTACCATGGCAACTGTTCTCCACACCCGGTGCCTCGACTACATGAACTGAAGCGCGCTACTAGATTGGCAACTAGGTCTCACCGTTTTACTGTTCAAATAGCTAGATGCAACCGCCACTTCTACTCTAACAGTATCTTTTTTCGCACTTCTCACCTGCGGAACTCCCTTCCGATTTCTGGCTTCCGCGATAACTAAAACCTTAAAAAAAATAAATGCAACGTCAACTGCCATTTTCTGACTTCTTGAACCCTGTTGTTTTATTCTCCTTTCCTCAATCCTCCCCACTAAAGTCTTCTCATGTGCTTTCACCCCCTGAAACAACCATCCTGCGTTCTAGTGGCATTATCGCCTTGATTGGGGTTAAAAGATTTTTTAAATAGTCACCATAACTGCCAAAACGTTTGCTTCCGTGTAAAACTAGTCCTAACAAAATGCTATAAATTCTGACGTATTTAGTCTGGTCTACAGTTGCTTACTAAGCACACTGTTAACACGATACTAGATATGTTTACATATGATTAAAATATGTCAGATATTTAATGGCAGATTTTCAAGTTATTCCCCTGCCAATGACTATCGGTTGGACACAGTTTTCTCTTCATCCTCTACATTCAGGAACAGAGAGCAATTCTTATCGAATTTCTATTCCGCTTCCGATATATAAAGATGTTTAGGTTTACCTTAATCTGTCACAGGTCCTGCATGGTTGGGTGACCTGTAAGACTAGCAGTAAGACTATACTAGACAATTACCCTCTAATTCAAAACGTGTATATATTTTTAATTTTATATTACTCTATATGGGATTTAAGGGTAAGGTAACATTTACCGTCGCAGAGGGGAAAATCGTCAAAATGGGTTAAATTTTGGGCCTAATCTACCGCACTTACTTTCGTAAAATTTCTTCTATTTATCATCTACGGTTACTAAAGGCATTGGTACCTCGAATAAGTCATAAATAATCTTCATCGGCTCTTCCTGTTCGTTATTCATATCGTTCAAGTATCTTCTCCTTATCTGCATGTGATGTCTTTTTCGGTTTTTTAATGATGTACATCAATTTCCCGAAGCGTTTATCTATGTCACCAGCATTCCAGAACCTCTTTGCCGTACCATTATTCTTTAAAAAAAAAATTCTCCTGGGGTATGGGATTTTGTAATTGTGTTTTCTCTGACTTTTATTTTCCTTTTTTGAATACAGATTTTATTTTCTTCGCGAACATTAATTCTGCCGGTGACAAACCCGAATTTTTCTTTGGGTTTGGTGCCACCTTATATACTCTTAAGAATTGCGGTATCTTGTCGACGGATTCGATTCCGTCTGACCTTTCCAATGCTAGCTTGAAAGTAGCCACAGATATTTCTGTTTTGCCATTAGATCGTGGGTGATATGGAGCGGTAGTCAGTTGTACAATTGAAAAAGATTACAAAAATATTTGAACTCTTTCGCTGTGAATTGCGTGCCATTGCCCGACACAATCCTCTCCGGAACACCGAATCTTGCAAAATTTTTATCGTACCACTACACGTAGGATTTTTAAATTTTATCACCTCTGGACATTTTGAAAGTAATTCTCGTATGGTGTTGCATAGCACGATTTTTATTTTCATTTCTATTCTTAACGCTGTTATCACAGTTTTCCTCTAATGGATCACATACTTTGGGGTTTAGCCTGGATAACCCATCTGCATGAGCCAACCTCTTTGACGGAAGGAACTCCACCTTAAAATTATAATGTAAAAATATTGTTCCCCATCTGAATTTGCTGTATGTGTAGGGATGCCATTTTTTTGAACTAGAAATAATCAATAACGGTCGAAGTTCCGTTTGAAGCGTAAAATTAATTCTATGTAGGAATCTAGGGATACCTTTTTACTGCAAAAATTATCCCTAAAATCTTTTTCAATTTGGCTCTAACTTTTTTCGTCAAGCAATAAGGTCCTTGACCAACGTGCAATCGTTTTACTTGTCCGTTGCTTTCTTTGTGTAAAATTGCAGCCCTTAAACCCAAATTCCTAGCGTCACAACGATAATATCCTTATTTGGATCCTAATGCACCAGACTTAAATCTGACGTTAGTATTGTTTTAATTTCCTCAAAAGCACACTGACATTCCATACTCCAGTACTAATTGGAAACTATTTTTAACAATTTGTTTAGATGAGCTCTCAATACGTACATATTTGGGGTAAAATTACCATAGTAATTTCCTAGACCTAAGAATGATTATAAGTGCCGACACATTAGTTTGGGGTGGCATATTTCTTATCGCACTCGATCTGTCTGGTTTTCTGCCTTTCGTATCTATAACGTGTTCCAAATATCTAATGTTAGATAAAAAAAACTTCCTTTATCCAAACTAAATTTTAAGACGTATTGTTTTATTTTTCAAAAATTATTTAAGATGTTCGGCAAGTTTTCACTCTTAATATGTCGTTAAGGTAGGCTATTGCGTAGTCCACGTCATTCAGTAACATATCCATGGTCTGTTGGCAAAAGCTTTGTGCGACTTTTATCCCGAATGGCAGTTTATTGAATATTTACAGACACTTATGCGTATTTATAGTTAAATACTTCGCACATTCTTCGACGACAGGAATTTGGAGGTACACCTTAGACAAATTCAGTATTCTGAACACTCTACCACCATTCAATTGTGCGAATATGTCTTCTGGACTCGGCAGAGAGAAAATGTATTTTTCGAAACAATCGTTCAATCCTGTCGAAAAATCTGCGCAAATTCTAATTTCATTATTTTTATTTTTTCTGTAGACTGTAGGGTTTACCCACTCACTGTAGTCCGTTTTGCTTATCACGCCATTTTTTTTGTAAATAGTCCAACTCCTTACTATTTTATCTTTAATAATTTTTCCCACTCTGTTTGAATTAACACTGACATTAAAGCAGAAGGAATTAATCGGTTGGTTGAGAAGGTAGAATGACTCAATCCAATCCATACCGAACAGGCTCTCTGTTCATTTCATAACGATTTTATAGTTTTACCCATAAATGTCATTTGTGTAAAAATCGCCTTCAAAATTTAGATTATTTCCTGTAATGCCTAAAGAAATTATTTTCGTGATCAATAAAGTTGGTCTGCCAATTTTTTACCAAGTTTCTTCATTTATCAATGTCAGATCTGAACCCGCATCCAATTGGAATTTAACTTTTTTTTTTTTTTTTTTGCCTATCTGTACATTCACAAACTTTATCATTTTTTATTCCTTCGTTTTCCTTTGAATTCCAGTTAACTGACTTTTCTATTTTTGATACCTTTCACTTTTAGGTTTTCTGCAATGCGTATGCTTGTGTCCTTTTTTGCCACAATTAAAGTATTCCTTTTTTGTAAATGGACACACATTGTCATAATGAATCAGTCCACAGCCATAACAAGGATTTGGTTTCTGGGACATCTTTTCTTTACGTTGTCTTTGTCTGTCTGAATATTTAACACGTCACGTTCCTCTATTTTTGCCGTATCGTGTCAAAGATTTTCTATTCGTTTGCATTCTTCTGCGACCATTTGCAGACTGATGTTTGGATTCTGCTTTAATTTAGACAAGATTCTCGTTCTGATCTCGGTATCCTTCGTTGTCGTCAGTCCTTGTACAAAAATCAACCACTTAAACATATCAGTAGTGAGTTCTTTCAGCTTCTCACACTCTCCATTGACAATCCCAGCAAAAGTCGAGTAATCTTCCCCACTTTTCTTTTTAAGGTTTAAACATTGCCATCTTGTGCTGAAAAGAGAACTTTTCTCCAGAATTAAGATGGTTTCTTGGAAAGATATTTCCCCATGATTTCTCGGAAGTATGTACTTCGCATACTTTTCGTGTTCACTTGGACCAAATTTTCAGAGCAACAGACGTATGCTCTTTTCGTCCGACCATGCAGCGTAATCATTTTAGAAAACCTCTTCACAACGACGAAAATACGCCGCAAAAGTTACATCCTCCACAAGACTGTACTTAAATTCAGCAACTGAATTTATAACCGAATCCTGAGAAAAAGAATTTGCATTGTCTTGATCTCTTTCCTATTTTAACACTAACTATTTGAACATTTTTTTTCGAAACGTTCGTTTTGTTTCTCAGAGCGTTTCTGGATTAAACGTCGTTGTTCCTCCAACCGTTCTTTTTGTTTCTCAGAGCGTTTTGGATTAAACGTCGTTGTTCCTCCAACCGTTCTTTTTGTTTCTCAGATCGTTTCTGGATTAAACGTCGTTGTTCCTCCAACCGTTCTTTTTGTTTCTCAGAGCGTTTCTGGATTAAACATCGTTGTTCCTCCAGCCGTTCTTTTTGTTTCTCAGAGCGTTTCTGGATTAAACGTCGTTGTTCCTCCAACCGTTCTTTTTGTTTCTCAGATCGTTTCTGGATTAAACGTCGTTGTTCCTCCAACCGTTCTTTTTGTTTCTCAGAGCGTTTCTGGATTAAACGTCGTTGTTCCTCCAACCGTTCTTTTTGTTTCTCAGAGCGTTTCTGGATTAAACATCGTTGTTCCTCCAGCCGTTCTTTTTGTTTCTCAGATCGTTTCTGGATTAAACGTCGTTGTTCCTCCAACCGTTCTTTTTGTTTCTCAGATCGTTTCTGGATTAAACGTCGTTGTTCCTCCAACCGTTCTTTTTGTTTCTCAGAGCGTTTCTGGATTAAACGTCGTTGTTCCTCCAACCGTTCTTTTTGTTTCTCAGAGCGTTTCTGGATTAAACATCGTTGTTCCTCCAACCGTTCTTTTTGTTTCTCAGAGCGTTTCTGGATTAAACGTCGTTGTTCCTCCAACCATTCTTTTTGTTTCTCAGAGCGTTTTGGATTAAACGTCGTTGTTCCTCCAACCGTTCTTTTTGTTTCTCAGAGCGTTTCTGGATTAAACGTCGTTGTTCCTCCAACCGTTCGTTCTGTTTCTCCTGGATTTTTTTACACTGGAATCGTTGGTCCGTGTTGGCAATAACATTCGAATATTTCATTGTCAAATATTGTATCATGAAATGGATAAGTCGACACACATATAAAAAGGAGAAGTAATTTATTACGAAGAATAATACGGTACTAACAGTCGAGAAGACAGTCTAATGCAATAAAAGTTAATTATGAACTTCACCTCAGTGTTTTTAAACTTCTTGAAGCCTCCCCAGAAGGCCAGTTTTTAACGTGGGGCATTCCGAGCGCGTGTACTCGGGAAAAAATTCCCCGTATACTCCGCATACACAGTGTCGGGTGGCTGTCTACCTCCCCAGACGAGACTCAGCCCTTCGGCATAGACTTGTCTGGTTTCCTCACTGCCCGGAGGGAGAGAAGTCGACAAGAAGTTGTGTTAAACTATTTATTCTGAACAATACAAAATTGTGTCAGAAGGCCGATGGGTAAAAAAGGGAGGGATGGTCTTCATTAACTATCCTAGTTCTAGTTAATCCGACTCACGACCCATTCATTCATAACAATTTACTCATTCACCACAAGAACTTATCCATCACCTCTCAATCCTGCATAACAAAAGAGAATGTCGGGAACAACATTTATTCACATTAACTAGGAAAACATAATAGAGTCTAACTTAACCAGGGGAGGGTGCGCAGGAAACCGTTCGGTTGCATCAAGGGACTTAAAAGAGAAAAGCAGGCTAGTCTCGTCCACACGAACCAGGCTCACCTCAGTCACCCGTCTTTCGGTGAAATCTGAAGAAATCAAACTCTTTCGATCCGATCTGATTTTTACCCTAAGCTGATGCTTAAAGAAAACAACCAGATCCAGATGCGAATAACGTTCATCTCGCAAGATTCCCTCCTGTTATGACGTCAATACCACCGTTCTTGCTACGGCTAGGAACGTAAAAAAACACTATCAGTTTAACTCCGGAGAACGGGGGCGACACGCGAGATCACTGGACACGAGCCGATCGGGAGCTATACGAGCCATCAACTCGCCGAAATAATCCCAGAAAGGGCGCACCTGAGGAAAATGGTGGAAGGTGTGCGAAGCCGTTTACTCTAAGCCAAGGTCACACCGATGACAGTCAGAAAAAATCTTCATCGTTCCATCTAAAGGTTACGTCATTGAGAGGTAGCGCGTTCCGAATCAATCGCCAGTTAAGCAAAAAATTATGGATGCTAAGATAAATCTGCCGCTGGCGCCCAAGACAAAAAAGAGCGCAAATTTGATGCCGACAAGCCGAGCTGGACACACAGAGGATTCTTCGCGACCCCTTCCATTCACGATGCAATGTCCTACGAAACCGAGGAAGGTCACTGGACCGAAAAAAACCTTCAAGGTTGACCGACACTCACTGAGAAAACTGGATAATCTTCCACGACCGCTATGGCACTTAACCAAATAAATAGAAGGATTGATGGTAAGGCCAGGGAAGCTGTCCCTCCGCACAAAGTCTGCTCAGCAACAACATGCTCGCGACAACTGATTGCAAACGCTCCATCTGGAAATCTGGTCGGGGATGGTACCCTGTCGGAACCAATTTTGACAACACTGCCTAAATGGAAGCAGAAATGTGCGACAGCCTCAAGTACATTTTCATAGGGCAGACCATCCAGTCCCGGAGACTTGCCTCTGCCGACCTTCTTCAGTCTCGCGTAGACTTCGCCCTCTGTGATCTCCCCCTCGCAGCTAGCCACTTCAGTCGGCGAAAGCCGAGGAAAGTCAGCCAAATAGCTGTGAAACTCATCGCTACTGAGACCAGGCTCCTTGGTAAAAACGGCTCTCGAAATTACACTCAAACGCCTCTCATATGTCCTTGGTCGACCTCAGAGCACGCTCCTCCGGGGTAATGACCTCGTGAATGTATCGATTGGAACCTCGACGGATCTCTTCCTTGCGCAATTCTGCGTCCATGTTCACAGCTTCGTTAAACATCTTATTTAACCTATGTCTATCTCATCCTGGTAGCACTTGCTAGACACGTGTTGCAGAGCTTGCCTAGCTACGGCTATCTCTATGGGATCTCCCCAGCTACCGCCTGGGACAGACAAAATTTGTGTTCAACTTCCATTCTATCAATAAGAGAGCGTACTATTTTTTTTTTTTTTTTTTTAGATAAGACCGTCTTTTGGGGGTGCTCCGTTACTACACAAGAATATATTACTTCAAATGTTATTACAGTGGCTACTTCACATCTAAAATAAACGCCACATTAATTATTATTAAATATTGTATATAAAATCGATCGGTCTGCGCATCTACGTAAAGTAAGTGTATCTTTTAGCAAGAATCGAACATGCTGCACACTTTGTAAGTGAAGCTACCGTCTGAACGGGTGGGGGTAGGTGTTTTACCCGTGGGCCACAATGACTTCAGAGTAATCACTGCTCATTTTATTCTATTTAAGGAAAGCATATCCCCATCACCCAGATTATTTCTCTCGAGAGCACATATCTGCTCAGCTTCGTATACGAAACGTAAACAAACAATTTCTAAAGAATTAATAGATTCATTATTAATCCGAAATTTTTATTATTTTTTAATATTTTTATTATTATTAAATGTGTATGAATATGCTTTTCATTCATCAAGTATATATATATATATATATATATATATATATATATATATATATATGCAATATATGATATGATTAATGCGTAGGCTTTTTTGTCATTTCTTTCTAGAAGTTATATCTCTAGACATGTACGCGTGTACGAATGTTCGTTCAATAATCTACTATCCAATTTATATAAAAATTGTTCATGACACAAAAATATTATTTGGCCACTTTTTCTGTAACTACATTTAGTGGTAACAAGCTACATGTATATATATATATATATATATATATATATATATATATATATATATATATATATATATATATATATATATATATATATACATATATATATGCATATGTATATATATACATATATATATATATATATATATGTATATATATATATGCATATATATGTATATATATATGTATATATATGTATATATATGTATATATATATATATATATATATATATATATATATATATGCATGATTATGTGTGTAAAATTTTATATATATATATATGTAAAATTATATATATATACATACATATATATATATATGCATGATTAGGTGTATAAATATATTTTATATATATATATATATATATAGGGAACGAGAAAAAATGCAATAATTTACAAAATCACATACACATATATTTGTATAAATGAATATGTATGCATATGAATATGTGTAGGTATATATATGCGTATAAGTGTATTATATACGTATATTTATACGTATGAGTGTAGATATATATGAACGTATGAATGAATATATATGTATGAATGTATATATATATATACATATAAATAATGTAAACATATATTTATATATATATATTTATATATATATATATATATATATATATATATATATAAATGTATAATATTAACGAAAATTCTTATGTTCTCACATATACAGACATAAATATCCTAATGTAGATAAATATGCGCATATATATATATATATATATATAAAAACATATATATATATATATATATATATATATATATATATATATATATATATATATATATATATATATGTATATATGTAAATATGTATACTTACCCGCTTATGTTCTAAAATGGATAAGTATAAAACATACACATCTTTATCTGCAAAATCATATATAAATGCATATATCTAAAACATACAAAACACACACACACACACACATATATATATATATATATATATATATGCTTATGTGTGTGAGTTCTTGTCTATATTCGCTTGTTTGTATGAATGCTAATGCGTGCATTGGAAAACGAATTTAAAAGCTTATTTTAGTTGTATTTATTCAATTTTTATGATTTTTCGACAAACTGTTTATGCATTGTGCATATGTTTTACCCACCCACACCCAGCCACCCTGCAAAAGAAGAAAAAAACGCCTTTTTTCATCTTTTCGTTTTTCTATTCTTTGGTGAGTTCCTGGAAACACAATCCCAAAAATGAAAGAACAAGGGCAACGAATGAAAAGGGAAAGACGGCGGTAATAATAGAAAAAATCCAAAAAACAAAAAGAAGCACACACATACACACATACACACACACAAAAAAAACATTTGGCGAAAGATAACAAAAAAACAAATATAAAATAAATTTAACAAAATTTTGTTAGGCGTCGAAATAAAATAAAAGCAAAAAATACTTTAAAAATAACTGGAGAAAAATTCATTACGTTTTATGATATTTGTTATTTTTTTTAAAGAATTAAGTTATTCATTCTTTGGTCGAATTGAAAGGAGTTTTTTTTTTTTTTTTGCAGTCTTAGGCGAAGTGTGTAGGATAGGCTTTCAGGCATTGGCAAGAAAGAAAATAAAAAAGTCAAAAGTAGATAAAGGTTTTTACAAATTTTCTGAATAAAATATTAATGATGATGATAGTATCAAAAGTTGGAACTATGGCCGTCAAAGTACAAAAATGAACTACTCAGACCTGATCGAAAAATTGTAGCAGCATCCATTGTTATCATTATGATGTCATAGCAATATTCCAGGCGGGTGGTGAAAATTTTTCGGTCCATTCCACTTCTCAAAATCTGGCCAAACATCAAATTTTGGCAAGTCTTGTCACTTTGGCGGAGAAACTTTGAGTCCTCTTTTTAGTTGTCACAATATAATAATTTTTATATTGGAGCATTAAATAATATAATGTTGTTTTAATAATATATGATAAAAATTAAATACTGCATATATAGCGATTTACTAAGTGTAGGTTAGATGTGAAACAAGACCGAACGTATGGAGTACCCAGTGAGGATCCAACTCACTACTCAGTCCTTATTGATCTAGCAAGGCAAGCTTGTTAGCCATAAAACCAAGTCAAAGTGCCCAGCGATTTCTTAAGCGTAGCTTAGATGTGGCACAAGGTCAAAAGTATGGAGCTCTCAAAATCTCTATATATAACGTGAAAGCGATCATATGCATATAGATAGTGCTGTGCAAATGTAAGTGAACCAATAAGATAATGTTTTTTTAACATTATCTTTTTTCTAGATCGTCAACAAATATTAGCTAAACTATATATTCATTAAGAAAAAACACTTTATTAAACGACTTATAATCACTTTTTTTATCAACCTGTAATAAAAATATTAATTAAAAATTAGAAAAATTAAGATGTAAGAAGTGAACCTTATATCCAATATATGGATTTTTTGTGATGTCATGGAACACTCGTTGCTACTTTTGTAATGTCAACGAATACACGTTGTCACTTTTCGTTATGCTGATTGTAGTAGAGACTTTGTATGTATGTATGTATGTATGTATATATATATATATATATATATATATATATGTATATATATATATACTGATAGAAATAAAAAAAAAGATTGAAAACAGCCGCGTCTAAAAGGTATAGAAAACAAAAAAAGTTCAAAATCGAATATTTAGAACAAAGATATTTAAGAAAAAGCTAAAATATTAACCAACTTTGCAACCCGGGTTTCGACCGTGATATATCCTCAGACAAGTGGAAGGCAGGACATTGCTATATATATTTTCATATATTTATAAGTATATATATAGCAATGCAACTACTTTTAATTGTAATGATATTGATAACTAATGCTAATTATTCTAATTTTAGTTTGGGCAAATTTTATAGGCGGTTTTAATATAGAAAATATTAACGGAGAGCCTAGTCCCAGGAGTAATCAATAAGAAACATTATATTTTATTATGTTATCAACTTTCATTGCTAAAGCAATAAGTTGTC
>OZ010572.1:85309435-85321935 GCA_963932145.1 Acanthosepion lycidas | reverse complement strand
GTGGAAATGATTAAAAAATTACCAGTAATAATTATAAGAATAGATATTGATATCATATAAGTAGCGTAATTTCTCGAGAATAATACGCACACATAAAAAATACGCACCCCATCAAATGATCCAAAAATTATATATATATATATATATATATATATATATATATATATATATATATATATATGTATCATACGCGTCTAAAAAAATTGTCAAAAAAAGAAAAAAATCAAGAAAAAAAAACAAGAAATAATTTGTCGAATAAAATCGAAACTGAGAAGTTTCTGGAAGTGTTGTCTCACGACATTCATGGCTGGCGATGACATCCTTTGGCAAACGAATGAAGAGGCAGACGATACTTTTGAACAGGACGAAGATATAAATGATAATTTGTTTAATGGCAATTTAGATATTGATTCTATAATAGAAAGTGATTATTATTATTATTATTATTATTATTATTATTATTATTATTAAAATTTCAATAAATTCTTAACTTGATATCCACTTTTCTTCGAAATTGGTCTTTTTTATAGATATCGCATATTTTATTTGGCATATTTTATTTGGCGAAACAATAAAATATTTTTTCACCAAATAAAATATGCGATTACTGATAAACATAAATTTATTTACAAAAAATGTTACAATTGTTATTGTTGAATTTAAAATGAAAATATCTTTCAGATATCTTTCTTATTTTAGAACAAAAAGTACGTATTTATTATTATAAATCAAAATATTTTTGTTTAAACCTATTTATAATACGCACCCCTACTATCACCTCTAATTTACAGTAAAAAAATTGCGTTTTATTTTCGAGAAATTACGGTATATTATAAATATGAATATTATAAATATCTTACATAAAGATACATACCGAGGACTGCAAAAGTAGGTATACAATAATTATTATACCAGTATTATAATAGTGGCTCTAGGATTTATTTGTTACGAGAATTCATTTAATTCATTTTAATATTTTTATTTTCATAATTTTTATTTTAATGCACTTATTACAATATTTACTTTTTTTTTAAAATTAATAATAATTCTAATAATAATAAATTTGCAGGTAACTAGGAATGTGTCAATGACAGGAGTAAGCAGTTTGAACATTTGAGTCTTTGATATGTATACTATTGATATATTTCTATAATCAATACAATACGTTCGTTGCATGTTTTGTTTCATTACTGAAATGCCTATTTTTGCATTCCGCTAAATAATTATATTAATAATTTTAATCAACTGAAACTTATTTCATATTAACTGTAATAATTATACAAAAATAACATTAAAATAATAAGTGTAACATTTATTTTTGTACGTTTTATTTCATAATGGTTTATAGAAGTCTTATTGGTATTTAGATATCAGAATTCAAAATATAGTTACTAGCAAAGACTTTTCATAAGTTTTGATTTCATGTTGAAGTTTGACTATATTTTTCATATTTATGTGTGTACAAGATTTTTATCTAAGCCAGTAAAAGTAAACATTTTAAGCTTTTAATTGATTAATTTAAGCAAACATTGAAAAAAAGGATTTTTTTGGTTGGTCATAAAGATAAGACCACAGAAATGAAAATAGCAAATACAGAACAAATAAGTCACAACAACAACTTAATTCTCAGTATATCCTCTATTTTTGCAAATTATTTCGAAAAGTTCTTGGGATGGTCGACAAGGATGCATAAACTGAGGCATGAATAGCCCTCCACAGTTTCAAATTGCGATCCATGTTTAAACATCATTTGCCATCCATTCCCAAATATTCTCGATTGGGTTTCGATCTGGAGAGCGTTGTAGATTGCAACATTATCCTTCTTGAAAATATTTATGCATGCATACACGCACACACGCATATATATATATATATATATATATATATATATATATATATATATATATATATATATATATATATATGTGTGTGTGTGTGTGTGTGTGTGTGTGTGTTAAAGTTCTCACAATATATCTGTAGATAAGACAAATAGACAATTGGAAAATAGCGCTTAGTCCTTGCCGAGGTTCCTTCGAAAGCCTACTTTTGGATTTTTGTAACTTTTTATATATACAAGACACATTGTATAATATTTTATTATAATCAAAAATACACACTTAATCAAAAAAGAAAAAAAAAAGATTTTCGCGGGAAAGTCCTTTAAAATTTTTGAATCTCATATACCTATACAACATTACGTCACCTGCTTTCCGATTGTCATATATATATATATATATATATATATATATATATATATATATATATATATATGCCTATGTGTGTATGTTATCAATAACTAAATAAAAATCACTATACTTATATGAACCGACTTAAAATATTGCGAGATAAACACAACACCCACTCACGATCTGACTGAAAGCGGAATATATATATATATATTCCGCATATATATATATATATATATATATATATATATTCCGCATATATATATATATATATATATATATATATATATATATATATATATATATATATATATATATATATATATATATATATATATATATATATATATATATATATATATATATATATATATTAGGGTAAGGGAAACTCGGATGAGTTTCATCACAGAATATATGATCGAGTGGCGCTGTATCGAGTATAATTCGTTACCCCCTTCGCCACCCAAACCCGTTGGTACAGTTGGCATGGCGTTTGCCTGCAATCGTAACTGTCCAGGTTTCAATTCTCGGAAGTGGGTGAGCTCTTCTGATGATACGGACGCCATTTGCATATTCTCTATCTCTTTTACCCAGATATTCAAATAGAGTTCGATTTCTATCATGTCTACTGTCATAAATTTTGTTGAATAAAATCTAAGGTAAAAACGCTGATGCATATCCAAGTATTTTATGTCTTTAAAGTTTGTATAAATTTCAGGCATAATTTCCAGATTAAGTAATGGAAAAATGAAATAAAACTATCAATATTAGACAATACCAAATACTTTACAATACCAAATATTAAACAATACTCATTGCAAGGAAAGTTTTAATTTATTCGATTGTATTATTATACTAAATAAACATTCCTTGATTAAATAAAGTGTATATTTCTAAAGTAGAAAGCAATTTTAAGTGTGTATAAACTAGTGTCATATTTCATCAAATCATGTAGGGGAAAAATACTTCACTGTTAAGGAAAGAAATATAGAACTTGTCATCTTTATTTGTAACGACAATGCATATTTGTACTTATAACAGAGAGATTTTAGATCTTAAGAAACATTTGGATTTGGCTTCCAAACATTAACTACTTCCAACATTAACTGGGATAGAAGTAAAAATGGAGTATGCATTTTATTCCTATCGAACCTTTGAGGGAAGCCTGGTCCTTCGGGATTCTAACCCTGCAGCGAAATCGCCCTCATTGGCCCATCCTCTAAATAGCCATAAATTGAATGATCGAAACACAATTTTGGGAGAAGTGCAAACAGTTATGTGGGTGCAAAGTACATTTAGTTTTATTAAGGTGCATAGCTTAGTACAATAAATTTTCGTTTTTAAATTTTTAGAAAAATTAAAAGTTTTAGTAGTAAACATACAAAACACTCCTCCTACTGTTTTAAAAACAATTTAATCGACAATAATATATAGTGAGAGGATTTTAACACGCTTGAGAGTGTTGCAAAACATTTTAGTGTATAAAATTCTGCGATTTCCGTCTCTCTGTCTGTCCGTCAGCCCGCCACACCCTCTAAAATAGCCAAACATTGACTGATCGAAACCAAATTAAAAAAAAAATATTGTTAACCATGAACTTTTATCAAATTAAATTAAAATAAATAAATTATTAAAGCGAGAAGTACGGTTTTTGTCAAAGTATTTTCCCAAACAAATCAACTTATTTAAATTTCATCGATTGGTTATATTAGGTTGGTGCAAAAATAATGACGTAATAATGTCGTTTTTTGACGTATTTTTTAACGTCAAAAACGACATTATTACGTCATTATTTTTGCACCAACCAAATAGAAACTGAACGAAACGTAGAGTTTGTAAATCTTGAACAAAAAATTTGATCGATAACTTCAACAATACTGTAAGGATTTCAACATGTTATTGCGTGTTGTGAAAAAATTCTAGTAATATAAAAGAAACGTTTAGTTTTATAATTTTAATAAACTAATAAATGCTTACAGAAGCAATGGAAATATTAAAGCAGGTTTGAAGAATAGATTTCCATATAAATGAATATTGCTTAATTGATTTATATTTTTTACGTGTTATCAACCCTGTGCAGGTCATTTAAATTCAAAACATATTTTGGATTGTAAGACTAATTCTTTTTTTTTTTACCAGTGAAAATTGCATTAACATTTTTTTGGATCTAACAATGATTTTAATATCTGTCTATATTTCTGAGATGAGGTATTGTAACTATTTATACTAATTACATTGTTTGGGATCTTGTCATCATCTCTGTTGTTATATCCACGACGTTTTGGCCGTTGTACACTCCAGCCCTCTTCACCTGAGTGGATATAACCGTTGGTTGAAGTAATCCAGTGACTTGACGCAAAGTGCTGTGAGTTCAATACCTGGCCACATCTGAGGTGAACAAAATCTTGGAGAGCTGAGTTAAATGGAAATAGCTGAAACTAATATACCTGGAAGAGGCATGGCATGTGGAATTAGAAGAATCTACACCGGTAGACAAAATAAAGGGTCCGATTCGAAATTCCAATTACTTGAAGAAGGCCGGAGGGTATAACGGTTGAAACGTCGTAAATATGACATCAAAGATGAGGACAACACTCCAAACAATGTAAATAGTGGGAACAATGATGTTCTAGATATCATTTCTACTATTTAACACATAGTTTGGTACAAGCACTTAAACAACACTGAAAGAAATACATGCACATATGTATGTAAGAAAACGAAGTTGTTCTTTTATCAAAAATGAAGAATAGTTTTCTATAAGCAGGCGTAAAAACGTCCATTCATATATACGAATTTAAATAGGCATACGTTCTAAGGTATGAGCTTATTACCAAATCATTTTTTGACATTCATGTCATAAAATAATCATAATACGCTAAGTTGCAAACAGAGAAAATTTCAAATTTTAAAGAATAGTGGCTGTGTGCTATGACTTGGCACAGTGTGTCCCCAAAGGCTGAGTTCCTTGCAATCAAAGCTCATTGTCCTGTTGTGAGTCTCTTCTTCGCTATTATTATTTTTTTTTTGTTTTTGTTCTCAGGCTTTTGGGGTGGTGCTGATGTAAGACGTTCGTGTGAGGAAGATGAAGATTGTGTGCAACTGGGGTCTGGTGCATTCAAAAAAAAACAAAAAAAAAACTTAAATGAAAAATATCGTAATAGCAAAAACGATGACAATGAGAATGATATTGAAATAAAGCAATGATGATAAAACAACAACGAAATCAATAAGAATTTTAATGGAGGTAGTAAATTATCATTTCAATAAAATCTAAGGAAAATCTCGTCTGTGTTTTTCTACACAGACGAGAGAACATATAATAAACCATTATAGACAAGTGGCTTAGATTTCTTTTTTTTTTTTCATGTTCCGTGTCCCTTCAAGACGTGGATGATCATGGCCCTCTCCAACTTCCTTTTTCTTGTTGGTTCATGTTTCACTCTTTAGCATTCCTCTTTCTCTCTGCCATCCACTTATCCAAACTCAGGATATTCTTTGTTTCTGCTCCTTCTTCTTTTCTCATGTCCTGTCTTACATTTTCAAGCCCTCAATTCTCTTAATGTGCCGTAGAAATAATCTTTATTTGGTTTTAAGTTTAAATATCCTCCTAGTTCCATTTTTCTTTAAAACTTCCTTGTTGCTCGCATGTTGAGTTCATGTTATTTCTTGCATCCATCTATAGAATATAGATTTCTATCGTTTCGAGTCTCTTTTCTTTGGTTCTAATGAAAATTTTCTGTATCTTAATACATTGTTTAGGTACTGGACATTATCTTTCGCTATGTCGACCTCATTTTGGATATGTATGTTACACATCCGTCGTCTGATACTAAACTAATTAGAAGTGAAATTTCTATAATAGTTTGATTCTGATGATTCCAATCCGAAACTTACACGTTTGGCTGCCCTTCTTGCTAAATATAAAATCAAATACTTTTTCTGGGGGGACAGTTTATTTTCTATTGGAATCGTTCATATGTCGCGAGTAGGATCAATCATATGAACAAATAGTTGAAACACAAGCCTGAAATTGTCCAAGAAAAACTAAAAAAAATAGGGGAAACGGGCGAGCAGTATGTGATCATTTATAAATTTAAGAACGGCAGTAGAAATAGAAAAGTCTACCCTAGTTAGATAAATAAAAGGTTCAGTTCAGAATTCCCTGTAGCTTATTCATATCAATATACACCTGAAGAAGGCCGGAGGACTCAACGAGTGAAACGTTGTTGTAACAACATCAAAGATGAGTATAATAGTCCGAATATAAATAGAATAAATAAAGAAAATGTGATTTTTAAATACAAACAGACCTTTTCTTCTATATGTCGTGTTCCTTTGGCGATCATGGCTCTTCACGACTTTCTTTCCTTCATAGATTTTTTAAATCTTTTTCTTATCTAAACTTTCTTCTGCCATCCATTTGTTCAAGATTGCTAGGTATGCTATGCATTATTTTCTACTGTCCTTAGAATAGTGAAAGATACCTTCAAAAATCTAAGCAAAGTATTAATAAAGAGAAAAATTAAACCATAACTGAGGGAAAAGAAGTAGATTCACAGGACAGATTGAAGACTTATGTCTTCAATTTGTCCTGTGAGTATCAAATTTTCCATGCTCCCTGTCCTTATTATATGAGCAACAAATGTCAATTGCCTCTTTCTGATGTTATTATATGCGTTCTTTGTGTTTTCATTTTCTTTAAAACTTCGTCGTTGCTCCCATGTTCGGTCCATGGTATTCTCAGCATCCTTCTGTAGAACTGAGGGGATTTTCCAGCATTTATTGCCATATAGGAGAACTGATGTTGCGTAACACTTCACTATACTTTTTGTTATTAACGAAGTTTTGCTTAGAGTTCACAAGACATATTTCACTATCCTAATGCACCGTCGGATATCAGTACCACACTCTCGTCCTCTGTTAAAAAAAACATTCTAGATATTTAAATTGTTGTACTTGTTTGGTTTTGTTATCTCCCATTTGTAATTTTATATTTGTCTTTCAAAAGGTGCGCAATTATGTGTCGGCACAACGTCCAGTATTTTATTTCTCTAATTATGTGGTAAAATGCAGGTGAGCCAAACTGGCGACCCACCCGCCGCATGCGGCCTTTTACATGTATCTTGGCGGCCCTCACAAAGGTTTCTACAGTCGTTGTATATCGAGAATTTTTGTGGAATACCTAGAAGTAGTGGGTACCCGTGGTTTTTCATACCTTCCTCAGATATTTAAGAACTTCAGAAAGTTAGCCACAATCTTATGGCGATATTTGGTTCCACATATGTCTGTGAGCAGTCATATTCGTTTATAAAAGCCACAAAAAACGTCTCCCAGAACCAGATTAACTGATTAACATTTCTCATTTTTGATCACTGTGGGACCTACACAGACATTTCAACCTGATATATCGAGAATAGTTTATCTAAAGCCATGTCAATCATCAGGACAACATAAAAAATGATTAAATTGTATTACCTCGTATTGTAAGTATTTTATATTTAGTTATCACTGGCTGTGATTAATGTAAGTCTGCAAGCAGGTGCGGCCCTCGAAGCTGCAAATATGGCCGATGCGGCCCTCCATATGCCCTAAGTTTGACATGCCTGGTGTAATGCATAGCGGTTCAGATTGAGGAATCGGAGAGCCGAGTTCGAATTCCATTAGAATCAATTACATTCACTTACTAATGCTAATACCCTTTGGAAAAGTATGAATCCTTTTTTTTCCTCCCGATTATGGATAAATAACAGGATGGATTCTATAGCCTTGGACCGCAGAAAGCAATGGCAACCTTCTGCGGGACAAAATCTGCCTTGTCAGTCATGTATCGAAAGGTACATGATCACCCAAGCGTGTATCAAGCATGGCACATAACTGGACAGACATTGCTTTCACTTAGGAAGACCTATAGCTTTGGTAGGTAACCATTCTAGGAGAAGGAAAACTTTTTGTCTCTTTGATTTCTGAAAGGACGGACGAGGTAACCTCAGCAGCCCCGGTACAAAAGGAAGCGGCAAGCCACTGCACTATTCCGCATTGAATGTCACCATAAACTACAACTGTGATATGAAGAGTAGTGATGACTACAGTGGTACGAAATGCGCTAACTGAAGATAGGATGATGATTAGATGACCGCTTCTGGTTAGTTGCTTTTTCTGTCTCTTTTTCCTTGGAAAGACATTGGAATCTTCTTCAAATGAATTTTATAAGTAGGAGACAGGTTTAATGTGACACCCTTGTCATGAAATGACCTTCACCAAAAGAATTTGTGACAATTTTTTAAGATATTTTGCCTGTTTTCTTTGACTTTGATAACCAAGCTTCAAAATACCCCCCAAAATGACCGAAACAAAATGTTTCCTTCTTTTTAACCTAAGTAAACCTAATGATTTTCAGCTCAGTACTAGATTGGCGGCAATGTCTTATTATTTTACAGTTGAAATGGCGAGATGTAACCGTAAGTTCTATGCAAAAGTTTTCTTCTATCGCACTTCCCGCTTGGGGTACTTCCTTCCGGCTTCTTCCTTCCCTGTCAACTTTGATCTTCAAAAAGTTAAGTGCAATGTCAATCATTATTTCTTGTTGTTCTTTTATCGTTCTCTCTCCTTTTTTTTCTTGTATTATGTCACATTCAGTAACACCTTGCTTCTTAGTGGCTTTATTTCTTTACTTGACGTGAAATGATCAAAAATTTCCCAAGTATTATAACAATTTATATCTGAAATATGTAAAAAAAAATATTCACGGAAAAAATATTTAAAACGTTCTCAGCTTCTTTCATAAGTTAAATTGATCCGTATCTGTCTTTGGCAACATATGCTTGGAATGTTTGACATACATCTCCTTCTGTTTATCGGAAAATCAAGATCTAGACATCTGTTTTTATGTTTTATAGTGGTTGAAATACAAAATCAAGATCTAGACATCTGTTCTTATGCTTTATAGTGGTTGAAATAAAAAAAACAAGATCTAGACATCTGTTCTTATGCTTTATAGTGGTTGAAATAAAAAATCAAGATCTAGACATCTGTTCTTATGCTTTATAGTGGTTGAAATAAAAAATTTAAGCTCTTTTCTGAAATTCTGACTTTTCAGTGCCGTCCAGGATTTTTAGACCCAAACCACATCTTTAAATTGAAAATGTGACAGTTTTGTTTTAATCTATATCTTAACTACGATCACATTTATTCTTTGGTAGAGCTAGCCCGGACATTCCTGAGTCCATCACAATCTTGCATCAAAGGCGGAGGATCATTAGGATGCCATTCTTTGTTATAACATAGTTGGTCAATGTAGGTGGAGCGACGAACCCGTCTTGCTCCGTGTCTATGTGTCCAGAGCAGTAGATCACTTGCGAGTCCATCTATTGTTCGCCAGCAGTATCCTGCAAAGCGCATTCTGCGTTCCTGTAAGATTGTAGAAATTAGTCCACAGCGCTTGGATTTAGTTGAATGCTGTCTCCAAGAGATGTTAAATATAGCTCTCAGCATCATTAGACTGATAGGGTTTTAGATAATGTCCAAGCAGCGGCTTTATATATTAAGACCTCTTCTACAGTGGCGCCAAAGAAACTCTTTTTTGATGTCCTCTGGTGTATAAGATTTTTAGATTACATCAATTTCATTCAAGGGGACCCAGGCTTTAGCCATACGAATTTTCACATTCGACAGATATTATTGATTCACCCGAGACAGCTTGTATTGAGCCTTGCTAGGTGAAGCATAGGGATTCGGTTTTAGAGGCATTGACATTGGGTTCAACATCATTGGCAGCACTTTTTAGATGATGTAGGAGAATTATGACATTGGTAATAGTATCTGCAGTCGTAGCTTTGTCTTCTGGATAGTTAATATTAGGTTGCTGCAAAAATAATGACGTAATAATATCGTTTTTTGATGTATTTTTTAACGTCCTAAAAACGACATTATTACATCATTATTTTTGCACCAACCTAATAACTCTCAGCGTCTTTGCTGCATATCGATTTGCTGATAAATCAATGCAGTTACATAACTGAACTGAAAATAATTCAAATAACTCTTGTACGAGCCCACTGTTTTGCAACTGAAAAATATCAAGACGTTACAAGGAAACTAAGAAGAAAAAATTATTGTAACCCTTGTGCAAATTAATTGAAACAACTGCTTTGCTTCCTTTATTTCACCTTACGATCATTTTAGACCCAGTGGAGAAACAGGGTGAAACCGATTTCTATTTTTGTCTCAGATTAGGCCATTTGCAGTGGTCTGCAGTAATATGAATCTATTCTCGGGGTGTATAACGAATTTTGTTTGGCCTTGAAAAATATTACGTCATCCGTGATTGCATAAGATTTTTATCACGTCCAGATACTATTGTCTCGACTGAGGATTAGGTGTTCTATGGCCATTGTCTGTGATGGACATTACTCAAAGGAAGCGTACGAAAATTGTAATGCTGCACGAACTGGCAAGCCTTACACAGTCCCACAAAAAAGAAGCTCGTGACGGCCATTATAGATGTGTTGTACCGTAACCCCAAACCAATTAGGACCGCTCCAAATTAATGGATTCCTGGCCAAATCTCATCAAATGGCTTCTAAAACATAAAGGCAATCATACAAAGTGCTAACATGTGCACTGGGTCATGTTTCATTGGAAAAATACGAAAAATGTAAATAATAACGGAATTATTTGTTCTCTCTCAATTAATTTGCACAAATGTGTAGGATTTAAGTTTTATTCTAACCGTATTTACTACACGGCAATGGCAACATTCTGCGGGAAAAAAAATCTGTCTCGTCAGTCATGTATCGAAAGGTACGTGATCACCCAAGCGTGTATCTTTTTCTTTAAAAGTTTTGAAACAAAGAAAAGGGTGGAAATAATGACCAACTAAGAATAACTTTCTATCCCTTTTCCCAGTGGGACTATTCACGAACGATATAAAAGTATAATATTTATTGTAATTACTATATTGTATAATATAATGTAATATAATATAATATATTATAATATAATATAATTATTATTCGTGAATAATATTATGATGTGATTCCCTAACTTTGAGCTGCAAAATTCTAGAGAAAAATATTTCATCTATAAAGAGTACTGCAGATAGTGTTTGATTTTGAAATGAAAGCTAACCTGTTATCATCAGAGCTGTTTCTACTTGATACTTCTCATCTACAGCATAGCTACTCGTCCCCCAGCATGCCCGTCTAATAAGATCTATTCGTTTTTTCTTCAATACTGCAGAAATGACCTGTGGTTTATGCTGCAACAATACTCAGCGGACCATTGTATAGGCAACGACGAGGGCCAGATTCGCCTTTGAATTCAGGGTTTTCCTTCTTCTATATTGGTTACCAAACACGGTTAAGGAGTCCGATCTACACTGTTATTTGACCCACAGCTGGGTGAGAAGAGATGGATTCATACAATTCCGAATGGTATTTGCATGAAAGTGAATGCAAGGATCTCGCTCGTAATTTGAACTGGCTGGCCGATTTCTCGTTCCGCTATCGAACTCACACATTAAATTCATCAAAAATGAATGTAAGAAGATGAATTCGAATATTTCTATACTACCGATTTGAAACATTTCTTTTGGAAAAGTAAATACAATCAAACCTTGTAAGTTGAAATTTATGAAATCATGTAATATAAGTAAATAACAGATGACGTTCCCATCATGAGTTCCTGGTTTTTATATTCTTCAGTTTTAGGCACCAATACATTCATTACTCTCTGTGATCGCAAGAGCTCATATTTAGTAAGGCTTAGTTACAATATGGAATTTAAGCATTAACTAAGTTGTTTTTTTTTAAGAAATTCTTAATTCAGAAATAAATCCGTTATTCAAAATCAACGTAATATTTCTGAACACTTGTTGGTGTTTCATACTGCAGTTGCGTTTAAACTTACGATTATCCAGCATTTGTGTATAATGGCAATGAGTATTTTGTCATGCATCTGTGTATGAGAATTAAAGCTCAATTCTGATTACGGTAGACACATGTACACACATATTTTATAGCAAGTGTAGAAATCAACGTAATTTTTCTGAACATTTGTTATTAGTCTTTTAAATTCTCAAGAATTTCGCCAATTACCAGCGTCAAATGCTGTCGAAAATATTTCTGTTATCTTAAGGAACATATGAATTCGTAAATAATATTGATTCTCTGTAATTTGAATCTTGCATGTGAGTTATTATTTTTGATAATGAGTTTAGCAGTTTTAAAGTTTTTATAATAGATAATTAATTTAATTTTCTTGTTTTTGTCGACTAGAGTTGTAAATTTCTTTATGTTTCTAAGTGAAGATCCA
>OZ010572.1:85286935-85304435 GCA_963932145.1 Acanthosepion lycidas | reverse complement strand
ATACATGAGGAGGCAGATTTTTTTCCCGCAGTAGGTTGCCATTTCTTTCTGGGGTAGATCCAGTCTGTCCTGCTATTTACCAATAGCTGGAGGGAGAAGAAAAGGATTCATACTATTCCCAAGATTATTAGCACATAAATGAATGTAATGAATTTGACTGGAATTCAAAATAGGCTCTCCGATTCCTCAATCCCAGATAGTTTCCATTTTTCCTCCCATATATTATCATTGCCGCCTTATACATTATAACATTTTTATATTATTGATAATGTTTTATCGCATTACTTGTTTTTAGTTTTTCTGTTTATTAGCGATATGAGATTTAATTGCTTTAATATCGGATAAATAGCGATCGAATCGACGCGATAATGTAGTGGTTGTTGAACCAATATATGTTGTTTCAGTTATAGTTAGTAGAGCATCATACTTCAAAATGGCAAGCATATTCATCGATAATATTTACTTGTATTTTTTATTGTTTTATTATATCGTTAATAGAATTATGCTTTTGTTTCTTTTTTTGTTATTGTTGTAAGTAAAGAATTTAATGTTTTTGTCAGTAGGTCATATGTATTGACCTAATCTGTGATTATATTCCATTATTTTCTTGGGATGATGTGTTGAAGAATTAAAATTCCCACTTTACAAAAATTTGAACACTGAATATTAGCATTTAAATCACAATTGTTTCTTATAAGCATACTGATTACTTATTCTTAATGCAAATACCATATTCTTTAAAAATGTAAGCGATCATGGCTCTCCTTAACTTCTTTAAATACGTTTGAGTTGTAATGGTTTCTTTGAAAAAATAGTGGTGCAGTTTGTCTCTGTATTCGTCTTAGTTTGAATTTCAGAATTTTCCTTCTCAAAAATAGCTGCCACTGAAGACTGAAAACCGGTACTATAACCTATTATTTAAATTATAAATAATGGAACTGATTTTTTACCTTTCACATCCGAAGAGAATAAAATAGACTTGAACTTTAGCTTTCGGCACCGATAAACGTTACGCTAACAACACATCCACCAATTCTGTTAAGGCTCAGAAAATATCTGGCGACAAGCCAATAGATAACAGGCATCTATGACCTTAGATATTTTAAAATTCCAGCAGAATTTGGATACAATTCCATAGGTTTTCATGGATCAAAAATAATAGGTTTCGTGGAAAAAAACTTTTCTATTTTATTTCGAGCGAACTCGAAGGACATTAAATTTTTTTTCCCCCATTCTTCCCCGTCTCCCACGTGACGAAAGATGTCGCAGGAATAATTGACTTCTGGTTATGCTGTTCTTCAAATGCTTTCACTGTCATTGTAAGATTCAGTCTTAGTTGTTGCAACTCCTACTACCGATTGCAGGATTCAGATAACTAGAATTTGTTGATACCTGCCGTTACATCGGCTTGATGCTTTGACAGACATCATCAATGATGTTTTTAGCCGAGGATCATTAGGAGTTTCGGGTCTTTCAACGTAATACACCCTCTCCACAGTAAACCAACCGATACTGATCGGTCGGATATCGAATTGTGCGTCATCCGTCAGCTGAAACTCTTCTTATAAAGTATCAAAAACACTGCGATACTTCTTGCATTTTATAGTCCAATCACAAACGACTTCCAACACCAGCTTCTGCGCACTTCTATGAAAACGGAAGCGAATGCACTAACCGTTTTTGTCTACGGGAAATATGACGTCATTCTTGATTTGAAGTGGTAAGTAACTATCTCTCTGAGATATAAACATACATATAAATATAAAACCGATTCTACCCAATGGTAATTTTTTTTATCCTGTTTTCATTCATCTTAACCAAAGATCACCCGTAGTTAACAATTGTTTGGGGTACTATAATTATGTCCGCTAGTCAAGACACCATAGTCGGATGTGGTTTTGAGTCATACGCCGCACAAAATAAATAAAATAAAATAAAATAAAAAAATAATCCAATAAATATCAACAGCAGTTTCCTGTTTTCTTGCCGATGGCCAATCGCGTTATCATTTCAGACGTAACCACCTAGAGGCTTCTTCTGCAGCCTTTCATACTGAGCGATGAGCGAGTAGCCTTGTTTTTTTTGTGTTGTTGTTCTTTTTGTTTTTCAAGCCCGTTACTCCAAATTTTGACAGTATCTTGCAAAGTGAATCCTCTGCATCAGATTTCAATCTATTCACACTGAGCTCGCCAACTCCGACTTTTGCCTTCCTCTACAATATGCAAATATTTCCCAAACTTTATATTCTCTTCTCAAGAGACTCTTAATTCTGCCATGACTTGCATTGTTGTATCTGAATAAATAATAATGTCTGAATAAATAATCATATTCTTAAACAAGTAATTGATCGTTGTATCTACAGAGCGAAAATAATAATAATAATAGCTATTCCTTTTCGAATGTACCCATCTTATAGCGTAGCTAGCTAAATCCCTGAGAGTTCAGGAACGTATGTCTTCCTTCAAAATCCACATGCAGTTCCAGTGAAAAATCCAAGTTGCCCAAGAATAGTACCTTGCGGCTTTATGTTGGCACATCTATAGACGACGTCCGAGTGGTTTTACTTATCCACTTACACTCACAATGCTGGAGCACCCTGAGGCGGTGTAATGGTTAGCAAGCGTGTCTCGCTAGAACAATTACGAGTGAGTAGTGAGTTCGATCCTCACTGGATGCCCCCTTCTTTAGGCCTTGTGCCACATCTAAGCTACGCTTTGAAAATCACTACGCTTAGAAAATCACTACGCTCAACCTGTGGAATAATTTTCAGGGTGAACATTGCTACCATCTCTTCAGTTCTTTATTATTAATGATAAATCGTGCATAATGAATATCGAACCCGGATCTTGTGGTCGGAACGCTAATGTTCAAACTACTCCGCTACGCGCCTATCTAGCGAAAAAAAAAACAGCAACGAAAGTAATGAACACATTGTCTAAAAGACTGATAGATTCACCGTTCCGTGCCAACACCGAATTTCTTGTATTACCTCCTAGTCGTCCATTATGGTTGTCACTCACATTTTCTTTCTCTTTTTTCTCTCATGGGTTACAGTCTACTGCTCAATAAGATGGTGTTAATTAGAAACAAGAAAACGGTTTTAATGAGATTTCCTCCCGTTTCTATTCTATTTTTTTAACTTTTTTTTAATCCTGTCACTATTACGCAAACTCATTTCTTCGTAGCTTCTTTGTGGACATTCAAACTTTTTCTTATTTCTATATTGAGCAAAAAATCTTGGCAAGAAATAAAAGTTTTTTTTTTTCACAGAAGAAAACTAATGTAAAGAATTTAACTCGAAGTGTAAAAGTCAAAACGAAAGTGAAAGTTGTTTTTTCACAAAACACAAACACACACACAAAAAAAAGATACAGCATAAAAATGACTTCAATAGAACCCAAATCCGGTTTTGGCATATTGTCTGATAATGTGCTCAACGTTGATATGCTAAGGCATTGGTTCCCAATTTTTTTCCCTCTGGGGCGCATTTTCGTAATTAAAATTTGCTCGCGCCTCACCAAATTTTATGTGATAAAAAGTAAATTTTAAAATAAAAAAATAAAAACGCAAAGAGAGTGAGAGAGTTAAAGGGAGATAGCCGTGGATTCGAACCCAGAACATTATCATTGATAACTCTCTCCTTCAATTTGCGGACCCTAATTATTATTTCTTTATACTTGATATAATGCAAAATATCACAATGATAAAATCGGTCAATAATGATCGTATTTATATAGTGACTCATGCATACAATTACAAGTAACCCCTAATAATATTTTCAACTTTAAAATCAAAATTTTTTGGAAACTCTTTCTAAATAACCAGCTATCCTCTTTCGCCAAGTAGCGCAGTAACTATGAGGCCCGCCACACCGTTTGGGAACTACTGTCCTTTTGTAAGTATTATATCAGTTGCTAGCTGATCGCTCACTGAAACTTTGACGGATTGACTTCAAATTTTGAAAGGCTTATGCTGGAGATGTTACTACGAGTGATAGCGTAAGAAATTTTATTTGTTTTCTCCGGCTTACGGTTAAATAAACTGCAAACCAGAAAATACTTTTAGATTGTATGAATTTTTTCGAGATAATAATAGTTTAGTGAGACAAGTCTTACTAATTAACCCATAGGTGGTGGATTAGAAGACATGGATTCATACCTTTCCCAATAGTATTTTCGCGTAGCCCAACAGGAATTGGAACTCGGCTCTCCGATTAACTCTCCAGAGCAATTATCCATTACACTACTCTGACATCCTAGCTTACAGCATCTGGTATTCCCAAACGGTCACCCATCTAGTGACTGACTGGCTTTACATTGCTTAATTTCGTTGATCGTACCGGAACCGATGTTTCAACGTGATGTGGACATAAGACATACTGTAAGAATAGGAAATACAAGAGAAATGTGGTTTCCATTAAAGATATAACAAAGTTTGATTTTTGTTTAGCGGCATATGAATACCACTATGGGTCATAGAACGGACAAAAAACAATGAAATTCATCGGAACAATCTAAAGTCACGCTCCCATCGGAAAACGCCATTGCTGTTGAAAAGAAACAGAGATGCCAGGTGGAAATTCGTTCGTGAACATAAGGATAATGAAAAATCGTATTAGGAAAGAGTATTATGGACAGACGAAACAAAATATAGATTTTCCGACGTGATTCTAGAAATCATATATGGAGGAAAGATGGTGATGCTTTCAAACAAAAAGAACACAGTTCCAACAGTGAAATTTGGTTGTAGCAGCATCATGGTTTGGGGATGTTTTTTCTGCAAAAGGTAATGGCGACATATCAGTAATTGATGGTAGAATGAATGCTGCAGCGTATCAAAATATTTTGGAAGCAAATTTAATGAAAATCTTGAACTTAGCTCTTCCAACAAGATAATGATCCTAAACACATTGCAATATCTACGAAGAAATGGCTTGCTAAAAATTATGAAGATCTGAAAGACTATATACGAAGAAGGATAGAACAAAATACCAATTAAATTTGCAAATCATTAATTGAGAACTATAAGAGGTTGGTTGCTGTAGAAGTGAATAATAGCTATTCTACAAAGTATTAAATGAAGATTATGTATTCCTTTTTGTGCTGTACGAATACTTTTTCATCCATTAAAATGGATAAATGGTATATATATATATATATATATATATATATATATATATATGAAGAAATATAGTCTTAAGGTGTTATATTTATGGGATAAGGTGCTCAATATGAGAGACAGAGCGAGTGTAAATATAAAAGAGAGCATAGAAGTCAACACTAAGTCGCATCTAAGTGTTGATTCTATGTTCACTTTTATATATATATATATATATATATATATATATATATATATATATATATATATATAAGATGAAATCTGTTTAATCCTGTTTCCTGTTTCCTTTAGAAATTAGTCTATATTAAATCAAAATAACCCACTATAACCCAGTGACCCAATATCTGCCCTTCTAGTATAAAAGCCACTTAAAAATTCATATGTTGTGAAGTCAGACAGTGCAAGGTTTCTTCAATTAAACGTTCCAATATGATGAAGGTTTGCGCAATGACTATTAAGAGTATAAATATGTTAAATCTTATTTTTAACAATTAACAAACTAGAGATTTCTGTGTTTTATTAAGCAACTGGTGTTTTTTTTTCAATACGAAAGTTTCCTTCGTATATTTTTTAAAGTGAGATTCACCCTGTACAAAAACCGGGAGCCACACGAGGTAGTTGATTACAGAGTAATAGGTACAGTTTATGCAGATGGTTGGTATAGATTACATTTAAACCTAGATTTAAACAGGTTAAGATTGTAGTGATCGGGAAATCATCCTCTTGGCAGTCGGTTCCACACGGCAGTGGTTCGTTTGGAAGAAGCTGTTCGATGGCAATCACTTCTCACCAAAACAATACGGAAGGAATGCGGTTTTTTTTCTCGCTAAAATGTGCCTAACATAGTTGGTCTTAACTTCGAAGATCAGAACTGGTACAACTAAGGAATATAATTCGTCTGAGCACTTACCATGAAAATAGCGATAGAACAGTGAGAAGGTTTCTAGCGGATATATACCGTAAAGTTTCTCAAGGTCACAATTTAATTTGCCTTTTGTTAAGTTTTTTCCTGTTTATTTTTTAACAATTATATCATATTTTTCATTTTCCTTTCATGAGATGACGTATCAGACACTAAAATAAACTAATTGAAAATATGTTGCAATTTTTTACATATATCACTCAGATTTAGCGATTATTGATCATCGATAACTTTGGTCATATATGTATTTATTTGGCGCATTGTGCTAATATATATAAGTACATCAATGCAACAAAAGGTAATTTTATTTTGTAACATTTATTTTTTATAGTTTTTAGTAAAATTTTCGAACAATGACTAATTATAGAGACTTAATATCCATTGGCTGACAGTGAGTGAGGGAATAAGGAAGATATATATGATGAAAAAGGAGCCCGAGTATATATATATATATATATATATATATATATATATATATATATATATATATATATATATATATATATATATATAGTAGCGGCCATAATATAAGGAACGGAAACAACAAAAACATAAATATGTGTATTACTTTTTACCGAATAAAGATTAGAATGTAATGCATAAATATTATACAAAGTTACAAAAAATTACATAATAGTTTATATATATATATATATATATATATATATATTCTGTGTATTTAGGAAGCAAATGTTATTTAAGGCAAATATTAATGATAACTAGACATATTTCAATTAATTTTAGTGATTGATTTTTTCAAATTACATTTGATTAAACAATCTTTCTCAGACAAGGACGAAATTCGTTCATTTCGAAAGAAAAACTAAAAGCAATATCGGCCAATGTTTCGACTACCTTAAATCATCATCAGGGTAGATAGAGAAAAAGAGTTGAATAAAATTTTAGAAATGTTATCGTGATGCAATTTTTTGTAAAAAATAAGATTTTAGTGGTTAAACGTTAGAAGTCATGTGATAAAAGCAAGCTAAGCGCATTTTCTAATAATTGAAGTAATATGAGGTATGACGTAAGCAAATGTGACGTGATTTTCATATACATTTCAGAATATATATATATATATATATATATATATATATATATATTACATGAATCATTCATACAAAAACAGTTGTTTTTGTATAAATATTTTATGTAATGTAAATTGAACTGCACCACATACTTGATATATATATATATATATATATATATATATATATATATATATATATATATATATATAGTGGAAGACAGTGGCAGTGTGTTTTATGCTTGTACCCAATTTTCAGGCCATATGCATTACGTTTTGGCTCACATATATTTATTTATATTGATCCGAATGCGGTTATTTATAACTATTTTATATTTTATTTTCTTGTTATACCTCATTAGTTATTATGTAATACAGACGCTCTATTCCTGGCATGGAGCACTTTAACTCATAAATATAGCATACTTTAAAACTATATTTTATCATTATATATATATATATATATATATATATATAAGAAAATGTTCTCATAGTTAACCTGTAGAAAAAGACAATATTTATAAATGTAAGTGACAATAGGAAAACTGTAATATTAGCCGACGCGTTTCGTCCGACGTGGAATTTTTCAAGGCAAAAACTAAACGAATTTATTAAAACAAAGTAACTATTAATAGCAAAACAAAATGTCCTTAGCAACTGAAAGAATTTAGAAAATGCTATTATATTCAAATTGTCAATTGAAAATTACGTCAAGTACTGTCCCGTGTGGTAATATTGTTTTTATTGTTGTGCTGATAGATTCAACCATTTTCTTTTGATTTCTTGATACAGTTGTGTACGTTTGCTTGGGAGAGTAGTAATTCTGTAAGGAAAGGTGAAATAAGGAGAAAGCCTGAGCGTAGATTAGTATTTAGTTAATATTCAATGGCGGCACTATCGAGGATTTTCATTCTTAGTGAGTTATTTTCTTTTTTATGAGTGTAGCATTTTTTTAATCAAAATTGTGGTTGAATTTATTTCTATATATGACTAGTGCATTAGTTAAGTTGTTTTTTGTGAGGTCTCACTTTTCTCATAGATGCGTTCTTTTTTTTTAAATTTCTACCTGTTTCTCCAATATATCGGACAAAACAAATCGTTAATGACTTATAACAGCCGAGGATACTCAGACGTTGCAATATTCATTAAATACGCAGGGAAATCATGGGAAAGTAAATAAAAATACCTCGTAAAGTAACATCCTTGGTCTTTAACCAGTCGGAGAGCAGAGTTTCTTTTTATGATTACTCGAGTTCCTAAACACATTGTTTAAAGTAAAACTAAAAAATAGGGCGGCTGTACGAGTATAGTAACGTTTGAAGTAAAAAAAAAAATGTATTAAAAATAAATCTATTAATTCTGCAGAAATCACACACACACATACTTACATATATATTTTTTTATTTAGATTTTAACGCTTTGCTTCACTGCTTAAGAGATTTTAAAAATCGGTACCTATATATTTTATATATTTATATTCCCAAGATCAACTGTTCATTTCACGTTTTTCAAGAGAAATCATTGTTTGCTGGGGGAAAAGTAAAGAAGATACGGTGAAAACAGAGATAGAGATTGTAATCTGTGCATGGAGGAGAAACTGCAAATCATAAAATTTAAGAATATGCATAATTTAATAATCAAAAGGAATGAATTTAATCACTTTCAAAAACGTGAAAATACAGCACTTCTGAGCGTTCACAATAAGCTGACATTTTGAAAAATCGCTAAGCGTGAGACGTGTTGTTAAGAGGAAAATGATTTCAAATTTACACACACACACGTACATATATATATATATATATATATATATAAATATCTTCATTAATATATATATATATATATTTATATATATATATATATATATATATATATATATATATATATATATATATATATATACTCCTTTCCTAAACGCACAGACACATACACACACAGATATATATATATATATATATATATATATATATATATATATATATATGAAGTATTAATGGTTTTAAGTTTAAAGAAAATGGGTACATTTTCCGAGAAAAAAATGATAAAACAAAATGTGCACGTTGCCTTTATTAAGATTTGTCAAATCCGCAGAGGAAATAAGTACTGTTCAAAATAAACGAAATGTATACTGAAATACGAATATCTACTAAAAATAAGATTTGATGCAATAAATCTTTCATATATATATATATATATATATATATGTATATATATATATATGTATGTATGTATGTATTTATGTATGTATGTATGTGTGTGAATTTTTGATGAATGTAGGTGGCAGTGGAACAAAAAAAATAAAGGGTGTTCCACAAATGTCAGTGCAAGAAAAACTATTAGAATAGGACTATCTATCAAGTTCAATAAATCATTGACACCTCGTTGCCAATCTAGTAGCATGCTTAAATTCATACAGTTTAAGTACTAAGGAGAAAGGTTCATCTGCAGAGTTACCATGAAAAAATATTGATAGAAAAGATAGAAGGAACGTACGTCACTTTCGATCTATCTAAATATATATAATTCTTACTACCGTAAACGTGATAGTGGATATAGGTGTTTGAGTACACATTTTTTTAAACCGTGCGAATAACGTCCACTGGCTTGGGTAATAGAGATTCTTCAATATGTACATCCACATATTGTATATCAACACATACAACGTATGTTTACGCAGTAAAATCTTTCCAAACAAGTTTAATTAGTTTCAACCGACAAGACCAATGTTCATTTTTTAAAAATTATACTTTTACAGCTTTCAGACAGTTTATACACAATTTTGATAACGATGTGGAATATACCAAAATTAAAAGAAACTAGAATAATTAAACAGATGTAAGTAGTCGGTTGAATATAAAAACTTGTTTATATATATATATATATATATATATATATATATGTGTGTGTGTGTGTATTAATCGAGTTCACCCTAAGCAAGGCAGTACAGAGACACCATGGCTTAATTGGTGTGGAAGAGTTAAAAATTGATTGTCTCTGAAGGATTAATGCATATGAATGTTGGAATTTAAATTAGAGCTTACATTTTGTATAAAATTGAGTCAAATTTGTGCTTTAGTTTTATTAAATCTATTAAATTTTTCTACAATTTTTTAACGTAATTCAACGTGCGCGCACACACACACGCATATATATATATATATATATATATATATATATATATATATATATATATATATATATATATATATATATATCAGGAATAAGAATGCAAAATACATCACCATCCACCAACACAAGAAGTTGGAACAATCCTTACCGATGAACCAAATTACTATGTAAGTATTATAAACGACTTCAAATACTAGAAGCATTAACCATAAAATCCCAACCAAAATCAATGAAATACAATGAATTTTAAGAACAAATATGCTAAATGGATTTCATAAACAAAAAACAAAAAACAAGACACGAGAACGCAAAACCTCATGTCAAGGCGCGATACTTTATAAAACGAATATGTCTCATGGAAACGTGATATTTGAAAATGCAATGAATCTGACAAAACAAATCGTTGATAATGACTTATAACAGCCGAGGATACTCAGACGTTGCAATATTCATTAAATACGCAGAGAAATCATTGAAAAATAAATAAAAATACTTCGTAAAGAAACATCCTTGGAGAGTGGACTTTCTTTTCCTATGATTACTAGAATTCCCAAGTATATTGTTTAAAGTAAAACTAAAAAATAGGGCGGCTGTACGAGTATCTACTATAGTAACGTTCGAAGTAAAAAGAAATGTCTGATTAAAAATAAATGCATGAATTCTGCAGAAATAACACACACACATACACACACACATATGTATACATTTTAATCGAGTTCACCCCAAAAAAAACAGTAAAGCCACTAAGACACAAGTGGTTAGTGGGCGTGGAAGAATTAGAAAACATAAACTTTACTAAGGAGCGAGAGTAGAGGAAAAGTAATCAGGAGGACAGCATATAGCGATTGACATGGCATTTATATTTTTGAAGATTTTTGGCTGATTAACCTTGCTTGGAAAGCATGGAGTCGGAAGGGAGTTGCATAAGCGAGAAGTGTGAGAAAAGAAAACGTTAGTATAGAACTTACGGTTACATCATTCCAATTCATCTATAAATTGTTGAAACCTCGTCGCCAGTCTATTATTGCGCTTAAATACTAAGAGTCTAGACACCATAGCGAAGAGCTGATCCGAACAATTATCGTGAAAGTATTTACAGAAAAGGCAAAGGGAAGCTACCCTACGGCGGCAGGAAAATGACTGAAGTCGAGATGACTGGTCTCACCGAGCTGACTCTTTTAATTTTTAATCTACTGATTATTCTTTTAATTTTATCAACGGGATCTCGATAGATAGCAGGAGCAACAGACCATGTAAGTTAGCAGTATTCTAAGCATGTACAAAAGGTAGACTTATAGATATGTACCAATATAGCAGAAAATAACTTTAAAAATGAAATGTTTTTTCTTGAAACTTTTAGTTTTAATTCAATAGATTAAATTTTATATTTCCAATAAGCAAAATACTTTTCTGTATTAGAAAATGTAAATGTATTAGAATGAGTTTTTTTTTAATTGCTAACAATGGTTAATTTTAGCCATATTTAAAAACCTCTCTGCACAACTTTCTCTTTATTAAAAATTCTTTCAAAAACAGAATATAATTTTTTGAAACATTATTTGAGGAAAATTGACAGATTTCAATCTGAATTAATCCAATTTAAAAGCAATATTATTTACGTCTAGTTTAAAATATAGCAGAAAAACATTTTTTATAGATAGGTGTTTTTATGCACACATACACATTTGAAATGGTGAACTGTAGACAGATTTTCTATTTATGATTAATAAATATATTTTTCTAAAGACAAGTGTCCATGTAAGTTAGTATTATTAAAATCTTATTTATAAAAGCAATTAATTTTCTAATTAAATAAGTCTTATGGCATTTTTAATTTACGATTAAGAGCAGATTTTCCGTAACTAGGATTCCTGTTTTACAAAACAAAATATGATTTAAATTTTTAAAGAACTTTTGCTTAAACTAATATAATGTTTAAATTCTACAAAAAATAATTTCTCTAAATCATAAAACGCAGTAAATGAGGGATAACAGATGTAAAAAAATATTTTTTCCAAAGATTTTCTAAAAATGCAACATTTCTTAAGTAATTTATTTGAGAATAATTCCTGAAGGTTTAATTAAAATCCGACAATTATTTGATTTTTGAAAGGATTTTTAAATCACTGTGTTTTTCATCGCATAAAGACGCTAATATTAAATATAATAATTTATGGTCACCAGTTGACGCAAGTAAAAATATTTTAACCAAAATTCTGAAGGTTCTAAAAAGGATCAACAATATAATTTGATAATCCCAAAATTCTTTGGTCTTTCCTCTTAATAATAACATAATATTTTTATTTATTTGGGGGCATTTTTAACAATAATGTTCACCTTGTACACGACCCAAGTTCCACTCAATGTAGAGAGTTACAGTGTAAGAGCTACAGTTTATGGCCTTATGTTGAGGAGATAACCGTTAATCCTAGACTTGAACAGGTTAATATTATAATAACTGTGGAAACATCTTCTTGTCAGTCAGTTACACAAAGTAGCGGTTCATGGGGAAAAACAGTTCGAGTGGAACTTAAATCTCACCCATGGAATATGAAGTGAATGAGAGTGGTTCTCTACAATTTATGTGGCACGGCGGATTTTAGCCGTGAAGTTTCGTCTCAAATTTTCTATTGAAATATATCTATAGCGATAGAGAAGATAGACGTTTGCAACGTTTCGTCGATTGAAAAATGGCAATTTGAGTTTGACTGAAGAAAGATGCCTGTTGTTTATATCCTTTTTTGACCCATCTGTTTGATATCTCACAATGTAAGTAGTATACATTTCTTTTCCTATTTGAAACATGCTTTTTATTCTGAATGACCGATAATTGGATCGCTTGTCTCCTTAATATTTGAAGATGTAAACTACCGCCATATTTCTTCTGTTTATTGTGATCTCCTTTGGCTAGCAATGATGTGGACAGAAATCAAATCCTACACTACTATATTTCACAATAGCCACCACTTCGTTCATACTAAGAGATATTTCTGCATTGTGTACAGAATCTTTAATAATCCTTTTCCTTCCGGATTTGATGGATGGGTTTTTACAACTGGGGTCTGCTGCAACACAAAATAGAATCGCTTTTTTTCTTCTTACCTTACACTCAAAAATGGCAGTTTCTCTTTTAATGTTGAATTGTATAATACTAGTTTTGTCACGTATTTCTGGCCACTTTCCATATATTTTTTCTGATTAAACCTATCATTGTCATACTATATCATATATTTACAATTAATATTATAATATTGGATGTTTCATATATAACACAAAAGTAGTTGATAATATAGATTAGAAAACCATTAAAAATTATTATTATATACGCTTCTCTGATACACTAAATATCTCCTGGTACATATAAACATCTTAAATAATAACATAACAAGATTATTATTATTATTATTATTATTATTATTATTATTATTATTATTATTATTAATAATAATAATAATAATAATAATAATAATAATAATAATATTATTATTATTATTATTATTATTATTATTAATAATAATAATAATAATAATAATAATAATAATAATAATAATGATAAAATTTAATCCAACACACACCAATTGTTCTCATGACACATCAACAATTTCTCAAACCACATGGATTTTCCTCAATAATTACACAATTCTAATGATAAAATTTATCCCAAATTTCATACAATATGAATTTAACCCACAGTTAATATAAGCACATAATCTATCGGTAGTCAACGTACGCCGAACTAGAAATTTCATATACATAAATAAGAACTGTATTCAGGCACTACCTTATATATGTAAAAATAATGCACATTAGAATTCACAGACACACATACATACATGAACACACATAAACACTAACATCACCAAATATGAACACGTGATATCTACCCGACCAATGAAAAAAAATAGAATTTGAAATACAGAAACATTCTACATGTATCTGCTCATTCTCCAAAAAATTGCGACGAAGCTACAATAAAGTCAGAGAATCATATAATCCATCTATTTTTACTTCATAATATAATATAATACGGATTATTTAATTTGATTAAAAATGGAAACGGGCTTAAGACAATGATGTTTTCTTACCAGATTTAATCAACCTTTCCAGCAAAACTATCCTAAGGGAGCTAGTAATCCTACCAGAATTTATTATCGGTGGGGACATTCTTAAATGCGTAAAATTCACAGACAACATTGTGTTGATGACAGACACAGAACTCCTAGAGAAGGTGTTAAAATAAAAGCCAGATAAAGTAACTAAGAATCAAACATAAGAAAACTAAGTTACGAGTTTCAGATGTTAAAATGCAAGTGCAGAAGTTTAAATATCTGGGAAGTGTTTTAATATGCGATGGAAAACTTGACACAAAAACCCGAAAGAACGATTGAAATAAGAAAAGTGACTTCCAAATGCTAAGCAAAGTGCACTGTATGGCTATATAATATCTATCCTTCTTTGAGGTATTTAATCACAGATGAATCAACAGAAACGTTGTTCTCTAGAAAGATGCTTAGAGTAAAATGGACGCAGTTTCTAAACAACAAAAAAATTAAGAAACTCTAAATAAAAAAGACATTTATGCATACACCATTGCGAAAATTAATTGAAGTAACTGCTTTAGTTTCCTTTCTTTCACCATACGATCATTTTTACACCGACTAGAATGACAGGGTGTAATCGATTTCCTTTTTTTCCTCAGATTAGGTCATTTGTATATAAATCTATTTTCGTGGTATATGATGAAATTTGTTTGGCCTTGAAAAATATTGCGTCACCGTGATTGCATCAGATTTTTATCACGCAAAGACATTATTGTCTCGATTGTCGATTAGTTGTCCTACGACCATTGTCTACGATGGACGTTACTCCAAGGTGGCATAGGAAAATTGTAACGCTGCACGAACACGCTGACAAGCTTTACAGAGAGATCGCGGACTGTATGAAGAAAGAGAAGATCGTGACGGCCATTGTAGACGTGTGGTACCGTGACCCCAAAATCAATGACGGCCGCCAAATCGCATCAAAGCGCGTCCAAGAAATAATGTTGGACATACGAAGTACTAACATGTGCACTGGGTCATGTTTCATTGGAAAAAACATGTAAAAAGTAAATAATAACGGAATTATTCGTTTTGCTTCAATCAATATGCACATGGGTGTAGAATCAGAAAGGTATTATTGACATTTCTGAAAAAATAACGAGGAAAAAAATCTTTGAAAATGAAACAGTCACATGATATATTTATAGCTAGTAGGACGTAGGAAAATAGCAAGTCATTGACTTAATGAGCTTGTGTAAATGGATGGTAGAACAGGGAATGGGAGGAAGAAGAAGAGGACAAACTTTAATAAGAGCTACAAAGGAGGGGAATATGTGGAGAGTCATAATCGCTTACGTCCCGAAGAGACACGGCTCATAGAAGGCGTTTTTATTTATGACACTTTTCTTTATTTCAATTCAGTTACAACTTTTTTTTTTATGAAACACGTCTGCTACAAACTTTTTTTTTTTTTTGCCGAGGACTGGATGTAAAGTTTCGAATTTATTTCTCAACATATCAATAAAGATATCGATCCGGTCACGATATCTTCTGCAGTCAAAAGATTTTCCTTCATGATAATTTGAGTTTTCAGATGTTTGACATTCATCGGAATTTATTTCTTTCCCAATTTTATAGAAAAAGTCTAAAAATAATTTTAAATTCTAAAGAAAATTAAAAACATAAATTTGGGAAGTATTTCTTTGTAATTTATTTTGAATCCCTCCTTCTTTTATTATCCAATGTCGTCAACTTCTTCTTCTTCTTCTTCTACTACTACTACAACTACTACTATTTTCTCAAAACATTTGTTTACCGTATATACACGCGTATCATTCGACTATTCAAGACCTAAATTTGAAGCTAATTTTAAGGGGGTCGCATCATACACGTGATATAAAATTAACGTATGTACATCTGGCCCTGGCTTCACTGTTGACCAAACTATATACAGTGCAATCTCGGTTATCGAACATCTCACATGTCGAACAAATCGGTTTTCGAACAGAAAATTTGAGATGAAAATGCCTCGGTTATCGAACAAAATTGTATTACTCGAACAACATTGCCGAATCAAGTTAACCCGTACGGAATCATTTCTTAGTCGACCGCCATGTTATATACATTCTTGTGTTGTGTCTTGCTTTTCTTTTCCAGTTTTATTGTACTGTGACTTTTTTTTTCTCTACATTGATTCCTATTGCAAAAATACTTTCGGTTTACGAATATTTCGATTTACGAACGGCCTTCAGGAACGAATTAAATTCGTCAGCCGAGTTTACACTTTATCTATTTACTGTCGTCAGAAGTACAGCTGTATTTTAAATATTTCAATAAAACTGATGTTTTACTTAACGGTAGCCAATAATAATTCATGTAATATTCACATATTAGTATCATATTATAAAATACAAACATAGCGAATATGTATCTTTTCCATTATTGAGGTTTATAAGATGTTTAGGTGTTTCTCGTACGGATGTTTATGGCTGTACACGTAGCGTTACTAACAGTACTTTTATCATTCTCTTTTAATTTTTTAATTTATTTAACTAGAAAATGGTATAAAAAGTTTGTGGAAAAGCGGTTAGTCTATTGTAATTTGGTTGCTCATGATACACAAGATACATGATAAAATCATTTTTTATAAGTGAAAATTTGGTGGTCGGATATATGTGAGATCGCGTGTTACACGATTACATATGGTAATTTATTTTTTATAATAGTAGATAGGTTCGCCTATCGTCCGATTCAAACTCCTCCCTGGCCTTTTGAACAGGAGTAGAGGTTTATCCATTATTACCTATTTAGAAGGGACATGATGCCTAGGAGAACAAGAAGAAAATAAAAGAGGATTTTAAACCAAAATACGCAAACAACAATTTATATTTGACAAGAAGAAGACACTCATCACCGAGGTGTAAACTTTTATTTAATTTCATCAGTCAGCTGACTCGGTCACGTCCTGCAAGTACGGGATGACCACCCTACCGGATCATCTACCAGTTTGATCTGCCATCTGTAAATTAGAGACGATCTGACAGCAGATCATGTAGTCGCTGGTAGAACGTTGTCCGCAAGGACCTCCAGCAGATGAATTTAGCGCTGGAAGACGTTCCATCAAGGCCGTGAGAGCTGGAGGAACAAAGTGGTTATCGTTGGCTCTCGTTGGTTCTCGTTAGCTCAAGCCTTCATGGCATGAGATTTATCAGCAGTCAATTAGACAGTAAGGGAGTCGCAGTATAGAGGATACTAGCTGCATCGTTT
>OZ010572.1:85194435-85281935 GCA_963932145.1 Acanthosepion lycidas | reverse complement strand
GTGATGACCGAACTCTCTATAGGATTAGGTATTTATTAAGCAGGGCCTAGCTTAGTCCGGCACAAACCAATATAATTCACCTTAATAGATATGAAGACAACTTATTTACATGGTATTTGTTTCGACAGTGTAGCAGGAAATATTCACTCTTTCATTCTCAAATTCAAGTTTTGGTATTGTTAACTAGTATGATCAATTTCATCAAATTCAAGCATGGAAAGTTTTACCGCGCGGAAACTTGACCAAATCATATTACAGTATAATTGTCCGTCACACAAAACGTTTAATATCTAAAAAAAACTACTAAATTAATTGAGTTTCTTTTTCCAAAATTTCACATAAGAACTTTAATCATCTTGACACTATTTGTTGTAAGAATCACTGAAAAACTGTTTGGTTTATTCAATTAGAAAAAGAACACGTTTTGTGTTAGACTCACAGTCTTCCCAAATGAGCAATAGTGAGAGGAAAAAGATCATTCAGGCCTTCAGTAATGATACCAACATTCATATTCTGGCTTTCATCGTCATAGTTCTTCCAAGAACCACAAAGCGGACGTGGAATAAGTCTTAAAAAGAGAGAACAGTAGAGAGGAAAACTGGATCAGGCGGTCACAACAGAAAGAGGGAACATCATTTCAACTTAGAGCTAAAGAGATCAATTAGAAAAGATCCAACTCGATCCATAAAACGCTTGACACTTGAGAAAGGAGTTTCCAGTAACACAGTCCGAAAAGCAGTGAAAAAGAGAATAAAATCTTACATGAAAACTCGGAGGTACCTTGTTACTCCAGGACAGAAAGTTAGAATGTTAGTGATATTTAGATACCCCCCCACCACGAGAGTTACATTTGGCACAAGGCCGGGTTTGACGTGGGATCTCCGAGTCCGTAGGCTCAGCCAAAAATATTCCCACTTTGAACCCGCATAAACGCAGTCAATCACCCTGGACAAGACTCTGCCCTTCGGCGGAGCCTCGTCCGGGTTCCTCTCCGTTCGAAGGCAGAGAGTTAGACTTTTAGCCAAGTTAGCCAAGTTAGAATGTTAGTGAGAGCAAAGACCATTTTGTATAAGTTGTAAAATGTTCCTGGAATTATATATATATATATATATATATATATATATATATATATATATATATATATATATATATATTTGGATTGATGTGAGTTTGTGACCCTCGGTTTCACGCTTTTGTAATCGTCAGACAAACTGATTAATTTTTTTAAATTTTGGATTCATGTAGGGTTGTGTGTATTGGTGTATTTTATGGAAGTGGGAGGAAAAATTGTCGTCGTTACGCCACTCATACTTACACAAACATACATACAGGCGTGTACACCCATTGATGTACGCAGACACATATACACACGCGCTCGCCCACCGGAGCTTACACAAGCATAAACATAGGTAAACAGTATGGGACTTGACATATATATGTATATGTGTGCTACTGTGTACATACGTATGCATTTGATTGCTGAATTCAATGATGGATTGTGTAGTAAACAATTTTCCTGAATGTAGCGATGTCAACACGCAGACCGTTTGTCTATTTTTTCACTGAATAATATTTCCTCGCACGCACGTATATACGTATGATGGCGTCTGTGTAAAACTATGATAGGTAAAAATCGCCATTATTTTTAATTTTTTAAGGCTGTTTTGTTATTATTTTAAAGCCGATTAAATTAGTCAGCAACTGGACAATTTTGCCCGATATGGACACACACACGCCCCCCACACATATATAGTTCTGACTCACTTAGAATGTTGAAAGAAAACAAGAAATCTTGATCTCTGGTGGAATTTCCAAGCAGTACTTCATTTCGAGCTTGTTCTATACGGTCGAGCTATCAACTAAACTGGAATGACAGCAGCTAGACCGCATGTACGTCAAACTAAAGAAGTATTCTGCTTTGATAAATCGAAGTCGGGCTTTGTCTCAGCAAGACAATGCAAAACAACACTAGCAGGTAGACTGAGGAGAAGTTCAAACAGATGGACGGTGTCTAAATTTTTCAACATCCACCATTCAAACTTGATGTTGCTCCCAGTAACTATGGCTTATTCCGCTCAATGAAACATTTCTTCCGCGACTATTAATTCAACATTTTTGATGAAGTGAAGGAAACTTGTTGAGAGTTTTTTGATTCAAAGTCAGCGGACTGGTATTTGGGACACATTCGGATGTTGGTTAATCGCGCGCAGAAGATCATCGAGAATGAATGAACTTTATTTTGAAGATTAAATGGTTGGTGTTACCCCATAAAATTTTTTTTTTTCGTTCAGCATTCTCAGTGAGTAAGGACATTCTGGCCAAATAATATATATATATATATATATATATATATATATATATATATATATATATATGTATGTGTGTGTGTGTGTGTGTGTGTGTGTGTGTGTGCGTGCAATATGAATCTAGAAATATCCATAATAGCTAAACGGATATAAAAGACAATGTTATTTCTGCTGGTCGAATTCGAAGACGAGTTCTAAATTAAAACAATGGTAATTGAATCTCTAAATACTTGAGAGAGATAGCGTATAATATCAGTTATTAGAGACCAAAGTTTTAATTATTAAATTAATTAAATTAAAACGCATAGTGTCAGTTATTATTTACTTATATACCCTATTTTTAAAACGTTTTAGATATTTTGATCAATAAAACCTGTTAAAAATGTATTTAATGTTTATTCTTTTTCGGCGAACTTCCCCCAAAGTGAACTTCTTTTTTTACAGTGAACTTCCTGGCGGTGAACATTTTCCGCAGGGTTCTGATAGCGGTAAACTTTCCTGCGGTGAATTGATGGCGGTGTCACGCTTGGTATTTCACTCAAGACACAATAAAATAAACTTGGTTTATTCGTAGTGCCTTAATCTTTTCGCAATATTTTTTAAAAATTTAACTCATACGGTAGAAATTGGCAGCACATTTTGTCAAATTCTTACTATTTCACATATAATATATATTTTACAGTAGTTATTGCTTCACTCAGCTCTTTCCTGTAGTCAGTCTCTTCCCCTTTCGGTTTCGTAAGCATTTTGAAACAGTTCACCTAAAGGATATCAGTCAATGCTGGACCACCTCCTAAAAGTTGAAGATACTTGAAGCAACAGAAATGTGGTTCTAAGTATTGAGAATACCATGGACCGAGCATGTGACCAACAACCAAGTTTTACAGACAATGGAAACTGTTATGGGACCTTACCCATAATAACATAATGGACTATTCCATACGTAATAAATACTGCGCCTCTAGAGGAAGCAGGGAGTTCCGTCTAAAGTCTAGAGTTCAGTCTGAAGTCTGGAGTGAAGTCCGTCAGGAGTCTGTCAGTCAGTCAGAGCGAGCGAGTCCGTCAGTCGAGTCAGAGGCAGACCGAAACAGAGTCGTGTTCAGACAATTACAACTAAACCTGATTGTTCGTACTAGCATTTTCTACTTCTCTGTATATATTCCTGTTTGTAATATATCTGTGTTATTCCATATCCGTATTCGAGTTCTTCTTTATTGGTTCTACCTTGGACTATCACCGTGGTACAAGGAACCGGACCATAACAGAAGCGAAAAGGACGCATACATAATATCAGGAAGAGAGAGTTGAAATTTTTAGGGTACATAATAGCGGAAGACGGCTTGGAAAATTCGATACAAGACAGACTGAGGGCATGAGGGACAAAGGAAAGTCACGCCTAACCTACATAGCAAGCTAGAGTAAATTGATGGCGGAGCATGTGTTAGGGGCGATATCAAAAAGACAAAGTTTATTAAGAGCTAAAATGACAGGAAATTGTGGAGAGCCATGGTCACCAATGTCCTGAAAGAACACGGCATATAGAAGAAGTAGACTGCTTGTATATATTTTTGTCTTTTAAAATGGTTTCTTGAACATCCTTATACATTGTTATTTGTGAAGGTCAGAGAGCACTATTGCATCGAATGCTAACATTGCATACCAGAATTATTCTAACTTTATCGGTGTTTACTAATCATTTTGCGTTCTTGAAAACAGGATAACTTTTTAAAAAAATAATTAACTTATAATTTCAGTCCCTGCGCCCGTTTGATCCCATCAACGTAAACCGCACTTTGATCTGATGAAGTCTTAAACGTCGAAACAGGTCACACAAAAATGTTTCCACTTTGACAGATTTTTCTAAAATACTTATTTGTCAAGAAAATTAACCATCCTGATATCTATCTATAAAAGGCAGGATGTGTGTGTGTGTGTGTTTGTGTGTGTGTGTGTGTGTGTGTAACGAATGCACGCCCGCAATTTTGTACCAAAACTTACATGGACATGCTCCAAGTTAGTGGAAAAGCCAAGACCGACTTTGCATTTCCCAACTCCCATCAATAGTGGAAATAATCGATTTTTTCATGCTTCTACGGCAGTTTTCATGTAGTTTGCGGCCATTTTGTACTGGCCAGAGTGAGAACCTATAGCTGGCTGTCACGAATAGGCAGGAAGATTCTATTGGCCAGTGTAAGAGCCAACAGCTAACTGACACGAATGTTAACTAGCATGCTAGCATGCAAAAATATCGATAGCTGCATTCGTCACAAGTGGGAAAAATTTAAATCTGCATGGCACTTTACTCCAATTGGCTCATTCGCTTGCTTAAACTCAACGTTGATTCAGATTCCGCAGAACTGGGTTCGGTGTGAAAAGTATTTGTTGTTAACATTCTTTTTTCATTCGGTTTTTCCATTTACGAGTCCTTTTTTAAAGCTGATAGTTTTGTGTTCATTTTGTTTAGTTCTTTTTACAGAACAGGTTTAATGATTAGTATAGAGCTTAGAAAAAATTCGCTGTGTGAGATAGGCAAGAAGTAAGGCATGTAGCAACATCAGCACGGCAAAGGGCACTCCTTTAAAACCAAGGAAGGGAAAAATAGTCAAGTGATAGCAATTGCTGCATGAGTCGTACGATTTTTGAATCAAGCACGGGCAACGCCGGGCCATGCTGCTAGTTAACAATAATAAGACTGTTTCGTCTTTTATTTTAACGTTAATTATTTTGTAAAATAATTTTAAAAATTTTTTGTTACTTATTGTTTGGTTTTTAATGTGATAATTATACTGTGGTACATTTGACGACGAACTGTTTACGCAGACATCCAGTGTATAATATATGCCTGTGTTTATGCGTGTATATCTGTATGTGCGTAACTTTGATAGTCTCGCCTTGTCGTAGGGGAGGTGCTGGAGTAGTGCAAAGATTATGAGAGCGATGCCGTCAGGAGTTCTAAACTGCTCGGCAGGAAGACCGTAAACGAGTTCCCAGACTAAGCACGACCAACTCCAAAGATCCCAATGGTGGATCAAGCGGATGACGATTACAACAGATCTCAACAGTTGAACCTGCAAAAAAAGAAAAAGTTTACGCATAGCAGACATGTTACAGGAGGCGCAACTCAAAATTATAACAGAGTCTGTGGCAGTCCGTTACAGTTTCATGACTGGATTCTGCATGTCTCATTTTATATAGAGGAAGGTCATGGGTCATCTTTCCTGGCAAGTTGAGGTTCACCTTGGGCAAATTCCCGTCATCGACACTTTCTTCTACTCTGATCTTCTTCCACCTCCAATCAACTCTTGCAATATCAACCGATCAAGAGATCAGCAAAGAAGAAATTAAATTATTTGATACGAGATAAAGCCGACGAAAAATTATTTTGTAATGTTTATTTTTACTTTTTCTTCTGTTTAGACGATTATATTCTATTACTTAATTGTTTTAAATTTTGTTGTTAAAAAATAACACAATAAAAATAATAGTAATAATGATAATAATATTACCGAACCCTTGGGCGGTTACGTGTTGCATGGTTAAAAGCTCAAACGGCAGGTTTTATTTTTGTTGCAGAGGACCAATGCTTGCTAACTAGAAATTACCAAGCATACAGATTCTGTGATAAATATCTAGAAATGATTGCCCATTGTATCAGGTGGCACAATTTTAGCACCCAGTGAATATAAAACACGGCATCATACAGAGGGTAAATATTTGCAATGGAAAATATGCAACTTTTACATGAAGATGTGTAAGAAACCAGCATGAACATCACCCAGACCCGGTTACAGAAAATAACAATTCTGTGGGACAATACAATACACACAGTCAGAACAATCAAAGCTAATCGCCCAGTCTACAAGAACAGCATGTGCTTTCTTATTTACATCACTGTTCCTATAAATTGTAATGTATATTTTAAGATCTTCAAAAACTATCAAAATACAACCATCTTGAAATAGAAATTTAAAAAATGTGTCACATCAATAATTCCATTTGTAGTTGGAGCCCGCGCTATGATTGAAAAATATCCCGGCAGACTCACTGAAGGGATTACTGGTAGTCCATGCCTTAAAGAAATACAAAACATTTACTCACAGCTACTGCTGAAACATTGCGAAGGGCTTTATCTATGCAAAATATCAATGATCTAAGGTATATTTTTTACAAAACATTTTTTTTCAGTTGCGAATGTCAGGAAACCATTTCTGACCTTAAGTCTCTTGTTGGGACCCGGAAGTAAATGTGTATACATTAAAAATCCAAGGAAATAATAATAATAATAATAATAATAATAATAATAATAAGCAAAATAAACAAAAACGGTGCCTCCTTATTGATATGGCAGTCCCTGCTGACTGCAATGTATCTTTGAAGATATTCAAAAAGCTGTCAAAATACAAGGACCTTGAAATAGAGGTCTCGAAAATGTGGCATATGGGAACATCAACAATCCCTGTTGTAGTTGGAGCCCTAGGACTGGTTGGAAAAGATTGCAGCAGACTAATTGCAGGGATCCCTGGAAGCCCATGCCTCAAGGAGATACAAAAAATTGTTCTGACAAGTACAGCCCACACTTTACGAAGGGCTCTATCTATGTAATTTTATTTTATTTTTATTTTTTTTTTTTTGTCAGTGAAAAGGGTCATGATGCCATTTCTAACCTTAGGTCCCTGGGTGGGACCCGGAAAGAAATGTGTAAACGCCAGAAAGCAAAGAAAATAAAAATAATAATAATAATGTTATATTTGATGATGATCTGTTTGCACCATCGTCAAACGCCTCTATAAACAAAAGCTCATAATGTGTATAAAATGTGGAGACATGATCAACTTACGAGAATAATCTATTGGAAAGTCTAAGCAAATTTGTGTTTTCAGCAAGCAAATGGAATGCTACAACTATCAACATGAGAAAGCCTTTGAGTCAGAAACATGGAAGATTTTGTGGAGTTTTTTTTCAATACAAATAGATAAGAAACTGAAATCAACAAACCGGTGGAAAATAAAATAGAAAATGAAGTGTTAATTGATTGATCCACGGTGGCATTTTGATACAAGGATCTATCCTTTCAAACAGAAGAGAAAGTAATCAACACTGGGCCAGTGAATATTAAACTCTCAAGGCCTTGGAAATTGAAGATCTTCACAATCATCCCAGTTGTCATTGGTGCACTGTGACGCTCAGAGTGGAAACATGGATAAAGAATAAATAGTTTGCTTAAAAATTATATATTATATTTATATTTTTATAACGAAAATTAGGATCTATCTATCTATGTGCACACACACACAAATATAATATATATATATATATATATATATATATATATATATATATATATATATATACAAATGCAATGAGAACGAATCAAATGTAAATTCAAACGTTCATAACATTAATTTAAAAATAGGGCTCAGTACACAAGTACAGCGATAATTATTATAGGATATTACGTAAGAACATATATAGTACCGCTACATCGGTGCATTAACGTTTCGATGCACATCATAGCATCTCATCAGAGGATGGTAAATGATTGTTATAACAATTTTTAATATCTGCACGACAAATGTAGTAAATAAAGAAAGACATAAGATATAATCTCCTCGAAAAGAAAAGGGAAAACAGCCAAAATATATAGCCGCAAAAAAGCAAATAAAGGAAGACAAATTATAGTCTCTAGAAAAGAAAGAAGAAAAATAAGAGGTAGAAGAGAATAAAGACCCAAGATATAATCTCTTCTTCAAAGAAAAAGAAAAGATAAAGATAATTATGAGGATGATATAGAAATGTAAAAAGTCAGACAAGATATGTAGAGAATTGGTTTAAACAATAAAAATCGTCTATATTAAGTAAGATGCCATGAGAGATAGATTCGAAATTAAACCGTTAACTAAGTGTATTTGATGGAGAATTTGGATACATTGTAAAGGCTGACGGACTGTTGGCGTTTTCTTAGAAGAGGCAACATATTTTAACAATAGATATACATAGCATGCAAATAAAAGTACATTCAATAAATAAAAGAAAGAAAAAACAGGAAATATATCAAATTTATGAAACAGAAAATTAGAAAATTAAATCGAAATAATAAATTAAATAAATTAATTATAAATAAATAAATGAACTAACCAAAACAAAAAAGTACATAGTATTTATATAGTTTCGTAGAGTTTTATATTGGCAGCACAAAAAATACGTTCAAAGATCGTTTCTATAAGCACCTTCCTTCTTATACTAATGCTACTTCACGTTCAAAATATTTTTGGAAGTTGAAAGAAGAAAAATAAAACCCGTAAAGTTGAATGGAAAATTTTAAAACTATCCGGAACTTGTAGATCCTTATATGAACAATGTTTTCTGTATTTACAGGAGAAAATGCAGATTAATCAGATTTTGGAATAGGGGCGTGTTGTTAAAGCAAAGATTCGAATTAATCGTTAATTGTAATCATATTGTCGTTTTTTATGTTGTTGTTGGTGTTGTTGATGATGATGGATTTCATTCTTTATTGAAAACGTATGGTATTCCAAACGAAAAACATATGAGAGTATTCGATGGAATATGGTTCATTTTGTTTGTCACGAGTTCTTAGAACAGAGCAGGACAAACACTGTTATTATTGTCAAAAAAAAAAAATGAGTAGAGGAAACATTTCCGCCAAACATGTCAATAGAAGATTCTAGAGACGACTGTGCACTCGCGTATTTAGAAGATAAAATCGTTAAGACGATATTTCACCTTACAGTGCAATCTCAATCGATTTAGTACCTTAAGAGTTTCACTGGAACATATTTTTAACATCAAAAGAATGTAAAATATGGAATATATCAATTCTGTCTGATGTTGATGAACATAAAAATGAACATATTATAAATTAAATAATAATCAATAAAAAAACTGAATGATTTATATGAAGTTAAAATAGATCACACGAATTCTGACAACTTTATTAAATTTTCGGACTAACAACTGACTAAACATCGAACGGAATTACACCACATAGGACCAAAATGACACATTTATTTCCCTATTGAGAACAACATATATATATATATATATATATATATATATATATATATATATATATATGTGTGTGTGTGTGTGTGTGTGTGTGTGTGTACAAGAGAAAAAGCATTTAATTCAGATTATAATTATAATAATACAAAAATCTCCTTCCGTGTTAACATACGATTAAATTTACACTAACAATTGCACAGATTCTTCAATATTTAATCTCTAAAGATTAAATTATCATAATACTGTGTAGCACCAAGAAGTTTGTTCAGACTGAATGATTAAACGTTTTTTAAAAGCGAGTTTAATTGTTGGCCTGCATTTGACTTTCCGTGAGACTATATCTTCGATAATGGCCTTTCTTATTACAAACATCTTTAGTTGTACTTATTGAAACGCATATTAATTCTTCGTAAATATATCACGCACAGAAACACACAAACACACGCTCACACGCGCGATCACACACACACAAACAAACAAACAGACACACATATATATATATATCTTCAACAACCTGACGATTGCGTTTATAGGTGCAGACTTCAACCTACACTTTTATATTTACATACATATACACTGAAGTTCAAAATTTTGAGATTACACCTGAGAATTTTAAAAATTGGCACAAAAAGTTGTTTCGCAATTTAAATAAAAGCATTATACATGGTTAAAAAATGTCACATACTTTTTTTTATTAGAAATAGTATCATGACGAAAAGAAAAAAAAAACATTTTATGATTAAATTTTGCTCTTGTCAAAATATCCTCCTTTAGCCTTGATTACTGCATCACCAATTTTTGGCATTCATTGCAAAATTTCTAAAAGTATAACTTTAATAATTGATTCCATTTTTTTCAATAACTTTAAAAGCTCGTTTTCATTTTCCTTGGTGTAAAGGTTTCACTCTTCATCCCATTACTATTTCTGGTGGTGGCTTCAAATTTTGGAACTGTTATATATATATATATATATATATATATATATATATATATATATATATATATACCAAAAATATCTTGGAAAATAAGGAAAAGATCATCAGCTTCCAACAACCAATCAAATACTTTCAAACTTTGCTTGGAGGTAAAAATAGCTATCATTACCTTTTCAGACTAAAATAAATTATTAAATAAGAGATCCGAGCACATCTCAAAATGCAGACATGAAAACAAATTTTTACTACGTTACTTAAAAATCGGAAAAATAAAATAAAATAAAAATAATAAATAAATAAACAAAATGACAATAAAATAAGCAAAATAAATTAACCTAAAAAAATTACCAAATACCACCTGTTAGAATAGACGAAATAGAATAAAAAATAAGAAACAAAATCAATGAATCCAAATAAATAAAATAAAAAAAGTAGAAAACCATTATGACCAAAATATTAGTTAGACTATAAAAATCAAACCAAAAATCGGACGAAAAAAATATCTATATAAGTTATATAACGATAAAAGAAAAAAATACTACGTTACTTAAAAATCGAAAATCGAAAATATACAGTATAATAAATAAATAATAACAAGTAAAATAAATTGACCTAAATTCATCCAAATAAATAAATAAACAAACCGATTCCGATAAACTAACCGTTAGAAAAAACAAATAAAGATAATCAATCCAAATAAATAAATGAAGTAATAAACAAATTAAAAACTGTTCCCGCCAAAATAATAGTTAGAATAAACTACAACAATCAACCCCAAAATTGAATAAATAGCTTTAATTATCTTCCCAAACCAAACCAAAACTATTAAATAAGCGATATAAGCAAATTTTTACTACGTTAATAAAAACACCGATTAAAATAAAATAATAAATAAATGAGATAAGAAATAAAAATAAAAAATAAAAAAAACAAGCAAAATAATTTAACCCAAATAAATAAATAAACAAATAAACGACTTCCGGTAAAATAACCGTCAAAATAGACTACCCACAATGCACAACTGACCCGTATATATAAATAGCCGAGAAAAATAACAGCACTCGTGGCCTGAGGATTGCTTCTAGCATGAAACAGACTGTCGCCTCAAAGTGTTGACTTCTATGTTCACTTTTATATTTACACACGCTCTATCTCTGATATTGAGCACTTTATCCCATGAATATAGCACATCTTAAGACTATATTTCTTCATATTTCTTTATATATATATATATATATATATATAATTATATATATATATATATATATACATATATATATATATATATATATATATATATATATATATATATATATGCAAAAAATTCAAATAGAGTATATATCTGTAAACGTACAGTGTAAAGACAAAAGCGAAACATATCTTAGCCGATGTGTTTGCCTTGATAAAGTTCCGTCAGATGACGAAAAGCGCCGGCTAAGATACATTTATTCATTGTAGTTGTCCTTCAAGTCAGTTGAAAACGTGAAACCAAGAAGTTGCATGTATTGCTCTCCAGTAGTCTATCGTCATCTATGCTGATAGGAGGCAAAAAAGTTTCTCTGTGGTGCTTAAATGCGAGCAGTATTGTTTTGGAGACTTTAAAATTTAGAAGCAATTTTCTGTCCCAATTAGCCAGTGATTGGAGGTTCTTTTAAAAATCATCAGCCAGATTTACTTTATCAATTCTGACAGAGTATATGGTAGTGTCATCTGAATAAATATCTACTTGGGGAACTGATGACATCAGGAAGTTCATTGACGTCGAACTGATATATAGGATTGCATCTCTAAAGATGCAATTCTTTCTTTGCAACGCTCCAGACAGTACTTGACTCCTCCAAACTTAAGTCTTTATAAGAGTCAGGTCGGACCAAAAATAAATTATTGCTGACATATCTAAGCTGGAGATGCCTGCACCTTACTTCCTAGACTTGACAGAGTTCAAATCAGCTTAATCGTCCTTGTATGTGGTGTATTATTTTTTACCATACAACCTCTTTTCCACAGATGAAATATCGTACGCCTCTCTCTAATCTATCGATGATTTCCATGAAAAATGTTCTGATGATCTACATTCCTCAGTTCAGAAAGTTAAAAAATTTAACAGCTAAGAGCCGCCATAGGACGTAAACAGGGTCGATTCTTTCTCATTCCCTTTGTATTGAATTGGTAATGAGGAAGTTCCACTCAGACAGCATCTTCTCAGGAACGGTGTCTTAGTGTAATAGACTCCCGAGAGGATTGCCTTCCTTACCACTCCAATCTTATAACCCTCTAAATACAGTAGTTCTTGTCCCTTGTATTCGGTGAGCATTTAGAAAAAAAACTACATGCCTCTTTACAGATTATAAAGAAAAGGAATATGTGGAGAGGTATGATCGCCTACGTTATTAAAGAAAATAGCATTTTTGTTTAATCTGGTCTACTGGGCTAGATAGAGAGATTAGCAAATCTTTTCTCTTCAAAATAATGTGAGACTATATTTTTGGGATGCCCACATAAAAAAAATGCAAATAAAAAGTCTTCCCTGCGGCGCAGATAAATCTGGAAAAAAATAATGGGTGAAAAAAACATTTTTATATAACAAAGTAATATATTTCACTATAATTTTATACGCAGGTACATACATAAGGTACAAAAATCACTCGATGTGGACACCTTTGATGGCTTCCACTTTCTTCTGACGGAACTGGAAGCTGGAGCAAGCTTTAGTAACGGTACCCCTGTCCATGTTAATCATGGCGTCCCTGATGGCTGCTTTGAGAGCCTTCTTGGTGTTTTAGGTCCTAATATTCGCTTCCCTCTCCAAGATGAGCACGTAAGATATATAATTCATGTTCTCCGTAACGATATACCCGAATTTTTCGCCTGCGGGTGGCCATTTCCTTGGCTATTCTCCTTATTCTTTTATTGGAATTCTCATTGACAAACTTGGCAAAAAATTCAGGCGTCTTGGCGCCACCAGAGCGCGTCTTGGCGCCGCCAGAGCGCGTCTTGGCGCCGCCTGAGCGCGTCTTGTGAGTTTTGCGTTCTGGCCCAAAATTGTTCTTGTCGTCTGAGGCTCCATATGCACTTGCAAGGTAAGGTATATGGTTTTATGGTATTTAAACCATCCCATAGTTTCCTTGGCCATGTGGTCGGCGCGAAGGTTCCCAACAACGGCAGCTCGACGATCGAATTCTGAAGATTATTGAGCTTCTCGTGCGTCAATGGCCGGACAGAAACTGAAGTGTAGTACTTTCTAATGACGCTCTCGAAACCTTGCCAATCACCTGATGAAGGCCGGAAGACACAACAGCCGAAACTTTATGATAGCAACAACAACGATGTGTAAATTATGTATATCCTATAATATGTGCAAATGCATATTTTTAAATTACTAGCCTATAAGACTCCTTTCGGGCGGTCTTTAGGCTTGCTCCTCCAGAGTTTTTTTGGTCTTCACCCTTTTACCTTCATCGTCCTATGTACGTAAAAGTTATAGGAATTTAAAAATAATAGAATTATTTTGTATTTATTCTATACCTTAATTTATATCTATAAAAGGCAGGATGTGTGTATGTGTGTGTGTGTGACGAATACACGGCCGCAATTTTCGACGGATTTGCACCAAAATTTACATGCACATGCTCCAAGTTAGTGGAAAGGCCAAGACCATCTTTGCATTTCCCAACTCCCATCAATAGTGGAAATAATCGCTTTTTCATGCTTCTACGGCAGTTTTCATGTAGTTTGCGGCCATTTTGTACTGGCCAGAGTGAGAGCCTATAGCTGGCTGCCACGAATAGGCAGGAAGATTCTATTGGCCAGCGTGAGAGCCAACAGCTGACTGACACGAATGTTAACTAGCATGCTAGCATGCAAAAATATCGATAGCTGCATTCGTCACAAATGGGAAAAATTTAAATCTGCATGGCACTTTACTCCAATTGGCTCATTCGCTTGCTTAAACTCAACGTTGATTCTGATTACGCAGAACTGTGTTCGGTGTGAAAAAGTATTTGTTGTTAACATTCTTTTTCATTCGGTTTTTCCAGTTACGAGTCCTTTTTTAAAGCTGATCGTTTTGTGTTCATTTTGTTTAGTTCTTTTTTCATAACAGATTTAATGTTTAGTATAGAGCTTAGAAAAAAATCGCAGTGTGAGATAGGCAAGAAGTAAGGCATGTAGCAACATCAGCACGGCAAAGGGCACTCCTTTAAAGGGAAGGAAGGGCAAAAATATTTTAAGTCAAGTGATAGCGATTGCTATACTAGTCGTAGGATTTTTTAATCAAGCACCGGTAACGCCGGGCCATGCTGCTAGTTGGGTATAATCTTTGTATACGCAACTGATCTCTGTAATTAGTTTACATATTTTTTGCGCGCAATTTTTATTTCCTTTTAAAATCGCCATTCTTTATAATCCCTTAAATTTAACTTTAAATGAGTATGTATTTAATATGTAACTACAGTAGTTACCGCTTGTAACTTCTGATTGTTTATGACTCACCGTAATCGAAAAACGGACTGACGGACGGACACACGTACATTGCGTTTTTTTATTATATTAAGTTCTACTCACAGATTTAAGAACGCATGATCACAGAACTTCATTTCCAGTCTTGCCTTGCTGAACTAAATTAAGTCTGGTACAAGATCACAAATAGACGGTAATCAATGAGAATCGGATATACTTCGGTAATAATGGTCGGTTAGACTAGATTATTAAATATTTCGATGAAGCGCGTATCTCTCACTGACTCGCAATCATTCTATCTATCTATCTATCTATCTATCTATCTATCTATCTATCTGTCTCTCAGTCTGTGTGTGTATGTTTGTATGTGTGCGTGCGTGTGTCTGTGTGTGTGTGTGTGAATTTACTGAAAAAGCTTTCAGCGAAGAAGTGATTATTATATTTTGGTGGTTATGTCGTCTACAGAATTTTGAAGAGGCCCTATATCTATCTATCTATCTATCTATGCCACCTGAGTGAACGTATGGTTTCACTTAATTGAGAAGAAATTCACGCTACTTGTTAGCTTCGTAGTAATGAACACATCACCGTTATATCCAATCTTATTTAGCAGAACATTCTGGCTTCATAACATTTACCTCAAAAATACTAAATTATTTAAATTAATCCAATTTTTGTAACAGATCAAGCAGCGCAAAAAATAATGGAAATAATCAATGTTGTTTATTATTAAACAAATACCAGCACATGGGCAAATATATAAATTAGTCTCTCGAAGCTAACAAGGTGCATTTGGCTAGATGAGTTAAAACATGACTGCACGAAGAGAGCTGTCGATTGAAAGAGTGGAATGTATTATGAAACATCTTTTAACAAGTCGAATGTGGTATGTAGCAAAAGAGGTTGGTTGTTTACAGTCGACTGGGTGTAAAACTTTTATAAAGATATAAACAAAATGATGTTAGATGCAGCCACCATGCACAGCCTCAGGATAGAAAACTCAAAGTTTTCTTGAACAGATAGATTGAACACCGTCGCAAGTTTCCATAACAAAAGTTCAGATAAGTACCATTCGTTACTTTCCGGCTCAACAGCGAAGAAAAAACAAAACAAAAAAACAAACCTATAACATTTAGGACCTCAAAAACCAAACTAGCATCGTTCCATCATCACCGAACAGACCCTGGAGTTTCTCATGATAAACAGTTGCGTTCTTAACTACAGCCATGCTTTGAACGTCTGTTAGACCTGAAGTAAGTTCATATATATAATTCATTGCTTAGGGTGCTTTAAAAAAATGGTCGGCTCACTTTACCGCTACGGAAGGTGCATTTACAAGGATCAGATTAAAAGAAAATGGAAGAATTGATTGATTTTTTGTTACCAAGCTTTTGCAGATTACTTAACGCCAGACAATATTTTTGGATTGTAAGATTTTTTTGCGATAATAATAATTTACTGATACAAGTCCTATTAATTAACCCATAGCGGGGAGAAAAAGGTAGATTCATCCCTTTCCTAAATTGGAAATCATCGAATTCCCAAGCTTACAGCACCTGATATTTCCAATTGGTCACCCGTCATAGGTACTAACCATGCTCGACCTTGCTTAACTTTGGTGATCGTACGAGAAATGGTGTTTCAACGTTATTTAGTTGTAAGTCAAATTAAAATTGGAGTATTACTGTAATAGCTGGGTGGGGGGTACACAATAATTACTTTCCAGTCTTAATAGAGCTCACAATCGTTTACGGGGTTTTGTTTGGGAAGATACTTTGCAGTCCCTTTCAATCCTATTTCTATTATGTCACTATTTCGTTTCTTTAGTTTCCTCAGTTCAGACCTTCACGGCTAGGACACACCATTCTACTTCCACGGATTCGAATTGATCTCGTTTCCACCGTATTCCAAGCGCAACAATAAATTTTAAAATATATTCTTCCCACAAAATACTACTTTCCTGAACGCTACAATCTTAACCCTTTCAAGTCCAGTCTTAATCATTATTTGTCTTGCTATTTCTTCACTTTCTACCAACTCCACTTTCATTCATATCACACCTCCTTCACCACAACTATTTTTACTAGTAGATCTCTTCTTCGAGTTGTTCTCGAGACTTGGTTGGTTTACTTTGGTTTGGTTTGATTTATGGCATATCAACCTCAATAGGTTATTTAATGTCGACAAAATTTTTATTGCTGGTAATAATGTTTTACAAAGTATTTCTGGTATTAAAACCTATTTTTACAATTTCGTGGTGTTTTACCGCATTTTGGCGGTTAACTATTTGCCCATAGCTAGGACCCTAACAGGTGCTACCAGCCGGGTCAGAGTGGACCTGGAAACACCATCAATTAAGAGGTGGTTCCACGCTTCTCAAAACCTACTGATCAGGCCTTGCTGTTGGACGTAGTTTATCGTCATACCCAGGACGTCTCGAGCCTTGTTTTGAGTGAATTTCAGTATAAGGAACAAATAAATGGATTGAAATATGTATCATTTTCTGAGTTTAAATTTTAAAATCTTATATTTAAATTTTAAAAAATTCTTGAAATTTTTATTACAGAATATATTTGGATAATATAAGTTTCTTTTTCTATAATATATTTTTCCCGAGTAATTATATTTATCAAAACGACTGTTATAGCTCTTTCTATTATTCTTCCAAACATTTTATGTTTTGCAAGTTTGGAAGATGTATTTAAAATTTGTATAAAGGTATAAACAAAATGAGTCGTCCTGGGTATGATGATATCTACATCTTAAAGCAAGAACTTTGATCAGAAGGTTTTGAAGAGCGTGGAACCACTTCTTTATAGCTGTTGTTCCCACGTCCACCCTGGCCCGGGGTCGTAGCATCTGTTAGGATCCCAGGTATGGACAAATGGCCAATCACCAAACTGGGGTTCAAACACTATGAAAATACAAAAATAAATTTTTATAGTAAAAATATCAGCAATACGTTTTGAGAAAAAAATATTACCAACAATATATTTTTGAAAAAAATATTAGAAGTAAAACATTTGACTCTCGACAAAAACCCTCTTTACAAAAATACGTCAAAGAAACTTGACTTACAAACTGTTTTCTTACAAAGAATACATATTTTATTCAAACGAAACTATCCTAAAAGATTCTGTTGGTAGTAAATAACCCATTGAGATTGATATACCGTAAAGCAAAATACCCCCCCTAAATGAGTAAGTTCGAAATGGATAAGAAACGGGTGGACAAACAAAAAATGTCAATACCTCATAGGATAGAAAAGTAAGTCATTTATGTGCCATGCTTAGGCAATCATGTATCTTTTGATACATGACTGACGAGGCAGTTTTTTCCCGTAGTAAGTTTCCACTTCTTTCTACGGTAGACCAGCTGCCATCCAAGGAATCTATAGAACCAGATCTGTTTTGCCATTTACCCATAGCTGGAGGGGAGAAGAAGAGGATTCATGACATTTCCAAGGGTATTAGCACATAAGTGAATGCAATAGAATCGATTGGAATTTGAACTCGTTTCTTCGATTCCTCAGTCCGAACCGCTATTCATTACTCCACCGTGTCTGCCTATATGAGATAAGCGAGTGGAAAACAGCTGGAAAAAGAACTGTAGAGCATTGTCTGAATGAAATGATATTTACACTACGAATAATGGTTGGCTCTTCATTCCCAAGCACGCCGGTTTACTAAGATGGGTAACCAACCCCTGTTGTAAACGACTGCTCTGGAATATTTGTATTTGTTAAATACATCAGCCTATGTAAGATCTATAATGCAACGCCAGATTATGAGTTTATCTCACTAGGATGAAATCTTCAACCATGATTACTTGCTAGCCTCATGCTAGCCCGATCGTCGACTGCTTCCAACTAGTTCGGTCTGCCTAGTTTCACTGTCAATTAATCAGTCAATCGGTGGTATGGTTTGCGAGCATTTTCTAAATGTGCTACATGATGGGAAGCGTCTGATAACATGAAGAGGTTAACTCCCTTGCAAGATGAACCATACTGAGAATCGAATTCCGCGTTTCATGGTTTGGAAACAAACGCTTCATCTTCTCGGTCACGCCCCCACTGATAGAATACGCAAACGAAAAACTAGCATTGACATATTGAACAGAAGAAAACAACAAGCGTGGTTTGGGCTGCAGAAAACCACATATGGAGTCTAATATTCAGTGAATTATTCACGTATTGCCAAAATCGATGATACTGAAAACTGTCTTGTGCCGTTTCAATGAAACATATAGAGATGACCTTGTAGAAAATATTTCGACTCATTTATAATAGTGTGTTGCATGTCAGGCAAAGACTAGAATGAATGGCATTCAAGACACCAACAGTTAATATCTAGCTGTACATTGATATATTAGGCAGTTTTGGGGAGGATGAAGTCATTTTTCTGGGTGATAATGCATCTAGCGTTTCTTCAGTTCAATGATATGGCCAGCGTTCAGGGTAAATTTCAATGTGATTGAAAAATATTGTTAAAAAAAATAAAATGTTTATGACCAGGTTAATTTCTACATACCTGATCTGTTAATAACAAAATAGAGAAAACTACAACCAAAAGGGAGTAAAAAAAAAATATTCGCATATTCGACATAGCATTTATAACACTGCATTCTGCTCATGTTCTGCTTAAGTTGGTACTATTTTGATTACTTGATCGAAGCTTGAGCTTGATCGCGCCTGTTTTCTTGCTGCTGTTACAGTGTAAACATGATCGCTTCGTTAGTAGTTTGCACCAAGGATGAGCAAACATCCACTGTTTGATATTCGTAGAAATTAGGCAAGCATCAATCCCATCAGTGTCAATGGATGCAATTTCTACCCGCATACGAGGTGAAATTCATTGAGAGATTACTGATTAGTACGCACTTTCGTCTCGGATGCCATTTTAACAGACTTCCACAAATTAGCACTGTAAAGCAAGTTTAAAATGCAATGTGTTTTTGGTAGGTAGGTTCAATATCTACTAGCCTGCCTGCAACATTTGTGGCCGATGTCGTGTGTAAATTAATAAAATATGAGGATTTCTTTACGGGCCGACGCATGTGTGTATACGAGTGGGTGAGCTGCTTAATAAAAGCAGCATCTGCGAGGCGACAATACGTGGATATTTCGGCATTACCATCTTGAGCAGTAATGTTTGTAAAACCAGGGAATGATTCGTAAGTGTTGAAAAATGAGCAAAGTATTTTTTATGCGGAATAGAGTTTTTATATCGAAACTATATATATATGTGTGTGTGTGTGTGTAGACAGACACAGCCATATATATATATATATGTGTGTGTGTGCGTAGACAGACACAGGCATATATATATATATGCGTGTGTGTATGTGTGTTCTTGTGCGTGTTTATTTGATTGTAGATTCATTTAAGAAACAATATATTTGTGAGTTCTTGTGTGAAACACACAGACATATATATCTGTGTGTGTAGACAGACACAGGCATATATATATATATGTGTGTGTGTGTGTGTGTGTATGTATGTGCAAGAAACAATATATTTGTGAGTTCTTGTGGGAAACACATAGACATATATATGTGCGTGTGTGTGTGTGTGTGTGTGAAAGGTTTTGCTTTCTGAATTCGGTGGTCTGTATATCTCACGATGGGGTGTTAGTGCAAAATCAATTCGTAAGCCGAGACAACTTGACAGATTGTCGAGAAAAAAAAATGATCGAGTCGCAAGCTGGCAAGCGAAGAGACGGTGAAGAAGAAGGGAAAAAAATATCTAAGAAAATCATGAAGTCCAAATATAAAAAGTCTAAAAACAAAAAGATAAGAGAAGAAAAACTCCAAATAAAATGCATGAAAATTACTTAAAAGAAAGAAAAAAATTGAAACGAATGAATGAAGTCCTGAATGAAGAAAAGTAAATTAAAAAAAAAATAATAAAAGAAGAGTTTATTGGTGAATGAGGGGGAATTCAGGTAAACAAAGACAGTGGCGCGAAGGGAAGAAAGGAAACTGAGGAAAGCCAAAATATGTTTATTTTAGGTCTATAATAAAGACGGAACCGAAAACAAGGAAGAAAGCAAGACAGAAAGAAAGAATAAAACCAAAAATTGAAAGAAAGAGAAAAAGAAAGTAATAACGAGACAGAGAAACGAAGAAAAGAAGAAAGTGAGAAATAAATAAAGAAGGAAAGAAAGAGGGAGAATAAAGAAAAAAACAAGAAAATAAATTAAGAAAGAATCAAAAAATTAAAGAAAGAAAGAAGTGAGAAAGAGAAAAGAGTGGGTGGGAGAGAGTAAAGGCAAGAAAGAAAGAAAGAGAAAAGGAAAGAAAGAAAGAACGGAAAAACATGGGGAGAAAGAAAGAGAAAGAAAGTAATAAAAAGATAAAGAAAGGGAGGTAAAAAAGAAAGTAACAAATAAATAAAGAAGGAAAACGAGAGAAATAAAAGGGAGAAATTAAGAAAAAAGATAAAAAAGTGAGAAAGAAAAAAGAAAGAAAGAAAGAAAGAAAGAGAAAAATGCAGATAAACAGAAAGAAAGAAAGAAAGAAAGAAAGAAAGAAAGAAAGAAAGAAAGAAAGAGAAAAATGCAGATAGACAGAAAGAAAGAAAGAAAAAAGGAGAACGAGAAAAGGACAAACAAATAAAGAAAGAAAGAAAGAAAGAAAGAAAGAAAAAGGAAAAACGAGTGGAGAAATAAACGGAGAAAGAAAAAAAGAAAGAAAGAAAGAAAGAAAGAAAGAAAAAAGAAAAAACGAGTAGAGAAATAAACGGAGAAAGAAAGAAAGAAATTAAGAAAGAAAGACTAGGAAAGAACAAATAAATAAAAAAGAAACAAAGAAAATGAATGGAGAAAATGATATAAAGAAAGAAGGAAAAACTCAAAGAGTGAAAAATATAAAAAAGAAAATAAAAAAAGGAAAGAAGAAAAAATGAAGAGAAAATACGACAAAAAAAAAACGAAAAAAAAAACGAAGGAAAGACAATATCCAAATAAAGTACAGAACAATGAAGAAAGGTAAAAGAAAATCAACTCAAATACAAAAATATCACAATGAAAGTAAAGAAAGAAATTGAACGGCATGAGAAAAAAAGATTAAAAAAGGAGAGGGAGGAAGTAAAGAAAGAAATAAGAAAAGAAAGGACAAAAGAATAGTGTAAAGTCAAAAATGGCAAAAAGAGGATTCTCAAAAATCCCATAAAACATAACAACGTTGTATTTGTGAGTCGACAAGAAGCGAAAAGATCAGCAATTTCTAGGCAATGTATAGCAAGAGGCAAAGAAAGAAAAGTGACCATAGATCAAGGGAGAGTTGATATAGGTGTGAATGGCGGTGCGGCGGCGGTGGCGGCTGGGGGCGGCGGCGGCGGCTGGGGGCGAGGTAGAAAGATTTTGTCATGGAAAAAGGGAAAAGAAATACTGACATGAAATAAATTTGACTTCGAAATACACATGTGTCAACACAAAAGCACATATATACGCAGTCAATGACATACATATCCACAAACACACGCAAACGTAGGCATACGTCGTCTTACGCGCACATACGTACATTTGTATACATACACAGTTGCACTGATAGACAGAGATACACATAAACAGGCGCACGTGTCTACACACGTAAACATATTAAGGCACATATCCTGACTAAAATGTACACGCATACACGCCACATATACATGGAATAGTCAATCTGCTGTTTCTCTCTCTCTCTTTCTCTTTCCATCTTTCTCTTTCTCCCTCTCAGACACACATTATACAAGACTATATACCAAAACTTGTATAAACGAATGATGTATATGAATATACATACAAACAGGCGCGCACAGCACACACACCTGCACACATACACACACAACTATGTGTGCGTATATATATATATATATATATATATATATATATATATGTATGTGTGTGTGTGTGTGTGTGTGTGTGTGTGTGTGTGTGTGTGTGTGTGTGTGTGTGTGAAAATATTGTAGAAAATAGGAAAGAAACTGGTTTGGTAAATAATCCAACGTTCCTTAGTATTTTTGTTATTATTTATTAAAATTTTGGAATCATATTTTTAAATAAATAATTATATATATATATATATATATATATATATATATATATATATATATATATATATATATATATATATATATATATATGCGCAGATAGGCGCCTAGGCACACGTGTTTGGACGCACAAATACACTAGGAAAAAAATTGCACCAATGATAACTTCATATAGAAAAGAAAACTCGAGAAGAATGAGCAGTCAATTGTTGATACCCCCTGCCGAGTGTATGGACGCATCTGTTTACGAAACTCTGTAATCAGGATGCTTAAGGCAACATCAATCAGCTAAGGTAAAAACATTTTACCTGTATCAATTCACAATCTCTCTCTCACTCACTCTCTCTCTCTCTCACCATATATATATATATATATATATATATATATATATATATATATATATATATATATATATGCACTGTCTGTGGATGACTATTCTCAGGAAATAATTCTATTGTGCTCTCGGAAAGGAAGGACTGGTTTATATGCTGCTGTTAATGCAATGCTCTTCATCTAGAATCTCCTTTTTCGCATAGTAAAAACGTTAAAATTTGCCTTTCTCTCCGCCGTGCGACGATAACTTGGGAGTATAATCTCTGACTGGTGCCCACTCTGTCAGGGTTCGATCCCGACATGAATCAGTCGGATATCTAGCCACACTGATGAGCTGTGATATAACGTGGAAGACTATATATATATTTTCATTTGGTCGAATTCATTTTTTTTTATTTGATATACATATATATATATATATATATATATATATATATATTCAAGTGTACTATCTTGTTGAAAAATGCGCAAAGTATGTTTTAAGCTGAATAGAGTTTTTATATCGAAACTTTATATATATATATATATATATATGTGTGTGTGTGTGTGTGTGTGCAGGGTCCAATAGGTAAAATTTCGCCATATTATAGTTTTAATTTCGCGCATGCGTGTTCGTTGTATTTAATTTTATCTACTGCAAAGTCTTTTAAAAGGGCTCTGGTGAAATATATTATTGTAATGGAACCTTAAAGTGGTCTGTTTTTCTTTAAAATCTAAATATACATATACATATATATATATATATATATATATATATATATATATATATATATATATATATATATATATATATTAGGTTGGTGCAAAAATAATGACGTAATAATGTCGTTTTTTGACGTATTTTTAACGTCAAAAAACGACATTATTACGTCATTATTTTTGCACCAACCTAATATACATATATATGAAGCGTTCGGCGGAGGAGTGGCGTATTCAACATTTGATAATTTTGCGGCAATACTTGTTTAAGGGTTTTAAACAGTTTTGATCAACGTTTCTTTTCATTGTTAGCCATAAGGAATTTTAAATGTAGGACTACCTTACACTTAACTAAAATAATAATAATATTTATTAAGAATTTATTGCAAGAAATATCAAGTTTTACGGAAACATTGTCAACAATTATGTATTTAGTTATATAACAAATAAAAATAATATAAATTTTGATGCTATATTCGATTTGTTGTTGAGTATTTTTCGTTTTCTCTTTTGTTATTCGATTTGTTGTTGAGTATTTTTCATTATTGGCAGCATTTTAGAATACTTTGTCTGCAATGCTAAATTTCCTAAGTTGAACAAACTGGAGCTATTTTATTTACGCTTTGTTACTTCTCTTTTCCATTGTTGTTTTTAGATCGCTTTCTTCTAGTCATTTTGATGTGCAATAAAGACATTATCAAATTTAGAATGATCTTATTTTATTTAAAAAATAAAGCCTGTAAAACGGAATATATTAAATTAATATATGACACAGAACAAAACGCTTTTGACAAAAACCTTAATGATTTCACTATAATTATGTAATAATAATTATGCAATGATATTTCAAGCACAAATCTACGGTTTATATTACCGCATCTCATTGCAAGTTTACGAAATATGGAAATTGAACTTGAAATATTGTGTAATCGCCTCTAATTTGTTGGTAAAATACTATGATATATTGATTAATTTGCAATGAAGCAAACAATTTTCGATTTTTGTTGAATACGCCCATCCTCCGCCAAACGCGTCATATATATATATATATATATATATATATATATATATATATATATATATATATGATGAAAATTGTTCTTTAAATGGGGCGTATTGTAAGCGAGGCATTGTGTACTGCGTTGATGTTGAAAGTGACAATGGTACAGTCAAGAAATATATTGGTTGTACAGAAGGCCAGTATAAAAAGAGATGGTATAACTATACTTTTTCGTTTAGGGCCCAACATCAACGATTCAACACAATACTCGTAGAACATTATTGGAATTTTAACGAAAAAATACAGTAGAAATCCTAATACTAGGAGTACGAAAAAAAAGTAACTAGTGGATCTAGGAATTCATGTCAAGAAGAGAAACTAAGCATCGCAACTCATACTAATTGCTTAATGAAAGATCGGAAATAATGGCAAAATGCAGACACTTGAAAAAAGTTTATGTTGGAGAATTATGAGCCTGAATCAACTAGGCAGCTTATAATTTTTTCTTCATACTCTTCTTCCTACTAAGTAGTGATTTAGTATATATAGATCGTCTATAGCCAATACGCTGGAGGTAATGCCAGATGGCATCTATTATGCTTGAAACCACGGTTGCATCCTTTAAGCTTCTTAGTTTTCAAGAGTAGATATATATATATATATATATATATATATATATATATATATATATATATATATATATATGTAATGAAAAACAAATCACTTTAATGTACCATTACGATAATTTATTTCACCTAAATCCTTTTTTAAGGATTCAGGATCATCAGGTAAATCTTCCAACAACGAAATGAGAAAAAAAAAAAAAAAAAAAAAAAAAAAAAAAATTCAAGTGTACTGATTTTTTTTTTTTTTTTTTTTTTTTCTCATTTCGTTGTTGGAAGATTTACCTGATGATCCTGAATCCTTAAAAAAGGATTTAGGTGAAATAAATTATCGTAATGGTACATTAAAGTGATTTGTTTTTCATTACATATTAGCTCTGTCCTAACATTGAGCTCTCAGGATTTCATCCTCTTTGGATTTACCAATTCGGTTTACCAAGTTCCTTATAACTTAATTATATATATATATATATATATATATATATATATATATATATATATATATATATATATATATATATATATATTATAAGTTGTTACATTATTATAAATTGTTACACATGAACAAATGCATCTTTGTAGTGATTTATAATGAATAACTATTGCTCTACTTTTGGTATTGAACCCTCTTTTAAATTAATGTTATGAACTTTTGAATTTATATTATTTTCATTCTCATTATACACACACTCACACACACACACACACACACACACACACACATATATATATATATATATATATATATATATATATATATAATGGGCAGACGTATGCAAAAGAATCACTTACGTGGAAATTAATTTGTGAGTGTAAGCAATGTAATAATTCCTCAAACGTTTCAATAGGCCCTAAGCAAGAAGTCAGATAGAACAAAGCAGAAAATTAACATTATTTATAAAAGTCATTTCCGTTTCAACTAATGACTTATGCCAACCTACTGTCAATAGTAAATGTGCACTTGAGAATTTCTTCAGACGTAATTACTTTGCAAACTGCTAACATGTTTTTTACCAAATTGTTTTTTTATAAGAATTGCTCTCCGCCTTCCAAATATTTCTCTTGAGAATATTTCACCGGTTCTCCATACGATTGAATCCCGCCATCTGCGAGAATGGCAATCAAACTATGATCTTTTTCATTTTAAAATCCTCATTTCCATCAGTGCTCATTAGTTACCTCGAGCAGCGATCGCAATAGCGTTGTTTAAATGTCACTTTCTTCTTAAGCTGAATTTTGGGCAGCTGGAATTCAGTTGAGTTAGAAGAGGTTATTTTAACCTTTGAGTGACCAACAAACGCTTTACCGATAATTCACGTTCAAAATATATCCCCTTCTTGATGATGCCACAACTAAGTAGTCTTAGGTTACACCTTTGGGAATGACGCCAACTGTGTGGACCTCCGAATTACGCCCAACACTTACCTGGGAATAGCACTTTCCTGAATATACTATTCGGGCCAGATGACAGGATTAATAATAGGATGCTCAGTTGTTTTCATGCAATTTGATAAAACGTTATATTATGCGCATTATAACGTTAAAATATGTCATATATGGCAACATAAGGTTAAAATATGCAGCATGAGGCCTCATAACGTTAAAATGTTTAGTATATGTTATCATATTAAAATATTTAATATCAGGCTTCTTAACATTAAAATATGTAGTATGAGGCCTCATAACGTTAAAATAGGTGATGTGGGGCATTTTAACGTTAAAATATACTGTATGTGTCTTCATAACGTTAAAATATTCAGTTTTCGGCATAATAACGTTAAATTATTTAATATATGGTAGCATAATGTTGAAATATGTAGTATGAGCCATAAACACGGTAAAATATGTAGTATGAAGCCTCATGATGTTAAAATATTTAGTATATGGTATCATAACGTTAAAATATGTCGTATGAGGCATCGTAATGGTACAATATGTAGTATGATGCATAATAACGTTAAAATATGTAGTATGAGACATCATAATGTTAAAATATATAGTATGAGGCCTCATAACTTTAAAATATTTATATGCGGCATCATAACGTTAATATATTTAGTATATGGTATCATAACGTTAAAATAATGTAGTATGAGGCCTCATAACATTAAAATATGTAGTATGGGGTATCAAAACGTTAAAATATGTAGTATGAGAGGTCGTAACGTTAAAATATGTAGTATAAGGTATCATAACGTTTTACACACCTTTGGAGCTCAAGTGGTTTCGAATAAATCGTTATAATTTTTTCGTGAGTTTGCGCATTTCAATTTTTGATTGTTTTTCTATTCCTCGAGTGAAAGCCGAAAGTTCCTGTATGTTCATTTTGAAAAACGAAGAAATGTAGGTAGCCTGGTTTGAAACAACTTTCTTATATTCAGGGCCATAATCTTTTCTTACTTTCTCGAGTATGAACAAAAAGACTTTATGATTAAGCAGCGACGGACGTTTAAGAAAAGGTTTTCAATTGGCCACAATACTTCTCCATATTGAACGGTATCGTTTTGTGCTTGTACTTCATACTTGACGAAGCACTTAAAATTCCACGGCTCAGCATAATTTTTCAGCTGTATTCTTTTTTGTATATGGATTGATTGATTGGTTGGTTGGTTGGTTTTATTTAGCGACATATCAACTTCTATTGGTTATTTAATGATGAAATCTAAATATTTTGAATACAATTTCAAGGCTTCAACTAAATATATTTTGAACGTAGCTGTATCCCTTCAACTACAGATAAGATGTATTGTTGGTTATTGTTTTATAGAAAAATGTATTGCAAGTTATTTTACTATAAAAATGTTTTGATTGTAGAGAGGGTCAAAATTTACACATAGCTGGGTCCCTAACAGAATATTTTTGAATACAGTTTGATTTAAGAAATTGCAGGATATTATATGTATTAGGTTGATGCAAAAATAATGTCGTTTTCTCGCATATGTTACTATGTGAGAAAACGACATTATTTTTGCACCCAACCTAATACTAATGTAATGAAAGAGTTCTTTTCATATTGGTTGATATTGTTTCTGGCCAATCAACATCCATGGGTTATTTAATGCCGAAATCTTTTAGATCTTTTTATGGATTCAACTAAATATATTTGGAACGCAGTTGTATGCCTTCAACTGCAGATAAAATATTTTATTGGTCATTTTACTAAAAATATGTATAGTTATTTATTTTACTATAGAAAAATGTATTGCTGGTATTTTTGCTATAAAAATGTATTTTAATACTTTCATAGTGTTTTGTTTTGGAGTTAACTATTTGCCCATAGCTAGGCACCTAACAGGTGCTATCACACCGGGTCAAGGGGAACCTGTGAACAACAGCAATTAAGAATTGGTTCCATGCTCCTCAAAAAACCCGATCTCCCGATCAGAGGCCTTGCTACAGGATGTAATTTATCGTCATACCCAGGACTGTTGGATACTTTTCGTTTAGTGGGTGCGAACCATTCCTGTTCTTGTTGTGTGTGATAATAGGGAAACTAGATTTCATCACTGGCGATGTTTCCAGCCAGTAAAGTTCGGTAGAAAGTTTGCTCTTCAATGACAAGCAAAGAGTAAGTCTTTGATTAAGGTATCAGGCGATTAGGACTTTTTGACAAGGTTTAGACACTTTGCCAACTCCAAGTGTAACATTTATTTAACTGTATTGCTAATTACCTAGTAGTTTATTTAGGATTTTCCTCGACGACGATTTGCAGATGCTTGATATTGACAGAACTCTGTCTGCCATGTAGTGGATATATTCTGGAGAAGAATATTCTAATCACAGCTGACGTAAACATTGTAAGCATATCCAGACAAAGCTTCATTTCCATATACAGAATATATATTTCTTGTCGTTTTCTTACAGTAAGGTTACTCCAGTACAAGGCCCGGTGGCTCTCGAGGTAGAGGGTTACGTTAAGAGGCAATTTGAGTGGATAGGAGGGGAAGATAACAGTTAACCCTAAATTTCAACAGGTTAAGATTGTAGTAATCGTGGAAAAAATTTCTTGGGAGCCAATTTCACAAAGCGCTTACCAATGGAATACGGGGGCAATATGGGTGGTTTGCTACTATGTAAGTGGCATGGCGTGTCCTTGTCATGGAGGTTTGAACTGGTTAAACTAGGGAATGTACTTCGTCCGAGCGCTTTCCGTGGAGGTAACGATAGAACAGCGACAGGCTTGCCACATTCCGCCTGTGAGATACAGTTTGGAAGGTGTAATAATTCGTCACCCACAGGGTCTCTGCTACGCTTTTGGACATTTTCAAGACTGGGGAGTGCGGACTAGGCATCTTCCACACAAATATGGCAACAGTACATTTTCGGCCTGATCTGGCTCTTGTAAAGATAAAGGATAACATTAGGTGTCAGGTACTTACTGGATCGGGAGTAGGAGCCGACATTTTAACTGCATCTTTAGCAATATATCGTATGTACGAGTTCCACTTGAAGTCAGGTGTGTATTTGAGGCCCAATATTCTCCCAAGGTAGGGTGCCTCCTCGAGTGGACATCCGTTCATCGTGACTGGCGGTAGTTCGGGGTCTTATCGGCAGTGATGGAATGTAACTAGTTTGATTTTCTGGGCGTTGAATATAACTAGGAAGATTTTACCCCGTCGCGTAGTTTGTGCTACATCGGAAGAGAGATCAGTTGCCAGTCTCGGAGCATCAAGTATATAGTCGTATCATCGGTATAGATGCTTACAAGCGATCTGCGTATGTTAGGTATGTTAAGATTGGTCCGATTAGTGAGCCCTGGTGCACGCCTGCGTTGACCGCTAGCACTGGCCATTAATAACTACCTTCAGAGACCTACCTGTTGGAAAGGATTTTGTAATCGAGAATAAGCTTCCAGTGATTCCATAGATGGAAAGCTTTTGTTTTATTCCGTTGCTGAAGAGTGATTTTTGAATTTACATAGTACACAGTATCTGAGATGGGTCTTATCTAAACCAACCTCACAAGGTAAGATCGATACATAATTTAGCCACTCTGATTTTAAGTATTGTACAAAGAAAACAACTTAAAAATTATTCTGAAAGTATTGAAAAAAGTACTCAAAATAGTCATAACAAAAAAAATTAAAACAAAAAAACAAAAGTGGATAGGACGTTTTTCCTATGTAATACATACCTATTAGAATTTTAGTAAATATTCTTTAGAAAAATCAACAAAAATAAAAATATTGTTTTTAGATATAGAGACCGAAGAGTTCCGTATAAGTTACTGGGTTATCAGTTAGCATATTCATAACTCGCATGTTTTATCTATAAGGGAACGTTATAGTAATGTATTTACATTAAAATTTGATGGGAAGAAAATATTTTAAATACACACCTATTGAGTTGATACGTGCTGAACTAAAACTCTACTTAGAATTGAAACAGATCTGAATGACTTAATTTTTAAAGACATCTCGTCGAGGCATCTATCGATTTCTTAGCGTATAAGGTTAATGGCCACATCACGTGGAAACACCGCTTCCCGTACGATTACCGAAGTTAAGCAACGTCGATACTGGCAATACCTAGATGGGTAACCATTTTGGAATAGTGTAAGCTTGGATGTGTGGTTGTTGTATAGATAATGGCTCATAATTGTTAATCGGAGAGCTCCAATTCCCGATTGTTTTGTTATATTCACCTTTCAGGAAAGTATGAATCCACCTCTTTCCCACAGCTATGGGTTAATTAATATTACTTGTATCACAAAATTATTATTATCTCAAAAATAAAAATAAAAATCTTACAATGTAAAACTATTTTCTGGCATTAAATAACCTATAAAAGGTTAGTAAACGGTGGAAACGAATCAATCAATCAAATATACTGTATAAAATCTTTATTGAAACAAAACAATGACAGTTGACCACTGATGACAATTCCAGAACAACGTAACTATAAACAATATTTTCTAACCCCTGCTAGCCGCAATGATGGAGAAAGCATTACCTCGAACCATCGCCAGTGAGACACGCTGCAAGAGCCACTCCGTTTCGCGAGGCTCGTCCCTTAATCGAGACGCAATCGCGCCAATCCTCCGAAGGAACGCCATCGAACGAGGGCCAACAACCCCGAAGTCTCCACTGCCACAGGAGTAAAAAAAAATCTATCAGCAAGAGAAGAATATTTAACTATTTTTTTCAACCGCGGAACTGATCAAATATCCGACCGAAAATGTATCCGCACAGATCGCATCCCAAATCAACGACTTTCCATCACCGCTGTCGAGGCCTACGGGTTCGATTTGGGAAGGGATTCGTATAAAATATATGACGTAGTATAAAACGGAAAGCCAGTTTTATTATGACATCTCTAAAATACGATACACTTTTAGAAACTGCAATACATGTGATGTGCTTTTGGAGAGTAAGATATACATTTATGACTAGTTTTTTTTTTTTTTTTTTTTTTAATTCTATTGTTCACACAATACGAGGTTCCAAGGTTAGTGAATGTGGGTCACTTCATGAACATAAGATTTGCAGACCATAGTGATATATAGGATAGATGATATTTGACCCTATATTTGATGAGTTAAAAATAAAAATATTGTTTTTAGATATAGAGACCGAAGAGTTCCGTATAAGTTACTGGGTTATCAGTTAGCATATTCATAACTCGCTTCAACATGCTTCAACAGTCACTCTAGTGACTGTTGAAGCATCCTCTCGGGAATATCCCACAAAGCAATGGGTCCTTGGGAATAACCTGTTCGAAAGAAATTTCCTTCTTACCAATTGAATACGAAAGCATGAGGACAGTTCTTCACTGTGGACTTATAGCTATAATCTACAACTAATGCAATGTCAATTGACATCTCCAGATGTATGGTGGGGGGGTTGCGCTGGTGAGATGTAGCTTGTCAGAACATTTCCATGAAAAAATAGAGACGAACCAGCAAAAAGCTTGTCACGTTGCATCGGTGGGAAATAGTTAAAGAGTAAAATTAATTCATCATCTACAAGGCCGCTTAACAATTTAAAACTCAGTCGATGCGGGAGAGAGAGAGAGAGTATTGGAACGCTCCAACCAGATACCTTTGATTGGTATAGACTCACATTGGTCAAACACTAAATGAGAGTCGAGCTCACTATACGGGCGAATCGGACTACAAGTTGACTTTGCCTAAAGTCGGGCTAAATTAGACGCTTACCTATTTGTCATATCATCCCGACGGCAAAGGCCTCTGGTCGAGAGAATGATGGTTTGAGGAAGGTGGAATCACCTCTTGATTGCTGTTGTTCCAAGTTCCAGCCTGGTCCGTGGTGGTAGCTGATGTTAGAATCACAGCCTTGGGTAAATAGTAAGCCTCCAAACTATGAAAGTATAAAATACATTTTCATAGTCAAATACAAGCAATATATTTTTCGATAAAAAGTTAACAACAATACATATTTATAGTGAAATTACCAACATACTTTCGCTGGTTAACAAACTGCATGAATTTAAACGTGCTACTAGTTTGGCATCTCAGTCCCACCCTTTCACTGTCGAAACGGATAAATGTAGCCGTTTCTTCCCCTCCAACAGCTTCATGTCTGGCACTTCCCTTCTGTTGAACTGCCTTCCTCTTACTTGCTTCCCTGATAGCTATAATCTACAACTAATGCAATGTCAATTGACATCTCCACATGCCGTGATCTATTCCCCGTCCTTCTCTTCATCCTTTTCTTCTTTCATGCCTCTTTACTCCTGCTCCCACTCTCTGTAACCCCTTGACTGTTAGTGGCACTCCCGCCCTGCTTGGGGTGAAATGCCTAAAAAATACTAACAAATTGTAATGATTTCACCCAAATCCGTTTAAAATACTACCAAACAACAAACATGAAAGAACTCTTTCATAACATTAATCCATATAATATCCTACAATTCCTTAACTGAAAGTGTATCCCAAAATATAGCTTCAACAAAATTGCAATATAAAACACACATATCACCGGCTCTTGTAAATGTCCAAAAGCTGAGTATCTACCATGTATTCAAAAAAGTAGAATAACATATTGTATTTTTGTTATTTCCAAGCTCACAAGAAAATTAATTTTAGGCAATAGATGGACTATAAGGAGTTGATATGCCGTTAAACAGACAAATCAATCAAAGCTCCTGACGTCAGATCAAATTAAAACGTTTCATATCATTATGAACATTTTGCATAAATTTCCAATTTTCTTGATTTCAGATGGAATCTTGGAAATCTCCTAATATATTTGAATGAAGTTTCTACTTTCTGAAATTATGGCTTATAATTATTGTTTATATATATATATATGGGAAAAAGAAAGTGTCAGATAAAGTGACATCAACAGGATACGGGTTTATAAAATTGCTTAATTTGATACAAATCTACAGATATAGTGTAACAACTGAAGACTGAATTCAGTACACACATTTTTCTGCTATGGCGATGTAACTGGCTAGCAATTTTATCTTAGTATGGCACAAGGGCACAAATATTAGGTACACGGTGAATTTAAAAGTAACAAAAAGAAAGTAATGGTAGCTTTCTATCCATTACATGAGGGCAACGTATTCTATTACTAAGCTTAGCTTAATGCTAATCACAACTTTGTACACTTATACAGGATGAACTCCTTCTGTGCTAGGCAATATTTTGTAAACTAGTTCGTTAACCATTACACCACAGTGTTGCATTCCTGGAAGGAAAGATATCATGATGAAGCACCGAGTCAGGATCGAACTCCGTATTATCGCATGACGTATTACAATGCATCACTGGTGCTATAGGGGGCTTTACCACCCACCCTACATTTTGCTTAAACTGAAAACTAATCAGGAGACTAAATTTGTCCCCTTAGTCCTTTTTTAATCTATGACAATACTTTTGAGCTGCGCTGTATCATTTGTCCCAAATCATCGCCACCGTGAATAACAAAACTCCATCTTTGTTCTTTTTTTGTGGGTGGGGGAGGGAAGATTAACTAATGCAACTTCTTGAATTGAATTTTAAAATGGAAAATAAATACAGTTGCGTAATATATCTAAACATGCTCATTTCATAAGATCGAATTAAAAGATTCAGAATGAGAAATAACTACAATTAGGCAATATATCATAAAAAATATTCATTTTATAAGAATATAAGATAAAAAATTACAAAATCATGAATAATTACAATTGCGTAATATATAAAAAATTATTCATTTTATAATAATATCAGATAAAAAAAGTTGAAAATCAGAAATAGCTATAATTGGGTAATAAATCAAAATTAACTGCAATTGGGTAATATATAATGAAAATGTTCATTTTATAAGAATATCAGATAAAACGATACATCAGAAATAAGTACAGTTACGTAATATATCATAAAAAAATATTTTATAAGAATGTTAGATAAAACATACAATATCAGAATTAACTACAATTGGATAATATATCATAAAATGTTCCTTTTATAAAATCAGATAAAAGGTAAAAAATCAGTAATCTTTAACATTTAACGTCTGATATAAGTGGCCTCACTCTGTTTCTTTAATATCTGATTTAACCCTCCAACCAACTTTTTTTTGGAGGCCCCGCATACTAAATTTGGAATAGGGAAAAATAAGAAATTAAGCGTTAAGACACAGTAAGATTTGACTAGAAATAAAGAAAAGACTGCTAAATTTTTCTGTCATACCTGTTCTCTTGCCTGATAGTAAGCTCTTGATATTTTACCTTACAGATGAATAAAAGACTAGAAGCGACAGAAACTTAGTTCTACAGAGGAATAGCAAGAATATTATGAACAGAACACATAATCATCGAAAAAGCTCTAGAGAAAATGGGCACAAAATAGACAGTCATATATATAAAAAAAAAAAAACAGTTGAATGATCTAGGGCACATTATGAGGAAGAATCTGTCTATATTTCTGAGATGAGGTATTATGTACACTATTTCATTATTCGAACCATTGTCCTCACTTTTTTTGCCATACCTATCTGCCACTGGATCAATCCACAGTCTTAATCCACTGTGCCATGTGTTCTTGAGTTCAATACCTGGTTAAGGCAGTGGAGAACTTGGAGAGGTGAATTAATAGGAGATAACTGATATCTGACAACAGTTACCCCAGTGAGCGAAATAAAGGGTTCAGTTCTACATTCAAACCACCTGAAGAAGGCCGGAGCGTACAATGGCCAAAACGTTGTGATAAATATGGCAACAAAGATGAGGACAATAGTCCGATAAATATAAATAGTGAGAAAGGACTTGGAAAAGTTAATACTCAAAGGACTGTTGAGAGAAAGAGTGGAAGAGAAAAACACCGAACAACTTGGCTAGTTAGTTTGTGCAAAAGTATGGCAAAACATGGACAAGGAGAGAAGATAAAGAGCCAGATGTAGCTTAGAGCTACAAGGGGTACGAAGTCTTGGAGAGTCATGATCGCCCATATCCTGAAGGGATAGAGTACGTAAATGGTTATGATCGCAATATATATATATAACAGTGCATATCTAAAAGGCTTACGTACATATGACGTTGAAACACCGGTTCACATCCGATCATCAAATTTAAGCAAGGTTGAACCTGACCGCTCTGGAATACCAGGTGATGTGAGCTTGGATGTGCCGGTGGTGTAATGGATCAGCTTAGAATGAGAAATCGGAGAGACTAGTTCGAATTTCAGTCGGGTTCGTTTTATTGACTTATGGACAAATATCTTTGGGAAAGGTATGAATCAACCTCTTCTCCTCCAAGCTATGGCTTAAATAGTAAGACTTGCATCAGAAAATCATTAAGATCTTCCCAAAATTCTTACAGTTTTAAATAAGTTGCTTCTTTAAATAACCTTAAATCATTTGATAAGCCGTACCAAATAATTCAGTCAATCGGCAATTGCTTATCTAATCGTACACGAAAAAAAATTATCTTAATATCTTTTTTGGTGCATATATACATTTATTTTTCCAAAGAGCATAACTGAATATATTCATCTACCTGATTGTTATCTGATTCTATATATACAAACATGTTAAAAACAATGACAAATTTACATAATAACGGTGTGTTCTCCTGTGAATGCGCGCCGACATTACCATTTTGCACATGTGTGTAAATGTCTGTCCATCCGGATTTTATATGTATTGCAAACATGAGACAGGGTATACTCATGTTATTGTGTGTCTACAAGCCTCTACCTATTTAAATGATGGCGTATCGATTTGCTACTGTGTATGTATTAAATATTTCAGTCTGTATGCGTTTAAGTGTGCGCTTATATGACCGCCAACCAGTCAGGCAAGATAATAAATAAATAAACATACAAACAATACAATCATAAAAAATGGAATAAAAAGGCAGAAATGGCACTTGGAAATAAACAAATAAATATTGAAAGCAACAGTCCAAAAATGGCTACCAAAAGTTTCTAATAAAAAAAACAAACTGCGTATAAAAACATTGGCACAAAAAATGGGGAAAAAACAGGCGGGAATAATCCTCTCCTCAGAAAACATAAAAAATATGACAATGCTAAAAATACAGACAAACTATAAAGGAAAGAAAAACAGTGGAACTAATAAAACATAAAATGATATAAAATCACGAAAGGGGTAAAAAAGAAAAAAGAAAAATGAGCGCGAAGGTGGCGGAGAAAAGAGCGGGAAAATGGCCAGTTAACGAAAACAAAATGGCGTCAACGCAAAAGGTGCGCCAGTTTGCTGTCTGCGATTGTCACAGGAAGGTGAGTGGATGGCAGGGTTTGGAAATAGTAGTAAGGACTTAGGGATGAGGTAGAAACGAAAGGGGAACAGAAAAGAAGCACAGATAGAAGAAGGAGGACGATGTACAGAGAAAGAGAGAGAGAGAGAGAGATGAGGTGTGAGGAAAAGGTTTCACGTTTAAAAAATATTTAAAAATAAAGGGCGAAAGGTGAAGAATCTATAATGTAAAAAATGGTTGAAATGACAAAAAGATAGAAACACCAGAGGTCGATTTAAAATGAAGACAAACTAATGTTATTAAGGGCATTATCATATGCAGAGAATAAAAGAAAGAAAGGAAAAAAAGATAGAAAAAGAAAGAAAGAAAAAAAGAAAAATGAAATAAACAAAAAGAACGAAAGGGATGAAAAGCGGAAATGGAGGACATAGAAAGAACAAGGAATGAAAAAAAGGAAAGAAAAAGTGAGAGAAAAAGTGAAAGAAATGAAAAGAACGAATGTCAAAAGAAACAAGAACAGAAAGAAAACGCAGTAAAAGAAAAGAAGATGGAAAATGAAAGAAAGGAGAATGATAAAAGGAAAGAAAGGTGAAAATGGAAAAAAATAGAAAGACAATGAAAATGAAAGAAATAGTTAAAAAGGTTGAAAGCGAAAAAAAAAAAGTAAGAAAAATGGATAAAAATAGAAAGAAAAAAGAAAAAAATAAGAGAGAAAGAGAGAGACAAAACGGAAATAATAAGAAAAAGAATGAAAGTAAAAGTGAGAAAAAAATGCAAAATGAAATAAATGTTAAAATGGTGCCTGTGTTTCAGAACGTGAGTTAAATAAAAGAATATGATATAATGTCCAGAAAGCAGTTTTGAATTTTCCATACGGCAGTATTAAAATGTCGAAACTTTAAATGCCAAATTTCAAGTCAGGCAGAACTTCCTCAATTGGAAAATTGGCGCAACACAATCTTTGTACTAGTATTTGGCTTTTTATGTTACCAAACTATGCTTAATGCTTATAAAGAATCTAAAGTAGCCGGTAGAATTAAGAGAAAGATTTTGTCTGGCGAAGAGAAACTTTAGCGAATGAAACGAAAATAACAAGATTAACTAACAAGATAAACTAAACGAAACGAGACTCGATATTTAAAAAAAAATAAACAAAATAAATAAAACCATAGCGTCTGTAAGAGAATAAAAATAAAACAATGAAGATATAGACAAAGTAAATTGTTTATAAGAAAGGATGCTTTGAAATTAAAAGAAAAAAATCCGTAATGAAAGAAAAAGACAAAAAGAATACAAAAGGAATGATAAATGTAGATACACTGTTCTATTATAATTATTACATTTGCATAGAGATTTCAAAAGCAAAACATAACGAGTGGGTATCTGATTATGCTTGGGTTGGCACAAGGCTATAAAAGTGAATCACCCAGTGCGAAACGAATGCATTATGCAGGCGAATTATTTCTCGAGAAAAAATTTGCTAAAGCACGAATCGTAGCAGCTGCTCAGGTAAGGAAAGTGATACAATGAGAAAGAGAAAATAGAAGTCATATTTGCATTTCTGTCTTGAGATTTTTCTTCCTCGCACTTCTAAGGCAAACCAATAAGGCGAAGAAATAATAAGAAGGCAGAACAATAAAGCCAAAAACAAGAATAACTAAAAATGGTACACGATTAAATAAATTAAATAAGACGACATTTCATAACAAGCGCAAAATGAAAGTCTAGGCAATAAAGAAGAGTAATAAAGAAAATTAGAAGAAAATTCGAAATACTGAAAGCTACGATTAATATGTAAGGGAAGTCGAGAGTAAAATAATATATGAACGTAATATAAAGAAAAAAAATAAGGAAAAGCAAAAGCAAGAATGAACTGATGGAAGGTAACGAGGAAAAAAAAACAAACGATGTGTTAATAGACAAGGAGAAAAATACAAAGAGAAAAAGGTTGTTGATAGTCAGGACTGAAGTAGTAAAAGTTGTTTTTTTGGATTTGGTATGGAAGGCGAGAAGGTTGTCGGCTATTCTAGTGTGAGTCGCCCAATAATAATAATAATAATAATAATAATAATAGTATTAATAATAAACAAATAAAAAAAAAAAGTATTTCTAAAAGTACATGAAGCGGAGTGAAAGGAGACGGTGGGAATTCTAGCCAGACAGACCTAGACTGCGGCAATGTGCGAGGAACCAAACACGAAAATGGCATCGAATTATAAGGAAAGGGGTGGAGTCTGAAAAGAGTCAAGAGGGCACAGAGGGGTTTTCGGAGAGTAAAATTTAGTGGAAGATGTCGAGGTGAACAAATTGAGGATAGAAATTAAAATAAATAAAAAAATATCAAAGAATCGAAGAGAATTTTAAAAAAAAGGAAATGAACAAATGAAAAATGGCGAAAGAAATAATAAGATAAATAATAATAATTATTTAACATAGTATGGCACAAGGTCATAATAATAAGCTATTCATTGAAAGAAGACTAGTAATCAGAGAAACATTGTGTCCGATTAAGTATACAGAAACTGAATGGATGCAAACATAATGAAAAGTGTTTCTGAAAAGTGTTAGATGTCTATGCATATATATATATATGCATATATATACGTATCTATAACCCATTATTTTTACGGGAATTTTATTTAAGCATTACGTCCCGAGCAAGGCGTGAAGCCACTAGGATGCAGGGGGGTGCAGAAGATTTGAAGCGAGATCAGATAGGAGTGACAGAAGAAAGGATGAGGGGAAGGATAGTGGATAGATCAAGGTGACTGGAGATGTCGATTGACATTACATTTGAATAGTTAGAGATTATAGCTCTTAGGGAAACAGTAATAGGGAAGGGTGTTCCACAGGCGAGAGGTGCGAGCTATGAAGCTATTGCAGTAGAAGAGACGGCTACATTTAAAAGTTTCTACGGTGAAAGGGTGAGAGCGGGATGCCAGCCTCGTAGGGCACTTGAATTCCTGAAGTCTGGGAACCAGTGAAAGCAGCTCATCGGAGCAATTACCATGAAAGCATTTGTAGAAGAGACAGAGAGAGGCGGCGTCGCGTCTGTGAGATAGTGGCTGCAGACGAGACGCCAGATCAGGGCCAATTATATTACATATCCGCCTCTAGATCTTGTCAAGAACTCCAAGGTCAACAGAAGGTGCACCAGACCATATATGGCAGCAATACTCCATGCAAGGGCGAATGGTTGATTTGTATATTTGAAGTATCGATGCCGGGGATAAATATTTCCTGGCGCGGCACAGAGAGCCGACTTTCCTCGCGGTGGACGAAGCAATAGACTGAATATATATATATATATATATGCCTAGTGAGCCAGGGACTCTTTTTGAGCTCTTTTGTTAGTTAGTTGTTTACTCGTATCGGGGTTTTTTCTTTGGGCTTCAGTCCTACATCTGTGCGATTTTTTTCGGCAGTAGTTCATGTTTGTAGCTCTTTCATTTTTTAAAAGCTTTTTTTCCCTCGAGATTGATTTGATTATTGGCAAATCAAAAATTCGAGGGTTTTTCGAAACCAGTCTAGTTATCTCTCTCTCTCTCTCTCTATATATATATATATATATATATATATATTGTGTATTTGGGCAACAATCCCTCTTTTATACAAGTTTCATTAAAAACTACTGAGAAGTTACTGTATTAAGTTTTTATTTAATTTTTATTGTGTTCTTACAATTTTCTTTTTTTCTGGATATAAATGATGTAGAAATTCTGTATGTCCGGCCGCTTTAGGCTATATTTTAGCCATTATCAAGGATGGTTTTGTTGTTAATTTTCACTAAATGTATAGATTGTTTTATATATGTATCAAGAGTTATAGGAATGTTTTATTTTTCAAACATTGTTAGTACATTTTGCCAGAACGTTATTGAGTGTTGGATTTTCTTTTTTTATTAATAATGCTTCCATTATGTCGATGAGGCTGTTATATTTGTATTATCAACGAGTCATGTTGCGGATAGAGTTTAGCAGGTCCCCATGTGTATTTAAATTAGATCTATTTGAGCTATGGTCAAAGAGATGCAATGTGAGTTTCTTGGTAGGAATGTTGTAGTGTATCCAATATAATTATTTATGAATTTGAAATTATCAGGAACATAGTTTCTTAAGGAATATGTGAATTCTTAAATAATATTGGATTTCTGTAATTTAGATCTTTCAGGTGAATTATTATTGTTGACAAGGAGGTCAGCAGTTTGAAATTTTTTATAGTAGATAATTTAATTTTCTTGTTTTTGTTCTTACTGTTCAACTCCAGTCGACAAAAAAAAAGAAAAGAAAATTAAATTAATTATCGCAGTAATATCAACAATTTGCTGACCGTGTGTGTATTTACAAAAGTTGTATTTAATTGAATCGACAGACTTTGTTGCATATTTTCAATTTTCGAATATGCAGTTGCATATTGCACAATATGAAAATTGCATTAATCCGTCCAAAGTTCAAGTTTTCTTTCATCGTTTTTGTTCGAATGTTTTTGACTATCACTGTCATTAACATGAACTTTGAACAGTTTATTCACAATTTTCATCTAGATGTGTAATAGCTCATACAAAAATTGAAAAGATAGATAAAATATTCAACAGTCAGAACTTGCCCGTTGAAATTCATATAAATGGATTAAACTAACGCTAAACCTAACAGCGAAACATCTGCGGATGACTAATACACACACACACACACACACACAAAAAAAATACACAGACACAAACGCACACGCACACATATAAAATTTATATAAGTAAAAGTTAGTGACTTAGTTGATTCATGTTACCTTCAACATCCCGTCTCGTCCGTCCACTCTTCGGGGGTCAATCTATATATAGCATCAAATATACTTGTTTTCAAGTTGCTAGTAACACGAGTTAATCTTATACAAGAAACTATTATTATTATTATTATTATTATCATTATTATTATTGTTATTATTATTACACACACTCTTTCTCTTCTTCTCCCTCTCACTCTTTCTCGTTCTCTCTCCCCCCGTTTCTCTCTCTCTCTCACACCTTTTCTCCCTCTCAATATATATATATATATATATATATTGTCACTTCGCTGATTGGTGTAATCTTCAACATGCCGACTCCAGAGTTTCGTAGATGAACCCGTCCGTTTACTCGTCAAGAAGTATCAACAATTAGAGAACGGGAGAGGGAGAGTGGGATTAAGCATTTGACATTTACAGATAGAGATAGAGATAGAGAGAGAGAGATTACACAATCGGAAGTAAAATGCTACATGAGAACAGGGACGACGCTAGGGGCTCGTCCCCACACTCGAAACTTTGATACGCGCCCCGCTCTCTACAATATGTCGATTTTAACCTGGGACCCACAAACCCTTGGAGTAAAATTGGGTTTAAGAGCAGCACTTTTGAAAATTAACAAAAATCAGGGAATTGTACAATTTAAATGAAAATTTCAGTACATATTCATTAATTATTTACTTTTATAATTAATATTATTAATTATTTAAATAAAAGCTGAGAAAATGTTATTCTTTTTGGAATAACCACCAGTATTTTCATGACCAAATTTTACTGGAAAAACATTTTTTAACTCTCAGAATTTTACATTTCCATAAAGATTAATTTCCGACGCATCTCTGAACAAAAAAGGTTTTACAAAGATTTCAACACAACACATGAAAAAACCATCACGGAAAAAACTGAAAATTTCTCAAAAAAAGAAACAAAGAAAGAAAACAAACCGGTGCCATTGCATGAGAGGACTTAATGTATTTACTATTTTGCCAATCGCTTTAATGGAAAAATTAGGCTCAGTTAGGGTTTTTTAGGGTTAGTGGTAGGCTAAGAGTAGAACTTTTCCATAAACGTTTGATGAATGAGATAATCCGCAATTTGCATTTACATTGACACATTTCTGTCCCTTATAGCTCTTAATAAACAATGTCTTTTATTAGCGTCTCTTTCACCTGTTCCTGTCGTGCATTTGCACCAAAAAAAAAAAACTTCAAAAGTTTTTTCCTCTAATACAATATATAGCTAAATAAATGCCTAAACTGATTTAAAAGAACTGTTCTGAAAGAACATTGCCATTTAAAGAAATAAGCGCTTCTGCACCAACTTCCCAGTAGTCATGTGTCATCTACGCAGCTGAGAGGTTCGAGGTAGTAAGCATCCGCCCTGTCAATAGTTATAGTTGACGATTGACAATATATCTTAGGTAGAAAAAAAAACACTACTAAAATTAGCCCTTTGGGGACTCCAACCTCGTCTGGGGTTGCTGCGTAGTACGCAGCGCACCAGCCATGCAGATAAACGATGTATGCTATTAGATAAAATGTAACGTTAGTTTAAAAATAATTAAAAAAAAATGACGGATGGCAATGAAAAAAAGTACTGAAAAAATATAGCAGAGACCACAATGGGGCACCAAAAATCACGCTCTCGTCCAAGTCGGAAGTAAGACGCACCGGTCCTACATGGAAACCAATAAAAATAAAGGAGATTTATGGACTATATGTCCAATACTGTGTGGTGTAATGGATAGCGGTCCGGAATGTGAAATCCGAGAGCTGAGTTCGAATTCCAATCGGTTTTTTTACATACATTTACGCGCAAATATCCTTATGAAACCATCTCTTCTGTCCACCAGCTAGGGACAGAATAGCTTTGTCGGAAACCAGTCTACCACAGAAAAAGCAGCCTACTGTGCGAAACCATCAATTGGAAGAGACATGACCGGATGAGAGTGTATCACGTAAGACACTTGACCCTTAAGGTGTCCAATGTAAATGAGTTATTGAAGTAAGAATCCAGTATAAGAAGCATACAAATATATTAGTACTGTGAGATTGTACAATGAAGGAGTAGCAACAATGGTATGGTTTAGTCAAAATAATGAGAAGTATTGTGCAAAATACAACAAGCTTGTTTTCATATTCGCATACACTATTTTCTAACTTTTTCTTTTTTTGGGGTTGGGTGGGTAGTGAATATTTTTCAAAATGGCATATATACATACTTTCATATATATATATATATATATATATATATATATATATATATATATATATATATGTGTGTATCTATCTATGTATGTACTGGACGTAGCAGCAGAGATTGTCTAAATTGTGTAACAGCAAATTTGTCCAGTTCTTAGATTAAATTTAATTTGTCTTGTCCACAGAATTGATCTGGGAATTTGACTGTATTGTCAACATGGAAAAAAATCTCTTAGTATAAAGGAAATTTACATTAATCAGAAAAAGGCTTAGACAGAAGCGTGTATCTTTTTAAATTTGGATTTTTTAATGTAACTAATTTTTTAATTTTTGTCTTCAAAAACTCGGAAGACGAAACGCGTCGGCAAAATCTATGATTTTTTTCCAATTGTCATTTTATACCAATTAAAGATTAAGCTTTGAAACGTTGTATCTTAGAAATGATTAAAGATATCTTACTGGAATTCACCGAGGTTTTTACAACATTATTCGAACAATAACAGTGTATTTTGCTCCTAAGTAGAAATGATGATCCCTCTTCCTGTTGTGACCTCCTGATCCAATTTTTCTTCTCTGCTGTTCCCTCTTTTTTAAACTTATTCACAGTTCTCTTGATGGTTCTTAAATGGAATTTGAAGATTAATGTACTTTTATCTTTTCAGACCAACAATGGCGAATTATCAGTTAACACATAAGGTGAAACAACTTACTATAAAGGACAGCTATATTGAGAGTGTACGTTTTTGGAAATCACCAGATCATCTGTGCCCAAAATTCGGAGGCAGCTGGAAGCCTTCACCTCCGACTGTAGGGAAGCACAAAATAAATGCGCGGCATTTGGACTGTATCGGTACACCACAATCCTGACAGCCGGTGCAGGTCCACGAGGGCCATTGCAAGAGATCTCCAGGTGTCCCAGGGCACAATTCACAATGCGGAGCATGAGAGCATTCGGTACAAATATGTGATGAGGAAATCGCATTTCGTGTCTGCACGCACACAAGAGCAACGCTTGCTCCGAGCAAAATGTTTACTGAACAAGTTTCAACACCCAGAAAAAAGCTGCATACTCTGTTAAGAAAAAAAAAAATTCAACCAGGATCAAAAGGTGAACTAAGAGAATTGACAGGTCGTTGTGTGCAGATAATTTTGATTTTACCCCACGTTTTGGTTTTAGGGACTTTGAGTAATGGAGTCCACGTTATGGCCACCCTAATTCTTACAACAGGGTCTTCGATTGGATGTTGATGGTTACATTTAGATACTTGAAACAGCTGGTAAGCTCTAGATAAACCTTCTATATGACTGGAGGCCTATATCTGTTTCAGCAAGACTCTACTGCTTCTTTAAGCGTCATAACATACCGGGACTTAGGCGATCATAGTTTTCCACAACTTTCTGTACCTTATAGCTCTTAATAAACAATGTCTTTTTTTATTTCTCCTCTGCCCTGTCCCACCATTCATTTACTCAAACTCATTAAGAATGTTATGATTTGTTTTCCTCTTGGACTCTGCCTATCCCGTGAGTATCAGATTTTCCAAGCCATCCTACATTATATATCCTAGAAAACTCAACTGTCTCTTCCTGATGTCAAGTATTAGCTTCCTTTTCCCCCTTTTTTCTCCAAAACGTCGTTACTCACATATTCTATGTTATTCTATCATTCTGTAGCACCAGATTTCTGTTGCTTCAGTTCTTCTCTTCATCGTTGAGTAGATCGTCCAGCACTCACTGCCACACAGGAGGACAAATATCACATAGCAGTTTAGTATTCTTTTCTTTGTTTCTAGTGTTTTTTTCTCTATTTCTTAGTACTCTGCTTAGCTTCTGGAATGCATTTTTGCCCATCCCAATATGACTTAGGATATCAGTGTCGCTCCTTCTGTCCTCTAGATATTTAAATTTCTGCATTTGTTTGATTTTGCTACCTGCGATTTGCAATTCGCACTTTGGGTTCTTCCTTTTGCGAACAACCATGCATTCTGTCTTCTTGTATTTTAACCATTTCTTCACGATTTCCGTCATTCCAATTCTGTTTGAATTTTTGTAGCGCATTCTTTCTGTCTTCTGTCAACGATGTGTCATCTGCATACCTTATGTTCTTGTTAAAACTGTGGCTGTCAATGAATACTTGTAGGAATTCTAGTTCTCTCAGAATCGCCCCGTCCCGTGTTTGGCGATAAACTATAACCGTGTCCTGGTTAAGACGATAAACTACGTCCAACTGCAAGGCCTCTGATGAGGACGCTTTGAGGGGCGTGGAACCAGCTCTTAATTTCTGGTGTTCCCAGGTCCACCCTGACCCGGGGTGGTAGCACATGTTAGGGTCCCGGCTATGTGTAAATAGTTAGCCCCAAACTGTGGTTAAAGCACTATGAAAGTGTAAAAATAGATTTTAATACCAGGAATACATTGTAAATAGTTATTACCAGCAATAAATTTTTGAAGAAAAATTATTACTCGCAATACATTATTACCAGCAGTAAATTTGAAAGAAAATTATTACCAGCAATAAATTTAAAAAAAAAATATTACCAGCTATAAATTTGTGGAAAAAATGATTAGCTATCCGTTTTGGAAAAAAATATAGGCTATGCATTTTAAAAAAAATACCAGCAATACATTTTTGAAAAAAAAAATATTACCAACAATAAAAAATATTGTTGGCATTAAATAACACATTGAGGTTGATATACCGTACAACAAACCAAACCAAACCAAACCAAACATCAGAATCGCTAGGCTGTATAGATTGAATAAGTCCGGTAAGAGGACACATACTTGTCTTACGCCCCTTTCTATTCGTGTATATTTACTGAATAGATTTTCTACCAGCATGCAGGCCGTTTGCTGCCAGTATACGTTTTTTTATTATTTTTATATCTTTGACAAATATATCAAGATTACTGAGCAGTTCCAACAGATCTTTGTGGCATACTTTACCGAACGCCTTTGTGTAATCTCTAAAACACAAATAAACATCCTTCTGTATTTGTAATGCTCTTTCTGATAACATTCTTACACCAACTCAAAAAGCTGTGATGATCTAAGATTGGATGGTGGTTAATCTGCACGGTTACATCAGACCAAATATATAGCGACCTAACTCATCATACCTAAATCCCTTTGACATGTAGGGCTTTGGTGAACGGTGGACTAATCAACATTCCCACAATGCGACTGATACCCTGAAAGCCGCCATTACCCGAGTAATGTGCAATACCAACACAGGCCATATGATGAGTGCATATGAAGGATACCGGTCCAGCATTCAAGCCATCATTGTAGCTGAAGGCGGTTATATCAAATAGATATTTTTTTTCTCAATAAATTTAATCATACGGTCTTCAGTGTGGCCTTAAATCTCTTATGTACACTGGTTATATGATTAAATCAGGAACTTTGATTCAACGTTTTGCTTTTTGTTTGGTTACATCAGAAAATATGGAGGCTTGAAAATTTTTATTGTTTTTTTAATTTTAAATTCTATGTTGTTTCTTTTCATTGTTTGTGTAGGCGTGTTATCTCTGTCTATCTCTCTCTCTCTCTCTCTTTATATATATATATATATATATATATATATATATATATATATATATATATATATATATATATATATATATTGCCATCCGAAAACAGACTGATTTGCTGTATCATAGCTCTTCAGTGTGATTAGATGTCCGAGTGCTTCAATTCGGGATCAAAACCCGGCCGATTTGGCATCAGAGATCCTACCCCTAGGCTATCGTTGCACGGCAGAGAGAAAGGGAAATTTTATCGTTTCCTATACGAAATACTCCAATGACCCGGAAAGCTCGATTGAGTTGAAGAGCAATGCGTTAATAGCAGTAGGAGCCACTGTTTTTAAAACTACCCTTTTCTCAAGAGAGCTCAACCGGATTTTCCTGTAGCATCCACAGACTATTTCACTGTATCACAGCTCTTCAGTGTGACTAGACGTCCGATACACACACACACACACATATATATATATATATATATATATATATATATATATATATATATATATATATATATACATACAGGGTGCCCCATAATGATGGGACACAACAAGTATTTGGGATTATAAAAATGACGCAGAGTACCAAATCTATTATATTACCTGACTGATATACAATGTTCAACATATCTAAGATTTTGCCTTTTCCTACAGATATATATATATATATGATATCTTCTTTGCTGACGGTGCACCCTCATAATGCTTGTGTTCGGAATGATAGAGCGAGCAAGTGAGCTCCAGCATGTTTTCTTTGTCACGGTGGCCCTCACAGAGATGTAATATTCAAATCTTAGATAATATGTTGACATATTGTATATCAGTTATGCAATATATATATATATATATATATATATATATATATATATATATATATATATATTAAACCTTCAGTCGTTTTCGACGTATCAGTGTATAGTAACTCATTTCTTAGAACCGAACAACCATACTACCCGACTATATTATGTGATTATATTGGTGAAGATTTGTGCAGAATCAACCAAACTTTTGAAAGAGCCGCATACAGAGAGCTGGTTCACATAGAACTGGCCACAGGTTCACATAGAGCTGGCAACAGGTTCTCTAAATGACCTTCTTCAGATTTTCTCTTCAGAGTTGTCTTTCTCCTGGACCCGTTCCCAAAGAATGCCATAGGACTCCAGTCCGTCTTGCTGTTTGCCCAGAGACTGGATGAGAAGAGATGGGTTCCTGGCGGTATTTACAAGTGAAGGCAGTAATGTAACAGTTAGAAGATGGGAAAGAAAAATCGACGATTGGAGTTCGAATTCCCCCCTTGTCTATTAGTTCCACTTTACTTAAAATATCCTTTGGAAATGTATGCGTCCATCTCTTTTCTTCCCCGTCCTGAGGGCAGCTCTTTAACCAGGAAAATCTAAGGAAAAGAAAACTCTGAATTCGGACATGAAGAGAACTTCCTGGCACTGTGCACCATTTCTCCGTTAGCAGTTCCTTCAAAACGTGTGGCTGGTTCTATACAAGCCTTCATCACTATAATCAAATGAGTTAATTTGGCGATTCAGTTATTAAAAAAAAACTATAATTCTTACAAGTAAAAGTTGGTCTGTAATAAGAAGAAAACATTTAAACATGAGAGAATTTCAAGAAGTTAAATTTGAAAGACGTTCACATTCCCACAGACATACACCAAGGGAGATTGATTGATTTTTTTGTTTAACGGCACATTAACTCTTTATGCATCGTTTAATGCCAAAAGTTAATATCATTGGGAGCTCTGAAGTAATAAAAGTAGGATATGTTATTGTACTTGAACAACTGAATTCATAGTAGATGATACTCAGCTTTTGTGATTATACATGTACATGGGAATAACATAACTAGAAACAGCGATATTTTTATGTTTTGTTGAAGTTATATTTTGGAATACAGCTTGATTTAAGAAGTTGTTGGATATTAAATGGATTAATATGACGAAAGAGTTATTTCAAGTTGTTTGATTGATTGATTTTGTTTAGCTGCATATAACCCTCTATACCGAAATTTGAGCGACATTGTATACCTTCAATTACAGATAAAATGTATTGGTGGTCCTTTTTCATATTAAAAAAAATATTGCTGCTATTTTTATTATAAAAATATATTTTTATACTTTCATAGTGTTTTGTTTGGGGATTCATTGTTTGCACAAAGATTTGACCCTAACAGGTGGACCTTGGAACAACAGCAATCAAGAGGTGACCCCACGCTCCTCCAATCTCTCCATCACAGGCGTTAGTTTATCAGCCTACCAAAGATTCAGCTGGAGGTAGAAGATAAATGTATCCTTGCTTTTACAAAGGCCGTTTCTGTAAAATTTAATGCACTAGACTGAAATTGAAAATTCTATGACATTAATTGACTGGGTGATATTTATTTACTGCTTAATAAGCAGTTATATAACGCCGAAATTTATTTTGGATTATAAAGATAATTCTTTTTTTTTGCAAGTAAATACTTCATTAACAATGATAATAATATGTCCGGATAACAAGCCCTACTATTTAACATATAGCTGGGGGAGAGGAGATCAATACGCTGTCCAATCGTATTTGCGCGTAAATGAACAGAACGAACCCAACTAGAAATCGAAATCGGCTCTCCGATTTCTCGTTCTAAGTCCATATCACTTGCACCATCCGCGCACATCCCGACTCACCAAACAGAATTTCCTCGCTGATACCTGCCACACTACGTGCACATGCCACTATCCGAATATTAGAGCATTTCCTACCGCCCGGTCAACACTCCCCCCCCTTTCTCTTGGACATGAGTAGAGGCTTACGCCTTGTTTCTTGTTTAGGAAGGGGTTCACGGTATTCTCTCTCTCTCTCTCTCTCTCTCACTGGCTTCTGTATCTCCAGTTGCCTTGATCTATCCACTACCCTTCTCCTCATCCTTTTTTCTGTCACTCCTATCTGATCTTGCTCCAATTTTTTCTGTAACCGCTTGCGTCCTAGTGGCTTCCGGCCTTGCTTGGGGTGAAACGCTTAAAAAAAAATTTAAAAAAATACTAAAGAGAATTCCTGATCTAAAATAATATCCCCCCACCAAATCCTTTAAACGGAAAGCCAGTTAAAGGTTATAAAACGTCCTCTCATTTATTGCTTACACATACTTAAATGAATTGTCCAGATTAATTTCTCGATTAACATTTGAATTCAGGTAGCATTTTTATACCTGCAGAAATGTTACTGTCCCATCTTCTAGTATATACCATGTTGTTTCAGAATGATGGTGATCACGATCTTCCACAACTTCCTATCCTTTGTAATTCTTAGGAATATTTATCTTTTTTCTATCACTTCTACTTTCGCTTTTGCTATCTTCATGTACTTTATTCACTGTTTCTCTCTGTCCTATTTGCCTTCGATAATCTTCTTTGAGAGACAAAATTTGCAAAACTTTCCTTATTATCTACCAGAAATGTTAACTCTTTCTGATTCTACGTAAATATGTTTTTGTTTCTATTTCCCTTAATTTGTTCGTTTCTTACACGTTCCATCCATAATATTCGTATCATCCTTCTGTAGAACCATATTTTTGTTGCTTCGTCTTTTTTTCATCTATGAAGAAAATTGTTCATCATTCACTGCCAGGATTGATATAAACTTCAAATATGATAACACATCAAGACATTTTTATTTCTAACCAAATTTTCCTGTCTCTTAATACTTTAGTTGTCTGAAAGGCATCTTATGCGTCCTCTACGGCAGAAGTCCTTTTAAATTCACGAAGTCTGTTTTTTGTTTAGCGGCATATCACTCTTTATGGGTTATTTAATGTCGAAATTTAAATATTTTGCACAAAATTCTATTTTATTTTTGGTGCTGATAATTATTTAGTGATACAAATCTTACTAATTAACCCGTATTTGGGGGAGGAGGTAGATTCATACATTTCGCAGTGGTATTGGCGTGTAAGAGAATATAACAAACTCAACCGCAAATGGACCCCAACTCTCCGATTAGAAATTCTCAGCCATTATCCATTTGGTCACCCTTCAAATCCAAGCTTACAACACCTGGTATTCCCATGCGGTTACCCATCAAGGGTACTGACCGGGTTCGATAATGCATAATTTAGATCATCGTAAGTGAACCGGTGTTTGAACCCGATGTAGCCAAAAAGCCTCACTAGAAGGGAACGCCACTTTATTGAATGAAGAACTTTTATTATCAACGGCACATCTTTCTAACAACTTGAAAACTGCAAAGACAACATCTAGTGACAAAGACACAACAAAATTAAATCCATTATTGATTGGCAGTTCAGTGAGTACCTCTGCGTACCAGCTGCAACAAAAGTCAAAAGCATAAAAGTTAGAATGAAAACGAAAAACAAAACAAACAAGAACCTCATTAAGAAGAGAAGGAAATGAATTAGCCAAAGTACACATAGATAAAAAGAAGAAAAAATATACTTAAAAGAAGAAAGAAAAAGGACGATATTTCAGGAAAAAAAAACACTAGTGTAGCAACCAGAGAAAAAAAGAGAGAAATTACGATGAATATCAGTATTTCTAACGCAGAAAGAAGACAAGCATATTTTTAACTGATTTAAAAAGAATAAAAAAAAAAAAAACAAAAAAAACCCAAAAACAAAAAAAAAAAACAAATAAAAAAACAAGAATACTAATGATTAAAATCCGGAAGGTAAAAAAAGAGAGAACCGAGACACACACAAAATACCCCCATGTCTAAAGTAAAAAAAAAGAGAAGAGAAAACGTAGAAAAAGCAGATGAAAGAAAAAGAAAAATGCCGAAAAAATAATTTGAAATAAGTACGATTTTTTTTTTACACACAAGTTTCTGCTATTGTCAATAAATTTGAAAAGATTCATTAACACTTCACACTTTGTTCGGATGTGTTTCTGCTTATGAACAAGATGCTAAGAAAAAAAGTGCACAGTGAGTGTTAATATGAATTCATCATCAAAAGCAATGGATCAAATTTAGATACATCCCCCATAAAAGGTCATTGGTACATTTAATAATCCAGACTTAAATTAGAAATAGAGAAATAATTGCAAAAGGACATAGCTGATATCAAGATATGTGATTACATTAAGATGGAAAAAATATGATAAAAAGTGGAAAATGGTCAGATCAGTAATCTTAATTTAATCTAACACAAAGCTTCAAAATACAGAATGCCGATTCTGTATAGGCACTAGGTGCCCCATGCAAAGTTTAGCATTCGACATTAAATAACTCAACCCGGCTTAGCATAATTTACATTATTTCCAATCGAAATATTAGGTTGGTGCAAAAATAATGACGTAATAATATCGTTTTTTGACGTATTTTTTAACGTCAAACAACGACATTATTACGTCATTATTTTGCACCAACCTAATAGATAACGAAATCTAAAATAGTAATGGCTATGCAAGTTGATACAAAAGCAAAACATTGAACTATGAACTCGAGTCATGCTCTTAGTTTCGTCAAATATTATTTGGACATCATACACGGAGCCAAACAGGTTCATTTATATCTAAACTGTCAGCTGTATGCTGTATGTTCTCAGATCAATGATTAAAAATGGCTTCGAGCGAATGAAACCTGTAGGTCTTAGCGAAGACCATCCCACTTCAAACCTCGTCGACAGAATCAAAAACAACGAACTGCACCAAATAACAAAAATCACATTACTTGCGGAATTTCAATGGAAACAGATAAAATAGATATCACATGTAATTCGAAGAGAAAATCATGATATTATCAAGATGTTAATATTTCACACCAATTTGAAAAATGGTTAGGATGGAAGCCAAAGGAGAAATAAGAATAGAAATGGATTGCGACTCTTCTTCCCATCCCCTCCCAGATATGGTTAAATAGTAGCCTCTGTTTCATAGCCTTGGGTGGCAACCAGTCTAGGAGAAAGGGAAAAACTGAATTCAAAACCTCCAACTATGGGTAGTAGCAATCTGTAGCCATAGTTGGCTACTAGACTAGGGGAAGTACCTAAGTCAAACCTATGTCATGTTCAATTTCGTTCTGGCAAATCTTGTGTATTTGAATCACATTTTTTTCCCTTGGACAGCACTGGAGACCCCCGTCCACACCACCACATGGGCAAGTACCGATCTCTCATAAAACAAAACCTGCCCAAGCTTGCACCCTGTAGAGGGCATAAATATACTGGCGCTTATACGTGGTTTCTCGAAAACGACAGATGCCATAATAACAGTTATTAGACTTAAGGAAACTATTTTCCTAAACAATTTCGCTTCAAGAGAAATTTTTTTATAAATATCAACCGACAGCAGAATCGGCTTTTCCGACAATAAATGCTGAATGTTTCCTTATAAGGAAACAGTAATTATTAACATTACTATTACCAGTGTCTTCGTCTTTGTTTTTACTATCGCAACGTTTCGACCGTTGTGTCTTCCTGAATTTTCTAGCACTCCACTTAAAGGATTAAAGCGATGATTAGTGAATTTGGTGTTATACTAATCGTGAGTTTAATCTCTAAGTAGGTTGCACAAATTCAAATATTGCAGTTACCCAACTTGAAATAACGGAGTAGTATCAACAAATTCAATCTGAAATGTCTCCCTAGATATGAGCAGCAGATCGTGAACAATCTAACCCCGTAGATTATAGAAAGTGTTCAGTTCGAAACGCCCTGGATGTTACCCGGACCGACAGACATCTGAAGATGACAAAAGAAAACAACGTCCGAATCGTCCTGGTTGTAGCAACAACGATGAGAACATTAATCCGACTGTAAATATCGTTAACTTCTCTTTGAAGAAATTCAAACAGAATGGATTGAGATATTGTAAAATCAACTAATCATAAGAAAGAGAATTAGTGAAGCAAACATCAACTGTATTATCAAATAATCTACGAGGAATAACATTCAAATAGTGACCTCGTAGATCTTTACTGATTTTAGATTTATCACATGGATGCAAAAGTAGGTGCACTCGTAGTGAGGACTGAACTCACTACAATAACAATTGTCTGTGTGAATTGGAGTTAGCCATTATGTTTTGCGTTTTGTCTGAGACAGTGTCAAATATAAATCACAATGCGGTTATAAATTAATACAGCAGAATGATCCGTGAGGTCAGCTTTCTAAATCAGACAAGATACCTGTAGATATTATTTGCTTAATTTGGTTAAGTTTCCAAGAAAGACACAAAATAATTCACTACACTAGTGAATAGTTAGAAAAGCTACCTTGCTAAAATCAATCTATAGCAGAGATTTGTATGGAAAAAAAAAATTCTGATTTAGTGAACATATTGAAAGATGAAAATGCGAATGAGGATAATAAATTTCTTTTAATAAATAAATAGTAAAAAAAAGAATGGGCGAATGAGTAAATAAAAAAATGAAAGAAAGAATGAATGAAAAATTTAATCTCCGAAAGAATGAATGAATGAATGAAAAATAAGAATGAAAGATAGAATAAATGGAAAGATGAAAGAAAGAATTAAAATTTGAATGAAAGATAAATAAGAATGGAAAAAAATGAAAGAAACAAAGAATCACTGAAAGAAAGAAGGAAAAATGAAATACATAAATAATGAATAATTGAATGAATGAAGAAAATGAATTGAAAAAACAATAAAAAGAAAGAAAGAAAGAAAGAAAGAAAGAATAAGAACAGAAGATTTTCGATTATCAAAAGGATCGTTTTTCTTTAAGTTTCATGTCATTTCTTAATTCATGACTGATTTTGCTGTGTGATATCAAAAGGATATCACACAGCATCACAACAATCACACACCAAAAGGATATCACACACCATAACACCAATCATATATCAAAAGGATATCACACACCATAACACCAATCATACATCAAAAGGATATCACACGGCATCACACCAATCACACATCAAAAGAATATCACACACGATAACACCAATCATGTATCAAAAGGATATCACACTATCACACAAATCACACATAAAAAGGATATCACACAGCATCACACCAATCACACATGAAAAGGATATCACACACCATAACACCATTCACACATGAAAAGGATATCACACACCATAACACCAATGATACATCAAAAGGATATCACACTATCACACAAATCACACATGAAAAGGATATCACACAACATCACAACAATCACACATCAAAAGGATATCAAACACCATAACACCATTCACAGATGAAAAGGATATCACACACCATAACACCAATCATACATCAAAAGGATATCACACTATTACAGAAATCACACATGAAAAGGATATCACACAGCATCACACCAATCACACATCAAAAGAATATCACACAGCATCACACCAATCACACATAAAAAGGATATCACTCTATCACACAAATCACACATCAAAAGGATATCACACACCATAACACCAATCATACATCAAAAGGATATCACACTATCACACAAATCACACATCGAAAGGATATCACACACCATAACACCAATCATACATCAAATGGATATCACACAACATCACAACAATCATACATCAAAATTAATAAATGGAATATGGAATGAGCAAATGGGCTAGGAAAAGAAAGTAAATTAAAATTTAAGATTTCAGCGTCCCTCTCCTTCATGCGTATATGTAATCACAGCCACTAACATCACTTTACTTTAAAGGAATCCAAATGAACGAAACGCATCACACGGAAAAATATTTGCCACTATCTTTTCTTACAATTGTTGGATATATAAAAATTCATATATCATTTATTCATATATATATATATATATATATATATATATATATATATATATATATATATATATATAGGGAGATTCAAAGTAGCGCGCATTTCAAAGGAGCAAATCGTTGATTAACTGAAATAATTTATTGTTCAATTTGGTTCAGATTCAGTAACTTTCCAAACTATCAGAAATAACCTGCAAAACAAAAACAAAAGGAATTAACTTATAAAGAAAGGAAATCGCAAAATAAAGATTAGCAAAACGGTACCACAGAATCTGCCGCTACTTTTGATTCTATTTTGTACATACCGTGTGTAACAGCAAAATTGTTGAAATCGTGTAACAGTAAAATTGTCCAATTGTTAGATTAAACTTTGAACCGTTGTATCTTACAAGTGATTAAAAATATCTTACTTGAATTTCTCCGAGGTTTCCTAACACCATTTGACACTACTTTGTGCAATAGGATTGTATAATGACTCTCCAAGCTTAACAGAAGAATCGTGATGAAATCGATCATAAACGAAAATGACATGTTCATCATTAATTAATCATAGCTAAGGATTGAAAACTGAATTAAATACAAATATATTTATACATATTTGCATGCTCTTTTTACAACTTATTCAAGATGATTTTTTCTTTCTCTAACCTTCTAACTTTTTGTCCTGATTCCTCAAGCATTTAACGTACGATTTCATTTTCGAGTTTTTTTCTGTTTGGATTTTCATAAATAAAACTCCTCTCTCAGGTGTCAAAGGTTTTATGGACTGAGTTGGATCTTTTCTAAATGATCTCCTTAGCTCTAATTTGAAATGATGATCCCTCTTCCAATTATGACCTCCAGTTTTCCTCTCTGTTGCTCTCTCTTTTTAAAACTTATTCGTCGTTCTCTTGATGCTTCTTGAATGGACTTTGAAGATGGAAGCCAGAGTAAGAATATTGGCACAATTACTGAAGGTCTGAATGATTTTATCCTCTCACGATTGGTCTGATTGGAAGTCAGTAGGGCTGATACAAAACGGTTTTAACCTGTTTTATTTCTAGCTGAACAACTCAGAGGATCTTTCAGTGATTCTTACGACAAATGGTATCAAGATGGCTAAAATTCTTATTTGAAAACCTAGAAAAAAGAAATTCAATTAGTTTAGTGGTTCTTTAGACAAAAACATTTTGTGGGATTTCCTATTATGAAGTAACACGATTTTGGACAATTTTGCTGTTACACCTAGTATATATATATATATATATATATATATATATATATATATATATATATATATATATATATATATGTGTGTGTGTGGGGGGGTGTGGTATATCAAAATTACTTTACAAAATTTGGTGGGCAAAGCGGTGACAAAATCCATATGAATATATGTGCGCAAATCCTTCGTCTTTAAGATATTATGTTTAAAGAAAGTTCACGGTAGATAGCGTTGTGTTGCTATATAGTCTAAGTTATATTTGTCATTCATGTACATTTGTATTTGTCTATCGCACGCATGTACAGTGGCTATTATCTCGTTATTTAGTTTATATCCACACGTATACATATATATATATATATATATATAGATAGATAGATAGATAGATAGATAGAGAGAGAGAGAGATTTATATATATATATAAAGTTGTGAGTAGAGTGATGTGGAAAGAAGTCAGAAGAAAGGGAATGCAGTTTAAGGAGAAAGGTAAAAATAAAAATAAATGGAAAGAAATTTTGAAAAGTAAATATAAACGTGAGAAGAAGGTAGGGAGGTAAAATGATAGAAAGATGAAAAACTTTAGAGAAAGAAAATAAGAAAAAGTCTAATTTTATAGGCGATGAACACAGATGGAAGAAAATGGTGCTAGAAAAAAGAAGCATAGACATAAACAAAACAATATTTTATAATGATGGAACGTATCATTTATGAGATGATAATAAGTAAAAAGATGTTATGGAACGAAAATAAAATCAAATAAAAAAAAATGGTCGACAGAGGGTGCAAACAAAAAAGGAACCAGACAAAGAAAACCTGACAGAAAAACAAAAAATAAAACTATTGACGAATAAAACCAAAGATTAATGCTGGTATTCAATGACTGCTTTAGATTGTCAGATCGAATGGCATCAGAGTGTAAAGAGGCTGAGTACTGAAGTAAAGGTCAGTCCCCTGTTGAGAGCAGATGAGTAAGACATCGAGAAACGTGGCGAGACTCCGCGAGAATCTACGAGAAGTAGATATGAAAATGGCTATCTGTTTTTCTTTCACCTCCTTTATTACGTTTTCGAAGACGGGTTCATAATTGGGAGACGGGCAAAAATTTACTTTCGTTTTTATATCTACTTTCGTAACTTGCAGTTTATTTGAGCTACCTAGATGTTGTCTGTCCTTATATAATGTAAACTACGGAATTGGTATATCTTAGCGTCATCATAAAATCAGAAACGTCGACACAAGAACGTAATCCTAAATCACACATTGTGCAAATCTATCTATCTATCTATCTATCTATCTATCTATCTATCTATCTAACTCTATATGTGTGTGTGTGTGTGTGTGTGTGTATCGGTTTCTTTCTTTCAATCGATTAATTTTCGAACACTTCATTCTTCCTTCCTATCTATCTATCTATCTATCTATCTATCTATCTATCTATCTATATATATATATATATATATATATATATATTCTTCCTTTCAATCGATTAATCTCTAACTGTTCATTACTTCTTTTTAACTACCTGTCTTGGATTCTTTCTTTCCATCCATCAACTTCGAACACTATCTATCTATCTATCTATCTATCTATCTATCTATCTATCTATCTATATATCTATCTATCTATCTATCCTGGTGAAGATACTTTATATAGCTGAGATAGTCACCTGACGTCTGTGTCTGACTCTATATAATAAAAACGGATTCTGAATGTTAATATTTGTATTAGGACGTCTTTCCTACTTGCGATAGTTGGGTCATATCGCTTTTATTTTCCTCTGGCATCAATATATCTATATGCTATAAAACGTGCAATTACAGGGTGGTATCTGTCTATATCAGTGTCCCTACGCAAGTAATACAAAATCCGAACATTAGATACCCGGGTGCTGATATTCAGAGCAGTCAGGCTACAAAGACTGTGTAACACGACTGTTCCTTTTTCTCAACTGAGAATTTATTCGTGTACAAATAAAATATCCTATACCTACATAATTATGATGGTTTATTCGCATCTGTTGATATAAGTTTACATTTACTGGCTAGATGCTAAGCATAGTCAAGTAAGAAAATTATTTTCTTCGCAAATAGGATATGTAGTCTGATTCTCAGAGTAGTCTTTAAAAGAATCTTCCAGATTCTTTACACTCTACCGTCAGCTCTTGTATGCCTCTGCAAAACAGCGGCATCCATGTTGAACAAACAAACCTTCCGCTAGTTGTACTACTCATATGTATAATCATGTCCGGATTGGCTTCCGTGTGAGTCAGATGCATTTCAAATGGAGCACACAATGCAGTACCACTAATGGTTACTATGTACAAAGGCGGCAGCCAGCTTCCGACTACTCACTGTAAAATCACTCTTCCGCTCTTATCAGACAGACAGGCAACAGCGACCCCTATCGGCTGCTAAAGACGTAGCTGTCACAAAATGAGGCTCCCTCATTTACTTCACTTCTATTAGTCATTCAGGATGAGCACCAGTCAATGTCTTTGCTTTCATTTTTGTCTTTATGATTTCTTTTTTTCTTATATGAGTTGTTTTGGTTTGTTTTTCTTGAGGTCGCCATCGCCAGTGTTCCTTGTGTTTTTGCTTGTTCGATTTTCACTTCTTTTTTTTTGTTGTCGCCATCAATATCGTCCTTGCTGGTGTCTCCCTCTCGTTCCTCCTTCATTCTTCTGTGTCTAGAATTCCTTTATTTTTTTTATTTTCCACCTGATTATTCGTGTTATATATAAGAATATATATATATATATATATATGTACATTCTCATATATATATACATACATACATACATACATATATATATATATATATATATATATACATTCTAATATATATACATACATACATATATATATTAGGTTGGTGCAAAAATAATGTCGTTTTATCACACAGTAACATATTTTTGCACCAACCTAATACATATATATATATATATATATATATATATATATATATATATATATGTATGTATATATATATGCTCCTTTTCTTTTTGTTTCTTGCTTTGTTTTTCTTTTACTAACGTTTAACTTACCGACGACAATCAATCTTCGATATCTTTAAGTACTTGTTCTTCTTTTTAAAATACGTCATTTCTGATACTCGTCATCATTTTCATCTAGCCGTCCTCTATTTTCCTTAATTATTTTTTGGGAATATATCACTGTTCCATTGTTGTTCTATTCTGTTGTTGTCTTCAGTGTATAATTTGTTTTCATTCTTTCTTTCTTTCTTTCTTTCTTCGGATCCTTCTACTTTTACTTTCACTTTCACTTTCACTTTCTCCTCAGCTCATAATTATTAATTATTAAGTTATTACCTATGACGGTAAAATAGATAAGAAGCTGTTCAGTTTCAAATTTAGCATGTGTCGTTGTCAATTTATTATACCCACGAAAGAGGCATACACCTAAATATCCTTACGTACACAATCTTAGATACGTAAAAGCACACATCTAAAGAGAAAATATGCTTGGATTCAATTTGTTAAGGGAATGGTTCAATTTGTAACGGAATATTTCATGACAGGCTAGTAGACACATTTTTGTTTCCTCAAACATGAGAGAAAACATGAATATACAAACAATTACGCACAGTTAACAACAACTTATTTAATTATCTGAACAAACGAAATGGAAATAATATAGAAGGAGCGAATGAACCACCGAGAAATTTTCGTTCGTACTTATGTGTAAAGTCCATATTAAAGATTGTAGTAGATTTACATTTTAGAAGAGTCCATTAACTTTGGTTTGCTAGAATTATTACATATTCCTGTGCGTAGTGAAGTAAGAATCGAACATTGTACATGCGATGATGTAAAAATTCACCATTTCATATTTGCAATTTCGCGTATGCCGTTGTTTATTTTTGATTTTGTCGACTGCACAGTCTGTGAGAAAAGAGCACTATGAAATAATTCCCTCCGCCAGAAATTTGGAAGCAGCATGCTGTACTGCTTGGCATTCTCACCGGAAGCCCCAATACGAACATTTCAGAGTGTTTGAATAAGTCTAATGGTGATTACGAAGGTACCGCAGCTTGGAAAATTCACTCTGATCGTTCTGATAAGAAATGAACTCCTGAATTTATTGGTGAGGACCTCAGATTCAACACAGAGGTCTACATGAAGGGCCTTGAGGAGGTAGTGCTACCCAGGGTCAAGAGTCACACAAGCAGGAGAACCTAGTCATGGCTGTGAAACAGTTTCTGCGACTACATCACCCCTTGCATAGAGCCACCTAATTCCGTAGACTGAAAACGCCCTTGGTTATTATGCATGGGGCACAATTGAGCGAGAGACCAACAAAACTGCTTGTAACATCAAAGATGAAGTGAATGCAAGAAGCATTCAACAGCTTAAAGAAGGAGACCGTCCAGAAGAGATACAGGAGATTCTGAAGTCGTCTGGAGGCTGTGGTTGAAGCCAATGGCGATTTTTATTTAATAAATTTACTTTTTAGTATTTCAAGTTATTTTTGTGTAATTTTGGTAAATATATGTGTTAAAATGAGATGTCAGTGTTATTTTCATTTTTTCGCAACTTGGACGACAATGTATCACTCGCATCCTGTATACTATTCTTTGTTGTGTTCAATGCGATATCAGGTCTGCAATACGCAGACCACCTACTACACACGCACGGAGGGGAACGAGATATGTTATATTTCTAGTGCACCTTACGGATAAAAAAGAGAGAAATGGAGGAGAGTTTTGCGCCTTTTTCATATATACTTCTTTGCCAATCTGGTGGCAGGTAACAGAAGTTAATTTGCCAACAATTGGGGTCATCCAACAGACAGTATGTGTGCGTGCGTGTTTGCGTGTGTGTCTGTGTGTGTCGTGCTTCGGCTCAGCGTATTATTGGACAATTAAAAAATAATTAGTTAAGTCCCCTAAAATTACTTGGAGAATTTATAAAAAAGCAGGACATGTGAAAAGGCTAGACTTTGCTATACTAAATTTGAACAACGATAACAGAATACTGAATAAAAAACAGAGTTAATTAACATATGTAGACATAACATAAAATACCTTTTGTGTCACCTGCCACCAGCCAAGCGTATTGTTTTCTTTGAATATCTTTTTTATTGACTCCGGCCTTTTAACAAAATTCCTTTAGATGGTAAGATCATCAACAAGTTTTTTCTTTGCTTATTTTATTTTCCCTTGTCAGGGTGTGATTATTGACGTTTTTTTTATTTTAATAAAATTATTTTCTTTCATATTTTTCCGGTGATGCTTTCGAGTCATAGGATATATAAAATTTCTCCCCCCACTTCTTTCATTTGTGTTCAAGTCGTCTGAAGATAGCGTGAGTGTGAAATTCACTTTTTGACTAGGACCATCGTTTCATTAACGTCGTCGAGTGTTTTTGTTTTGTCTAGCTCGGCTCGGCATTGAACACTTTACTCAGTTGGTAGGTGGTTGCCTTTAAACCTTTTTCGTTTTTCTTATTGCTGTCCTTGTTCGAGATTTTATCTTATCTAGTAAAAGTTTTGTCACTTAGCTGATTGGTATTACCTTCAGCATATATTATTTTACTTTCAGCGAGAAACAATGCCACTGAGACACAAAGATTTCACCGACATCGAAAGAGAATAAAAGATCTTTAATGAGAAGAAAGAAGAATAAAACAGCATATTTTAGGAAATTAAAATATTTCAATAGTTGTTGCATTTAAATATTTGAAGATTTTATTTGCCAGGGAAAAAAAAACTATTAGAATAGAATTCTAGTGAACCCTTATTCTGTTATTTTACCTTTTTTATTCTCTCATTCCACTACTTTATCGCATAATGGCATTATTATTTTGTTAATTTACTATTGAACTATAGATAAATTCTTATTCTCTACAATTTAGTAGAATTCTTATTCCCTTATTCTACTGCTATTTCACCATAATGAAATTCTCATTCTGTTATTCGATTATTAAACTCTACAGATAATCTGTTTACTATTTTACAATAAGGTTCATCCCGTACAAAGCCCTGGGGCCACTTGAAGTAGAGGGTAAGGTTTGAGGGCAGTTTGTACGGATAAGGAAACGAAGATAACAGTTAACGCTAGACTTGAACAAGTTAAGATTGTAGGGAGTCGGTTCTACAGAGAAGTGGTTCGCCGGAAGAAGTTGTTTGAGTAGAACTTACTTCTCAAGGATGAAATACGGAGGGAATCGGGGTCTTTTGTTACAATGTAAATGCTATGGCGAGTTCTTGCCGTGAGCTTTAAAACTGACGGAACGAAAGAATGTAGTTCGTCCGAGCACTTTCTGTGAAAGTAACGATAGAGCATCGAGAGGCTTGCCACATCCCACTTGTGAGAGAGAGGTTGGTGGGTGGTAGAAAATAATTCGTCCCCCACAAGGACTCGGAGGTACGTTGGGATTCTATAGTGACTGGAGACTGGAGAATGGGCAGCTTCCTCCCAAATATGACAATAGTACGCTATTTTTGGCCTGATCTAGCTCTTGTAAAAATAGAGGAGAGCACGTGGAGTCAGATACTTACTGGAGTGGTCTTATTCTACTGTTGTATTATTACGCTATAGCAGTATTTTCCAAACAGAGCACCACACATCATAGGTACGGTGGAAAAGGATAACAAGTAAGGTGGAATGATTGAAAGACAATCAAAGATTTAGAAAGAGTTTCCAAAAATTCATATGACAAAAATTAATAGGATTCCAAAATTTAAAATTTCATGATGGCTTACCTTGTAATTGCATGCGTGAGACCCAGTATAAATAATTATCAATAATTACTGACCCATTTTTTATTGTGATATTTTTGCATCCCATCAAATATTAAGAATATAGTAACTAATGTCCGCAAATTAAAGGAAAGAGTTATTAATAATAATGTTCTGATTTCGATTCCGCGGTTATCTCCCTTTAAGCCTTTCTCTGTTTTTTTTTTCTTATTTTCAAATGTGTTTTTGATCATATTGTAGTATACCTACGGATGATAATGGGTATGTCCCCATTCACATAAATACAGTAGTAAATACTGTATGCTGGTCTACAGTCGGAGATTCATCTCCAGGAGTGCTGGTTAAACTCTCTGCCTCCGGGAAGAGAGGATCCCCAGACGAGTCTATGTCGAAGAGAAGAGTCTTGTCTCGAGAAACAGCCACCTGATCCAGTTTTATATGGGGTCTACGGAGAATTTTTGGCTGAGCCTACGGGCTCGGATACCCCACATTAAATTTGCCCTTGTGCCATATCTGACAACGTGGGGCGGTTGATAATATCCTGCAGTCGGAGATTCGTCTTCAGCTGTGCTGGTCAAACTCTCTGACTCTGTGCAGAGAGGATACTCAGACCAGGCTTATGTCGAAGGGCAGAGTCTCGTCACGGGAAACAGCTACCCGAACCCGTTTTATACGTGATCTACGGTGAATTTTTGGCTGAGTCTACGTGCTCGGAACCCCACATTAAATTCGGCCTTGTGCCAAATCTTACCGTATGGAGTGGTTGGTTGATATCTTGCCGTTGGAGATTCATTGTGGAATTCATTTGACTCACTTCTAGCAGTTGACTATTACTTCTACGCGCCGCTGGCGAATCTTATATGTGTTGTTCTTGTCCTAAGTATTATCGTTCATTCCCAACCTTCGTGTGATTATTCTATTCAGTAACCTTCCTTCAGGTTACAAAAGATCACATAAAATTTAGTGCGGTGGGAGCAAATTTTAATTCCGAATAAACGGCCCAGAGAAAAATGTTGGAAACCATGCAGTGGCATAGTAACATTCTTATTCTCTTATTCCACTACTATTAAAACTTAATGGAATTCGTATTCTGTTATTCTATTATTAAACTCTAGTGAAATTCTTATTCTGTCATTGTATTGTTATACTATAGTGATATTATTATTTTCTTATTCCACTACTATAAAATACAATGAAATTCTTATTCTGTTATTCTACTATTACACTATAATGAAATTATTATAATTATATTCTTTCAGTATTACACTTGGGTGAAATTTTTATTTTGTTTTTCTACAATTCTTTATATTTAGCACAATATATTGTGTGTTCCAATAACTTGGACCGATTTTAAATGTGAATTTAATTTAAGCGTCTAAAAATTTTTTTCTTTTTCTTTCAGATTTAGCAACTTAATTTAATAGGCTACGATAACTTTAACACGTCGTTTGATTGTTAATCTTTCCATGATTGAAATTGCCAAATAATTAAGTTGTTAAATCTGAAAAAAAAAAAAGAAAAATCATTAGACGCTTAAACTTAATTCACTTTTAAAATCGGTCCTAGTTATTAGAACACACTTTATGTATAATTGAAATCTTGCCCAATCCATGTAGTACTTTTACTTGTAAGTAATATTTATCTATCCCTGCCTTACTAATAGTAGTTTTTAAAGTATAACTCTTATTCTATAACACTCGTAGTACTATTCAAGCATAGAAGAGCTATTTTGTTATTCTATTACAATTAATCTCGAATAAAATGCTATTATTGTACGGCAATAATATCCGCGGGATGCATCACGAATTTCTATCTTTGTAAAATGGAAGACAGTAAGAACTTTTAATCTTTATGTTCAACCATATACGTATATAAAAGTAAAACTTTTAATTATAATATATTCAGCATCATTCTTCACCGTCTATCTCTATTTTAGTATGGTGTAAAAAGTGTTTGAATTTAATATAACTACCTGTTAATGACTGTGTTTTGATTTCATGACTTATCCCCAGGTATTGTCTCTTCACCTGACACACATCTCTATCATTATCAGATAGGTAAAAATGTTTTTGAACACTTGAGAATGCTATCGCTATTTTATTCCCGCACATCAAATCTTTCACTATTGTTAGTAAAAAAACATCTTTTACGACTATAATGAAAAAGAATCTGATGTATATTTTCAAAGCGGGGTACACTTCATTCGATACACCGAAACAACTATTGAACCTCAGAACTTACGGCGAAACACATTGAAAAACCGATTTCCGTCCAATCACTGAAGTTAAGCAACTTTGAGCCTGGTCAATACCTTGATGAATAACCACTTGGGAATTCCATTTTCTGAAAGTTAGGATGTGCGGATGATGCTGTGAATAGTATCTCGGAATTATGAATCGGAGAGCTGAGTTCCAATTCCTGTTGGTTTCCTTATATTTATTTAGGCGAAAATACCCTTGGGCAAGTTATGAGCCCACCACTTATCCCCTAGTTATGGGTTAATTAGTAAGATCTGTATCACTACACTCACTATTATCAAAAAAAAAAAAAAATCTTACAATCTAAAAATATGGTCTGGCTTTACATAACTTGCAAAGGGGTGGTAAGCGATAAAAAACGAATCATTTAATCAACCCAGAATTTTAATGATAGTAATTACCGTCGTCTGAATTTAACTCGTTAAAGTCTCGAAGTGAACAACAATTACATTAGAATATGAAATAATTATGGGAACTAATCATCAATAACTAATCAAGAGCTCGTAGAACAGATGTGACACAATATCCCCCTATCCCAAACACACACACACACAAACACATTGGCTTGGAACACACGTAAAGGAGATTGTGAATTGTTTTATCAGTGCTGAACTGAGAAGTGTTTTAACTTAAAAGTAAAGTTCGACACCGAAATCAAAAACACGCATGGTTTAGCGAAAGATACATCACAAACGTTAAGCAAAGTTCTAAGAAACAGGAACATTTTATCAGAAACAAAGGAACGAATGTTGATTTTGTTTATGTTTTATCCTCTTGTATGTCCGCGAATACTAGACAATCTCCCCACAGATGAAGATAAAACTGAAGGCAATATAAATGTCGTTCTACAGAAGGATGTTGAAAAATGATGACAAAAATAACACTTATATTCAATTTCTTGAAAACATAATGAGGATTGAGGGCACATCGATGTCAAGACAGCAAGTTACCTACCTGACGAGCTTGTGTGAATGGATAGCGGAATGGGTCGAAGGCTTGGTAAGAAGAAAAAAAAACTGCTAAGGACTACGACAGAGAGGAAGTTATCCACAGTCATGATAACGCATATTCTGAAAGGAAATGGCACGTCGAAGAAAAAGAAGACAATAAAATTGCCAGAAGACGTCTTTAAAACGTAATGAAAGCAAGAAAATTATTATTATTATTATTATTATTATTATTATTATTATTATTATTATTATTAATAATAATAATAATAATAATAATACTAAAGACTAATTATTGCAGCCCAGAACCAACTCCTCGCAACCAGATCATATCACTGTCACATAATCAAGGAACTGACCTGAAATTCATCTGCGGAAAATATGAAACCGTCGACCATATTATCTCAGGATATCCGGAACTAGCAAAACAATGAATATACCCACAGACATAACAAAGCAGCGACATATGTGCACTGAAAGATATGCAAGAAGTACAAAATTGAAACCACTGAGGGATGACATGACCCCCAACCAGTCACAGTTACCCAAAATAACGATGTAACTATCCTCTGGGACATGACAATTCAAACTGACAGGGAAATAAAAACCAACAGACCAGATATTATCATAAAAGACAAGTAATTCACGAGGTGCAGATTTATTGACATAGCAGTACCATCTGAGAGAAACAACCCATGAAAATGATCGAGAAATTGCCCAAATACAAAGACCTGAAGATCGAGAATAACAGGATGTGGGCAATGAAGACAGACACTCCCAATAATAATCGGAGCTCTGTACTTCATGAGAAAAGGAAAGGGCAGTGTTACTAACAGTGTCCCAGGTAACATCAATATAAAGTTCTCCAGAAGATCACCCTATTGGGATCATCCTATATACTAAAATAAGTGTTATCAATCAAATGACAATTCTCCTATAGGGTCTAAGGACCATAGTTTGAAGCCGGCTCTACAAGATACAAAGCAGGAAACATAACATACACAAATAATAATAATAATAATAATAATAATAATAATAATAATACTCGTAGCAAACAAGTTGATGTGGATAAACCCCGTACCGAAGGGTTTATTCTTGATGTGCAAGACTAATTATTGCTAACTAGAAATTAACAAGCACACATAATGAAAAATCATGTTAACCCGAAATTCAGATTATGTCTTATCCAGAATAAATTGACCGTCTTTTATCGGAGTGCACAGTGTTAACACCCACTGAATATAAAACTTGGCATAATAGAATGGCTAATATATGCACTGTAAAATATGCAACTTTTACGCGAAGGAAACTGCAAGAAATTGGTATGAACATCACCCAGACTCAGTTACAGAGTTAGGACTTGTAAAAATCTTATGGCACTTTACAATATACACAGGCAGAAAAATCAAAACTAATCACCCTGGCATCATGATCAAAGACCATATAAACAGAGTGTGCTTTCTTATTGTTGAGGAGTCCACCACTTTTTATTCAAATGGACTCACCCAGTATATACATATACTACAGCTACGTGAAGACCCGAGAGAGCAAGACCGAAGAGTCGAGTTTAGTTGAGTTGAGTCGAGTCGAGTCCAGAGTGACAGAGTAAAAGGTTGTAGGTAACCGGAAGAGTAAGGGTGAGGTACAGCGTTGTAGGAGTCACAGTGAACGAGCACGTAGACTCAGTAAGAAGTCATACAGCGATACTTCAATACCAAAAACTGTATATATATATATATATTGCTACTAACCTGTATTCCTGGAACTACTAACCTGCTTTACCAGTTTGTATTATTAAGTTAATACATTATTTTCATATATTAATTCCTGGCGTTTGTTATTTATTGGTAGCGGATTTCAACCCGGAATCCACAACACTTATTGACATGGTAGTTACGGCAGATTGTAATGCAATTTTCGAGAGCTTCAAAAACTATGAAAATAGAAGGAACTTGAAATGGAAATCTCAAAAAAGTTGCTCATGAGGACATCAATAATTTCAGTTGTAGTTTGAGCCCTCGGCATGACTTTAAAAGGTTCCAGTAGACTCATTGAAGGGATTCCTGGTAGCCCATGTCTTAAAGAGATAAAAATATTGTACTCATTAGTACAGCTCACACATTGGGAAGTGCTTCATCTGTGTAAAAAGATTTTTAGGTTTTTTTTGTTGTTTTTTTTTTTACAAAAATGATTTGGGGAAATTGTCATGAAATTATTTCTGACACTTGGTCTCTGATTGGGACCCGGAAGGAAATGTGTACACAACAAAAATCAAGGAAATAATAATAATAATAATAATAATAATAATAATAATAATAATAATAATAATAAATTTCGGTATCAAGTGCCACTTAGCCGGGAATTAGGAAGTTACATCACATGATTATATCAGCAAAATTAGAATTAAAAAAGGCAGGGAGTTCCGTTAGAAATTAGATTTAAAGCCGCCCGTGGAAAGGTGTAAGCCGTGCGTCGTGATGTATTGATGGACTGATCGGTGGAAGAAATGAGTCACAGTTCCTGATGGATTAAGAGAAGAACTGATCCGCTAATCTAGCATGACAGATTGTTACCTATCTATACCAGAGAGAAGTGTAAGTGAAACCCTTCATAAATGAATAAATATATTCGAAACAGGATTCGGTTTTTCATTTTTTGTTATGGCAATATTTTAGCCTTTTGTTTTTCCTTGTGGACATATACCAGCCCGCCACATAATAGCATCATTCGTATCAGTGGTCCCCAAACATTTGTTCTCTGGGCTGCATTTTCGGAATTAAAATTTGCTCGCGCCGCACACATGTTATGTGATAAAATATACATTAAAAAAAAATTTTGGGAGGATCAAAGGAAGATAACCGCGGATTCGAAGTTAGAATATTATCATTAATAACTCTCTCCTCCAATTTGAAGAGCCTAGTTTCTATATTCTTAAATCTTGATATAATGTAAAAATATCACAATGGTAAAAACGCTCATTAATTATTTATAACTATTTATGCTGGGTCTCATGTAAACAACTACCATTTGGGACCCACTGATTTAGATATTGTCTTTCCACACTAACGTAAGGCAGGAAACGCCATCAAACACTAGAAAGAGAAGATAACATTTAATGGATTATAGAAGCATATTTTCATGAAAATAAAGATTTTTATAGATTTCAACTGTTTGGTCAATGAATGCCAAATATGTTTCCTGTATAGAAATGGTTAATCTATTACCATTAACATTTGGCTTTGTTTCATACTCAAAAGAATTTGGCAAAGATCAACATATATGATGCACACTTAATGTTATTTTGTGAATTTTTCGACCAATTATCCTCATTCATTTTATTTTTTCATCGCATTTTTTCGGTTGATATGTTCTTTGAACTTCCTCCGCTGTCTATAGCATAAAATCTCTCTCTCTCTCTTTCTCTCTCTCTCTCTCTCACACACACACACACATACACACACACACACACACATATATATATATATGTATATATATATATATATATATTCACTTTGATGGAGATAAGTCATGCGGGTCAAATGACCGCTGCTTCGAAACGTCACTTCATACCGTGACCAAAGCGGCAATCAAATTTCAGTTCGTTGACAGCAACAAAACAGTAAGGTTGCTTTCTTTAACCTGGTTCAATTCTGCCTCTCCAGCAGCTTACAAGCCCATGGTGCCATTTCTCTTTGGGGAGATATCTTTCCAAGATACAGAATAAAAATCCAGCTCGCAGTCCTCAATTTAAGAAAAACTTAAGACTCGCTGTTTCCCTTTCGTGAAATAGGTCCTTGCCTGTGACATAGATAAATCTGTCCCGTTTGAGTGTGGAGCTCTAAAAATGGCTCCTCAAGGTATCTCAATATTATATGCAAGACTCATCCTTTTCTCTCTCCTTACACTTTGCTTTGCTGCGTAGATATATGTGGTATATTATTCCTCGCGTAGGACACTTATATATGTGTATATATCTAACTTTGTGCACGATGTAATATTATAAAAGTCTCCCTGAGAACCAAGCATTTTTGTCATTCTTTTTCTTTTCAGCCATTCCGTTCCGTCCGTGAAGTATGTTATTTTATCATGGAGATAATAATGCTCATAATAGGGGAAATACAAATGTGAGAATAAATCCTTCTTCCAAGCACTCTTGTTAAGTATATTTATAGGAGATATATCATATTATCGAGATCTGAGCGTCATTTTTTTCAGGGTTCAGATTTTACTGTATCATTAAAACAATTCCGTGGCTCTGATAAGTTGAAAAAGGCTGCAAGTTTCATTACAATTTACTGTAAAACACTCAACGATAACCGGGCATAAATAAAGGAAAATTGAGGAAAGCTGAGGAGCACATCGGATAAAGTATCAACCAAATTCCCGTGATAAAATGAGAATTCTCTTTCGAATAACCCATAGGATCAGAATAGTGTTTTACTTCAGAATATTACAAGTTGTTTAAATAATCTGATTGGATGATCCCACGATTCATTCCAATGACACTGACGAATCCGCATTCAGGTGAGGTAGAAAATCTATTTGAGTTCTGGAGAACTTTTACTTCCTGATTGGAAATGTCACTAGTTTTGAGGTTTGCTCGCAGCTGCGTTTTAACTGGGTAACATAATATTCTCTGATTATCCGTTTGCCTCTCGGAAGATAGTCAATCAGTTGCGTTTTCGACATTCCATCACAAAAAAAAGATAGAAGAAAGGGAAATACTTTTAACCGTTGCAAAATCTTTAGACAAGCTCCTATTATAATCGCACTGTCAGCTAAAAACCACGCATGTCGGCGACGCTGGAAGAAATGTGTCATTTTACGCAGGAGTTTGTATCGATAAACAATGAACGTCAAGGCGTTAAGTAAGCCGTTAATTTTTAATTAACAAAGGAATACATCATGTTGCAGGATGAATTAGCGAGATTTATGTTTGATTTGTGGGGATAATCTAAATGTATAAATTTGCAATTAGTGCGAAAAGGAATTCAAATTAAGAACTTGTTTAAACTCTAACAATGTGTAATCTCAAATATTCACTCGAACGACAGATCAAGGCAAAAGTGCTGAATTTCTAATTTCTGAGACAATCGTATTAGAATAAGTGATGTTGTTAATGAAAAGAAAGAACATTGGACTGCCTTCGTATTTTTAAACGTGTCATATCCAAAGCCTACACAATATTTAACATTCATTAACTACATGGTGACCACTGACAAAAAATACATTTTTTCTAAATTTCCCTTGTTTACGCTGGTGTGAAAATAATGCAACGAATTAGGTACGATTTCTGCATATCCCTTTTTTTACTCTGTTTTTCAGCTAATAGTAGGTATCAGGTACCCCATACGATTGATTTGGGACACACACCAGGTAAAAACTCTCGACAAAATCCAAAGATGGGTCTGTAATGTAATCGATCCTGACCAGGTATCTCGACTTCAGTGACTTTTTCATGGACGTGACTTAGCTTCCGTCTTTTGTATAAATATTTTCATGGCAATTGTTTTAATGAGCCTTCCTCTTTGTTAACTAGGCCGCATTTAAGTGAACTATTAGATTGGCAACTGGGTTTGATTATTTTGTTTTTGAATTAGCTAGAAGTAACCGTAAATTCTATAGCAATTGTTTTTTTCTTGCACTTCTCGCCTGTGGAAGCCTCTTCCTTTTCTTAAATTTCACCTTTTGTGGCAGATCATCTATTATCACATAGTAGCGTACTTAATAGAAAAAGTTATAAAAATGTAAACAAAAAGAAACTAAATGATATTAGCTTAATGATATACCCAAACAGAGATTAAGAAAATCAAATTTAAAAGTTTAAAATTTCAGTGATCTCTCCTCTTTGTGCGCATATTTTGAAAAGGCAAGATGCAACCGTAAGTTCTATGCTAACAGTTTCTTCTATCGCACTTCTCGCTTGTGGAATTATCTTCCGATTTCTTGCTTCCCTGTCTCCTACAATCTTAATAAATGAAATGTAATCTGTCCTTCTGAATCATTTCTCTTTACTAAATTCTTCTCATTCTCTTTACCTCCCAGTAAACCGTTGGATTCTAGCGGTATAATCGCCTTGCTTGGGGAAATATGATTAATAAAAAGATGCGACGCCATGGCAAAATATACACCTCCAGTTTCCATATAATAAGCTGTATATTATTGCATTCACAGATAGTCAGGGATACTTTGGATCATGAATTATCTTATGTTCGCAGATATTTTGTCAGCATTGTTATTTAGATTTCTTGGTTGGCACATTAGTAGTTCTAACCTCGGAATATATATTGGTTTTGGTCAAAGTATTTTACAAGAAGGCTAAATTATTCAAAGATTCAGAATCCGAAGATTTTATTGCAAACAAGCCCGAAATCATTTTGTTTACTTTCATCCAACAGTTGTATTACTGAGTCGTCCGTCAGGATGCCCCATGGCATCCACACGTTTCTACCATTCAGCACTGTCTACTTTGAGGCTCTTCAGTTCTACCGTCACCATCCTTCCTCCTCTTCTAGCTTGACAATCAAAATAGTAATTTTCAGGCAACATATCTGATACAACACCCTTATTTGCTGCACCTTTGATGTTATCATTGGCAGCGCACAATATAGTTCAGCTTTTGATATGTGACTTCTCCAGAGCATATTACGTGTCAGTTTGGGCATCTCAACGTGGTGTAATGGCTAGCAAGCTTGTCTCGCTAGAACAATTACGACTAAGTAGAGAGTACGATCCTCACTAGGTGCTTCATACTTCTGGCCTTGTGCCACATATAAGCTATGCTTAGAAAATCGCCATATTACGTGTCAGTCTGAGCATTCTTGTACAACAACCATCTAGTTCTTTCTTCAGAAATTTGGTCATAGTCCCCGTCACTTTTCCATAGAACCATACAGATTTCATTGATACAACAAACAATTGGATATATTGAGCTGTATTAACCTTGAGATATTTGAGAAGAATATTAGAATAAGCCAGACCCTATACCGGCAGCACACAGACTGCATCCAGACACACAAATATAAAAGAATGTAAGACAAAGACGTGTCTTCACACCGGACTTACTCAATCTATACAACGCGGTAATTTTGAGAAAACCAGATGTCCTTTCAGCATTTATTAATTGCGGCTGCAATCTTGACAACATATGATATGCAGATGGCACAGTGTTGATAGCAGACACGGAATAGAAGCCACAATAACTCATAGAAATGTTAGGGAAGAAAAGCGTAAAGAAAGTGTTAAACATCAATTGCAAGAAGAGAAAATGCATGGTTCTTAGTAAACGGAATAGTCCAACATGCAAATTACAATTTGAAGATGCAAAAAGCATACAAGTGTAACAATTTAAATAACTATGATCTGTTTTACCAGAGGAAGGAAAGTCAGTCAGTATGTGTCATGCGTGATACACACTTAGGCGATCATGCATCTTTTGAAACATGACTGTCGAGGCAGATCATTTTATCCCGCAGTAAGTTGCCATTTCTTTCTGAAGTAGACCAGTTGCCATCCAAGGCCATAAAACCCGGTCTATCCTGCTATTTACTTATAGCTGGGGGAGAAGAAGAGGATTCATACCTTTCCCACGTAAGTGAATGTAATGGCTTCGACTGGAATTCGAACTCGGCTCTCCGATTCCTCAATCCAAGCCGCTATCCAACGCTCCACCGTGCCTCGATGGAGTAATGGATAGAGCGATTCTGAAATCCGAAATCTCATTAGAATAGCATACCTTACCTTCCAAATTATTAAGAGGCATACAAATTTCGCTGGGAACAAAGAAAAAGTACTGAACTGGAACGTAATATCAGTTCTATATAATAGTGAATGCTGGACAATCTCCTTACAGGTAAAGAAGATACCTGAAGCAAGTGAAAGCTGTTTCTACAGAAGGATGCTTAGAATATCATGGAAAAAAGAAGGAAGAGAAGAAGAAGAAGCTGGAACCATCCACCAGAATTCTAGTTAGTATTTTTTATACTAATATTTGGTATAAAATGGCTTCCTTGGTAGAGTTTAGTTATTTTATTCTCAAAGTTCTGAAGAAGACTATCTCTAATCATTACCTATGGTTATCTTGCACTAGGTTAGAATATCCCCGGTTAGAATATGAATGTGTTCATCTGGGTTTACACCGAGTTCAAACGCAGCTGGTGTAAAAATAAAACTAGTTATCTATTTTCTCATAACGTCATGATTTAGTGAATGAAAGTTTCAACGATCTCTATTATAATATAAAACACTACCTAACAATATATTTATTAGAGACGGTTCCTTATCTCCCTAATTTAATATGATGGGATATGCCGTTGTTACGATAACATTAGTCATTACTTGTCTATAAGTGAACATACCAAAGGCGAATAACCAAGTGTTATATATGAACAGCAATTTTTCATTTATACCAGTTTCGTTAAGTGCCAAAGAAAGCTTTTCTCTTATGGATGTTTATTTGTTTTTCGTATCATTTCCATGTTTTCTGGTGAAAATTTGAATATAAAGTGTTCCTTGCCTGAGTTCCGTCGGCTTTTATAAGCCATCATCAAAGAATTCTTATAGATTATTTTGTGTATTTTGTGCTATATTGGTTTCTTTTTTCGTTTACAAATATCCTTTCATGTCTGTGTTGGTGTTGTAATGTTTTTTTTTTTTTTATATTTATGAAATATAATTATTTTTATTCCTAAATTTTATACAAGAGAAAGATGATAAGAGAAAGTGAAAGAGACCTGGAGCTAATTTATGCGACAAGTATTGGTGCAGAGCTGAACATGAAAGTACTTCTTCCTCCATCTTGTCTTCTCACATGTTAGCTCGTCGCGATCGTGCATCATGCAATGGTTAGACATGACCGCACTATTTAACATGCGGAGTCTGATCAAAAAGCATCGGGATTTGTGCTATAAAAAAGAAAACTAAAGCACATATCAATTCGGCACTTAATCTCCTTCGAATTAGTCCCCTTCTTTATCCACTCACTTCATCCAGTGTGGTTTCCACTGACGGAAGCATTCCTGGAAACCCTATTTTTAGAATAGCAAGCAGCTTTCACGTCGCATTATTTGTGATTGTCTTGAAAATATTGTTCCTTTCAAGTTGCATTTGATTTGAGACGAAAAAGACGCAAGAGGCGCAATCTGGGGAATATGGTGGTTGTCGGAACTGGAAGATGTAGTACTAGGCCACGTACTGCTGCACATGCCATAGTCACTCATGATGCCTCTCTGGTGTGATGAGACGACCACACTCTACACACTTTCCTTCCAAGCCCTGCTATAAACAGCGGTAGTAGCGAGAACTTTATAATTTAGTGTGTATGCGCAATCGAATTCAATGTCAATCTGTGCCAAGCAGCTTTATTCTGCATATGTTAGTTCTGTTACCATGGTAACAATCCTGATACTGTTTGATCAGAGTTCGTATCCTTTAATTCTTTACATAAATGCGAAAATGCTTGGTATAACCATTGTTAATCATGACAAGATATATATTAGGTTGGTGTAAAAATAATGACGTAATAATGTCGTTTTTTGACGTATTTTTAACGTCAAAAAACGACATTATTACGTCATTATTTTTTCACCAACCTAATATTTAGATTCTACTTTTACCTGTCCTTTCGAATATCATCTATACATGGTGTTCGGGCTAAATTTTACAGAGTTTAATATTATTATTTTTTTTAATTCGTTTGGGATATCAGTAAACAGTGAATGGCATTGTGAAACCTAATCTCTACAGTTTTATAGGTGTCAAAGTTAATTGGAATAGACGAATGGAAGCCATCTAAATATTAGAAAAAGGTAAACTGCATCATGACGCTTCGTGCCTGTCTTCAAAATGATGTAATCATGACAGTTGCCCAACGCACTTTGAATAACATGTAAACAATAAAACGTGAAATGACGAGCTGCAACGGAGACTACGAGAATGTGCCTTGTAGAAAGGAACACAGTAGACATTCCGATTGACTCCATGCATCAGAATTCATCCAATAACTAAGGGAAAAATTGCTGGAAGTCCCAGGCAAGGGAATGTGGGCTTTAAAATCCTCGTTGCAATTCCCACCATGAAGCAGATCTTGAATGAGGACCTCAGCTACCAGTCATACTAGAGGCGTAATGATAAACTACTTGCAGAAAAGACTCAAGAGAAAGCTATGACAAAGGAAAATAAACTCCTAAACAAGGTGTAACATCCCGCTGAACCAAACACAAACTGATTCTTCTCCGATGCAAATAGTTTCGTCAGGTCCATCTGTACAACAGCCAGAACAACAGATGACCGTATAATCTTCCTTGTGTAATCAAGACCAAGTTTTCCCAAACGGTGATGATTTTTGTGTGTGTCTTCAGCAAAGTTGATGTCATGCCAGCTCACATCTTTGAACAGGGTTTCAGGATCGATTCGGATGGCTATGTGGAACCTTGGTCAAGCGTTGGTTGGAGAGGGTGGCTGCTGGAAGACCATATGTGTGTCAGCAAGATTCAGCTCAGTGCCAGACCTCCAGAAAATATCAGAAGAGGTTTTCAGATGAAATTAAAAAGATTTTTACAACTTCACCAATGCCAATTGCTGCCCCACACCACTAACCTCCCTGATTGTATTCCCCTGGATCATCGTATGTGTGTCGCGATAAAGAACGATACCAATCGCACTGTCTGTAACACCAAGTCCGAGATGAATCGACAGGATTAAGGAGTCGTTTGCGGCTATCCCTATGGACACTGTGAAGTCCGGGGTCAGATCGAGGCCGTGGTAGATACTGAGATGGTGGTTTCATTGAGCGAATTGTATTTTGATTTTTATAACCTCAATGCCACTTTTCTATTTCCCAAATAAATTGTTTTTTGACTTAGATATTCATTTTGTTTTCCTTTTCAAAAATTTTCAAATTTAGCCCGAACACCTTGTATGACCTTGGTTCTTACTTAGCTTAGTGGGGCACAAGGCTAGAAAATGAAAGCATATTGGAATATGAACTTTCTATGGATAAGGGTTACCTGAATTAGAAAATTAGTTTTCAAAATCCTTTCTGGGCCCGAGCAACAACTTTTTGCGGAATTTTAGACTTGAGCCATGATTTAATTCTGGCCTAGTCAATTGTCACTTTCACACTAATCGATCTCTTTTCCACCCTCAAATTATGTGTTAAACATCAACGTAGAATTTTAATCTTGTGCAGCAAACAGTGCAGAAGGAAATGTATTTATTTCAAAAGCCACGGAAAACCACACTACTAAGAAATCATGAAATTTTACAGACAATAAGGAGTCTGTGAAGAACCATGATCCACCACTTCTTGCAAGGATATGGCATTAAAAAGGGAAGTTTACTAAGTATGGCACAAGAGAAAGCAACAGAAAACCAGACTACTATCATTCCCAAGAAGACATAGCCTTTTTACAATAAGGAATGTCGAGAGAATAATGATCCCTCACTTTATGAAGGTTAATAGCATTAAAATTAAATTTTATTGATGTGATCAAATATACTTTATTGTTAAAAAATATTCAATACTAGCAGCATGGCCCGGCGTTGCCCGTGCTTGATTCAAAAATCGTACGACTCATACAGCAATCGCTATCACTTGACTTTAAATATTTTTGCCCTTCCTTGCCTTTAAACGAGTGCCCTTTGCCGTGCTGATTTTGCTACATGCCTTACTTCTTGCCTATCTCACACTGCGAATTTTTTCTAAGTTCTATACTAAACATTAAATCTGTTACGAAAAAAGAACTAAACGATCAGCTTTAAAAAAAGGACTCGTAACTGGAAAAACCGAATGAAAAAAGAATGTTAACAACAAATACTTTTTCACACTCAACCCAGTTCTGCGGAATCATAATCAACGTTGAGTTTAATCAAGCGAATGAGCCAATTAGAGTAAAGTGCCATGCAGATTAAATTTTTCCCACTTGTGATGAGTGCAGCTATCGAATTTTTTTACATGCTAGCATGCTAGTTAACACTATTGTCAGTCAGCTGTTGGCTCTCACGCTGACCAATAGAATCTTTCTCCATATTCGTGGCAGCCAGCTATAGGCTCTCACTCTGGCCAGTACAAAATGGCCGCAAACTACATAAAAATTGCCGTAGAAGCATGAAAAATCAATTATTTCCACTATCGGTGGGAGTTGGGAAATGCAAAGTCGGTCTTGGCCTTTCACGTTAACTTGGAGCATGTGCATGTAAATTTTGGTGTAAATCCGTCGAAAATTGCGGCCGTGCATTCGTCACACACACACACACACACACACACACACACACCCTGCCTTTTATAGGTAGAGATTATTATTGTTTAGGTAATAACCATTATAACATAGCATAAATAGCTCTATTCTGGAAAAAGGAATTTTCGAAAGTATACGAATTTTCTACGTGTATATGGTTATATTTTTATCTTTTTTCAAAAACGACATTCTTGTTCATGTAATTATGGATAATATTATACATTAATTACTATTCTTTTAATTAATAACTGTTCTGCCAACCATTTACTAAATCTAGTTAGGTAGGTTATGTGATGCTTTCTTTTGCTGTTCTTCCATATTCTATATCCTGTGAGTGTCAAATTTTCCAGTCATTCTTTTCTCATTATGTGCGTTATGAATTTTAAATCTCTTTCTGATACTTCGTATAAGTGACCTTTTTGTTTGAATTTTTTTTTAAATTTTGTTATTTCTCACGTATTTATTCCATGGTATTCTCAGAATATTTCTGTAGAACTACATTTTCTGTTGTCTCAAATGTGATGAGATTGTCCAGCATTCACTGCCATATTTTAAACCGTATCGGGATCAGAGAGTGATTGTAAACCCCACGATCATTTGTTTTATTTTCAGTGTTTCTCACTTTCTTTTCTTTTATCCTTTCAATAAGCCACTTAGTATGTGCTTCGCCAAGGTTACATACGGTTTTTGAATTCGGAGTTGTCTTTCTCCTAGACTGGTTGCCGCTCAAGGCTATAGAACAGTCTGTCCTGCTATTTACTCATAGCTAGAGGAGATGGATTCATGCTGTTCCCAAGAGTATTTTCACGTAAGTCAATGTAACAAACTGGAATTCGAACTTAATCCGAGCCGCTATCTGTGCCATCTACGAGAACTGATATAGCATAATAGTTCAATATTTATTTCTTTCTTTCTAACGAAATTGTCCTGTTTCTTAATATTCTAAGAAACCACCAACAATCGCACCCATCTGCTACCTTTCTACTCCTTGTTTTCTTAGATCGTTATACTGCGTCCAAAATGCTGGTACTGTCCACTTTGGGAATCCTATATTTATACTATATTTACTGGTATTATATTTAGTAGACACAAAGGCTAAAAGATGTTTTGGTGACAGGTACGTAGAAAGAGTGTATTTTGCCATTATGCCAAGATTGTAAAAGAAATCTAAATCTTATCTTCTTGGAGGTTGGTAGAAAGAGGATCGAACAACGTTCGTTATTACCTTTGGGAAATATATAAGGATTTATTTCGATTTATTTCATGGTTTGTTTTATTATTCGCGCATAATTTAATGCAAACCATTTTCAATATGTATATATTAAAAAAAAAATAAACAAAGAAACAGCAAAAAAAAAAAATCAAAAAATGTAGAATGCCTTTAAATTTAAAAAATAACATATCTCTGAATCTTGAATCAACGTTTTCTCCGCAATGTAAAAAAAAAAAAAAAAAAGTAAAAATAAATGAAGGTGGAAAATAAACTAAAAAATCCCTTTTCAAATTTGGTCTCTTCTGTTTTATTTGTTTTTGTTTTGATTTTTCCCTAATCCCCTTACAATTTACTATTTGCTTATCGTGGTATAAATGTTAGTTTGGTTTTTGTGCCAATGGTTGCGTGGGAACGGCTTGTTTCTCTATATTCGGTAATTTGTTTCAATTTGTATGTGTGTCTATTTTTTACTTTTTCTTAACCTTTTTTTTTTAAATATATCTTATTGTTGAATTTATTTATCATTTTCTTATTGGATGTATATGTGGGGTATGTGTGTTTATATGTGGATGCGTGTGCATGGGGGCTGCATCAACATCTGTTTTTCATTTTCTTTATTGTCAACATCTTGTATGCAAATTTTCTTGTAACGTTTTATTTATGTATAAAGTTGCGAAATCTCTTTCCTTGATTTCTCTTTAAATTACTCACTGATCTCTTCTTTTTTCTTTCTTTCTTTCTTTCTTTCTTTCTTTCTTTCTTTCTTTCTTAACCAATCATTTATTCTCGAATTTTCCATCCCCTGTTTATGCAACTTTACACATTTCACTCTCACGGAACGTATCGAAGATGGGAGAGGCAAGAGGGGGCATATTTGAGTGAATAGATGAAAAAGGAGGTAAAAAATGGAGGGTAACAGTCAAACCTGGTTTAGACTTACAACGAAAGGGAAGATGTGGCGGACCATGATCTCACACGCCCTGAAGGGACAAGGAAAAAACCAAAAGAATGTTTGTATTTATTCGACAATGGATCTCGTTTTATTCGTGTGTTTGTTCTTCACTCCTACCATACATTTCCTTTTTTAATCATATTTATGTCTTTCATTCTTTCTTTCCTCCTTTCTTTCTTTCTTTCTTTCTTTCTTTTTCTGTATCTATTTCTTCATTTTTCTTACTTTCCTTCTTTTTCTTTCTTTCTTTCTTTATTTATTTATTTACTTTCTTTCTTTCTTTCCTTTTCTGTATATATTTCTTCATTTTTCTTTCTTTCCTTCTTTTTTCTTTCTTTTTTTCTGTCTTTATTTTCTTTCTTTTTCTGTATCTATTTCTTCATTTTTCTTACTTTCCTTCTTTTTTCTTTCTTTCTTTATTTATTTTCTTTCTTTCTTTCCCTTTCTGTATATATTTCTTCATTTTCTTTCTTACCTTCTTTTTTCTTTCTTTATTCGTTTGTTCTTTCTTTCTTTCTTTATTCGTTCGTTCTTTCTTTCTATCCTCTTTTATTTATTTATTTCTTCTTTGTTTGTTTGTTTCTTCCTTTCTTTATTCGTTCGTTCTTTCTTTATTTATTTATTTCTTCTTTCTTTCTTTCTTTCTTTATTCATTCTTTCTTTCTTTATTTATTTATTTATTTCTTCTTTCTTACTTTCTTTCTTCCTTTCCTCCTTTCTTTATTCGTTCTTTCTTTATTTATTTATTTCTTCTTTCTTTCTTTTCTTTATTCGTTCTTTCTTTCTTTCTTTCTTTCTTTATTCTTTCTTTCTCTTCTTTCTTTTCTTGTTCTTGGTCTTATTGCTTTGTAATTTAGTCCTCTCTCTTTTTTTTTATTTCGTCCTTCTTTTCATTGTTCATTATGGCTTGTACTTCCCAGATATTTAAACTTCTTTACTTGTTTGATTTAAACATTTCTAACTCGTAGCTTCTTTATGTTTTTTTTTTCTTGCTGACAACCATACATTGCGTCTTCTCACAATTGATGGTTCACCTTTTCTTCTCGAGTTTCCATGCAAACGTCTCTAGGAAGTCCTATAATGATACTTTTGTATCTGCTATCAACACAGTGTCATCTGTGTATCATATGTTGTGAAGAGTTTTCCTACCCATAATCCAGCTCCCGCAGAATAGCCTTGCTGTAAAAAAGATGAATAAATTCGGCGAGAAGGTAGCGCCTTGTCCAACCTCCCTTTATATTTTTTTGTGCACTTAATCAATGCATTTTCCATCCGTATATATTCTAATATCCTTCCCAAATAGATCAGGTTTTCCTGATAGTTCAAATACATCATTATACTGTACTTTATCTAATTCTTTTAAGTGAATGTTGATCAGCTTATAAACAAATTAAACAGATACCTTGTCGGTTGAGTGTAATGAATATTCTTTGAATTCGTTTTGCCAAAATATACATTATTCAGGACGTGTCAAAAAGCACCTGATATTTAAAAATGTCATAACATGTCGGATTTTTCATACTTTTTAGCATATTTCTTCAGAACATGGAGCAATGATATTCAATCACCGTGCTGCGGCACCTCTACCTTGCCGCGCGATCCTCTTAAGGGTGCCTCAGAATATTGTCACTGTATGCATATATATATATGTGTATGTGTGTGTGTGCGTGGAAGTAGTAATGGTACAACGTTAGTATTTGAATAAATGAATAAGCATTAAACTTTCTATCCCACATAAGCTAAAAAGGCTTTAACAGTTTTAGTGCAATTTTCTACTTCTTACTTATACGTATTAAGCCCCTCAACCCTAAATAACATCACAAAAGCAAAGAAGACTGCGCTTAACTGAAGAAGAAATGAGAGTCTGCTTATCGCACGTTCGACCAAATATTGAAGAAATCGCAAATAAATAAATAAATAAATAAATAAATAAATAAAAACATACACAGGTTACATACTAAATAAGCTGCACAAATACATGAATACAAATATTGAAATAAAGTATGTCCATATTTGTGTATATATTTTTTAAATCTATAGTTTTATTTCATAACATTTAAATGTATACCCTTTTAAATTTTTTCCAAGTGTGCCGTGATGCTTTCCCTGGCTCCCAGGTATACCATTTCTTAACACTGACTTAGAGTAAGATAGGTAAATTGCTCGTGGAAATATTCACAACAGAACAAAGAACCAAAATGGTAGAATTTTATTTTGGATTTAACAAGTTCATCATTTTGTAACCAAAGAGAATACGGTTGCCACATGCATGCCAGAAAAGCACAATTAGATTTCATGACTCATTGATAGTTTCAACGTTTTAAACAATATGGCTCCATAGGTGAGTTGCCACAATATGGAAGAACATATACGGGATGTTTGCAGATGAATCGTGAACAGGTGCAAGACTCCTGTTGCGGGTAGTATGTCTGTTAATGTTTTAGTTCGGAAATACGCGTCTCCTGGAATGGTTATCCCACAACAAAAATGGCGGACTAGAACGTGTGTCTAACAACTAAAACCAATATATATATATACAAACAAACGATAATGTATTATTAACAAGACAAAACGTTACATTGTTGTGGGCGACAAAGACAATGATATTGTATGTATGTGACAAAACAATGAACATGCAAGAAAACACTTAAAGACTAATGAATTGTTCATGTATATAAAATATGTGTAGAAGTCCTAGAGAAGGAAAAAATTCTTCAGATCTAGAACACATATATTGGAGAACTCTTCCACGACGAAAGTGAACAACTGGCAATGCACAGAACTAACGACGGGCCTGAAATTCTAAGAAAAAACGAAGTAGAAGCTGCACTGGTGAATTTGAACATAAGTCGGTAGGGCAAGACGGAATTACAACAAAAAAAAATGATTTTGGCATAGACAAGATTACAGAAATATTATATGAAATCTAAAACAGTGGTTATATATCGGAAGACCTCAGATCTATTATCATGTTATTGCCTAAGAAACCAGTCGGAAACGAATTTGAACTTCCCCGAACAATCAGCTTAATTAACCACATAACAAAGCTCATCGTCCGTATTTTGATGAATAGAGCACACAGCAGAATAAGGCCAGAGATAGGACAATAATACTGCGATTTCATTAAAGACTCCGGAAAAAGGAACACGATATTCATGCTCCGAATTTTATCAGAAAGAGCAATACAAATGCAGAAGGGTGTGCACCTGTGTTTTTTATAGACTACGCTAAGGCGTTTGACAAAGATTTGCTGAAACTGCTCATCACCTTTGACATATTTTGGAAAGATAGAATAATAAAGAATCTATATTGGCAGCAAACGTTCTGCATGCGGAGAGAGAATGAGTTCAGAAGATATACAAAAATAGAAAGGGGCATAAGGCAAGTAGATGTCCTCTCACCGGATTTATTTAACCTATACAGCGAGGCAATTCTGAGAGAACTGGAAATCCTATCAGGATTCATCATTGGCTGCCACAAACTTAAGATACGACCATGACACAGTGCTGATAGCAGCCACGGAAATGAAACTACAAAACCTCTTACAGAAGGTGGCAAAGGAGAATAAGAAGAAGGGACTAAGCATAAACTACAAGAACACAGAATGCATGGTTATCAGTAAAAAGATGAGCCCGAAATACAATTTACAGGTCGGAGACATTAAAATCAAGCAGATGCAGAAATTTAAATATCTGGAAAGTGTTCTGACAGAGAACGATAAGTTCGACGCTGAGATCTGAAGACGTATTCCGAAATTTAGGCAGAGTATTACGTGGCATGAGGATTTCGTTGGTAGCAAAGAAAAGAATGCTGAACTGCTACGTGATATCTGCCCTCCTTTACGGCAGCAAGTGTTGGAAGGTCTCCTCAAAGATGAAGAAAAGACTTGCGGCAACGGATTATGGTTCTACAGAAAGATTGCTAAGGATATCATGGACTAAGCATATGAGCAGCGATGAGTTTTTGGAGAGTATCCAAATAAGGAAGAATTTTTATACTTAACATCAGGAAGAAGCAACTGAAATTTTTGGGAAAGAGGGCTTGGAGAATCTGATACTCACAGGGGGGATAGAGGAACAGAGAAACAAGGGAAAGCAACGGGTGACATACCTAGCTGGCTTAAGCAATGGATGGTAGAACTGTGTTTGGGAGAAGTAGCAAAAGGACAACACATTGAGAATTACAAGGTATAGGAGGAAGTAGAAAGCCATGATCGCCTACGTTCTGAATGGACATGGCACATAAAAAAAGATGAAAAACAAAGAAAAAAGAATATTTGTGCTGGGTTTATTTCTTTCCACGTTTTCTTATCAGTGTATGATCTGCTTATACTTTGTGACGATGTTTTTTTCTAAATCTTCCTTCATTTTTTTTATTTTTATTTTTAAATTTTATTGTTTCTTGTTTACTTTGGTTTTATTATTTTGTAAATTGTGTTTATTTTTCATTCTTTGTTATTTATTTTATATTTCACTGTTTTATTAATTTTATTTTTGTTTTGTACTAAATTGTTTAGTTTGAATATTTTTATCCCGATTATTTATTACTTGCCAGTTTTCCTTCCTTTCTCTTATCTTTCCTTCCTTTCGACATTCCTTTCTTCCGCCATTCGTTCCTCCCTTCCATCATTCTTTCCGTCATTTCTTCCTTCATTTCTTCCTTCCTTCCGTCATTCCGTCCTTCCTTCCTTCCGTCATTCCTTCTTTCCGTCATTCCTTCCTTCCCTCATATCTTCCTTACGTTATTCTTTCTTTTCTTCCTTCCTTCATTCTTTCCTCTCTCTTGTCATTCTTTCCTTCATTCCTTCCCCCGTTCCTTCCTTCTTCCTTCTTTTCTTCCATGATTCCTTTTCTCCTTCTTTGTTTCTGACATTCCATCCTTCTTTCCGTCATTCATTTCCTCCTCCTTTCTTTCCACCATTCCTTCCTTCGTTATTCTTTTCTTTCTTTCCTTCTGTCATTCTTTCCGTCATTCTTTCCTTCCTTCCTTCCGTCATTACATCCACTTTTCCTTCCATAATTCCTTTCTTCCAACATTCTTCCCTTCCTTTCTTCCGTCATTCCTTCCTTTCTTCCGTCATTCCTTCCTTCTGTCATTCCTTTCTTTCGTCCGTCATTCCTTCCTTTATTCTGTCATTCCTTCCTTTCTTCCGTCATTCCTTCCTTTCTTCTGTCATTCCTTCCTTTCTTCCGTCATTCCTTCCTTTCTTCTGTCATTCCTTCTTTTCTATCGTCATTCCTTCCTTTCTTCCGTCATTCCTTCTTTTCTATCGTCATTCCTTCCTTTCTTCTGTCATTCCTTCCTTTCTTCTGTCATTCCTTCCTTTCTTCTCTCATTCCTTCCTTTCTTCCGTCATTCCTTCCTTTCTTCTCTCATTCCTTCCTTTATTCTGTCATTCCTTCTTTTCTATCGTCATTCCTTCCTTTCTTCCGTCATTCCTTCTTTTCTATCGTCATTCCTTCCTTTCTTCTGTCATTCCTTCCTTTCTTCTGTCATTCCATCCTTTCTTCTCTCATTCCTTCCTTTCTTCCGTCATTCCTTCCTTTCTTCTGTCATTCATTCCTTTATTCTGTCATTCCTTCCTTTCTTCCGTCATTCCTTCCTTTCTTCTGTCATTCCTTCCTTTCTTCCGTCATTCCTTCCTTTCTTCTGTCATTCCTTCTTTTCTATCGTCATTCCTTCCTTTCTTCCGT
>OZ010572.1:85156935-85189435 GCA_963932145.1 Acanthosepion lycidas | reverse complement strand
TGGTAGTTTTATTATTTAAAAAAATGTATTACTGGCATTTTTACTATAAAAATGTATTTTTTTCATAATTTTATAGTGTTTTGCTCATAATATTCACTATTTGTTCATAGCTGGGACCCTAACATCCTGTGTCAGGGTCGACCTGGGAACAAGAGCAATTCCACGCTCCTCAAAACTTCAAATCTTGCAGTCAGAGGCTTTGTTCCCCCGATGCATTTTATACCTAAGACTGGTGAAATATAGAGCCACAGCCTCAATATGTGACGTGTTGCTGTCGGGGTTTTCCTAGAAAGTAGGTATATACCGGGTGGATTTAATAGTGCTAGTCCCAACCGGGATTGTTTTCAGAGTTGGTCTTCTCTTACACTGGTTGCTAAAGAGCCGATTCTCTCCTACTATTAGCTTCTGACTGTGTGGAAAGGAGATACATTCATACCTTTCCAATGGAATCTGTGCGAAAGCGAATGCAACGGACACGTCTTCAATTTGAACTTGACACGCCGATCTCACATTTCGTGCAGATAGGCTATAGTTATTTCTCCCCCACACAAAAAAATACCTAAAAATATTTTGCAGTGTAAAGTCTCATTGAGACTCTGAAACATGAAAATGATTGAGAATAATAAATGTCTGAAAATTGCTGGTGAATTCTTGTCTGTTTCCGTTAAATACTTGTCCGCTGAGGTGGATGGAACCTGATGTAATTTTAGCATCCTTACTCCAAGCGATGTTGTTCTCAATAACTGACCTACTTTGAAACATACTTGTCGCATTTACAAGCCGTTACGTCTTCATTTTCTTAATCACAATAGGGAATATTAATTCTTCATTAACACCTTAATAACCACCGAAAAATCTAGAAATACTAAAATATACTCCCAATATAAGACCGAAGAGCCACTCAAAGTAATGGGTTACTGAATGAGGTTTTTCTATTAACATAAAAAAGTGCAGATTTTGAAGATATTTAAGTTAAAAAAAATGGTTGACCCAAAATTTGAAAAGGTTTAGATTGTAGTGATCGGAGGAACACACTCTCGAAAGGCTGTCCCACAGACTAGCGCTTCACAGAGAGAATCTGTCCGCATGGAGCTTTTTTCCCAATGGTATATGAAGGGAATGAGGATGTTTTGACCCTGTGTCGATGGCATGGGGCGTCTTGACCATACAGGTCTGAAATATTAGAACTCAATTATATCTGAAAAATTAAAAATCTAAATGAAATATAATTTTTTCCAAAAATTCCGAATTAATTATAGGATTATAGGATTAATTAAGGTTAATTATGGGATTAATTATAACTTATCTATTCCGACCGTTCTCAAAATATGACACTTTGCATTAACTTGTTAACAATTTTGAATTTGTCTATATTTCTAAGATGAGGTACTGTAACTATTTACTTCATTTACAAGGATGCATATCCCAGTGAATAAAAGCGTTGACTGCTCTGACAGATATTATTAGAAAGAGGAATTCTGAGGGTCATTTTTCTTTCACTTTGCCCAGTCGGAACAGAAGGGAGGTTCCTTAGAAGCGTTAGCGAACAGCGAGCCCAACACGGTGGACTCGACTTTCTTCGCTGAGAATACCTTTCCAAAAGTACGTATATCCCTCGCCCTCCCCAAAGAACCTTCATCAGGGAATCTTGTTTCACAGAGAGCAGCTATATCTACGTTGTAGCGCTTGAGTTCAGATGCGATCAGCGCAGTTCTTCAGTATGGTCTAATACGATCAGGACAGTCCAGGAGGGTTCGTATATTCCAAGTAACAAGAAGATAAGATTTCAATTTTTTTCGTCGACCGTGATAACGGTTGATCCTAAAAGCGACTTGACCCAAAGAGTTGTGATTTAAATCACTGGCCTCAGTGGAGGCAACAAAAACTTGCCAAACAAAAGCTTATCAAGGCGAATTTACTAAAATTGAGATATCCAAAGTCATGGCACGGGAAATTATAACAATCTAGCTCCGTACACTAAATAAATGGTTCAGTTCGAAATTCCAACAAATATCACCTGAAGAAGGCCGGAGCGTACAACGTTCGAAACTTCATGAATGTGTCAATAAAGGACAGGGCAAGAGTTAGTTGTAAATAGGGTAAATTTTAAATTTGTATGTTAATCTGAGCGTAAAATCCCGTATGGTAAATGAAACTGGAATAAATTCTGAAGTTATAATATTTTTTATTCCTGAAAATCTTTTTTTATGGATTAGCATATCAAAATTCACCACTTATAAAATTTAACCAAATAAAAGTTGCGTTCTGATGTTATAGTACTTGGTATCCTTGAAAAATCTTTTTTATGGATTAGCATACCAAAATCCACCCCTTATAACGTTTAACCAAATAAAAGTTGCGTTCTGTTATTAGGTTGGTGCAAAAATAATGAGCTGAAATTTTTAGGAAACGTAATGCTGAAGTCAAGAAGGGCAGAATGAGATAGCGAGTAGCCTAACTGTTAATGGGATCCACCCATTTTTCATACAAGTGAACTCGACCAGTGTGTACTTGGACTGCTGCCGTTAAATACCCAGAGTCAGTTAGAGTAGACAGAGATGGAGATTGTGATTGAGTTGGAGGTAGAGTAATAGTGTGATGTAACCGCTTGTAGAGGTCATAGTTACAAGCACGTAGACTCTAAGGAAGTCCTACTTCGAGACTGAATTTATGTATATCTATTATTATTGCTACAAACCACGTTTCTGGATCTACTAACCGTGTTACCCATTGTATTATTGTGTAAATACATTTATTTGTTATTTGTTATATTTCATTCCTGCGTTTGTCATTCATTGGAGACCGGATTTCATCTCGGAATCCACAACACTAACCAAGGAGTGTTTGTAAATGGATGGCAGAATAAGCATAGTAAAATGAAGAACTACAAAGGATGGGATGTTGTGAACACACATGATCATCTATGTTTTCAAGTGACACGGCACATAGAAGAAGAAGAAGAAGAAAGGCTGGATCTTAAGAGAAGATCACTAAGCCTTGGTACACACACAGACTTTTGCAGTAAGAAACAAATTTGACCGTATACATTTTGTTGTCTGTAAAATGCAGTTATAACGACATTAAGCGATCATATATATATATATATATATATATATATATATATATATATATATATATATATGCACACAGAGTGCGAGGTGTAAATTGTTGCCATTTTATATTTTTAATTTGGCACTGCTGTGTTATTTTTGTTTGTTCGTATTTTGTAATTTGTCGACTTCACAGCATATTAGGTTCACTTGGGCACTGTCTTTGAGAGAAAAAAAAGACTACCATGATGCAATTCACTTCGTCATCAATTTGAAAATGGCATAATGTACAGCTTGGTATTAGTACCGGAAGCTCCAATACGGACATTGCATAGTGTTTGGGTGTCAATCTGAGGAGAGTGCTGAGTTCTTGGAAAGATTTGGATGATTGTTTGTGGTGATCACTAGTGATGGCGACGTTATACCTCCATTATTCTTCCCACAAGTCCTCAGCCTCAACAGGGAAGCCTATACCATGTGCCTTGAGGAGGTAGTGCTGCCCTGAGTCAAGTGGGGGTTGCTGGAAGATGGCGGCTTCTTGCTTCTCAGTCAAATTTATTCTTCAAAAATTTAAATGCAATGCTATCGCCATCTTTGATTTTCTTAACCTCTGTTCTTTTATTGTACTCTCCCTTTAATCACGCATTCTCTGAATCTCAGTAGCTCCATGCGGCTTAGTTGCTTTATCGCCATGCTTGGGGAGAAATGAGTAAAAAAAAACAATTATATGATTAAATTTACGACAGAAAACGTAACGAAACATTTACGTGGCATGGTTGGAACGTTTTCGGTTTGACCCAAATTTGTGACCAGTTGAAATCGTGGTCAAGCCAAGAATCTTCCAGTAATCTCTAATGATGTCTGAAGTCTCGTCTTCTTCTCTGTCGTATCCCTTCAGGACGTAGGCGATCATAGCTCTTCACAATTTCTTTGTTCTTTGTAGCACTTAATAAACTTTGTGTTTTTGTTACCTCCGTCCAAAAAAAAGCTTGTTCCGCTAAGTATGTTATGCGTTGTTTTCCTCTCTCCTTTTCTATTTCAATCTGCGCTGTGGGTCGCTTCCTGATGTTAAGTAGGTTTCCCCTTTTGTTTCTGTTTTCTCTCAAATTTCGTCGTTGTTCACATATTCCGTTCTGTTCGTGAAAAATAAAATGAGTGAAATAGCGGATAAAGAACTAAACCTACCTTGAAAAATATCAGGTATCGGGAGAACTGCCCCATAACGATTGCTCCCTCGACAATTGCCCCTTGCATAATTGCCCCCAGAGGACAGCTACTCACCGGATATTTGGCCTCGTCAAGGGAAAATTAAGAGAAAGCACAACTTGGGTGGGGTCTATAAATACTAATAAAACTAATTAAGGTTTTATTTCATGCTTTATTTGTTATCCAATAAGAAGAAGAATCCTAAAAGAAATACATAAGGATTATCCCATAAGATTTATATTTAAAATTTGCCCTTTCCATTTTCGAAGGACAGTTGTCCGATGGAGGCAATTGTCAGTTGGGAGCAATTTTTAGAGATTAATTGTCCAGGGAGTAATTTTTCGGGGGAGCAGTTGTCCATTAGCCAAGCAGCTTTCGAGGAACTAAATTTTAACTGGGGGTAAAAACAGTAAATAAACCGCTCCTTTCACCATGGGACAGACTCTTGTCACATTTATAGCATCAATTTTTACTGCACAATTCCAAATATAAGATATCCAATTTTAAAAGGACTAAAATAATTATATCTATGAGAATGGAAAAAAAAATCGAACAAGCAAAATCTCCTCTAAGCCTAGTGCAAAATTCCGACGAAATCTCATATTCATTAAAATTCAATCGGCGAATTTATATGTCCAGACATTGGGCGATTAAGCCAATCATGACAGCTCATTTGACTAGTGCGATATCATGATGTAAGTAAATCTCCTTTAAATTAAAAACTCATACTTCTTCGGTTTCTGTTGCTGTCATAAAATCTGCCCTCACTTATCGCTTGCTTTTCTAATCAATTACAGAAAATAGCTAAAGATAGAGGATTTCTACAAAGCCACTCAAGTAAAAAAGTTTTCTAGAAAGCAATACGAATGGACACTGAGAGACTCAAGGATCTTGCATTTGTTCTTAACGTGTGTCATGTACATCTGAAAAATCTCCCGTTATTAAAAATAGAATGGCTTCCTCTTCTTTTATGTCTCGTGTTCCTTTAGGGCGTAAGCGATCATAGCTCTCCATAACATCCTGTCCTTTGCGGCGCACGGCAATTTTTGTCCGCTATCTCTCCCAAACCACGGACTGCCAAACATTTAAAAAATCTCATTAGGTAGGCTGCTCTATTTCTCTCTGTCTTGGCTTCAGTATATTCTGGGAGTATCACATTTTCAAAGTCCACTTTCCGCTTTAAGTGTAATAGAAATTCCAACTATCTCTCTCTGATTCTATAAACAAATGTCCTTTTGTTTTCCTTTTCTTTAAAACTTTCTCATTGTTCACATGTTCCGTTGTTCACATGTTTGATATTCTCAGCATCATTCTGTAGAACCATATCTCGGTTGCCTCAGTTCTCTTCATCTATGAGGAAATTTCCCAGAGTTCACTGCCATATAAGAGGATTGATTTTACAGAGCATTTCATCACTTTTCTTTATTTCTGACAACATTTTCACGTTTCTTAATATTTATTTAGCTTTTGGAAGGCATCATTTGATATTCTAATCTGCCTTCGGATTTCGGTGTCATATTTTCTGTCATCTATTATAACACTTCCCAAATTTCTCCATTTTATTTTTTTCTTCTGGTTTCTCGTTCGTATTTCGCATCTTGAAACGTCTCTCTTTCTCATATAACATTCTGTTAATCCATTTATTCATTCCTTACATTGATGGTCAGTACCTTCTTCTCGCTTTCCTTTGATGGTAAGTCCATTCTTCTCGCTTTCCTTTGATGGTCAGTCCATTCTTCTCGCTTTCCTTTGATGGTCAGTCCATTCTTCTCGCTTTCCTTTGAGGGTCAGTCCATTCTTCTCGCTTTCCTTTGATGGTAAGTCCATTCTTCTCGCTTTCCTTTGATGGTCAGTCCATTCTTCTCGCTTTCCTTTGAGGGTCAGTCCATTCTTCTCGCTTTCCTTTGATGGTCAGTCCATTCTTCTCGCTTTCCTTTGATGGTAAGTCCATTCTTCTCGCTTTCCTTTGATGGTCAGTCCATTCTTCTCGCTTTCCTTTGATGGCCAGTCCATTCTTCTCGCTTTCCTTTGATGGTAAGTCCATTCTTCTCGCTTTCCTTTGATGGTCAGTCCATTCTTCTCGTTTTCCTTTGATGGTCAGTCCATTCTTCTCGTTTTCCTTTGATGGTCAGTCCATTCTTCTCGCTTTCCTTTGAGGGTCAGTCCATTCTTCTCGCTTTCCTTTGATGGCCAGTCCATTCTTCTCGCTTTCCTTTGATGGTAAGTCCATTCTTCTCGCTTTCCTTTGATGGTCAGTCCATTCTTCTCGTTTTCCTTTGATGGTCAGTCCATTCTTCTCGTTTTCCTTTGATGGTCAGTCCATTCTTCTCGCTTTCCTTTGATGGTAAGTCCATTCTTCTCGCTTTCCTTTGATGGCCAGTCCATTCTTCTCGCTTTCCTTTGATGGTAAGTCCATTCTTCTCGCTTTCCTTTGATGGTCAGTCCATTCTTCTCGCTTTCCTTTGATGGTCAGTCCATTCTTCTCGCTTTCCTTTGATGGTCAGTCCATTCTTCTCGCTTTCCTTTGATGGTCAGTCCATTCTTCTCGCTTTCCTTTGATGGTCAGTCCATTCTTCTCGCTTTCCTTTGATGGCCAGTCCATTCTTCTCGCTTTCCTTTGATGGTCAGTTCATTCTTCTCGCTTTCCTTTGATGGCCAGTCCATTCTTCTCGCTTTCCTTTGATGGCCAGTCCATTCTTCTCGCTTTCCTTTGATGGCCAGTCCATTCTTCTCGCTTTCCTTTGATGGTCAGTCCATTCTTCTCGCTTTCCTTTGATGGCCAGTCCATTCTTCTCGCTTTCCTTTGATGGTAAGTCCATTCTTCTCGCTTTCCTTTGATGGTCAGTCCATTCTTCTCGTTTTCCTTTGATGGTCAGTCCATTCTTCTCGCTTTCCTTTGATGGTCAGTATCTTCTTCTCGTTTTCCTTTGATGGTCAGTCCATTCTTCTCGCTTTCCTTTGATGGTCAGTATCTTCTTCTCGTTTTCCTTTGATGGTCAGTCCATTCTTCTCGCTTTCCTTTGATGGTCAGTATCTTCTTCTCGTTTTCCTTTGATGGTCAGTCCATTCTTCTCGCTTTCCTTTGATGGTCAGTCCATTCTTCTCGCTTTCCTTTGATGGTCAGTATCTTCTTCTCGTTTTCCTTTGATGGTCAGTCCATTCTTCTCGCTTTCCTTTGATGGTCAGTCCATTCTTCTCGCTTTCCTTTGATGGTCAGTCCATTCTTCTCGCTTTCCTTTGATGGTCAGTCCATTCTTCTCGCTTTCCTTTGATGGTCAGTATCTTCTTCTCGCTTTCCTTTGATGGTCAGTCCATTCTTCTCGCTTTCCTTTGATGGTCAGTCCATTCTTCTCGCTTTCCTTTGATGGTCAGTCCATTCTTCTCGCTTTCCTTTGATGGTCAGTATCTTCTTCTCGCTTTCCTTTGATGGTCAGTCCATTCTTCTCGCTTTCCTTTGATGGTCAGTCCATTCTTCTCGCTTTCCTTTGATGGTCAGTATCTTCTCGCTTTCCTTTGATGGTCAGTCCATTCTTCTCGCTTTCCTTTGATGGTCAGTCCATTCTTCTCGCTTTCCTTTGATGGTCAGTATCTTCTTCTCGCTTTCCTTTGATGGTCAGTCCATTCTTCTCGCTTTCCTTTGATGATTAGTCCATTCTTCTCGCTTTCCTTTACTAGGTTTTCTAAAAACTCCAGCAGTTTGATTTCTATGTCTGTCATCAGCACATATTAGATGCGTAGCTTATGCTGTTAGTTTTGTAAACGAATGCGTATTCGATCTGATTTTAGTGGCATAAAGAGAATCTGAGAAAGTACAAACATTTGGAACTTTAAATTTGGTAAGTTCGTGGGTTGGGTCAGATTTTTAAATTATTAAATCACACAAGTGTGACTATCCACCCATTCACCCTGCCTTGATGTGGTATCAGTTACGTTCAATAGCCTTTTGCAGTGGGATCATCCATAATTGTTGGAATCTATTTTGTTTGTTTCATATCTTACCAGCTTTGTACAGCTTCAGGTTGATGGGTTTTGATTTCATAGTTTTTGTTTTCTTAGCTTGGTTATCAACCATGGCTAGCGAGTCCAGTCTGCCCGGTTATTTAATCTTTAGCTGATGGGAGAAGAAAAGATTGAGTTATACCTTTCACAAGCATGGCACCAATCCCGTTTAGAAATATCTAAACTGTCTTCTGTATGCAACCGCCTTCTAAGTTCCATCGTTGACAACGGTTTTGAGTGAGTGATGCTTGTGGATCTTGACGAAGTCCGCACTTTATGTAATTCGAAAAGAAAATAATGACATTGTAAAGAACTTGAAATTCCGCACTACTTCAAATAAAAGGAAAGAGCTATAACAGCTACTGAATTTAAGGAATCTATTAAATCTTTGTTTTGTTTTGTTTTTTCAGAGAAATACTTTACAAGTTTTAACCGTAGAAATAGCTGCTGAATGAATGCCGAATGTTTCCTTATAAGGAAACAGCTAACATTATCATTACCATGGGTTTCTTTACGAAAGGAATTTAAGGAGCTTGTTCAGAATTGGAAATATTGCACTAATTGTATATCCAATATCCATTTCAAAGGGAAGTAATGTAATTATTCAATAATCTGCACATCAACAGGTCAACAAACGCCTATATAGACATATAAAGATAAAATGTGTATCGATACTCTCAAAGAATTACCTGCCTATTTTCTTAGGATACAAAAGTTTGTTTATATCATTCGGACTGTGCACGACGTTTCTGCCTTCTTCATATAATTGGAATTTCGAACTGAAACCTTTTATTTCGTCTAAAGGGGTAGATTGTTCGTGTTCCACGTGCTATGTCTCTTCTGAATGCCTCAGTTCTCTCCTTTTAATTTAACTCTCCAAGATTTTGTTCACCACTGCAGCCAGGTATTGAGCTCACAACACTTTGAGTCAAGACATTGGATCCAACCAACGCTTTTATCCACTGGACCATGTGTCCTTGAGGGCATCAGTGTAAAAATTTTTGGAACTTATAAACTTAATGTCCCAGTAACCTTTTTTACCAGAACTCATATCCCAATTTTGTAGTTATTATTGCTTTTCTCTAGCACTCTGTATTAATGGTTCCCCTATTGTATTCATTTCTGTGCTTGTTCGGCTTTTGATTTTTATGGTTTAGCATATGTACTGATTCCTTAAATTTTCATATTTTCTTACTACAGCTAAATATTCTCTTCTAGGTTGGGATCTTACCCGGAAGAAGTGTCTGCGAAGTGTCGAAACGCTTTTGAAGATTTCCTGGTATTATATGGACCACAGATCTTTTGTATTTTCTCTGACAATCCCTTCACATAGGGTAGGCAGACTGAAGCTGTTTTCTGAGTGTTGTTATCCTCTTGCACCCTTCTATCCCAGTTTGTCAGAGCTGCTGCCATTTACATAGGTTACTTGTTACATTGTAGAGTTCGGCGTATACTGACCATTTCTTGATCATATGTCTCTGGGTCGCCACTTATGATTTTTGCTCGATGTTGTAAGCAGCGGATAATCCCTTTCTTTACACTGTATGGGTGGAGGAATTTTAAGGTGAGGTACTGTCCAGTGAATGTTGAGTTGCGGTATACTTGTCTTGAACACATGCTCCGTTCGAGATATTAGTACATCCAGTAATACGGGTTTGTTGTGGTTTTCTCTCTCCGTTGTGAACTGTATCAATGTAAATAATTACAATACCTCATCTCAGAAATATAGACAGAAATCCAAAAGATATTCAGCTCACTCTTCCTGTTCTTCTCTGTGTGAGGGTTTCAGGTCTCTCCCCAACATTCTAATCTCTGCAGCAATATGTATCTATCCTTACTCCATTTTCTGGTATGCATAACATAACATCGTTATGGACCTACATCGTTCTTTCTCTCTGGCCCTTTTGTTTTCATTATATATTGTTAGAGGAAAGAAGACATGAAAGAAATCTGAACGGCCTCTTTCTGATTCTAATTAATAGTTTATTTTTTTCACATATTCCTTAAAACTTGTCACGTGGTCGTGTCATAGTATTCACAGCATTCTTCTGTAGAAACATATTTTTGTTGGCTCAGTTGTATTCTTCATTCACTGACATATGATTTGATATAGAGTTCAGCACTCTTTTCTTTGTTTCTAACGAAAATTTCCGTATCTTAGTAATTCGTATGGAGGGTATATTTCGCTATTTCAGTGAGCCTTAGATCTTGGTCTCACTTCTCTGTCATCGGTTAAAACACTCCCCGAATATTTTTGTTTGATTTTGACATCTCCAATTCTTGGCTTGCATCTCGTCTTTTCTCTTGGTGCTAAACATACATTCCGTGTTCTTAGTATTTATTGTTAGTCCTTTATCTTGCTATTCGTTTTTTTTTTCTAGGATATTCTGCAACTTTCAGAGTTTGTCATCAACACAGTGTCATTTACATATCTTATGTTGTTAACAATAAGATATTAAACTGTACGTCTTCTCGTTCTCTTAGGATAGCCTCGCTGTAAAGTTTAAATAAATCCAGTAAGAAGGCACATCTTTGGTTTACAACCATTTTCTATTTTTTTGTAGTTACTCGATATATTTTCTATCCACCTGCAATCGGTTTACCTCAGTCGACATTCTGGATTATTCAAACATATTTCTCAAATAAATAATGTTTTTTCTAATAAGGTCTAGTAGGTCTTTCTGCTATATTTTAATGCTTTTGCGTGGCCCATGAAAGGTAAGTATACGTCCTTCTACATTTGAACGCCATGAAATTCCCACAAGATATATGCATACACCTAAACCCTCATAATCGTTAACATCGTTACATGAATATAAATTCATATACTAAACTAACTGTTAAAACTAACGATGCCAAATATCAAACTTATAACGGTCAGTAGACAAGGAAAGAGGTTATAGGAAGAGTCCAGTAAAATGTCAGACTTAGCTGGATGTAGAGATCTTGAAATCAAGAAAATGCGAGAGATAGAGAGAAAAAAAAAAGAAGGTGGTGAAGCCGGAGTGGTCTCTGTGTGAAATGAAAAGCAGGTGTATGACAGGTGTGAACGGCTGTTTCTCGTCTCAGGCGCCGAGGACAAGTGGTCTTTGTCCGAGACACGGAAACATAACGGTGACAGCGACTTCCGCTTTCTCGTACTTTCGCTTACGCGGTTAAAATGTGTATTCTCCCGCTACCATCGGTTTGAATAAAGCGTCACCTATCGTGTTACTCTTTCTGACCTTTCATTCTTCTTTGTTTCACGTTCCTTCTTTGTGTTTCTTGGCCTCTTGTTATTGTTTACACTTCATACTTTTCCCAAGATGCCAAACAAACTCTAATATGCCGCAGCCTCTTTTTCGCATTTTTTTCACATGGCTTTCGCGTCTTGTTTTATTTGTTTTTCTTTTCCTCTTTCTCTTTTAGTATAACGTTTCAATGCCATTCATTTAATCTTCTTTCTCTTTTTCATTCTTCTTTTTTCTCTTTCTTTGACTTTAACTTTCCATTTTTTTCTTTCAAATTCCACCTAATGCTGTTAATATTCCTATCACATTGATTCTCTCGGGGAGAGCAGATCCAATTCACCAAAACTTCCCCATCACTAGATATCTTGAGAAACATCTAGTTACTGGGATGTCATTGGCCAGTTGATTAGAGAATCCGAATAGGCACACAGTCAACCTATTCTCTTTTAGCCACTGTACCTCTATTTGCAAAAAAAAAAATAATGCACAAGGTGAGAATTTCTTGCAACAGTATTAAGATTTTTTTTATCAATTCACTTTAAGTAAGGCGATAACGCCACTAAGATTCAGTGAACTAGAAAGTGAAAGAGAAGGAAAACTGCTGAGGGGTCCTCCCCTTTTTACACAAATGGACTAACCCAGTATATACATATACTACTGCTATATGAAGACCTGAGAGCAAGACCGAGGAGTCTAGCTGAGTCGTGATACAGTCTTTGACTGTAAGCGACGTCTGTCGGACTCTCTGCGTTAGCAGAGAGGAATCCGGACGAAGCTTTGCTGAAGGGCAAGGTTTCGTCCGGGGAGGTAGACAGGGCCTGAACCCGTCTAGGCGGGTTCCAAGGCTATATTTTTGGCCGAGCCTACGGGCTCGGAGATACCCACATTAAGCCGGCCTTGTGCCACATTCAGTCCTCGTGGGTGGATCGATAAATAGAGCAAGACCGAGGAGTCGAGTCGAGTCCAGAGTGACAGGGTAAAAGGTTGTAGGTAACCGGAAGAGTGGGGGTGAGGTAACAGTGTTGTAGGAGTCACAGTGAGCGAGCACGTAGACTCAGTAAGAAGTCATACACCGATACTTCAATACCAAAGACTATATATATATATTTCTACTAACCCGTATTCCTGGAACTACTAACCTGCTTACCAGTTTGTATTTTTACGTTAATACATTATTTTCCTATATTCATTCCTGGCGTTTGTTATTTATTGGTACCGGATTTCATCCCGGAATCCACAACAAAAACAATGAACCGGAAACTTTGTAATAGTATCAATTTAAGAATTTAGGCGGAGATTTTAGAAGTATAGACTTGAAGTAGAATTTAGAAGGAATCGGAAACGCAGCTCTAAAGAGGAAACGTAGAAAAAGCTTCTATTTCTGTTCAAAAGACCAGGGAGGGTGTGAACAAAATGATAGGTGAACGTATTTACTCCGATTGTGGGAAAAATAAAATAAAATACAATAAAATAAATAAATTAATAATTATTAGGTTGGTGCAAAAATAATGACATAATAATGTCGTTTTTTGACGTATTTTTAACGTCAAAAAACGACATTATTACGTCAATATTTTTGCACCAACTTAATAGTAAAAAAAAAATCAGCGTTTAGACGGAGACGCTAGAAGTATTGAGCTGAAGTAGAATTTAAAAGGAACCAAAAATTAAGTGTTGCTTAAACAGCAAATAATGGATAAGCCTCTAATCCTGTTCAAAGCTCCAGGAGGAGTGTGAACTGGACAATACTCTTAATGCCAGAAAATAGAAATAAATAGTAAATAAAATTTCTGTATTAAGTCGGAAACGTTATAAGTATTATAGAATTCAAGTAGACTTTAGAACGAAACGTAAACCCAATCCAAAGCAGGAAACAAGGAAGAAACTTCTACTCCCGAACACTGTTGAAAATATAAGGTTAATATAAAGAGAAAAAGAAATGGCGGGATAAAAAAAAAATACATTCTCAAAGTAAGAAGTGGAAAAAATTATTTACTCTTCACACAAAATATGTATTAAAAGAAAAATGTAAAAAAAAAAAAAGAAGAAAACCTTTTCAATGTGCGAAAGGAATTGACAGTTTGTTTGAGTGGCTGAATAGATATTTTTACATTATATATGAAGGCTGCATAAAGAATTATTTGTGCGTAGGCTGGTCAGGAATCAAGATTAGTTGAACTGTTCTGATGTTTGTTTTGTCAGAAATATATTCTGGGAAATAAAAGAAAGTTTTTTTGCTTTTATCACGATGTTTTGGCTTCTGTGCTCTCCGGTCTTCTTCAGTTATCTGTCAATCAGGGTATCCTTCAGGAAATTTAAAACTTAACAATTTATTTAATCTATCGACAAAAAAGATTTTATTTTTATTCAATCACCTATTGGATTAATGAGATAAAACTAAAATAAACCGAAAGTTACAGTCATATAAATAAATTGAGATATATGAATAAAATCCGACAGAATCATTAAATAAAGAAGTAATAGGAAATAGAAATCGAAATAAAGAAATCTCAGAACTGATGATCATTGCTTCCGTATCAAGTTTGTCACTGGCGCTTCTCCGTATAACAATGTTTAGCGCTTTAGAGTAAGGAGCTCCACAGAAACACGATACCTAAGGTTTAAAATGATTTTTTAAAAACGAAAAATCCTTTTTGATGCTTTTATTTTAGTTTTTATTTCAAGCTAATACATCAAATTTAATATTTCCAATAAAAAAAATAATTTAAATTGATGAAAAGATTTTTTTTGCTAAAATAGCTGATTAGTACCCTTTTTAGTCGTCTTTCATCGCACTTATTAAAAAATCTTCCAAAAATAAAATATAATTTTGAAACCTTATCTCAGGAATATTAGCTAATTTAATGTATATGTATAATCTAAAGCTGATGTGAAACAAAAATTATTTACTTTAAGTTTAAAATATCTCAAAAATGTTTTTTGAACCCGACAGTAGCTGTGTTTTCATCCCGACATTAGATCTGTCAAACATGTAAATATAACATTTACGTGTTTGACAGATCTAATGTTTTTCTACGGAGACGTTATTGTTCGTAGGAGAGTAAATGACAGTAAACTAGGGAAGAGTATTCTTATATAGTCAAACAATATCATCAGACCACATCCAACTGAACGGAAAGTCAGGATTGTTTTAACAACATCTTTCTTAGAATTTCGGATTTTTTCTGCCACTTCTAATCTTGTTCCCCACTGTGGCTAGTGTTTCGTTCTTTTTTTCTACAGATAAAACATTGTCCAGATTGGAATCATTTCCATTCCAATTTATAGCAGTTGTTCTTAATAAAGAGGAAGGTGTGAACTGGCACTTAACATCGGTCCGACTTATACAGTGTAACCCGGATATAAGAGAGTTGTCGGGATTGGAGAAGAAGTATCTTATATCCGGGTTTCTTTTATATCCGGGTTTGGTCCATTTTGTTTAGGTAAGTATGGCTCTAATTTGGGACCAGATAAAATCTATCTTATATCCGGGTTACACTGTATTAGCTTGTTCAGAAAATAATGTCCGATTGTAGAATCAACTTTTATTCCTGAATTAATGTATTTAAACAGTAGGAACCCTGAACACCTGTACATTTCTGCCATCGAATGAGAAGTTTAGAAGCCTTTACGATAAAACTAAAGGTTTGCAACGGAATGTCTTTTGGCTTAATTTTTTTTAAGCTGCTTGAAAAAGTGATAGTCAGTAGGCGAGAGACCAGAGAAATATGGGATATGAGGCAAAGTCTCGTATCCAAAATCATTGAACATCTGCAGTGTTATCCTGGTAACATGTATAGCCTAGCATTATCATGAAGCAGATTTGGACTTTGTCGATTAACCAGTGATAGACGCATTTTGCTTAATTGAATGTGTACTTCATATAACAGGTAGAAATAAACTTTGGTAATTGTTAAGGGGACCACCCCTTTATATACAAGTATACTCACCCAGTGTGTACTTGTACTGCTGCCGGGAATACCCGGGAGTGAGAAAGAGTGAGAGTGTGTGGTAACAGCTTTGTAGGAGTCACAGTTGCGAGCACGTAGAAGTCATACTTCGATACTGAATTTCCCAGACTGTATATATATTATTATTGCTACTAACCGCATTTCTGGATTAACCGTATTACCAATTGTATTATTACGTCAATACATTTATTTGCTATATTTAATTCCTGCGTTTGTCATTCATTTGAGACCGGATTTCATTCCGGAATCCACAACAGTAATGATACTCTTATTAGATCCCAGAAAGCTGTAATATATAACACTAATGATCGCCATAATTTTCTGTTGGTGCAATTTCGGTTTTTAAAAAGTCTGTAGATGTAACGTCATTATTAAGGTAGTGAGCTGTTCGGTTACAATTGTCAAAAAAAAAAAAAGGATCCATTTTTCATCACACGTCACTATTCGATGAAGAAACGGATAGTTCGAAGATGGGGCATCGAACACACTTCAAAACGTTGGCGTGCATTGAATTCCACTGAGTTCATATTGAACTCATTTATCGAGTTTCGTCACAGTGCCGATTTTTCTTGAAACTGTCCGATATTGTTGAAATGCTTATATTTTGAAGCGGGTTTTTGTTCGACGTGTTTTCAGATGTCGATTGTCAATTGCAGATAGACGTCCTCTACCACCTTGATCTTCGAGATTCATATCGCCACTGCTGAACTTCAGAAACCAGTGCCGCACTGCCTTATTACAAATGGATCCATCACCCCGGGCTCTGATAAGTTTGTCGACAGCTGGAGAAGCATTATGACCAGGCATGAAACCATCCAAATAGTATTTCTTCTTTATTCCTTTTCAAGATGAGGGGCAAATAATGTTTTAAGTTATATTATGGAAGAGATTGATACAAAATTAACAAAGACGTCACTTCAGTAATTAGGTTGGTTAGTTAAATGAGGCATATCAATATGTTTATGCCAAAATTTAAAACTTTTGAACGCAATTTTAAGCCTCCAACTCCAGATAAAATCTATTGTTGGTAATTCTGCTTTAAAATGTATTGCTGACAATTTACTGTAAAAATAGGTATTGCTGGTCATTTAACTATAAAAATGTATCTTTATACTTTCATAGTGTTTTGTTTTTGTTTGGGTGTTTATTATTTGTCCATAGCTGAGACCCTAACAAGTGCTACCATGCAGGGTCAAGGTGGACATGGAAGAAAATCAATTACAAGATGGTTCCACGCTCCTCAAATCATTTAATCTCCTGATCAGATGCCTTGCTGCCGGATGTAGTTTATCGTCATACCCAGGACTATCAATAATTATGAATGAATAATATATTTCTGTGAAAATAAAAATATATTAGAATACAATTAAAATGTTTATTCTAAAATCAGACATTATTTTCCGGGTAACCTAATCTTTGATTCTATAGTTGTGGGGATTTCTTGATTAAGCCCACACCATCCACACTTTAAAAAATTACTTACTTTGCTTTCTTCCGACAACTGTCTTTGACTGTTCCACTCGACCTTATGTAGTCAAGACACGTTATTAAATACATTTTCCTATTGTAGCGTGTTCAATTCAATACAGGATTTTTCACACTTTTACCACGGTGTTGTACTAAGCTAAAATTAGTACGAAATACGTAAAAGCTAGACTCTTAAAGGCTAATATTCAAAGCAGGCTTGTTCATTCTACTTTTGAAATGATTGTATAAATCACAGCCTATTCCCATCGCATTTGTCTTGGTCAGTTCTTAGATTTATTAACTACCAGTAAGTATAAAGCTTAATTTATAAGTACTTATGTGTATTTACTAAGATGAATGGAACTTTTTAGAAAAGGCTTTAAAACATGTTCGCTAATGGATGACGCTCTGTGTGGTAGAATTTATAATATTAGTCGTAAGAGTTATATATGAAATGTCCCCAAGTATACAAAGAACTGAATGCATGAAATGGCCTTCTGCAGGAAGGTATAAATTGGTAGAAAAGGAATTTTTAATAAAGTTATAGTGGAGTTATTTTGAGAGATGCGTCAAATGTCAAACAAGGAAAACTTTATATAATTGGGTCAGATTGATCAGTCTATTAAAATTCTTCTTTTGAAATATCACTGCGTACTAATCTCCAGTTATTTGCGTGTTGGGTGGAGCTGTGACCAGAATTTTTTTTCCATATTTCTATAGATTATATATTAGAGATCACGAGTATAAAAATAAAAAAAAAAGATAAAATTTTATAAAAGTTAATAGTTCCTATGTAAATTCTAAACCCAAAGGAAGCCAAAACAAAACCTCATACAACATGATTTATTAAAATTTAAAAACAAATAAAATAGAATTTAAAATTTGTAATCCGAACTTCTTAATCGATTTTAATATAGCAAAATCACTTCAGATTACGAATTTAAGCTTTTATTATTAGTTCCATACATTTTAAGAAGTGAATAAAATATTATGAGCATATTTTGTTTTGGTTTCCGTAGGGAAATCAATTTACAATGGATTTACATATAAAAATTAAACCCCATTAACTTTTAATTTAATTTTTTAAAAGATATATTGGTGATCTGGAGTGAGCAGTTATAATAAAAATTATAGTTGTAGTGACTAATGTACAAGTCAACCCGTAGGTCGAATAGGTATTATCAATATCTGAGAAGTTAATATTGGCCGCAGGTATATTTACACATAAATTCTATAGTCATTATAATGTCTATGACTGAGTTCAATAAGAGAAAGCAGTTGACTGGATAATATGGCAGTAGTAAAACTAGTAGATGTTTGTAAGTAACAATCAAATCAAAATGATTTCCAAAGGCGAACGAGAAAAGAAAAAAGTAAACAACGGAGACAGGTCAGCCCGATGCTAATGGGTCCTGCACGTGTCGACGGTAAAAACAAATCAAAATAACAATGAATGAAGATAAATACGGAAAGTGGACAAGCAATAAGAGATCGAAACAAACGATAGGCACTACGATTCTTATCGCGAAAGTGGATGGCTTAAATCAAAATTTCCTCATGGCAAAACGCCATATCATTTGCGACATCTCCACTACCATATATATATATATATATATATATATATATATATATATATATATATATATATATATATATATATATATATATATATATATCCTATATATCCTATCTCTATATATCATTCCGTTAAGTTAACCATCTAAATAGGTCAGGGTCCGGTCACTCCTCCTACCTCAATATAACGCACGCTTAAGAAAGATATGAAATTAACCCCTCCCTATACTCTACCTTGTCTCTTTAACTACAACCCTCACCCCCCTGTTAAATTACAAATATTACACTAACCATCAATTTTTAATCTCATTTTTCCTTTCATTTCGATGTTGGAAGTGTTACCTGATGATCCGGAGTCCTTTAAAAAGATTTTGGTGAAATAAATTATTGTAATGGTACTTTAAAGTGGTCTGTTTTTCATTAAATATATATATATATATATATATATATATATATATATATATATACTTTGGCAGCATGTTTTCATTAAGATATGTTTCATTGAATAATTTACGCAAGTTTTGCCTACTTACTTTCAATATTCACATTCACGGAAAACCATCTTAGTATTCTTATTAAAGGAAGAGATAAAATTACCATGTTGATATATATTCATTTATTCCGAGTACATTCGGCATTAACACAATATAATCATCAAGTAGACTTCTCTAAATTATTCAATGAGACACGTCTTATATATATATATATATATATATATATATATATATATATATAAATATATATATTGGGTAAGATAGATAAATTTTCGTCTAAATTACACAAAACTGAAAGTAAAATAGCTATGTTAAACAAAGCTACACAAAAAATATCGTTTTTATTCAATAAAATCGCCACTGGGTTTAATCATTGCCAAACGAATTCGAAATCTGCATCTCACCAGGACGGTCTCCTTGGCTAAGTTGTTGAATGTTGCCATTATCCTAGCCTTCACCTTCATGAATATCTTTCCTAGCTCTATGCTGACTGCATTCTCTGTACAAACACTCTCAAATATCAAGTAAATTCGACCATACGAATTTAAACGCAGTTATAGATTGGCAACTAGGTCTCACCAGTTGTTATGGCTAAATGTAACCGTAATTTCTATGCTAACAGTTTCTTGTCTCACAATTCTTGCTTTTGAAACTCTCTTCCTCCTTCTTGCTTTCCATTCAAAAGTTAAATGTAATGTCATTCGTTATCTATCGTCTGTCATTACTGTTTTTTTACTGTTCCGTTTCCTTAATAATGTTTTTCTTTTTCTCATATTGCTTCACACTCAGTAACCTCTTCCATCTTAGTGGATTTATTGCCTTGCTCGGAGAGGATCTTTTTTAAGTATAAAGCAGTTCAATGTTTATTTACAGAGTTAAGTATAAAAATAACCACTGTTCACTCATAGATTCACTTATAAAAATTTGGGGTTTCGTCTCGCATCTTTCATCTTCATTCAGGACCTCTGGTAAAAAAATATAATTAAATACAGAAAAGGCTTCATCTTCATTTTTAATGAATGAAGCCTTATTTTTTTCCCGACGAATGTTTGAAAAACTGCTTTCCACATTTTTTTTTCCTGGGTTCCCTCTCTCTTCTGAAACGTTCTAGTAATGGAAACAAATAAAAGTCTTTTAGTGTTAAATCTGGTGAGTAGTAGTTGATATAAAAGAACGTCTCACAATAAAGATTTTTTTTTTTTCTTGGCTTTGTGTGGCCTTGCATTGTAACACTGGAGAATAACACCCTTTACGCGTAGCAAATCCAGACGTTTTCGATGAAGCTGCTGACAATAATCATCTGCAGTGATGTACGTTTTATGTTCCACCAACTTGTAATGGACATTTCGTATTCCACCAGGAACAAAGCAAGGAATTCTGCGTATGGAGTTCTCGTATTGATACTCGTTTCTCATTTTGTGCTAACCATTTTCTTTTCGTTCGCTGTTGACATACAAAACACATTTTTCTTTACTTGTAATAATGTGATACAAAAATGAAAGGATGCTGTTCCTCGTTCTCAAGTGAAAGCTCTAGTAGAACATATATTTCTTCTTTGCAAGTTTCCCTAAGTATATTATGAACTTCAGTATAAACGACACCCTGTCGGATAGAAGAGAGAGATATACTAATGTTAATGATTATGCCTTGTTTGTTTGTCTCATAAATGTATAAATCTGAAGAATGCAACTATTTTCGAATTCCCTAATATTGTACTAAGTCTTTCTTTTTACAGTTTTCTTTCAATTTGCTAGAGTACAGTACTTGTTCCAATTAATCATTTGGTCTTCCAGAACGAACTAAATGTATACGATTCTCTTGCCATATACTCACCTTTATATGAAGATTTGCCTTTGCCGCTGTTAACACTAGTTTATTTTAGTTAATCCACAATTTTTAGAATTCCACATTTTTGTAAAGTATTCATTGTCAGTCATAATTGTTTTCAAAATCGAAATATTTCTCTTACACTTAAGTTAGCAAATTGCATACGGAATTAAATGTCAGTATTTTTTTTATCAATTGACCTATGAAAGGATTCAGATACCTATAAATTCCGTAAACACACACGGCTCCTTTGCCTCTCTCAAATGGCTTTTCTTAGGAGTTCTGAAAAATATTTTTGCTACAGTTGTTGCAGATAATTGATTAGCTATTAGAGAACTGCTCAGGACTTACGGAATTGCCTGCCTTGATATTGGTAATCTTCACGATATGGGCACGTGAGTTTATGAATTGTATTTACGCAAACAAATTACAAAGCAGTTATTTCGTTTATTTGTATTACTTATAACAATTACTTCGCTACTTATTTCATAATTTATCCAAAACAGTAAATTGATTAGTACGTTATTTAAATAAGTGTTTTTCAAACCATATCAAAATGTGTTGAAAGCTGTAAATCGACTGTCAAAAATTGAAATGATGCAAATATATTATGAATTTATTATGAATTTATATTAAGTTCAATTTTAATTTATTATAAAGATTCAAATTATTTGTAAGATTTATTATGCAAATTTAGACAAATATTATAGCATGTGTTGCTTTATTTGGCCCGCCTAGCTTTTCTTGTATGCAACAAACAATATCTTGTAATACTTCTATTGAAAATTTCCCTTTAAAATGCCATGGTGCGCTTTTCCTATTCCATGGTCGAAATTGAATAATTCAGTTGAGAAACAAATCACTGCCATTTTATCAACAGTTTGTTTGTTTGTTTGTTTGTTTGTTTGGGTTTTATGGCATATCAACCACTGTGGATTATTTAATGCCAAATCCAGTTTATATGAATTTTAAATGCCTATTTTGTATGGAATAAAAAACGTATACCTGGCAACATTATTGTTTCAAAAACGCATAGCTGGCAACATTATTGTTTCAAAAACGTATAGCTGGCAACATTATTTTTAACAAAAAGCGTATAGCTGGCAACATTATTTTTAACAAAAAACGTATAGCTGACATTTTTTACAATAAACGTATAGCTGACATTATTTTTTTACAAAAAACGTATAGCTGGCAACATTATTGTTTCAAAAACGCATAGCTGGCAAGAATACTGTTTCAAAAACGTATAGCTGGTAACATTATTGTTTCAAAAACATATAGCTGGCATCCTTATTTTTCCGAAAACATTATCTGAGGCCTTGCTGCTGGACGTAGTTTATCGTCATACCCAGGACATTTTATCAACAGTGAAATGAACAAAGGGAAATGCTTTTATTAAAAGCACAATAGTAAAAATAAGAAAATCAAGTCGATGTTGGTTTAAGGAACAAGTGTATTTAACATCACAGATACAAAGGTAGGAAACGGGTACTACTCAGCTAGGCAGTTGTAGTACTGTCGCTGCTTACACCGGGTAGGTATTACTGGCACTATATATAGTGAGAACCGGTGTAATTCCCTTGTGTTAGGAGGCCGGTGTAACAGTTATCAAGTGAAAAATTTTAAAAAAATGTTAAAATATGGCAATAATATAAGCGGCAGATGGCTACAACAGACATTACTTATGGCTAATTGAATAATTAACTGATTGTTGTTTGCGTAATGTAGCAATAATTGTAAGTAAAATAATGCAATAAGTAACCAAGTCATCGTTTTAAGTACTCTGGATATCGGTGCCATTGTTTTATAGCTTAGCGTGAATATATTCGATTCTTAGTTATATTAAAAATTATGGGAAGAGAAATCGTCACCGGCGTATTTAGCGTTGGATTTGGTGCTGGTTCATTCTATAGAAATTTAATTCGTGAGTATTTTTAAAGATCGGCCATCATTAGTAATCTAATAATAGTTTCATTTTTTTGGTTCCATCAAAAGCTTTAATAATTTATTTTTACTTCAAATCGTCTTTTTTCGATGTTTTCGATTCATTAGGTTTTTTTTCTATTAATTTGTCATATAAATTCTTTCTTTCTTATAATTTATTTTCATACTCATTATTTATTAATAGTTCTGATGAATCATTCAACAAGGTACACCACTTCACTGTTTACGACCTCCTGCCAACGATCTACAAACTGGTCAATGCCTTGACGATAGAAATCACTAGGTTTTGACTCGAAATATTCATCAAGCCACGTTTTAAGCTCCACATCGTTGTTGAATGAAACACCCCTCAAATTGTTAGAAAGCGACGAAAAAGGTGGCAGTGTGAAGGGGATAAACCAGAAAATAGTGTGGGTGTGGTAGAACTTCTAAAATAAGCTATTTAATTACATGTTTGGTCATGTTAGCGACATGGAGACAATAGTGTGATTATTCAATTATATTGAATAATCACACTGTATCCTTTTTTTTGTTTTTAGCTCAGTTGCCGCTTTCTGTCTGTTTATTTGTATAAACAGGCTGAAAGATAATCTATAACATACGGCTTAGTATTGACCTCTTTTTTTAAGTATTTCATTTCCGTTCACAGCACAAATGTCTCGAGAAGCTTTACGACCATGATTAAAAGCGAACAGGACATTTCGTACATGCTCGTTCTTGTCTTACATGGCATTCCATATCAAATCGGTGTATAATCTGAAATAAAATTTCAAATACGTTAGACAACAGTTTCACAGAATTAGTAAGAAGCACATAAAATGCTACGAAGGATTATTCTTCGAGATTATTCGTAGAACATCATAAAAATAACGATTGAATATATGTAACAATCAATTATTCTTTTTTGCAAACTAAAAATGACCCATTTAAGGCGATTATGTCGAATCTAACAGAAAGAAAAAATGGCAGTGAAAACAGTTTGGAGAGAGATGTTCGTTTTTTTGTGAAAATTCAGTTGACTAACCATTGATTTTAATATGTTATGAAAGAAGAACAAACTAGAACCTTTATTCATAAAATGTTATTTGAAAAGAGGCACCTATTTTGTTAAAAAAATGTTCACCTGCTGCAAGTTTTAACAGAGAGATCTTGAAAATAAAGGTTAACAACGAGAAAAACAAATCGAGCTAATTTTAAGCAACGTGTCATATTACGTCAGAACATAAGCGACCATGGATATCCACAACTTCCTATCCTTCTTGGCTTTAAGTAATTTTTGTCTCCATCCTATCCTTTTCGTTCCCTGTTCAGTCGTCCATATAAATAAGCTCATTGGGTAAATCACGCGTGGCTTCCATCTACTCCTCTTACCTTCAGTATGTTCTGTGAGAGTCGAATTCTCCCATCCCGCCTCCATCTTTATGTGTCTCATGAATTTCAATTGCCTCCTTCTGAGACTAAGTATAAGTCCATTTTGTTTCCATTTTCCTTAAAACTTCCTTGTTACTGACATGTTCCATCAATGGCATTCTTAGCATCGTTCTGTCGAACTATATATCTGTTTCTCGGATGAAGAGTTATCATTATTTGCATCCATTTCATGTGCATTATCGTCTTCATCTTTATTCATATCATTACAGTATCTCGGCCGCTGTGCCCCTTGTTCTTTAGAGAATTTCGAACAGAGCCCATTATCTAATCAACGGAGGTTGATTTTTCTCTTTACAGTACCATGCACAAAGATGTCTTTAGTTTTATTTAGTACTACTCTGTTAACGCTCGCTCCAGTTACAGAGAGATATCCGGGCCATGGATTGAATTCAAACGTACTATGTCACCAAATCCACGAACCACTTTAACTCATGTGGCTATTTCCTCGTGGAATAATCCCGAGTAAAGAACTTTGACTCTTAAAACTAACCTGCCTGCTAATGTGTGCTGTCTGTGCTTGCCACACTTGACTGTACATTCCGAGACTTCTCTTTACTGCTGTGGTTGTTGCTGCTGTTAAAACCTAACTGTCATTTTTCCAGGATCACATTTATTTCTATACTAGGTCATAGATGAACATTTTGCGTTAAGCTTACTCTTCATCTGTCATATAGGATGATTTAAAATTGTTTAAGTTAGTTTTCTTTCCCCGAAAGAAATTGTAAATCGAGGAAAACGTATTAGAATTGGGGAACACCCGGAATTGTTGATTTATTTTCGAACTTCCAAAAGGGGGAATTAACAAGATAAAAGCAATTCCTCCCTCTTGCTAAGAACAAAAAATAATGTTTCCTCTTTTACTGAACATCAAATACACGATATTTATTCTACTGCAGAATATTCAATTACATGTGATGAGTCATGTGAGATAAATGATGTTAACAGATCCCATTGTCGTGTAGATATGTTAATAATAAAGCTCCCGGAGAAGAATAGTTCAAATTAAAATCACTTAGAGGACAAAGAAGAGGCAAACATATTCGTCTCTATCTTTTGAATTGTTTGAAAGACAAAAGAGTTATCATTAAATATTGGTTTTAAGTAGCAACTGTTGGAGCAACTATTATGAAAGGGATGAAGAAGAGATTTGTGACTCTACCAATGAATTAACTTTTCACGGTGTAACCAGGAAGTAGAGAGTGCTTAAACATTTCTATTGAAAGCATGAACGGAAGGAATCGTGTAAGCATAATCGTAAACTTGATAACAGAAAGAGGTTTAAATCATCTACAATAATAAGCATAACTAGAAAAGGCAGATTTTACTTACTCATAACTGTTGCTAAGTAATAGTTTTATTGAGGTTATTCTCTGAAATGATTTACAGTCTTTTCTTTATCATTTCATCCCAAGCAACTCGAGGAAATTACAAAAGCAGAGGGAGTAACTGAGAGTGAAATAACCTGAGAACGCAAACATCATTATTAATGATTGAAGAAAATAACAAGTACAGTGTAACCCAGATATAAGAGACCCAGATATAAGAGAAACCCTGATATAAGAGAGATTTTTTCTGGTCCCAAATTAGAGCCATACTTACCTAAACAAAATAGACCAAACCCGGATATAAGAGAAACCCGGATATAAGTGACTTCTTCTCCGGTCCCGACATCTCTCTTATATTCGGGTTTGAAGATAGAAGATGGCGGATTGAAATCAAATGTTGATTTGAAAGCAAAAAGAAAGAAAAAAAAACCCTGAAATGATTTACAGTGTTGTTTTAATCATACCCCCCAAGGAAGGCAATAAAGCCATTAAGAAGCAAGGGGTTGACTGCATGTGAAAGAAAGAATCTGAAAGAAAACTTAAAATTGTTAACGAGTGAGGACAATAAAAGTACAGGGATTAATTAGGCAGAGAATCAGCGAGAGGACCAAAATTAAAACGATTCCAAGACCAAACAGATGTTTGGTGTTTGGGACCCAATTCTGGATTAATATCAACCAGTCAGTTAACTGCTAAATCAGATATTAAATTTTAAGATTCCTGATACTATATTTTTTTACATGAACCTTTCAGAAAAAATTTCCTTAAACATTTTTGGGAGATAACAATTTTTTTTCTAGGTACAAGCCTGAATTGAATACAGGGCGCTGACTGAAGAGACGGATTCATGCCTTTGCCAAGGGTATTTGCGAGTAAATGAATGTAATGAACTCGACTAAAATTCGAACGCTCCACTCCGATTCCTCATTGCGAGCCACTCTCCTTACACCATCCACAGATCAGGTATTGACGCGAAAGGGAATTACTGTTGACAATGGAAAAGTCAAATACAACACACGATTAAAATCAAAAGAATAAAAAAAATCATTAGTGTTGGGCAAGTATTCGTGTAGCAGCGACAGGAAGGAAACAGAAGAAAACAATATAATCATTACAAAATATGTGAGAGTAAGTAAAGATGAAAGGAAAGATATTAAAACATTTCACTGTTAATGGCTTCGGAGATAAGCACATTAATTATTGCGCTACAGTCGACACTCGTGATATTGATATTTTCTATTTTGTGAAATGGATATTTTTTGCACCAGCTTATGATAGAACTGGCAATTATTTCAGGCATGTTTTTTATGCATGAATAAATATAGCCACTGGTGGCACCCGATGGTATATTAGAGTCAACATCCGATTTTTGTTTTTGTTTCAATAGAAAAAAAATTAATGTTAGAATAGTTTATCTGGCATATTTAAGTAACGATGGGTCAGAGTGTTAAACCAATTAACTCAACCTACGAGAAAACTATTCCTTACGTTTATGTTTTTTAATAGCGCGTAGTTTTCTTTTATAGTTAATATTAAATAAAATAAACTGGCTTGATTACAAGCTCAAGTTAAATCAACAATGAGATTATATTTTATTATTTTCTCTAATTAATTTCATAATTAATAAATGATGATATATTTGCTTGAGAACGTCCAAATGATGTGTAAAGGCGACCGCATAAATTTGATCGTTAAATTAGGGATGCCTTTCATTTGTACCATAATTAATTTGTCATTTTTTTATTTTGTTTCCATACAAGATGAACTCAAATAAATTTGCTCAGATCGGTGAGATTCAACGTGGGCGATAGAACCTCCTTGGTAGTGTTGTGAACGCTCAAAGTGGGCTATAGTTGTTCAAAGAATGTTTAATTTGCTCTACCATTTTACTGGATTTGTATAGTTATTTAACCCTTTTATCGCATATGCAGTTAACGGCGCGGAAATTTGAATCAAATTTGAGTTCAAATCTCTCCTTAAATTTCTTGCATTCACTTTTACACTAAAGCTCTTAGGAAAAACGGCAAACTTTATCTTTATCATTCACTAGCTATAGAACACAGGCCACGGAAAAAGGGAAGACATATATCTGGTCTTGCATTGTAGACAATGATAGCGAGAAGGAAGAGAAGAAATACACCGAATTAAAAAAAAAAAAGAAATGAGAAGGAAAAGGGAAACCACTCGGCAATTTTTACAATAGAGCCGTGACAATTCCTAGATAATAAAGAAAAGAAATCTGTGAAAAGTCATTATCGAGTACGTCTTGAAGGGACATGGTATTAAAAAATCTCATGTGCCACAAATCTTTACTGGTTTGAGCTTCATCATTTTATATACGCGTATGTTTTCCTTCTACCTAGATCAGTAATTTTCAAGCAGTGCGTCGCGACACATTAGTGAGCCGCGGCACAATGGTGAGATGCTGCACAATGGTGAGCCTCAGCACTCTTTTGAACCGCGGCAAACTGGTGAGCTGCAGCATACTAGTGAGCCTTTGAACAATAGTAAGACGCTACACAATGGTAAACCACGGCACAGTGTTGAGCCATCTGCCTACTGGTGAACCACCTGCACACTAGTGAGCCGCTGCAAACTGGTGAGACGTGAAAGGACAGTAGGCGATATGTGAACATTTTTAAGAGTCATTGATTCAAATATTTTCGAAAGAAGTTCATTTATTGAAGTGTACATAACGAAATTAAAACCATTTTAAAATGATTATACGATTATATCATTGTTAAAAAAAATAAATGACAGAGGACTGCATTTGAAATATTCAAAAACATATTTCATCGTTTATACCTTATACGGCTTTCTTCTCTTTTCGTTTTATCATTCACCTTAATTTATTTTTATTCCATTCCCATACCTTTCTACCATTTTGTTATTTCTCCTGTTCCCCAACATCAAATAACATTTTTCTTATCTTTACTTACCGACAGGGATTTGCATCGTTCTTAGTTCTCTTTTCTCTTGCTTAAGGGTGAATTTCCAAATATTACAAAAAATAGCAATAGAAATACTTCTTCGGTTCTCAACGTTATATTTATGTGAAGTTAGCTTTTCTGCAATGACCTATATTAAAAACAAAAATCGATCATGGCTAGAATCCTGGGAAGAAGATTTAAGAGTATGTCTGTCCAAAATTCGACCTCACAAAGAAGGTATTCCAAAAAACGTCAAGTATTTCATTAAATGTTAAATTATAATAAACAAAAAAATAAATAAATATGTTTTTTAAGAACTGTAATTATTATCTTTTATTACAAACGATAATAAATTGTTTTGTTTGTGTTACTAAATAAATCATAAAGCGTAAACTTATCATACTTATTATTATACTTATATCATCATAATTTAAGTGGCCAGCAAATTTTTAACTATAGATTCAAGTGTCCCCTGCGATAAAAAAAAAGTTGAAATCATTGATCTAGATACACTTTAGAGATACATTTTTTTAAAAAATAGATAGATAATATGCGATATTTCTATCGAGTAAAAACCTGTGGACTAAAGTTCGGCAACTTCAATCAATTGACACAGTGACTGCAGCTTATCTATCCCAGATGAATTATACTTCCGGTGATAACCACGTGACATAAACTGCGTTGCATTTACGTTGTTCCATTTATAAGTACAAATTTAATATAGGGGTCACAAGATCACGTAGATATTTGAAAAGGTTCATTGAGGATGTAAAGGTTAGCAATAACTGACTTCGATAAATTTACACAGATTTTTCCGATCACAATGAACTTAAACCTGAGTAAGTCTGGGATCAACCATTATGTATCCTACATATCCTAATCTTATGCACTTTTTACTTCTTCTTCTAACGCCTTTACAACTGTTTCATTTAGCAAACCTCTGCCTTGAGTTTCTCTTGGGCCTACTATTAGGTGCACAACAGTATAAAAGAATTATAATGGAGTTAGGGGATAGGTTTAAAACATAGCATACTACCTGATTACAACATACGATTACCGGTTAAGCAACGTCAAACCTGGTCAGTAATTAGATGGGTGAACACTTGGGAATACCAAGCGCTGTGATCTTGGATGTGTAGTCGTGTAACGGATAACGAAATGTTAAATCAGAGAGCTGAGTTCGAATTCTAGTTGGAATAAATGTTTCGATTCCTATCGGAGAATGGATATTTTCTACAAAATTTCTCGAACATTCAAACCGATAAATGCAATTAATACTGTTTATTTAGAAAAAAAAATTATTTAATTAAATTGTATCTATTAAACGTAAAATACACACAAAATATATTAAATAATTGTCGGACTTATCCCATTCTATATTATATCGGTGGAGCACTGTGGGGAGAAGAACGTGAATTTGTAAACAGTCACTACTACTGCTGATTATGCAAGATTCTCCAAATTGGATTGAGTTCTCTCGTAAAAAATTGCTTTCCTCTCTTTTGGGTGTCGATAGCCTAGGGGTTAGAATCTTCGACTGATGCCAAATCGGTAGTGTTTTTGTCCCTGCTTGAAGCAATCGGATGTCTATCCACAATGATGAGCTGTGAAACAGCGAAAAAGTCTTTCTGTAGATGACTATATTATTTTTTACATGAAGCATGACTGAAGTACCCGTCAGGTAAAAAATTTAATTGCTCATTTATTTTTTACTACTGCTCACCCAATATAAGACTCAAGAGCCACTGAAGTTACTGAATGTAGTGAATGGTATAGACGTAAGCGGAAGAATTTGTTAGTGGAGATTATGAGGATATGGATGTTAGATAACGATTGCCCTAAGCTCGAATAAGTTAATATTATAGTCTTTGGGAAAGCATCGACGAGGGAGTCTGTTCGACAACGCAGCGGTTCTTGGGTAGAATTTGACTGATTAGAACTTCCCTCTTACAAATGAAGTACAAACAGAATTATGGCTATTCATCTGCTTTCATAGCATGTGCAGGTTTTAGTTATAAAGAAAACACTGAATTCAAAATCAGACGTAAGAGAAATGTGCCCCCCCTGGCTATATTGCCTTTGACATACCACTGCTGCTACGTGTGTTGTTGATATGACGAGCTTAATGATTTACAGGACTTATAATGAGAACACTAAGATCTTCATGCTTAAATCACAGCCGTTGGAATAAATATTGTTCACCTACAGCTCCCACCTTTCCATGCCAATTTTCATACTGTTTCTGAGGAAATTTGCAGTCTTCAATATTAGATTTTAAATTACACAATTTATATTTGGATTATTGTCCACATCTTGTTGTTAATACAACATTTGGCCTGTGGTGCCCTTCGGCCTTTATCAGGTGTATATCGATCTGGGTAACCTACAAGGAATTCTGAACTGGACTCTTTATTTAATCTACGGGGGTAGACTGTCTTCGTTCCACTGCTCATGTCTACGGATATCATCTAGTTTATTTTTAGTAATGCTTTTCTAGTGAGTGCTATGTTATGAGGATAGAAATAAATACAATATGGGAATCGTTAATAAAGAAAGAAAGACAAATAACTGTAAGTCTTTAAAAGCAGTAGCAGTCAAAATATGACAGACATCAGCGGTATCATGAGCAGTAGCAACGCTAAGCAGCAGGCACGTTAGGTTTAAGTGTCCAGGTGTCCTACCGTGTACACTACTGCGAGATAATAGTCTAGAGGTTTAAAGGCTGGTTCTTTTATTTGGTGATGTAGTAATTGCGAGTTCTATCCCTGGGATGGGCAGTGTATACTTGAACTTAGTTATCTTGATTCTTTTTTTTTCTGTTTTCGGTTTATCATTAACCAAGATATGGGCAGCAGAACGAGAACAGTCTTCCTTCGTAGATTAAATAAAACTAGGTTACCCAGATCGATATAGCTCTGATGGAGGTCGGAGGGCACAACCGCCAAAATATTGTAATAACAACAATAAAGATGGTATTTATCAATCCACCCACGAGGATCGAATGTGGCACAAGGCCTTTTTAATGTGGGTATCTCTGAGCCCGTAGGCCCAGCCAAAAATAAATAACCATCCAAACCCGCCGAGGCGGGCCAGTTCCGTCAACCTCCCCCAACGAAACCCTACCCTTCGGCGGAGCTTCGTCCGGGTTCCTCTCTGCAAGCAGAGAGTTCGACAGACACCCGACCCGGCAGTTCACAAAGCGCAGATACTACACTTTGATCCTAGCCACCGGGCCGAGCGGGCATTCTTTTTATAGATACAGTAAAGATGAGGACAATATTCTGAATATAAATAATGTAAATAATAATAAATCCTCATCACAGAAATTCAGATAGATTTTATATGACTTCGTCTCGACCCTCATACAAAGACTGTTCGCTATTTTGCTATGTCTATCTTAGCCTTAATATAGTTTTCTATTTACACTGTCTATTGATTAAACATACTTTATATTTTGACGTTGTCACTCCTGTTTGCTTTTTTTTTTAGCCATCTTGCTACGTTTTTCTCCATTTTATTCTTTTCTTTCGCTTTTCGTTTTGTCATTCACCATAATTTTTTTTTTTTATCCCATTTCTGTACCTTTCTACAATTTTGTTCTTTCTCCTGTTCCCCCACATCAAATACAATTCTTCTCATCTTTACTTACTGTCAGAGATTTTGTAACGTTGTTATTTTATTTTTATTTTTTTTTTCTTTAGCTTCCTTCCTGTCGCTGTCGTAGGAATTTCTTCCTCACAACATCACAGCTTTCACTTCCTTACTTTTTCTTGGGGTTTGTCTTTTTACTTTTAATCGTGTGTGGTTTGTTTTACATTCTCATTGTCAACCCTATTTCTCTTTTGCGTTAATCATTTTTTTTTTCAGTTTCCATCCTTCAAATTTGTTCTAATTTTAAATGTTTTGTTTTTCTTCGAGTCCTTACTATTTAATAACAATGTCTTTTTCTTCTCGTCGTTCATTTTCACTTTCTCTTCTGTATTTACCCCATATGATACAAAACGAAGTAGTGGTGTATGCCTGCTTTGAAAATCAGGACTAGAAAAAT
>OZ010572.1:85129435-85151935 GCA_963932145.1 Acanthosepion lycidas | reverse complement strand
GAATACTACATCTTGTTATACCCTTCATTCAGTTCCTTCCTTTTTCTTTCGTTCTTTTGGAATCCTAGCTCTTGTTATTCTCTTCATTCAGTTCCTTCCTTTTTATGATTTTTTGGAATCCTGGCTCTTGTTATTCTCGTCATTCAGTCCCTTCGTTTTTCTTTCATTGTTTTGGAATTCTTCATTCACTTACTTCCTCTTTTTTTTACGTTCTTATGTCTTCATTTTTTTACGTTCTTATGTCTTCGTTTTTCTTTCAATGTTTTGGAATTCTGTTTCTTCTTATTCCTTCATTATATCCCTTTTTGCTTCCTTCTTTTAGAATTGTTCTGCTTTTTATTCTCTCCATTCAATTACTTCCTCTTTTTTTTTTTTTCATTCTTATGTCTTCATTCATTTCCGACCTGTTTTTCGTTCTTTGGGAATCCTCCTCCTTCTTTTTATTCTCTTCCTTCATTTAGTTACTATTTCCGTTCTTTTGGAATTCTCCATCATCTTAACCTTTTCATAAAATTTCTACCATTTTTTCGTTCTTTCATATTTCTCCTTCTTTTATTCACATCATTTTTTCTTTCATTTCTTTGTTTTGGAATCCTCATTCTTGTTATATTCTTCATTCACTTCCTTCCCTCCTTTTTGTCCTTTTGTGACCCTAATTCTTCTTATTTTCGTCATTCTGTTCCTTCCTTTTTTTGCATTTTTTTTGGTATCCTCCTACATAACAATGCTATTCATTCAATTCGTTCTCTTTTTTCGTTCTTTTGAAATACTCCTCCTTTTTATTCCCTTCATTCAGTTGCATCTTTTTTTTTGTTCCTTTGGAATCGTCTCTCTTATTATTCTCTTCATTAAATTCCTTTCTTTTTTTCGTTGTTTCCTACTTGAAATAATTTCTATCAGCTCCTTGCATTTTTATGTTCTTCTAGGATCCGAATTCTTGCTATTCTTTTCATTCGCTTCCTTCCTTTATTGTTCTTCTGGGACCCTTCTTCTTATTCCATTCAATCAATTCCTTCCTTATAGCCATTCTTTTGCATTCCTCCTTCTTGTCCTTCTATTCATTCAAGTCTTTCATTTTTTTTGTTCTTTAGCCATCCTTATTCTCATCATTCTCGTTATTATGTCCCTTCATTTTTCATTCTGTTGTAATTCTCCTTCTGGTTAATCTTTTCATTCTGTTCCTTCCATTAATTCGTTCTTTTGGTATACTTTTTCTTGTTATTCTCTTCATTCATTACCTTTATTTTTTCGTTCTTTTGTAATCCGCCTTCTTGTTTTTCTTTTCATTCAGTTCATTTCTCTTGTTTTTCTTTTTTAATTCGCCTCCTTGTTATTCTCTTCATTCATTTCCTTCTTTCTTTACTGTCTATTCATTCAAATCCTTCCTTATTTTTAGTTCTTTTGCAACCCCCCTTCTTGTCATTCTCTTTACCCTGTTCCTTCCTTTTTTTCCCTTCTTTTAGAATCGTCCTTCTCTTAATTCCTTTCCTTCATTTTCCCCTTCTTTTCCAATCCTCCTTCTTGTGGTTCTCATTATTCAGTTCCTCCCTTTTTTTTTAGTTCTTTTTAATCCTTCTAGTTATTCTTTCCTTTAGTTCCTTCCTTTTTCTGTTCCTTTTTTATTCCCCATGCTTGTTATATTCTTCATTGATTTCCTTCCTTCTTTTTATCGTCCTTTTTCCAACCGTCCTTCTTGTTCTTCCCTTCATTCAATTCCATCCTTGTTTTCGTTCTTTTGTAATCCTCCTTCTTGTTATTCTTTTCATTCACTTCTTTCCTTTTTCATCATTTGCCTTATACGGACTGTAGTTGTTTTCTTCAAATTCATTCCAACTTTCTGTTAATTCGTCAGTTTCCTCACATTTTTTAACATCTATTTTCCCTTTTCTCACCCTTCTTACCATTCTCCTTTCTCGACTTTTCTATTTTTTGTCCCTTTAAATGCGCTTTTTCATCTCATCCTCATCGGCCTTGATTTTGTAACATCTTTACTTAGCCCGCCCTTCTCTGCTTTCCAGCTTTATTTTATTTTAATTGTTCTTTCTTTCTTTCTTTCTTTCTTTTTTTCTTTTTTTCTTTCTTTCTTTCTATACCTAATCTACCCTTCTGTTGGATCAACTACTCCCCCACAACAACGAAATGCAAAAGAAGGCTAAATATGAAAATAAAAAAAAATTACACCAAACGAAAAACGAGGAATCTTTTCACTTGTGGTTAATTCATTTTGAGCAGCTGTCAAAAAATGACCGCTCAACTTGATCCACCTAAGAAGGCGAAGAGACAAGTCAGATTCAAATTGATTGGCCCAAATGTGTGCATGTGTGTATGAATTTTTGAGGTTGATTATGCTTATTTAAATAGCGTTGTTAGCGAAAATAAAAGGATGGGGACGCTCGGTAATGGTAAGCGGCTCAAAACTAAAAAGCAGCAATAGGAGTTCGAATTTCATTCGAGTTAAGTTCTATCGCAAATATACCCTTCTGAAATATAGATAGATCTCTTCTCTCAACAGCTACTGGTTTATATTTTATTTTATTTTCAGGCGAAACTAGCTAGTTGTGGTTGGCAACCAATCTAGGAGAAAAATAACTGAATTCAAAGCAATATATCTCTCTCATATATATATATATATATATATATATATATATATATATATATATATATATATATATATATGTGTGTGTGTGTGTGTGTGTGTGTGTGTGTAGTCATCCACAGACAGACGCAGCTGATCAGCGTAGCTAGACATCCGATTACTTTAAGCCGAGATCGAAACCCGATTGATTCGACAGCAGTCGGAGATTTTCCCTTTTTTAAAAGAAGGGTGAATTTTTACGTGCTTACTCTGTGAATAAACACGCCAATCACTGACAGTGCTCAAATTCAAGGAAGGGAAGAACATTGTAAAGTTAGTAGTAATAGTCATTGTTTACAAATTCGCGCTTATACATACTGCCACACACACACACATACATACATATATATGTGAATATGTGCCGCAGAAGGTCATTACATCAAGTGTGTGGGTCACTTCCTAGCAAGTTTGGATCTACCTTAAACAAATTCACGCCATTGGCGTTTTCTTCTACTCTGATTTTCTCTCATCTTCAACTGGCTCTACAAACCTACCCGTATCCATACCCTATTTTAAGTCAAACGCCGATAGGGTATGTGTTATGGTGTCCACCCTTTTCTGATATAAATGGACTCGTCCTGCAGCCATAAAATAGCCACAGTCAGTCAGAGAGGAACAAGTAGAGGAACAGGTGGAGGAACAGATGAAGGAACAGAGTGGAAAGTACAAAGACACTGTGATTGAGTTGACGTTAGAAGTCAGTTACAAGGACGCCCGACTCTAAGGAAGTTTACTTCGAGACTGTATATAGCGATCTTTGATTAATACTAACTGGCGTTCCTGGATTTTACTAACAGCATTACCTTTTGTATTTTGTGTAAATACATTTAATTTCTTAGCTTAAATACTTGCGTTTGTCATTTATTGGAGACCGATTTTTCACGCGGAATCCACAACAGTATGGATATGGGTAGGTTTTTGTAAAACTGGATGTTTCTAGTCCTGAACCTGCACGTTGGCGGTAAATGTAGACATCAACACCATCCGAGACAAAGTGGAAAATTTTTAATCAAAGACGTGTTTCACCGGTGAAAAACTTATATTATGTTTTCATTGACGTTATCCGTTCAACTAAAAGAAAAAAGACAAAACTATGTGTTAGTACAGTGTTCTGGGGATCTCTGCCGATAAGTTGTTTTTCTTAAATCATATTAATCATCCTGGCTTCTCATGCGCATGTACTCGCTTGACATTTGATGTCTGTATGTCTCTGTGCTTGTTTGTTTTATCTATATCTCTTTATATACACATATATATCCGCATACATATACAACCATGCACACACATGCATACATACATACATGAACACACACACACATACATGCATAATATATATATATATATATATATATATTTAAAAATTATAACATAAATATTTATCTTATAATTTTTAAATAAATAATTATATTCGCTCTACTCTGTATTGAGCACTCTTTTAAGAATAGTAATTGCTACACCAATCATACACTTGCATATGTATATATATTTACAGTAATTAATCGATTCCAGAATAATCTTCAACAGAATGCAGAAGCACTGGACGGCCGTTTCATCCTATTTGGGACTCATCAGTAGTGCGTATCCACTACCGAGAATCGAACCCGGACCATTTCAATACAACGCAAACGTCATATCACGACGAAGAAAACACAAACTAGACTCGGTATCCCGCCGCTACTCAATCAGTTCTGCAGCGATACTCATCCAAGTATACGGATAAACTCAGAACAGTGCCCCAAGAGCCACACCTGCCTATTGACTCTTAACCGCTCGTCCCGAGCAGCTGCTGAGTCAAGCAAGAATATACAGTGAAGAAGTTTTTGGAATTTGGGCTTAGAGTAGCCATATAGTAATTCATCGAGCCCAGAATAATCTTCAACATAATGCAGAAAGTACTGGACCGTTGTTTCGTTCTATTTGGGACGCATCATTAAAAAAAAATCACTGTATATCCTTGCTTGACCCAGGTAATGGGCGTAAGAAGCGGCTAAGGGTCAATGAGTAGACGTGGCTCTTGGGGCAGACGAGGTTATCCGGAGCTGAGTGAGTACCGGCGCTATATCGAGTCTAGTTTGTCTTCTTCGTCATCAAGGACCGTGGTGCAGTTGGTATGACGTTTGCGTTGTATCGAAATAGTCCGGGTTCGATTTTCGGCAGCGGGTGCGCACTGCTGATGAGTCGCAATAAGTGTAAACTGTTACATTAGAATATGCAAGTTACTAAATTGTTTACTACCTGATAAGACCTGTTAAACGTCGAAACAAAATATGCAATATTGTAGTAGTAAGTTGCATGTTCTAATGTAAGAGCTTATAATAAATATTTATATCTAGCTATCTATATCTATCACACTTAACACACACATACATATATATATATATATATATTGTCGGACTCTGTCCATTTCATAATGTGTGACGTCATACGCATTGAGGAGATATGAATGTACGTGAGAAAATCATGGAAAATTGTAGTTTAAAAACAGTAAAATCGACCTTGCTAACCAAAACGCTCCTCTGTGGCGAAATCTGTAAAAGCACGTCAGGCTATATGACGGTTCCGTATAGAAAACAGGTTCGATTCCTGTCGGAAGACGCATATTTTCTATGACAATTTCTTGGACATTCAAGCCGGTAAATGTTGTTAAGAGTATTTATTATAAACAGAGCATTTACTTAAATATTTGTATCTATAAAAAAGAATGTATAAACATAAAAATGTCTTTTTTTATTTATTTATATATATATATATATATATATATATATATATATATATATATATATATATATATATATGACAATAGGAAAACTGTAGTTTTCCTATTGTCATTTATATTTATAAATATTGTCTTTTCTACAGGTTAACTCTGAGAAATTTTCATATATATATATATATATATATATTAGGTTGGTGCAAAAATAATGTCGTTTTTTGACGTTTAACTTAAAAAAAAACCGACATTATTTTTGCACCAACCTAATATATAGATAGATAGATTGGGGTTAATAAATCATTTCCGCATACCACAGAGCTGAACAAGAGACTAGAAAAACAAAAACAAAAATCATTTATAAGCACGTCTGTCTGGACGAATATGAATATCAGGAAAGGCACCGCAACAATAGTCCACAAAGCTGGTCAGCTGCCCAATCTCCTCGATTGTGCCGAATCTTGGATCATCTACAGATACCACCTTCGCCTCCCAGAACGTTTGCATCACTGTTTCTACTTTATCATTATCAAAACTCACTAGGGTTATTTTAAATGCAAACACTGTAGTCCTCAACAGCGCCAGCGCTGAAAATATAACTTTACAAGTGAACTAAATCACAGAATCAGAACCAAATAAGGAACGGTAAAAAATTGGTGTTTCCTCTTTGATTAAAATTGAACTACATTTTCTGCTTGTAACTAGATGTTGATATTGGTTATGAGGTGATATAAGAACAAAAAAGGTATCACTTGAACTAAATGCTGGTAGTTATGTGTTTATTCTTTTATTAAGGCCTGTGACGTCCCCCCGGTGTCGCTGCGCCAAATGTGACGTCTGCCTAGCCGCGTCCGTCGTGCTATCCTGTCCTGTGACGACCAACTGGCCTGGTATTGGTCGCGGCACCAAATGTGACGTTCTAACCTTTTGGTGATTCGGATGGGAATCTGGTTAGATTCGGTATCAGCCTTGTCGTTCCCAGCTCGCTTCCAACGTCTGGTTACCGAAGTAACTGCTTTGATTTCCAGTCTAACCTACCCACGTTGTGAATTGATCTTAGTCAGACGAAATCAATCAGTCGCCGGACCGTAATGCAAGTCAAGTTCGAATAAGGGCGATATCGCACAAGTATATGTAAAAGAAAATAAAATAATAACTAATAAATAAAAGTTCAAATGTGTTAAAAAAGGATAACAATATTTTATATATGGTTGCTGGATACAGGACTGCGTCTACTTCCCAACCCGCTATATGGATTCGTGACACTTTGTGTTTGTTAGGCGAGTTTTAACATCTTAAGTTGTTTGTTCTTTTAAGAAACTGGTTCTTGGTGTGTCTTCAGGCGATATTCGTGAAACTTGTTTCGGTGGTGTGAGTCTAAGTCGTTCTTCAAAAATAAATTGTTCATGGTTAGAAATTGAGTTCGTGATTTGCGCGAATCTTTCAGGTCAGCTATCTGCGAGGCGGGTGCAACTGCTTGCCTGTCTGTCTCCAACCCCAACTGCTTTTCACTCGCTGCGACTCTGCTTATATGGACGCCAGCCAAAACCGGGGTGGGTTTGTCGGGGTTTGAGGTTCCTTGATAATTCTAAACCCACAATCCACTTCTTTGTTTTCGGTCAGGAAAATTGTATTATTTTCCATTTTTGGAAGTCTTCCCACCTTCTTCTGTTCTCATATTGGTATCTCACTCATACTCTCAGAGGGTGTCAACGGTTTTCCCCTCACTCTCACAGTGGCATCTCACACATATCCCCTCAATGGGTGCCAACAGGCCTCCCCTTCTACTTCACATGATTACCTCCGCCTAACACTCACCATTCAGCCAATGGGCGCTCAACGGCGTGGGTGTGGCCAGACTAGCCTCGGTTTAAAAAATCCCGCTAAAAAAAAAAATTATCTTCTGTTGTTTTTCTTTTTTTTTCCTTTTCTTTCTTCTCTTCGAGAAGACCTCACACTCTAGACTCTTTATTTTAACTGAATCACCTGGAATTCGTCAATCAGCTTTTCGCCAGCATTAAGTGGGTGGTCATATGATGAGATCGCATTCTGGCGTTAATTAAAAATAATTTTCTTATCATAGCTAGACCCTGGCGCAAAACAGATGCCTTTTCCAAACGACCTTTCCGTAGATAACTAATGGTTTAGTCTTTTGTTTTTTGTAACTCTTGTGGTCCAATGGACATTTTCGTTCTTCGGTCAGCGGGTGCTTAATTAATTTTTATCTGTAGGTCATTTGACCAGCCTGGAATTTTCACCCACTCCGTAACATAAATCAGATTAAATCCAGTATCTTCTCGACAATGGAAATAAAAAATTTTAACACTTTTCTTTGTCAGAAAAATAACACCGCTTAGTGTCCTTTTCGTGATGGCTTCTTATCACCTAAATTTAATTCTCGCCTTTCTTTTTTTTTCTTTCTTTTTTTTTTTTTTTAGCAAGCCAAATAGTGTCACAGGCATTGAAGTTGTGTTTAGTCCCAATGACAGGATTTAAGTTATGAGGTTCTATTCGCCCATTGACTTGGAAAGAGTTAATCAAATTTAATATATCAAAAAAAGAAAATATGTAAATTATGTTAGAAAAGTTTTCTATATAAATTTTTGAATGGTATATCCCTTAAGGACGTAGGCGATCGCGGCTCTCCATCGATCGCTTTATTAATTATCGTGAATAAACTTGAAAAAAAAATGAAGTAATTTCCACATGTCTTCCCCAAGTTTTTGAATCCTGATTTTTTCTTCTGGTAGACGAGTTGCCACGCAAACCTAGAGAGCCCATTTGACGCCGTCAATCAAACATATTGCAAGTGGCGAGAAGAGGAGGATTCGAGCATTTTGCGTGAATGGAACAAACTAGGTAGGAGCTTGGACACAATTACAGTGTTCGCGTCGATAATTTTTATATTATCTGCGTCAGCTCTTCAATACATATATGCATATGGAATTGATTAGCGGGATCAGAAATCGATATTTGTAGCCCGATTTCGATGTTTTTTTTTTCTTGTGTACGTACGGGAGACTTTTCTAGACATAAGGAATTAAAAATTGTCCAATTTCTTTTGGTTCCTAGAGCTTTCGGTAACCCACTGTCAAAGATAACTTTTTTGTTTATACTATTATAATAAATGGTATGAAAGTGCTATTTCGGAAGGCAGAAAAAATGCAATAGTTATATTCTAAATATACAAATACGGCCAGTACATTGTCGCAGTGTTCATAATGTTATTAATGTTTGTTTTCTTATTTGTTTGCTCTTATAAGTGTTTCCATCACTTATAAATGCAATATATATATATATATATATATATATATATATATATATATATATATATATATAGGTTAATGGTCAGAGTTGAATCAGGCCAAGAAACAGTAGTATTAAAAAGTGCTCAATACACATGAGAACAAATAATTAAAATTAAAAATAACATATAGAGCTTTTAAGCTTAAAAATCAGGTCAATTAAAATACGTGTATTTTAATTGACCTCCTGATTCTTAAACTTATATATATATATATATATATATATATATATATATATATATATATATATATATGCACTGATGAGCTGCGATACAGCAAAACAGGCTTATATGTTGATAATTATATGTGTGTGAGAGAGAGAAAAAGAGCGAGTGAAAAATACAATAAGAATAAAGATAACAGGAAAACTTTTCTTAGTCGACGCGTTTCATATTCTTTTTCGTTGTCTTTTCTTTGATAAAGTCTCTCATAGGATGAAACGCGTTAATTAAGATGAGTTGTCCTTTTATATATATATATATATATATATATATATATATATATATATATATATATATATATATGAGTGTGTATGTGTGTGTTTGTGAGCGCGCGTGCGTGTGCTTGTGCGTGTGAAAATCCAGATATAAATACAATATATCTGTAAAAAAAAATAATATAAATAAAGATAAAAGAGAAACTCTTGTTTACCGTCACATTTGCCTTGATAAAATCCATCAGAGGACGAAACGCATCGGTAAAGAAAATTTTTCATTTTGTCTTTATTCATAAATATTAGGTTGGTGCAAAAATAATGACGTAATAATGTCGTTTTTTGACGTTAAAAATACGTCAAAAAACGACATTATTACGTCATTATTTTTTCACCAACCTAATATATAACCACGGCTCGTTTCTTTATAAAATTCGCAAACGTATACACAGATACCGACAAGGTTTAGATATACGTTTACGCGAATAAGAAAATTTACTTCCCTGATATTCATATGTCATTAATGTTTCTTAACAAGCGTATGCAAACTTATACGTGCGTTGTTATAATATGTAACATCTTTGTTTTTGTTTTGACAAGTGTGGTTCTTTTTCATATGTGGAAAGACAGTAGAAAAAAGAATAAACTAAACCATAAAAGTTGAGTTGCCATTTGTTAAAATCACGTTTCAGTAAAACTTGGAGAGGTGATAGGAATAAAAAGGAGAACAGGAGCGTTGACATTAAAAAAAAAAAAAAAGGAATAAAAAACCTGATACAATTGACCGGAAAGATGTAGAGAAAAAAGTAATCCAAGATGGAGAAATGTCGTCAGTGAAAAGTCGGATTTGTATGGAGTATCAAAGAAAGATATCGAATCAATAGGCATGCAAAATTTATAAAATGGAGAAAGGTCAGAAAAGGACCCCGTAAAACAATATATATATATATATATATATATATATATATATATATATGTGTGTGTGTGTTTGTATATATATATATATATATATATATATATGTATATATATATATATATATATGTATATATATATATATATATATATATGTATATATATATATATATATATATATATATATATATATATATATACTATCAGTGAATCGGTAGCCTAAACTTGAACATGCATCCGTTTTGCATAAAAAAAATATTTATTTTTCAATATAATTTTATTTTGGATCTATCTATTAGTTCAAAACCAAATAATATTATCAAAGATTGTACAAGGAAGTTGATATCCCTAACACACACACACACACATACACACATATGTATGCATTGGATGCCATGGATGAATTGTCGTCTGAATTACGCAAAAATAATAACATTTTAACAGATATATTTACCAAAATTACGCAAAAATATCTAGAAGTTCTAACATGTAAATTTCTTCGATAAAATCGACATTGTCTTCAACCACAGCCTCCAGACTTCGGAATCTCCTGAAACTCTTCTGGACAGACTTCTTGTTTAAGTTGGCATACTCCTTGCTTTCAGGTCACCTTTGTTGTTACAAGGAATTTTTGTTGGTCACTCGCTCAACTGCGTCCCACTCATAATAATGAAAAGAGGCGCCGCGGTTTGAGGAGTTAGGTCGCCAGATGTACGGGGTGATGTCGCCGCAGAAATTGTATGACAGCTATTACTGGGTTCTCCTGCTTGTGTCATGGTTCAGTTGTTCTGTTGTCAGACATAGGATTTTCCAGCAGTCATCCTCTTAACCAAGGGCAACACTACCTCCTCAAGGCACTTGATGTAGGCCTCTGTGTTGAGATTGAGGCTCTGTTGGAAAATGAATGGAGGCACCAAACACCTTTGTAATCACCATTAGACTCATCCAATTCTGTCCGAATCATCTACACTGTTCACAGATTGATACCAAAATACTCTGAAAAGTTCTTATTGGATCCTCCGGTGTGGATACCAAGCAGTGATACCATTTCCAAATTTCTGGCTGAACGGATTGCGTCATTGCACTTTTTTTTTATCACAGATGGTACCCAACTGACCCTACTATACTATGCAGTCAACAAAATCAAAAATAAACAACGCGAAAATAAAACTATAAAATGTCGACAATTTACACATCACACCATATATATATATATATATATATATATATATATATATATATATATATATATATATATTCTTCAATGGTAGCACATTGTAGTCTGCTATCGGTGATGAAATAATGCGAACATTTAATATTAATGTAAGTTTTAGCTCAGTAATTTTACATGGGGCGTTATTTTATTAACATCAGCACTCAATATACGTTATATACAGACAAATCTCTCATCACAGACTAACAGGGTGAAGGGATGGCCCGTTAAAGCCCGTTGAAGCTTATTGTTCGTAGATGGGAAGGGATTATCTTTGAGTTAGAAAACCACTATAGCAACTACCAGTAGTTATGATCATAATGTAAATAATATAAACACATTTATATATATGACATAAATAAATATATACTTAATATAGATATATTTATCTAAACAACAAAAATAATAAATTTTCCGCAGCTACTTTCTACATGGCAGCGTTAATGTATCGTATTTTGTATACTGTACACACACCTTTGAGAAATAATATGACTCGTTCCGCTCAGCCCGCAAATTTGGAAAAACATTGCTGACGATTTGAAAGTTTTTTTTCCTGCATAACCTTTTTTATTATGCTGCAGATTTTGTCCCTAACATACGAAGTCCGTAGATGAGGGGTTTATATATATATATATATATATATATATATATATATATATATATATATATATATATATATATATATATATATATTAAATTGTAATTGTCGGTTTAAGTTGCTATATTTAATGTAGAATAAATCACTCTTCCATATACTCACGCACACAGACATGTCCCCCCCTCCCTCTCTCTCTCTCTATATATATATATATATAGATCGCAAGAAGAATGAAATGAAAGGTATGTTAAAAACTATCAAGAAATAAATGAAAGTGTCAAGTAGAAGTAAAGTTGCTCAAGAGAATAGGTGGCAACCATGAAAGTAGATAAATATGAAAGTTTAGAGAAAAATAGGGAAAAAAAGATGTAAAAAACGAAATTGAAATAACGTATAAAATTAGTGGCATGAAACTGAATGAATTCTCAAAGTTGGCTATAGAATCATTTAATATAGAGAAGGAAGTTAGCAAGCCAAGGTTAATATAGAAAAGAAACCACCCCTACTTCCATGTTCCATCTCCTTTTCGGGCATGGGCAATCATGGCTTTCCTTTAGTCCTGGGTACGACGATAAACTACATCCGGCAGTTAGGCCTCTAATTGGGAGACTGGAGGGAACCACCTCTTAATTGCTGGTATTCCCAGGCTCACCTTGACTAGGGGTGGTAGCACCTTCTAGAGTTCCAACTATGGGCAAATAGGACACCCCAAATAAAACACTGTGAAAATATATTATTTTTATATAAAAATATCAGCAATACATTTTAAATAAAAATCTCCAGCAATACATGTTATCGTAGAATTCCCAAAATTTTATAGCAAAATGACGCACAATATTTTCTGTAGTTGAAGGCATGCAATTGCGTTCAAAATATTAAGATTTTGAAATTAAATAACCCATAGAGGTTGGTATGACAAAACAAAACAACCATTTTTATAGTATTAATTCGAAATATCCTAGTGCCCTAAATCAAACTTTATTCCAATATAACATTTCAACAAAACAGCATAAAACGCACAACACCATATCTAGTTATTATGTCCACACAGTCATGTGCACAAAAGCAGAGTATCATCTACCATGTATTCAATTGTGAAAACAGAATAACATTATATTTTGTATTACTTCAAAGCTCCAGAGAAAATTAAATTTCGGCATTAAGAGTTGATGGGCCGATAAAGAAACAAACCAATCAAAACCATAACAATATTTTTGTCTTTTGTAGCAACATCACAGAACTTACCTGTCATACTGCAACTATGCTGAGCGGCCTTTTCTGGAAAATAGAGCATTATCTTTCCTGACTAACAGTCTGAATGTTCAAACGCTCGGTCACGGTCGTGCTACTACAACCATCGACGCCTTCCAAAGAGCCCCGTCTAACCGATTTCAGTCACAAGGCTTGAGTCAACCCGGGGTATGGTTTGAGGGCATTTTCCATGCACGATGTCACCAGGAAGTCGCATTCCTAATAAATAGATCAAGATCCAGGTCTCGGAGGAAGAGGACAGTGCCATTCGAGCTAGTGTAACCAAGGCGGATATTGACAGACCAAACATCCGACAACCCGATGCAACCAGGTTTGTCATACCTCGCCTGTCTCAATCCCCTTTGAGTCGCGAGAGAGACGCGTCTGACCAAGTTTGTGGATTTCTCCGTTGCGCAGAGTTGTCTATCAGAATCAAATTCACGTGAAATGGCCTCGTTAAATTCTAATTTTAATTCACAGTCATCTCCGATACCGGTGGGGGGGAGAGGAATAAGGAGAGAGGGTGTCGATCACGATGGTCGGATGAGAGCTGGTGTCGGCGACGACGAAGATTTTCTACTTTAAAAATGGTAACGGATTAGACTATTTAAATCGCAGTTTGACATTTTATTCATTTATACGTCGAAATTTTGATCGCAACTTTGCTTCGTTTCGAGGAAGCATCTTTCACTATTCCTGTGCGCCTTTAGACTTCGGTGTCATATTTTCCGACATCTTTTATCACACTACCCAGATTTTAAAATTTATTGTCTTGTTCCTATTTGAATTTAACGTTGCCAGTATATTATTTACAAGAGAAAATAGTAGACAGGCTTAGTATCGTCAGGTTCATAACCCTCCCTGTTTATTAGAGTTTCCTGTTTAAGACTGGTTTTCCGATTCCTTCTAAAGTATTGTTTCTTTTTTCTCCCAGTAGCCTCTTGCATATTAGTAGAATTATCACCTTGCTTGGCACAACTCAATCTTTCCTACGTTCCACACTAAGCTTATCCTTATCTATAAAAGGAAGGATGTGTGTGTGTGTGTGTGTGTGTGTGTGTGTGTGTGTGTGTGTGTAACGAATACACAGCCGCAATTTTCGACGGATTTGCACCAAAATTTACATGCACATGCTCCAAGTTAGTAGCAAGGCCAAGACCGACTTTGCATTTGCCAACTCCCATCGATAGTGGAAATAATCGATTTTTTCATGATTCTATGGTAGTTCATGTAGTTTGCAGCCATTTTGTACTAGCCAGAATGAGACCCAATAGCTAGCTGCCACGAATAGGCAGGAAGATTCTATTGGCCGGCGTGAGAGCCAACAGCTGACTGAGACGAATGTTAACTAGCATGCTAGCATGCAAAAAAAAATCGATAGCTGCATTCGTCACAAGTGAGAAAAATTTAAATCTGCATGGCAATCTCCAATTGGCTCATTCGCTTGCTTAAACTCAACGTTGATTCTGATTCCGCAGAACTGGGTTGGGTGTGAAAAATTATTTGTTGTTAACATTCTTTTTTCATTCGGTTTTTCCAGTTACGAGTCCTTTTTTAAAGCTGATCGTTTTGTGTTCATTTTGTTTAGTTCTTTTTTCGTAACAGATTTAATGTTTATTATAGAGCTTAGAAAAATTCGCAGTGTGAGATAGGCAAGAAGTAAGGCATGTAGCTACATCAGCACGGGAAAGGGCAAGGAAGGGCAAAAATATTTTAATTCAAGTGATAGCGATTGCTGTATGAGTCGTAGGATTTTTGAATCAAACACGGGCAACGCTGGGCCATGCTGCTAGTAAAATATAAAAATTTCCTGAAAGTCTTCAAGAAAGGAAAAAAGGGTTTAACAATATATAATTTACAATAGAATAATAAAAAAGTAATGAACGAGAGGAAGAAAATAAAAGAACAGTTAAACAAAAATTATAAAATTAAATATTTTAAGGTAGTGGGCCGTAAGTGCTTGGGTTATTGGCGCAGTACAATCTTTTTGACTAAGCTTATTAAAATATCATGACCCCAAGAAAGTCGTCAAGAGAGAAAAGCAGAGGGTTTCTTTGAAAAGGAGACGAAAGTGACTGTAACATCTGAAAGAAAATAAGGAAGAATTTTAAAAAAGGAGATGGAAACCCAATCAAAATGACAAAATGTCAACGGGAGGAGAAAGACGTGATTGCTAGAAAACAGAAAAAGAATTAGAAATCAAGATAGTAAGACATACTGAAAATGACATGAAGGGAAACATATCTGAATAAAATCAGGGAAGTGAAAATAAACATATTAATAAATGAAATTGAAAGAGAAGTAGAAAAACTACCAACTATAAGTATATATATATATATATATATATATAGTAACAACTTCAAAATAAAATTAAAGGATGCGATATTTTTTTCCGAAAAGACAGAAACCGAATATTTTTTTTAAAAAAAATTGCATGTATGTGCGCTGTTAAAACGGAAGACGACATTTTGAAAGAAAAAAAAAAGAGAATAAAGGCCTGAGATATGAAGTGAAAAGAAACATCAAACAAAACGCGTGAGAAAATATGTAATCAATGACAGTTGATCATTTCACATATGCTTCAATATTTATTGAGGTTAGTTTGGCTATTAGTAACTCAGAACGCGAAATCAGTGAGTTGAGTTCGAATTCCGGCAGAGTTAGATGCAAGTTATGCTTTTTTTTTTCTTTTTTTTTTACCGCTTATCAACCATTTGCGGGTTATTTAAAGCCAGAAAATATTTTTAGACTCTAAGAATTTGTGGTGGAGATAATAATAATTTACTGATACAAGATCTACTTAACCCAAGCTGGACGAGCAGAGGTGGTTTCCTATCATTTCCAAAGTCATTTGAACGTAAGTGAATATAACTGACTCGTCTGGAATTGGAACTCGGCTCTCTGATTTCTAACTTTGAATCGTTATGTGTTAACAGCATACATAAGCCTGCAACTGATATTGCCAAGCGGTCACCCATCCATGTACTTAACAGCCTTGACGTTGTTTAACTTCGTTGATCAACGTGACTTTCTTGGGAAAGGTATCAATTGATCTTTTCTATTTCACGTCTTCTGGGTTAAATAGCATCGCTGGGTAGAATCTTTGCTTCTGCATACGAATGAACTCCACAAGGCTATATTTGCCTTAGACACCCAACTGCTTCTATGACTGTTGTAGATGTGGTACTCACATAATCCATTATATATGAACTTGTACAAATAGTTTCGTTAAAGCTGCGGAGGACGTTCGTAAATTAGCTACGTCTTTCTCACTGATGTCGGAGGTTGGTGTTCATTTTCAATTTATGGAAGATTGACGTAACATTATTTTATTGACATGTGTTCTCTTGTTTGGTCTTCTGTAGAACACCGTCTAGAATTAAACCCTATTAATATTAGGGTCGGGTTAGGGATAGGGATTCTGTTAGGATTAAGAACGTGTCCTTAAGATGCGAGACTACTCTGGCACTCTCGATTAAGGAGGAATGTAAACTAGCATTTCAGTGCGCTGTCAAGTCTGTCATGACCGGTCAACATCATGGAACGACGACCAGAAAGCTGGAAAAGACTGGACGCTGTCCTTCCGTCAACGCCACAATATCTCTCATAGATTGTTCGCGTATGCTTCTTTATATGTAGGTATAGTAGGTCGATGAAAGCAATACAAAAGATAAAAAAACAACGGTAATATTAATGAGAATAAAAATAATAATTTTCATTGTATATTATTTGGTCTTAGAGCGAATAGAAGCATGATGTTAAAAATCTATGTTAAAAATCTTCATTTTAACTTCAACAATTAAATAACAACAAGGACGTCGAAAGACCGTTATAAAATATATTTTAAAAATAAATTCCCACATTCTAGGCTTAAATAGGAATTTAAGTATACTCAGTGATTACAGTCTCCACAAAAGCCATCTAAACGCCCTCTACAAGCCTAATCGTGGCAAACAAGTAGCCCGAAATTATTAGATTTCATCAATAATAAAAGACATGCACTAAAAATCTAAAAATAATGACACACGATTTTCTTTCTCGTTGAGAAAATTACGATTTTTAACATTTTTTCTCATCATGTTTTTATTTGGTCTGAAGGTCTACTACATTTTTCTCGCACTTCCTAACTGTAGAACTGACTTTCGTTTCTTTGCTTCCCTGAGAGCTACAATATTCATAAATCTAAATGAAACGTCAATCACCATATTCTGTCTTCTAATACTCTGTTCCTTTTTTGTCCTTTCCTCGATCTTCCCTATGTTCTGTCTTCTCTTTCGCTCCTAGTAACCTTCTGCGTACTAGTGGCATTTCTTCCTTGCTTGGGGTGAAATGAAAAAAAAACAAAAAAAACAAACACAGACACACATGTACAGATATATTTATTTATTTATTATTGTTGTTCTCATGAATTTCTTTCATCATCCTACTATATCTACATATATATTTAGGAAACAAAAATTATATATATATATATATATATATATATATATATATATATATATATATATATATGTATGTATATATGTATGTATAATTTAAATAGAAAACACAACCTTACGTGTCCATTGATTATATTTTATTTCCCCAAGAAGGTGTTTTTTCCTGGTTCCTCTGATCACATTTCGAGGTATAAAAATGGTTATGAATTTACATATTATTTTATATACTTTTGAGGGGTAGTTTTAAGTTGATATAAAGTCATAGATAGAGGCGGGGAGAACGACAGATATGGTCGAAGTTAGAGAAGGAAGGGAGAGATAGGAATAATTTTAAATCTATCTTAAGAATAAGAGAGTGGGGGAAAGGACCAGATATTGGCCTATTCAATAAGTCCTCTCACAGGAAACGAGAGGAAGAGAAAAAATAGAAGATATAAGAAAGCAAATGTAGAAGCAGGGTTGTGAGGAAAAAAGTAGGGAAAGAAGAAAAGAGAGAACAAGTTAACATATTGGGGCATATTGCGGTTAATTTGAAAAAACACAGATTGATATATTTAGCAGTTAACGTTTGACATCAATTTTAAAATTTTAAAAATTATCAACAAAATAAAATGGGAAAAAATATAATGTGAATATAAGATAAAATGTCTTATTTATGATAAAACGCAGATTGTGTGTGTGTATGTGTGTGTGTACGTTTATATATTGGATCAGATTTCCTACATTTTTCAACCGATTTCAACAAAATTACCTTGCGGTGGTTCTAACAGCACCAAACATTGGAAACATACAATTGTTTTTGCACGAAATCAATTTGAAAACACAATTAAGAGGCATTAATGAAAGGGGGACAACTCATATCAAGTTATACTTATTAATATCGAGTTATACTTATTATAAAACCCAGGTCAGTTGCTTGTGTGTGTGTGTGTGTGTGTGTTCGTTTATATATGGGATCGGATTTCCTTCATTTTTGAACCAATTTCAACAAAACTTCAACTTTTTTTTTGGCAGGTAGTGTTTCTTATTGTCTTGGACATTTTTCCTTTATTTTTAGATTCAGAATGCTTTAAAAATTCCATTTACAAGACAATTGTTTATAATAAAATTCTATTCAATCAGTAGACTCATAATGATTGAAAACAATGTTTTTGTTTGAGTTTGGGCTTGACCAATTCGTAAAAAAAAAAAAACTAATTAAGACATGCGTGTCCGTCAACCTTAAACAATAATCTTTGTCAATTTTATTTTTCAGTCTTTATGATGGCCGATACTTGATCTATCTCTTACTGTTACATCCCCGGGCAACGCCGGGCTCTACTTCTAGTATATATATATATATTAGTATTAGTAATATTAGTAATAACAGTTAAGAAGTAATTTTTTTTTTAAATCTAAAGTTTCAAATTTTAATTTTTGAATCTTAATTTCATTAAATTATAAAGTAATATTGAAAAACCTTTCGAAATGAAACAAGATTTAAAAGTAATATTATTTTTATAATATCGTAATAATAATTAAATAATAATTATAATAAAGTACCAATGAGAGGAATAATAATAATAATAATAATAATAATAGCAATGAGAGGAATAAAGGTAGAGTCATAATGATAAAACGGTAATATTAAATCAGTTATAACCCATTTAGCTATATATATGCTTGTATATATGTACATATAAACATACGCACATACACAAATACCTATACACTCACACACATATACACATACATGTATACACGCATACATACATATACACATACCTATATATATTTATATATAAACGTACATATACATATATACACACATATATGCATATATATACATATACACGCACATATATAGATCCACACACACACACATATATATACATATTTACATACATACACACATATATATACACACACACATTTATATATATGCATGTGTGTGTGTGTGCATGTATGTATCCGCACATCCAAATACAAGCAAGTAAATTCCCCCGTATATAGACGCCTAAATACACATACACCCACATATGTGTATACTTATAAATACCATATAATCACCTAAAAATATCAACACAGTTATAAGGATACATATCAACACAAATATGCACATATACAAATATCTATATGCATATATAGTATAACAAGCAATTAAACCAACATATAGAGACACCAGGTGTTATTTCAAGTCTAGATAGTTTAAACTTCCTTAGTTTCCATGGGCAGGCCTCCCAAATAGTTGATGTAGAGTGTTATTTTAAGAGAATGCCCGTGCCTGGATTTAAAGATAATTTCATTGCGGTGATTTAGTAATTCCTCAGGATCATTATGTTTGATTATTAAGATTTTCTTCCTTAATGCAGAGGTCACACCTGTCCTAGTTTCTAGGATTTCGAACCCTAGAGATAATTCTCCATTTCACCTGTGGTGTGAACCCGTTTTCCACCAGATCCCAATAGTATTTCCATAGTGCTATTTGGTGTTTAAGGGATTCATTAATGAAGGAATGGCAATGATTATAAAGGCGCTGCTTCCAATTCCCAGCAGATATTCCAATATAAATCTTTTTCTGGTTCGTATTCTCTTTGGTGGATATTGTGGCTTCGTACACGACGTTTTCTCTCATGCATACACCGTCCACTGGGCATTTAGTTTTTACCCTTCAAGTACAGGTAGAAGTATTTTTGCAACTGATTAGCATTAAATTCTCTAATAATATTATTATTGTAGTAATTCATAATTTTCCCCACATTGTTCACACATGAGTAACTAATTTTCAAGTTCATTTTACTAAAAAAGGGTATTGTTTTTAAGTGCTTATCTATTAAATTTAAGAAGTACTCTCCTATATTGATGTTGCATAATTTGAAGAATGGAGGGTTGAACCATATTACCTTCCTTTTTCTATTCTTGAATTTATTGGACGTATTGTCAGTTTTGTTTTTAGATAAGTTAATGTCTGTTGAAATTTACTCTTTATGAAGGCTTGATTATATCTAAATTTGCTTTCATTTACGTCATATAATGTTATGAGATCTCAAACAAAGGTTAATCGCTGTGGTAACATCTAGAAAAATATGTAAGGAAATATTACTGACAATAAAGTAAAAAATCTTTTTTGTTATTTACAAAGACCACGAGGTAGAGGGTTACAAAGGAACAGTTTATGGGGATATCTTGGGAAGATAACGTTTGACCCTTGATTTGAACATGTTATGATTGTAGTAATCGAGGAAGCACTCTCGTGGGAGCTACTTCAACAATGCAGCGGTTTCTTGGGATGCTGCTGCTTGGGTGAAACTTAGATGTCACCAATGGAATACGAAGGGAATTAAGGTGTTTCACTACAGTCACCTTGGCATAACGGGTCATGGCTGTGAAGGTTAGAACCGATGGATATGGAATTTAGTTCGTCTGAACACTTTCCGTGGAAATAGTGATAAAGCAGCGAGAGGTCTGTAGGGTGGAAAATAATTCTTCACTCACAAGGATGGGGAGACGCTTTTGGATTCTATCTATACTGGAAAGTGAAGACTGGACAGCTTCTGCCCATATATGGCAGCAGTTTTCCATTTTCGGCTTGATTTGGCTCTTGTAAAGTTAGAGGATAGCAGGAACGGTACAGGGAACCGGCCATTTTCCAGAATTTTTAACAATAGATCGCATTAAACCTGTTCCACTTGAGTTTTGAGTTTAAGTCGCAATAGGCGATCAAAGCATGGGCCAACCTCAGAGAACATCCATTCATTGCGATCGCTGAAAGTTCTGGGTCTGCTCAGTGAAGATGGAACCTTTTGTCTTCGCGGTATTTAATATGACCAGCCAGTTTTCTTTGTTCTAGAGAAGCATCGATGTAAGATAAACCTTGAGCATTTATCGGACTTTGAGAACGAAGCTCTAAATTTGTTAGAGGAAAGCAATTCGTGGCAAATCTTTCGGGAATTAGCAAACATATATTCAGAATGCTGTCATATGCTAATAATTAGAAAAGATAGTGAAAGTTATTCAGCTTGGTGCTTGGGTCCTACAAGCTCTTAGCGAAAAAAATAATGGGGATTTTTTCCGTATTGAAAAGTTTCCTTTCAAAATAAAGAAATAATCCATACCTTAAATATAACAAAAGATGAAAAACAGGTTGCATACGAAAATGTTCAATGCAAATCGCAATGGCGAGACATAGATAAATCTTAACAATCGACTCCAAATGCTGATTTCTATGCAGCAAATGTAATGCGCGTGTGGTGATATTGACGGGGTATTATTAATTTTCATTTCTTAAAAGGCAGTGTAATACTAAATATACAGTTATACAGTCAATACCTGGAACGTTTCCATAAAAGTTTGATCGTAAAGCGCTCGTCAGTAGGAAAAAGTTGTTCTCTTCTATGGCAATGAAAAAACTCATGCAGCATCATTAACACAGGAAATAATTTTAAAATTCGATTAAACTACCAGCAATATTTACTTGGACCTGCAATTTTTGTTCACTGAATAACGCTTTGATTAAAAAAAGAAGAAAATGAAGACTAGATTCAAAAGTTCGTCGAATACTTTTTCAAATCAAAATCCGCAAAATCTTATTCAAAAGTTACCGAAGATCTGGTAACAATTGCATATAATGGTGAATATATAATTGAATAGAATGTAATTGTACCTTTTTAAATAATAAATGTAAATGAATGAAACGCAACCAGCGTGAATGGAATGCAACTGAAACGTGGGTAACATGAAGGGGCCGGCATTCAGTTGATTAGTTGGTGAGAGCAATTAATCAAATATTTTGATATTCCCAGTGATATCAGGTGCAACGTCTATCAGGATGCATCTATACCTTCTCTTGCGCACAAGTGCCATTATTATTATTACTACTAACATATTACTACTACTAGCCAAATCTTTATCTTTCGAACATTTCCCTTACTAGTAATTTTTAAATAATTCAGCAAACGATGTTATTGTGTAAATGGATTTTTGGTTATTGTCTTACGCGGTTTGTCGCCTTGATGGAGGTCGCC
>OZ010572.1:85109435-85124435 GCA_963932145.1 Acanthosepion lycidas | reverse complement strand
AGTGCCATAATCGCCGACTCCCTCAAAGAAGATAATGCCATATATACTCGAGGATAGGTCACACATTTCATCAAAATGCCGATAAAAATCAGTGGGTACGACATATCCACTCGAGATCATAGAGAATCTGTGACGTATCAGTAATCCAGGTGAGTACCCTGGGCTCGAGCATGAGCGAGAGCAAAGGAGGAAATTAAATGTCCCCAACATTTCGATCTGCATCGTTCATATTTACCATTTATTATCTGATTTACGACGAAAGACCCTCATTTTCATGTGATTTGGGGACAAAAACGATTCAGTCAGTTATGTGTCATGCGTGATACACACTTTGACGATCATGTATCTTTCGTTACATGACTGACGAGGCAGATTTTCTCCCAGCAGTAAGTTGGCATTTCTTTCTGCGGTAGACCAGTTGCCATCCAAGGCTATAGAACCCGATCTGTCTTTCTACTGACCCATAGCTGGGGAGAGAGAAGAAGAGGATTAATACCTTTCCCAAGGATATTAGCACGTAAGTGAATGTAATGGATTCGAGTGGAATTCAGCTCAGCTCACCGATTCCTCAATTACCGGTATCCAAATTATCGTCTAAACAGATCAGGCACGCAATCGATAAGTAAATACAAATGAAAAGAATATTTGACAGTGATAATGACGAAGAAGATTTTTGGTGTTTTAGTCCTGATGAAGTTTAATAACCCAATCTAAATGAAAAAAAAAACATTTTTCTTATGTTTTAATATATGTAAGCAACGTTTTGAAATAAAGGTGAATATTTGAAAATATTTAACAAATATTAGTTATATTTACGTTAAAAATGGACATGCAACACCAAACATCGGCGTGTCACCCGCAAATCCCTACTTTGACAACCCCAAGCAAAGGGCACGACCTATCAATTGGCGCACCCTATCTGCGAGTAAATACGGTAAGTAAAGGATGGTTGATTAATATGAATGGAAATGAATATTTATGATAAACAATGTTACATTTTACAGTGATTCAACGTTTTGGTGGTGTCTAGAACACTTTTAACAAACAAATGAGAAGAAAAAAGCTTTAAATAATAATATTAATTCGAGTAAGATATATAATGAAAATAGCGATAATTTAAGTCCTTTTTAAGGAATTAATCAGCTTTCGATTAGATTTCAGTTGCTAGTTCTGTGGGTTCCTAAAATTCAATGTAGGAAAATTTTTTAAAAAGAATGTAGAATTTTCATGGATATAAATTAACATCCATCTACGTCTCCATATAGATAAAAAAAAAACTATATAAAAAGTTAAAAAAAAAAAAACACATATATATATATATTTCTGATACAAGATTCCTCCGTGTAATTATTTTTTATGTGTTAAAAATAAATAATTTATAATTGAGTGCTATTGAAAATTTTTCATCTCTACGTAAAATTGCCTCATAGGCGTTCAAGATTTATTTTTAATCATCTCACGCCAAGAAAGGCGAGAGGATATAATAAAACAAACATTATTACGGAGAGATAACAATAAAAGAAAAAGAATTAAGAAGACACGATAAAGATTGACATTGCATTTAAATTTTTGGAGATTAAAGTTGACAGGGAAGCAAGAAGCTGAAACAGATTTCCGCAAGCGAGAAGTGCGAGAGAGGAAACTGTTAGAATATAAGTTACAGTTACATCTAACCAATTCAAATGTAAGATGGTGAGAGTCAATTTAATACTGCGATTAAATTTACAAAATCTAAAAAGCTTCATCAAAACAATTATCATAAAAATACGTATTAAAAAGTCACAGTGAAGCTGCATTATAAAGGTTGGAAAGTCACTGAAGCCAAGATGTCAGGACAGGGCCAATAACATAACAGATTGTACTTCATACTTAGTAGAAGTACTAGACCAAGATATGACAAACATATTCAATGCATAGACGAACGGTAGACATGAATATGAGTCTATGATAGAGTCTGGTGATAAAATTACATAAAAGATCTATTTTTTTTACCAGTGTTCATATTGCAAGTTTTGCTGTTATCATTGAATGTTTTTTTGTTGTTTTTTTTTTACCAGAGCTCCTATTGCAATTTTTGTTGCTATTATTTCTTTTCTCTGGCACTCCTTATTCCTGGTTCCCATATAGTGTTCATTTCTATGCTTGGTCGGCTCAGGAGATTTTTGTGACCTAGCATATGTGCTGATTCTTTACGTTTACGAATTTTCCAATGATGTTCTCTGTCTATGATTTCAACTTGATCCCACAGAGGGCGGTGATCTTCCTTTTCTCTCCATATGTGCTCAGCCACGCCTGATTTTTCAACTGGTAAAAAATGGTTGCAGAAGACATTAAGTTTATAAGTCCAAGAAATTCATACACAGATGTCTTTACACGTGGCACAGTGGATAAAGACGTTGGTTGGATCCAGTGAGAGGACCCAAAGAGTTGTGAGTTCAATACCTGGTTAAGGCCGTGGAGAACTTGGAGAGGTGAATTAACAAGAGATAAGTGATAACTGACCATCATTAGACATGGCACGTGGAACTAGAACAGTCTACCCCAGCGAGCAAAATAAAGGGTTCAGTTCGACATTCCAACCACCTGAAGAAGGCCGGAGCGTATAACAACCGAAACGTTGTGAGAAATGAGTACAATAGTCTGAATAATGTAAATAGTGTACATAATACCTCATCTCATAAATATAGACAGATAGTTACCACTTCTTTCACATCCAGAACTCCCACGATTATCTGAGTCTTGATTTTTCCGGGTGTTGATTGATATGAAATGACTTTAAAGACTGTAATCGTCTGAACATTTTTCAATTGTCTTAACTAAACCAATTCTAATATTTAATCTCAGACAAGCATTTTGAGAATTTAGAAAACTATAAATTTATTGACTAATTTGCAGTGTTAAACATTGATGTAAATGAAGCCAAACTATATGACTGCTTCAATGCAGATATCCTTTAATATGAACACTTAAGTAACCAGCGTGCTGTTAAACCTAGATATTCACCGACACATGAAAGGTTGAAGAAGAGGAAAATGATTACGACATTTCCCATGTTGAAGTTCAACAGCTTGACTTGCCCAATTTCAAACCCCTAAGCAATTATTACCGTAAATTTCGTCCTATGAGTCGAGTCTCCAAGCCGAAAATAATATTTCCACGACTAGGGGTCGACATATAGCGGGTGTAAAAAGCAAACTTTTACAACCGAGTTGTAAACAAGTAGAACAGCACTCCTAAAAATTACTGTACACCGCTTGGTGTACCCCCAGCAGGTTGCCACACATATATAGCACTAAAACTTGTTTGGTAAACATATTTGACGTATTAACACAGAAATTAATAGCTTTTTTTATCTTTAAACATTATATATTCCTTAAAATATTTATTGGAATAAAAGCATTAACAAAATATGATATATTAGGTTGGTGCAAAAATAATGACGCAATAATGTCGTTTTTTGACGTATTTTTAACGTCGAAAAACGACATTATTACGTCATTATTTTTGCACCAACCTAATATCTATTTTTGTATTTTGAATGCGATCTAAATATAGTTTTTTTCTTTTTCTTTTCCTGATTGATATGTATGGTAGTCTGTACTGTTTGCTGATATACCAGTTTCTATTAGAGTGCATTCACTGTTTACCGTCACTTGTCTTATACTGCTGGTAATACTGTGTGAAATATTTTGCTTTGTCTGCATGTACTCTAATTATCAATAAGAATTCATTCATATTTATTGTACTTTATTTATTGCTTTGTTTACATGGATTGTAAATATCTATAAAAATTCATTCAAATTTTATGTACTTTATTCATTGTTTTGTCTACATGTATTATAATTATCAATGAGAATTCATTCACATTTCAGTCAGTCATGTGTCCTACACGCTTAGGTGATCATATATCTTTTGATACATGATGAGGAGGCAGATTTATTCCCGCGCTAGGTTGACATTTCTTTCTGCGGATGACCAGTTGCCATCCAAGGCTATAGAACCCGGTGTCCCCTGCTATTTACTCTATGGGGTGGAGAAAGACAATGATTCATACCTTTCCGAAGGGTATTAGCACGTAAGTGAATGTAATGAACTGGAATTCGAACTCGGCTCTCCGATTCCTAAAACCGAGGTGATATCCATTACTCCACCGTCTTTACTGATTGTTTTGTCTACATGTACACTAATTATCTATAAAAATTCATGCACATTTATTGTAATATACTGATTACTTTATATCAGTTGGATTTGTTCATATGTACCAGTACTCACTGATAAAAATGGGCTTGTATTTCTTTTCTGATTTTTCCAATTTAATTTAGTTTTCTTCAAAGATTGAAGTTACAATATAATATTGCATACTTAATTCTGCTACTATGCTGTATTTGCATGCACAAAATCATACATTCTCACCTACAAAACCACTTTAAAATATATTTCAATTATGAAAATATATTTCCATGAAATTTTATATGATGAGCTATGCTATTTTTTCCCATAAGATATTCTTGTAAAATGTCGGGGATCTTATGTGAAGATGCGTGTTATGCGAATGCAAATATGGTAATTCGAATCAAATTTCTCATTAACCAACGCTGATCGAACCAAAAAACACCACAACGTTCTCTGCATCAAACCGAGCGAAAAAAATATTCGTTCTTTGATTAGTTCCTAAAATTCTGTGTCTATTTAAATGATTCCGATATGCTGATTCTAGAAAGAATGCATTTAAATATCAACTCAATATCAGACAAAGATTTATTCGAATAAGTGTCATCTAATTCAGTGCTTCCCAACCGTTTTGTACCGAGGACAATTTTTCCATAGACCGGTGTGTAATGTGGGATGGAGGTGTCGACATCGATCACGCATATGTGACCGCGATAAATGGGGACAATGTGAAACAATTCTTTTATATAGTATTTTTCACCGAAGGCCACTTAATCTTTTTGCTCCAAGGACCGATAGCTGTCCACTGCCTGGCGGATGTGAACCGGTGATCTCGACCAATTCATCTATGTTGTCAAGTTTCATCTTGTTTTTTCACTCTTGTGTCTGTGCAAATGGTGTAATGAATAGTAATTCGGAACGAGAAATCGAAGTACTGAGCTCAAATTCAAGTCAGTTACGTACACTTAAGCTTGAGAAAGGTATAAATCTTTCTCTTCCTCGACTTATGACTTAAATAGTAAGACTTGCATCTGGAAAAGTCATTGTTATCTACAAAAATTGTTAAACCTATTTTCACTGGAGAAAATGAGAAGAATTATTCTCATAACCAAAGATATGTTTAAAAACACACAAGAAATATATAGGAGAATAGACTTCCCCTTATAATAAGACTCCAGGAACGTCGTAAGGACGTAACATGAGCCGAAATAGAAAAACCAGTCATGGATGATATGGAGGGAAAAAGGGCATTCACCGCACTCTATGAAATGGGATTGAAATAATAGACAGAATATCACTGGAAAATACGAAAACTTCAGGAATGAACACTTATGCTAGACCATAAAAATCTCCTAAGCCGGCCAAGTATAGACATGAATACAATATAGGAACAGAGAGATAGAGAAAAGCATCAACAAATTGTAATATGATCTCTTCTAAAAACTGTTACTGGGAGATTAAGTTTATAAGTCTCCGAAATTCACTCAATGATGACCCCAAGGACACATGGATTAGTGGATGAGTAATCCAAAAAGTGACTTGACGCAAAGTGTTAATACCAGGCCACAGCAAAGGAAACAAAAACTTAACAGAAACGGCGTTATCCAAATTTACCCCCGTGAACTAAATAAATAGTTCGGTTTGAAATTCCAACGTATATCTCCTAAAGAAGAGGCGTACAACGACCGAAAAATCGTGAATATGGCAATAAAGATGAGGACAACGGCCCGAACGATGTAAATAACGTAAATAATTACAGATATATAGATACAACCCACAAAGGCTGATCGGACGTAAAAATAAGAAACAATCAAAACTTGTGCCAGACTTGGTTCCAAATTAAAATCTCTTTATTTCTTTAATATATCAGAAGAGAAATGCAGCATTTCATCTTAGAGCATTGGTCTAAAATTCTAAATGTAATTCTATCGTGTTATTTTTTTAATTTATAGTAGCTTCGATATGCTACTGGCAACGTACCATGGACAGACATTGAATATCACTGAACTACCATCACTCATCCAAACAATTTCCAATCGTCAGTTAATGTATCTCCAGCAGATAAGTATATATAGATATCTTTTATTCGCATCTGTGTCTTCATTTGCACTTTTCTCTTGCCATTTTTTTTTTATTGGTAGGAAGAAAAACCTCTTCAAAGAGCTGTGTCTCGATCAGTGAATATGAGGGTTTCGTTGGTCCAAGTTATCGATTTGGTCTCGCTTACTTTCGACAAGTCTCGTGTTTTACTTTACTTGCTTGCGTTGGGTATCGTGTTTGTCTTTACTTTTCTTTTTTTTTCTACTGCAGAAACTAAATGTTTTTCGTTTTGCACCCTCACTCCCCAACATTTTCTTTGACGTTTCGTTCGTAACTTCGTTGCGAATGTGTGTCAAGAGGCCAGACTCTTATGAAATCAGATCCGACAGCATCACTTGTTATGGACGCCTGTGTTTACATTGAAGAGAAAATAAGTAAAGATGTGCTTTGGTGTGATTGATTAGTTTTTGAATGTGTTTATACGAGCATTTTGCTTATGTAACAAGTCGAAGATTTCTCTGTAAGTTCGTCAGGTATGTGTTTATACATACAATAGTATACATATGTACGAAAAAGTTGATCTCTGTTATGTTAAGCGAGACGGATTTTGAAGTTTCTAACTATATTCGTACTTGAGTATATTTGCGTACGTACTTATACTTTCCTTTGGCACCATTGTTCACACACACACACACACACACACACACACACACATATATATATATATATATATATATATATATATATATATATATATATATATATATATATATATATATATATAGGCAGCATGTCTTCATTCAAACATGTTTCATTGAATAATATAGACATATTACGTCAATTTTCATAATGATCCTTTCTAGTTCTTTAATCAGTTTCCTGATGTTAAGATGAAAGTCATCCAGGAAGACCCTCTAATTTTTTTCTATTCAAGTAATTTCGATTTCCTCAGAGATCTTCCTCAGAATCAATGAGAATCTTGTTCTGGGATCGTTTTGATGGTGATCATTTAAAACACGCACATTAAAACACACTCTATTATAACTATTTAAAAAATTTAAATTTATCCGTTGCAGCTATGGAAAATGTTTGCTAAACAATCATCGCAATATAAGAGAGCTAACCAGAAATTGTTAAAAATGCAAATGTCATTAGATGTTTCTTAAATGCACTTTAATACATACATATATATATATATATATATATATATATATATATATATATATATATATATATATATATATGTATTGTGTGTGAGTGAGTGTGTGTGTGTGCTTAGCAAGAAAGTTTCTCTAGATCAATTATGACTGAGTAGTGATTTCGATCATGAGCCACATTTCGGCCATGAGACACATCTAAGCTTCGCTTAGTAAATCTTTATATATATATATATATATATATATATATATATATATATATATATATATATATATATATATATAAACACATACATATGCATATATATATATATATATATATATATATATATATATATATATATATATGTATGTATGTATGTATGTATATATACAGCATATCTTCATTGAAACATGTTTAATGGAATAATATAGATATGATTTGTCTACTTATTTTTATACTGAAATTTTTCAGCTGTTTAATCATTTTCTTGATAAGATAAAATTCATCAAAGAAGGTGCCGTAATTTTTAGTAAATCCTTATACATATATATATATATATATATATATATATATATATATATATATATATATATAAACACATACATATGCATATATATATATATATATACACACACACACATATATATATATATATATATATATATATATATATATATATATATATATATATATGCCACACATTAGGAAATGGACAAAATCCGACAATTATTTTAATATATTTTATTGTTATATGTTATTTATATGGACACAAATATTTAAGTAAATGCTTTGTTTATAATAAACAGTATTAACAACAATTACCGGCCTAAACGTTCGAGAAATTTTCATAGAAAACATGCGTCCTCCGACAGAAACCGAACCTGTATCCTACATGGAACCGTCATATAGCCTGACGTGCTATACCAGTTTAGCTACAGACGAGCGTCTGGTTATCAAGGTCGATTTTACTGCTTTTAAACTACAATGTTCTATGACTTTCCTCGAACTATCATATTTGCACGAAGAGTATCTAAACGATTAAACGTATCTAAATGACGTCACACACTACGAAATGGACAAACTCCGACAAACATTTTAATATATTTTATTGTTATACGTTATTTATATAGACACAAATATTTAAGTAAATGATCTATGAAAATTTCTCGAACGATTTCTCAAAAAGGTGACTACTTGATGTCATCAATCTGTGGAGACGACTTCAGCGTTTTCTGGAAAGTGCCTACAAGTCTATATCACGGGCTGACCCTAGTCTTCTGTGTAAAATTTAAGTAGACGGAACTATTCAGTAGCCGTAGCACGAAGTCACAATCATTGTGACCGAGGTATTGTGCTTACTGGCGTTAGTGAAACTGCTGATCGTGACAGATTATGCGTTCCCACTTTAACTAAGTGCAACTAAAGTCTGCTCAGGGTTGTTGCAGTATAAATTACAGGGGTAGGGGAGGGTTCTGTGGGGATGGAACAAACACAAATGTACCTGAGAAGATAACTGCATCAGGGATTGGCTAACCGTACAAGCAGACAGGTAAGCTCGAAAAAAAAAATATATTTATATAATTTTGAAAAAAATAGCTGCTCAGGAGATCACACTACTTTGTTTTCAACGTTTTGGTAACTTCAGGTGATTCAGGCTAAATAATTTCCTAACGCTTTATTATTCAAAAATAAATAATCGCGCAACGCAAGGCGTAATAGAAGAGGAGGAGAAAAGCAAGCCTATTGAAATTGTATCGGGGTTGGTGTAGGCTATATGAAATGTACATATATTTATCCTGTTTCATATGAACTCAAAAGGACATTTTTGGGTGTATGTATCGTGTCATTATTTCTGATCTCTCATTCAGAAGGTTTTTCTGGTTTGGAAATGTTATTATTGTTAACTTTTCTTGCGGGCAAAGATTGCATGTATAACTATTGTTGTTGTAAGTTTTGGATATATATATATATATATATATATATATATATATATATATATATGTGTGTGTGTGTGTGTGTGTGTGTGTGTGTCCGTGTGTGGGTGGGTGTGTATGTTGGTGGGTATGATTACCTTTGTAAAGGTATTTTTCATTATTATAAGGGTATGCTGAAATGTTCTCGGTGTGAACCACTTCCCAATATTAATATTCTCATTTGCATTCATAGTTCTACTGATTTGGCGACGTGAATTCGGTCGAGAACTGTATTTAGCTTCTCGTATACACAGTGACCAAATAAAAGTGCCATTTTTATTTTATTACCTAATTTGGCCATTATAAAATTTAGTCAGATTTCGTAATTGACCTCCAGCAGTCAACATATTGAACCTATCTTATTTGTTTTGATCTTAAATACACATTTTCATCTGTACTTATTTTCTGGAATTATATTTATATACTTTACCCGCATATAGGACACAAATATTTGTTTTAGAAGCTAATGTTTTGAAAAACGAAGTTTTTATTTATTTTGAAAATTAATGTAATGTTTTTAGTCAAATTATAGCATTGTCATAGATTTAGGCCATGAGGATAATTTTTATTTTTATTTTTTGCAAAAGGTGGGTAGAATTGAAGACCCCACCCTAGAGACAGGAACAGTCAGCATTTATTATTAGCATGAAAACTCAAGAAGTACAATTGACGCGAAGACCGGATTTTATAATTGTGACCTTGTCAGCCTATGGATTATGGTGATTTTCTAAGCGTAGCTTAGATGTGACACAATGTCGAAAGTGTAGAGCATCCAATGAGGATTAAAGTTGTAATTGTTCTAGCGAGACGAGTTTGCTAACCATTACACCACGTCGAAGTGCCCTTGATTTTCTATGCGGCACAGGGCCGAAAGTATGGTACAACTGGTTACTACTCAGTCCTAATTGATCATGTGAATGAAGCTTGCTAGCCATTACTCCACGTCGACGTGTCCCAGTCTCTGGTCTTAATGCGAAAACATTGTTAGGATTTCAGTTGAATCTATAAATTAACTCCTAAAAAAATGATTGTCTGTCAACGTGTTAAAAACAAAATCACTGTAAAATCCGCATTTATTCATATAGCTTTTGCATTTTCGTATATTCCCTAAAAAAGTGCGTTACGCGAGGTACAGTACAAGCGAGTCTGAAAGAGATTTGTTTAAGCGTGTCGTTTAGAGTACCATTGCTCACACTAAGAAAATTGAATGAGAGGTACACAGCACAAGGAAACTGGGGCGTTAAATTGAAAATATGGATTGATTTAGGCTTCCGTTTAGGGCGATATACAAAAAATAATTAGAGAGGTAGACTCAGGATTTTACATCAAAAGACCATACGAGGAAAGTATACACATGTATAACCTCAATTGCATAGTACATGCAGATTTTTTCATCGGTTGTCTTCTGTTGTCAGCATCGAGTTTCGGTGTTAGGTGTGTTCGGCGAGTGCCCGGTCAAAATATGTGAGGTACAGGCAGATGACCATGGTAACTCGAGTGAGCTTTCTGCAGCGGAGTCGAAGTGATGGAGGTTTATATAGCGTTCGTGTAAGTCGAAAACGAAAATTGTGTGGATCTTTTCTTGTTGGTCACAAAAAACATTATGACCTCAATTATTTTTTTCGTCTCAGAAGTGGATATGCTAACTCGACAGAAACTTAAAACACTTTAGTAATGTTAATGTTAATATTAGCCATTTCCCTACAACGAAACATTTGACATTCATTGACCAAACAGCCAGTACTTCTTTCGGTTGAAATGCATGAACACTTTCCCTTAAAAGATTTTTTTTTGAAAACAAGTTTCCCAAATCCAGTCGCTCTTTCAAGTATTAATGAGGGGTTCCTTACTAACTTTTCATTTAAAGTGATGTGTAAAGTTAACATCTTATGTCATTATTTTCTCCTTGAGTTACATGTGCTATCCCTTTTAGTTGTTGCTGCTGTTGGTAGTTCTCAAGTGGTTTCAGTTATTTGGTACAGTTCTTTGTGATTCTGTAGTGCCAGTCGGTAATGAGTCATTTGAACAAAGGCATTCCAGGTGGAACTACTATTTTTTGCTGAAAAGTGGGAGTTCCCACAGGCTACGAGATGTTTTTGCAATGTTGCGCTAATTCAATATTTTTAATGAATATGATCTAAATATGAATCAAAATCTGATTCCTTTTGCAACAACGATAGTCAAGTCACAAGCCAGAACGTTCTTTTCTTCACTCCATGTCAACTAACAATAGTTCGATCTCCGTTTGAAATGAAAATTTAGCTTGAATGGCTTCATAAAGTCAGTTTTCGTTTGATGTTACTACTATTTGGTGTCTCACAAAAAAAGGAATTTTTCGACCCCATCCAGTTTATTCTTTTCGCCCCTTTCTGATTCTTTAAATGATTTCACGACCAGTTGATTGCACATTGCAAAGAATTCCATCTTCTTCGATTACTAAAACCCAGCTTCTATCAGACACCTAAGATTACATATATCTGTTGAAGAAAATATGAATTCAAATATCTGCTGATTATTATAGACTGATTTATTCGAATTGGTATCATCTACTTCTTTAGAGTCAAGGCATTCATTGTTCGAATAAATAAAAAAAAATATTTAAGACAGATTTATTAAAACCTCATCTTTCTCAATGAATTTCTTTGTTTTTCATTAATAATTAGAAAAATCTAACAAAACAATATCTCATAATTCATATTACAGGCTGACAGACCCCGACACTGTGACAAATAGTTTTTCGTTAATTTTCCAATGACGTCTTCCAATGTAAAATACTTAAATAATAAATTTCTCTAAAAGAAACGCCAATATGATATCAGTTTCAGTTCATCATTTTATCTCCTTCTGAAAATTCGACAATAGTAGATGACCAGAGAATAGTCAAGGAAAACACTCTGGTTAATTAATGGAACGTTGTAAATTAAATTACTTATACTTTCGCTTGTACGAAAATAACGGGTGATACATAAAAGTAACAATATAGAACTTGTATATTGTATTCGGTAATACTCCATTAAACGAAAATTTGCAGTCATGTGTGTGTGGATATATATATATATATATATATATATATATATATATATATATATATATATATAGAGAGAGAGAGAGAGAGAGAGGGAGAGAGACAGATAGAGAGAGACAGAAAGAGAGGAAAATAAATAAATAGAATGTTTAATAAATAAACGGAGCGTCCACTCAAATATGGGTATACTAAAAAAGATACAGTTTAAGTAATAATATCCTAATACCCGTCGGGTTAATAAATAGAAAACAGCAATCATATATATATATATATATATATATATATATATATATATATATAATGATAATAATATGACGGAGACTTTAATTATCCATTTCGTTTATAATTTTTATTTTGTGGACACCGAGATAGTCAACTCATCAGTACAAAATCTCCTCCTCCATTATAAAGCTCTGTAGTCTAGAGTGAGCTCTACCTGGCTTTATATCCTTCTCAGAATTATCCCTTCCGGTCAAAAACGCGGTTCTTAGTGGAAAGTTCTCAATATCTGTGATAGAGCTAACATATTTAGTGGACAGGGATATGGGTTTGTAACCCTGGCTTGTAACCAAGCTTGTCTGATAATCGCAAAAGTGTGAAATTTACAAACTCATATCCATATAACTAATATATATATATATATATATATATATATATATATATATATATATATATATATATATATATATAAGAGCTTTGGCAAAGATCATCCTACATTGAACGTTGTGGACTGGCGCTACATATTCCTAAACAAAAACTATACCAAATAACAAAAACGCATCACGTGAGGACTACCACCATCACCGACAACTAAAATAAATATCACATGTAAAATGAAGAGAAAATAATGACATAAGATGTTAACTTTCCACACTACTTCAAATAAAAGGTTTGGACGGTAACTCCAATCAATACTAGAAGAAGCTTTAACAGCTACGAGAAACCTATTTTCCTGAAAAGCTGTTTTAAGAGAAAGATTTTATGTCAACCGAAAGCACAACTGGCTACGTGGTCAATGAATGCTAAATGTGTCCTTGTAGAGTAATGGCTAATATTCATATTACTATTATCTTATATATATATATATACAGAGAATTCATAGCAGCATCCAGCTCTTATCTCAAATAACAACTTAAAAGAGACTGTTTGACCAACACAAGGAATGTTAAAAGATTCATGTTAAAAAGATAAAAAAATAAAAAAACAAATGAAAACTACAGACAAAAGTTCATTTTCTCCATCAAGACATTCATTTCTGTAGTTTACTGCTACCAGCAAGCAGAAATATTTCTCCTCCCGATGATGGCCATTTCGGCCGAAACTAGTCGAGGAATCTAAATGGAATAATAATAAAAAAACGAAAGAATATTAATCTACAACCCAGTGTGTCTGAGGATTTTAATTTTTTAATTTTTATTGATCAATATATATATATATATATATATATATATATATATATATATATATATATATATATATATATATTGTTTATATATTTATAAGGGAGGAGTGCCAAAAATTCTGCATCTTATCTTTCTAGAAAGACTACATTCAACTATAAATTTAGTATTATACACTGAGTTATTGGTGTCATCTATTAGGTTGGTGCAAAAATAATATCGTTTTTTGACGTTAAAAAATACGTCAAAAACGATATTATTTTTGCACCAACCTAATACTTGTTCAGAATAGTTATTGCCCGAATAAACTGAATAATATTTAAGCTGGATTTATTCAAACACCACCTTTCTTAATTAACGTCTTTATTTATTTCTTGATAATGAAAAAAAATCTCAGAAAATATTTTTAAATTTTTTTTTAATACGGCTAAAAACACCGAGATTTTAAAAATGCTTTAATTTTTTCTATTACTTCTGATATAAAACTATAAAATAATAAGTTACTCGAAAGAAACGCCAATACGACGCCACTATGCGTTCATCATCTTATCTTTCCCAGACAATACGAGTATTTTCTTCCAGGGAATGATTTGAGAATGGCCGAAAGTGGTAGAACGAAAGATAAGAACTATGATAAATTACTAGAGAGTCCTGAAACTAAGCATTCTTGACCATTTAAAAAAAAAAGAGGAATTACATCAAAATTAGTCTTCTTTCTCTGTCGTATTCAGTAATACTTGACTAAATCACTCCCCAAATGATGGAAATTCCATTCATCTTCGACGTATGAAGATACAAGAGTTAATTTCCTGTTACTGAACAGTTAGATTACACGGCTTGTATGAAGTGGTTCAAGTGGCGAAGGCATATCCAATCCAGTTCACACTTCGGAAGAACTGAATACAGAGAACTTGTGTACAAAGAGACTTCCTCAAGTTATGAGTTCAGAATCGCTCTTCTCCTAGAATGGTTACCAAACCTGACTATAGAGCCCAATCTAACCTACTATTTAGTCAATAGTTTGGAGTAGGAGAGAATAGACAAGGGGAAACCATATCTTCACTAAGGTTATCTGCGCGAAAGTAAGGCTAATGAACTCGACCGAAATTCGAAATCGACTCGCCCATTTACCATCACACTGCATTCATATCTTTATATGGTACGCACACACTGACACACATACACTCACAGGCATATATATACAGATTTATGGCATAAGGTATGCTATGTTTATGGGTAAAAGAGCTCAATA
>OZ010572.1:85086935-85104435 GCA_963932145.1 Acanthosepion lycidas | reverse complement strand
ATTGGATCGTATTTACGATTCCAATGGAATAAATTATGACCATGGAATATTAGTGTTTAAGCCTTTTTATTATATATATATATATATATATATAAATATGATAGAATATAGTTTTGATATATACTATATTTATGGGTTAAAGTGCTAAGTATCAGGAATAGAGTGTAAGTAAATGTAAAAGTGAACACTGAAGTCAAAACCCAAAGGCGACAGTCTGTTTCATGCTAAATGCAATTGTCATGGCCTGACTATTGCGTTTAGCATGAAACAGACTGTCGCCTCTGGGTGTTCACTTAAATGCTCACTTTACGCACACACACAAACACAAACACGAACACACACACACAAGCACACACACACACACACACACACATATATATATATATATATATAGTTTTAATGTATGCTATATGTATGAGTTAAAGTACTCAATATCAGGGATAGAACATATGTAAATATAAATATGAACATTGATGTCAAATTGGGATTAAAAATAAATCCATTAATTCTCATAATTATGATTGTCGCTTAATTAGCGCATTTCTATAAAACATCATTAATAGTGTTTTTAAATTATACGTATTCTATTTTTTTACATATTCATTGACGCTTGTATCAATCCCCACTCTTTCCTATATTTAAAGAATTATATATATCTTAATCAATGCCCACCGTAAAATACGGGATTAATTATAATGAGTAAAATTAAAATCTGGAACTAAATCTGCGTTTCTACAAGAAATGTGGTATTAATTAGGGGATTATAAAAATCCTTAATAATTATAATTTTCTACCTATAACGGATAAAGCGCATTGTCCCCAAAATAAAAAAAAGGTTGTTTTTAATGGATTAAACTTTACTGGATTTTGGTATTTATTATTATTAATATCTATTATTTTAATTTTTTTACGTCTTAAAACAATTCTACTATAGATATACATATATTGAAAATCAATAAGAAAGGGATTATCAGTGGTCAGTAAGCTTTAATGACAGAATAGTTTTATATTATGCATGAAAAAAAATGAAAACTAAACTATCTACAAATTAAGGGAAAGGTTAAAAAGATCAAATGAACAGAAAAGGAGAAAACAAAAGTACAATAAGGAAGGTAAAAGAGAGAATTTGGGTTTATATGAGATTCCAAAAATTCCAGGGGCAGTGTAATAGTGTATTATGACATGCTTATTTTTTTTTTTTTAAATAATTACACCTCGTAAGGCGATAATGCCACTAAGATTCAGGGAATTACTGGAAGGGATTAGAGAACAAGAAAATCTTAGGAAAGGGAACCGGAAACCCAATCTTAAACAGGAACCAAAAATAAACTCTAATCCTTGTCAATAGATAGGGGAAGGAGTGTAAACTGGGTGATAGGCGAACCTAGTTGATTGTTTTATAACTGCGTGTGGAGACAGCGATGTTTTATTATAACTAAGAGAGCAAATGAGAAAGGAAAAAGTATCTGACTATCGATCAACAAGTACGTCGCTATTTAAGTACAATAATTTTAGTCTAAACTTTTCATTGTTTCATGTTAATCACTGATATTACTCTTACATATATAACAGAAGGGTAAATTGAATGAACCGACAGGTTGGAATATTCATTCAAGTTTAATTTGTTTTCCGAATGGTGAGAGTTTGGATTAAACAAACATTTTAGAATAAACACATGAGTGAGAAAAAAGCAAAATAAATTAAACAGTGTGTCCGGAATGACAATAGATATGTTAGAAAAAAAAATCAAAATTTAAATAGCCAAGCAATCCTGTCTAGTACGAACACGAAGAATTATTAGGTTGATGAAAAAATAATGACGGTTTTTGACGTTAAAAATACGTCAAAAACCGTCATTATTTTTGCACCAACCTAATATATTCCACAGTGATTTAAACGTATGAATATTATTATTATTGAATAATATTCTGTCAAAGAAATAAATACATAAATATTGTAGAAATTAAGATATTAAGTACATTTTCGCCAACCCAATACATTATTGATTACGCCAGACAAACCTTTTTTTTTATCTCTGGACCGCATTTTCGGAATTAAAATTTGCTCGCGTCTCACCAAATTGTATGTGATAAAAAAGTACATTTAAAAATTAACCCCCACCCCCGCAAAAAAAAAAAACAGTGAAAGTGTTAAAGGGAGATAACCGTAGATTCGATGTAAGAAAATTATCATTGATAACTCTCTCCTCCAATTTTCCGAACTCTAGATATTAATATTTTATGTAATTCAAAAATATCACAGCGATAAAATCCAACAGTAATTATTTATAACTATTTTTACTTGGACTCATGCATATAATTACAAGTAATCCATAATATTTAAAATCTTGAAATCATATTTATTTTTGGCATATGAAGTTTTTGAAACTGTTTCTAAATCATTGATTGTCTTTCAATCCTTCCGCTTCCGCTAATATTCTCTTTTGCCGCAAATACGAGGCGCGAAGCTCCGTTTGGGAGCCACTGGTTTACGGATGTAAATTTTAATACCGATGTAAATTTAAAAAAAAAATGCCATTTCCCTTTAGAATGTGGGCGATCACCAAATATACCTTTTTTTATTTTTAAATAGAATTCACCCAAAATTGTTTACTGAGTGTGGAAAAATTAGAAAGCAGAAACATTACTAAGGCGCGAGAACAAAAAAAAAGAGTAATCTGAAATAGAGTTGATAGTGATTGACATTGCATTTAAATTGTTAAGCGATGGATCGTATGTACGAGTTTCACTTAAGATCTGGCCTGATTTTAAAAGGCGCAGACCCTCCTTGAGGTAACATCTGTTAAACGCAATCCGCGATCTGGGTCCGATCGGCAAGGTTGGAATGTCACTAGTTTGGTTTTCAAGGTTGAATTATCCAGAACGTGGTAATTAGGGAATGTGAATTATGAAAAAAATAGGTAGAAGAATTTGAATAAGAACTCTCGTAAGAATCAGGAAAATACTGGCGCGCATGTCAGAAAGAGAGGGAGAAAAGTTTAGGATTTAAATGGCAAGAAAAAATGAGCGAAGAAGGGATATAATTAGAGAGAATGAAGAGAAGGCTATAATGGGTTGCACAAAATCTAGAATAATGAAGCGTGCATTGATTGGATGAGAGATACAGAGGCTGGTCTATTTAATGATAGACTAATAGAAATAAGATAATGCACACCGATTCTAAAGATTAGGTAAAATGTGATATTCGAAGTAATACCAATTTGGTACATTCATTTTGGGCCTTATTGAAGAATATATTCTTACCTAATGCTCCAAAATGAAGTTAACGAATTGGCCTGGTTAACAGCTTTTAAACGCCTTTCAATATATGCTTGCGTGATTTCTCAAAATGAACATATATATATATATATATATATATATATATATATATATATATATATATATATATATATATATATTTTTTTTGCTGGGTTGATGTGAATTTGTGACCCTGGGTTTCACGCTTTGCCATCGTCAGACAAACTGATTACTTTTTTAAAAATTTTGGGTTTATGTAGATTGCGTGTATTGGTGTTATTATGGAAGTTGGGGGAATCGTCGTCGTGATGTCATCGTGCTAACGCAAACATAGATGTATGTCCGTACACCCGATGAGGTACGCAGGCACACATACACCCTTGCTCGTCCGCCGGGGCTCATACAGATATAAACATATGTAGACAGTATGAGATTTGACATATGTATGTATATGGGTGGTGTCGTGTCTATACATACGCATTTGTATGTTGAAATTCAAAGATTGGAAGTGTAGCGAAAATTTCTCGTGAATGTATACATGTCAGCAATCTGAGCATTTTTCTATTTTTTCGCTGAATAATATTTCCTCGCATGCACGTATATACGTTTGGTGGGGTCTGTGTAAAATTATGATAGGTAAAAATTGCTATTATTTTTATTTTTTATTTTTTTTAAAAGTTTATTTGTTATTATTTTAAAGCTGTTGCAAAGAACGCAGGTATTGTTGGCAGGACGATGAAGCAGTGTAATATAATAATGTGCATATTTACAAACAAGCTTGATTTGAAAGGACCAATAAAGTCTGTTTAATTTTTTATTATATTTTTCCAATTTTTCAATAAGGTTTTGAGTATTGTGTTCGAAGCTGTGGATAAACTGTTCAAAATTTATATTTTGCAATTGTATTCAACGACTTTCGATAATTGTATTTATCATGAACCAATATGGTGTCTGTATGGTAATTAGAATTCCTTTGCCTATATCTTGGTATACTTTGGGAAGCTGAAAGTTTTGAAATGTGACGTCATGTGTAACGCTTATTGGGAACGACGCCGCACAAAAAGAATGAGATTTATTTATTTTTCATTATATAATTTATATATTTTTATTTTTCGTATACTAATATAATATATCACATGTATTTCAAGATATCGCCTCCTGTGGCGAATAATGTTTTATTCAATGCGAGCTGTTTATTTTGTATAATAAAAGCACAAAAAGACTCAAAACCAATGAAGCTGTTCAGTATTTTGATATTATCTAATAATATTGTATGTGCCTTATATTCATAACTGTATTTTGGTGATCGCATAATCTTGCATGTTAGTAGATGAAAAAGACCATTAGGATCAAAAAAAGACCATTAGGATGAAATCGTGGGCCAAGAAGGTTTATGACTTCAGTGTATTAGGCTGGTGCAAAAATAATGTCCTTTTCCCACATATGTTACTATGTGAGAAAACGACATTATTTTTGCACCAACATATTAGCACAACAAGCGACGGCTTCTAAATAGTTTCGTCAATCAAATACCACTTACAAAGCTTAGGTCAACACGTGGTGTGCTTTTAATCAACTTTCCAACAGTCTCTCACGCTGGGATCTTTTCTACAGGCAGATATTATAAGAAAATCAACTCCTTGTCTAATCGGACAAGGTGAGATTCGAACTATTCACATGATCAGAACGTTAATGTTCTAAAACAATCAGCCAGTATATATATATATATATATATATATATATATATATATATATATATATATATATATATATATATATATATATATATATATATATATATATATACCAGAGAATGATTAAGATGCAAACATTCCAAATAGAACTCGATGCTATATATTAAGGGAGGTAACTTGATTGACAGTTTAACTTACAAAATGCCGGAATGAGCGACACAGATGAGGAAATGTGCACTATTTCATGGAGTAAATTTGATGTTAAAAAAGAAGATTTGATGAGCAAAATCGTCGAAAAAGGAAAGAGACAAAGTATATAAGAATAACAAGAGAAATAACAGATAAAAATAAACTGATAGAAGAAATAAAACGTATACAACAGAAAAAAAAATATGTCGTCTAAAAATGGCGGTGTGAAAAAGATATAACGAACAGTTTGAAACAGGAATATAAATGATTTCCTTCATGTCCACATATGGACAGGGTGCTAACCAGTTTTAACAAATTCTGAAACAGGAACTGAAATTCCGGGAACGCTGCCTCCGCACAATTCAGCTGGTTAGGTCAAAGGTCATTTTGATTGTCTTCTACTGACAAGCCAATCAATCAAATTCGTTTTGCTTATGCGAGTTAAAATGCTTTTGGAAAGTGAATGATATAATTGTGCATTCTATGCAAATGTGATTGCTTTAACGAATCAAACGCTGTATGACAACCATGAAAGCAACCAATCACGTTGCGGGACAACCATTCAAACTGGGTACTCACTGGTTTGATAACAAATGAAGACGACGGTGAACAAATCTTATATGAAAATTCTTCTTATTTATGCGACGTGTCCTTTCAGTACGTGAATGATCACAAATTTCTATCCTTCGTCGCTTTACGTAATGTTTGTCTCCTTACTCTCTATCCCGATCCTTGTTCTGCAATCCATTTACACAAATTTGTTTGGTAGGTTACTCGTGCCATCTTGCCTTCGATAGGTCCTGTGAGTGTTATATTTCTTAGCCTTATTTTCTCATTATGTGTTCTAGAAATTTCAAATATGCCCCTTGTCAAAATAGTCGCCCCAGCCGTTTCCATAGTAATTAATTTTGCGAATGAGCGGGCTTATAAATATGCGTAAATTTCAAGATTTGTTATTCCTAAATTTTTGCTTGAGGATGAAACAGGGCTTGATACTTTAATTCAATTTAATTTCAATAATTATATTGAGGTTTTCAGCTATAATTTTTGAAACATGAGAACTCTTATGTAGCGAAGGCATCATATTTTTTAAAAATAATTATAATTTAAGTTCTACTTCTGTATGGAGCACTGTTTTTTAAAAATAAAAACAAAATTACTAAACACCCCGGATTATTTACCTAACGTGTTCTTTCCTATTTTTCTACATATTTGCATATATATATATATATGGAGGCACGGTGGAGAGCCGAGTTCGAATTCCAGTCGAATCCATTACATTCACTTACGTGCTAATACACTTGGGAAAGGTATGAATCCTCTTCTTCTATGGGTAAAATAGCAGGACAGACTGGGTTCTATAGCCTTGGATGGCAACTGGTCTAGGAGAAGGACAACTCTGAATTCAAAACCTGCGGAGGGTCGTTTGGGAACCTTGTGGCATTAGGTGCACCAGGTCTCTGTATTCGTCCCTCCAAAAAGTGTGGATGATCCTGCACGAGGCCTTCACCACTATAATCAAATCTCATGTGCCGGTGTCGGGCTGTCGGTTTCCTGGAAACTGTTCTGCTTGAACCTCATACGTCGATTCTCGATTATACATATAATAAAAAGGCTTAAACACTAATATTCCATGATCATAATTTATTGCATTGGAATCGTAAATACAATCCAATTCATCAGACCTAAAAATTAAAAAAGAAAACAGAAAAAACAACTCCGGAAATATAAATAGAATTTAGAGAGAGTGTAAGTATGGACGAATGCTAGAGCTATATATATTTATATATTTTGAATGAGATTAAAATATATATTTATATATTTGGAATGTATATATATTTATATATTTTGCATATGTATGTGTATATTTACCACTCATATTAGCTATATATATATATATATATATATATATATATATATATATATATGTAGCCTCATAGTAAGTATTGTCTCAGTTATTGAGGCTATACTGAGTTAGATGTGCATAAACCCTCGCATTATTTCCTCTCTAAATTAGACTCTCATAAAGCAAATGTTGGGGAAGGGATACCATCCGTAATCCTAAAGAAATCTGCCCCTGAGCTGGCTCTAGTTCTCTCCAAACTGTAAAACTATTGCCTCGCCAATTCTTGCTTTCCAGCCTGTTGGAAGTCCTCCTCTGTCATCCCGGTCTTTAAGAACTTTGGAAAACCTTCTGACCCATCCAACTCTTCGGCAAAGTCTTCGAGACTTTAATCAATGCCGAAGCAATTAAGCATCTCCCCTCCCACCATATGCTCTCTGACAAACTATATGGTTTCTGCTTTGCTCGATCTAGCGCTGATGTGCTTACGGCCATAACTGAATATATATACCAAGCTTTTAACTGTAACGACGAAGCTCGAGCTATTTCACAGTTTTTCAGGGTTTGGCATGCTGGCCTTCTATGTAAGGGATACGGTATCACAGGATGATTATTTAACCGTTTGTCCTGAACGGGTTCTCTTCCAGCTTCTTCCATACGAACGCTGGTATTCTTCAAGTCACTTTCCTTGGTCCTACACTGTTTCTGATCTACATCAATGATCTTCCTGACATCATAAATTCGCAAGTAGGCATCTACGCAGACGACACTACCATTTACTCCTGTCTTAATTGTAAATCTACCATTGTTAACAAAGTTAATCTGTTTGTTGACTGGGACAGGAAATAGCTTGTAAAATTTAATGCGTCCAAAAAGAAACTGGTCACTATCGTGAACTATCCTTGCTTCCTTCAGCATGGTTGATGCTCAACTCCACAAGAGCGCCTCTATGCGTCTTCTTAGTCTCACGTTATCCACTGACAAGTAGGTAGAACAACTAAATTGAATCAATTGCTACATCTGCCGCAAGGAAAGTTGGTTATCTGTGTCACACCAGAGGTCTTTCCCGTTTGAGTCCATCCTTCACATCTACCATTCGTCCATGCATTGAATACTGTTGCCATATATGGTCTGGTTGTCCCGCTGTTCCTCTCGAGATTCTCTAAAAATCCCAAAACGGATATGCAATGTGATCGGTTCTGACTTGGGGTCTCAACTCCGGTCACTTTCTCACTGATGTAATGTAGCTTCCCTCTGTCTTTTCTACAAATATTTTCATGGCATCTGCTCTGGCGAGCTATTGTCACTGGTACCTCGACTACATGAATTTAAACGTGATACTAAGTTGGCATCACGGTCCCATCGTTTTATTGTCGAAAGAGATTAATGTAACCGTCTTTTCTACTCCAAGAGCTTCGTGTCTCGCACTTCCCTACAGTAGAACTCCTTTCCTCTTACTTGTTTCCCTGATAACTATTATCTTCAAAAATGTAAATGTAATTTTAATCGACATCTTCTGTTGCCTTGATTCCCGTTCTTCTTTTATCCTTTCCTCGCCCCTATACCTATGATCTTCACCCTATCTAACCTTCTAACTTTCTGTCCTGGAGTAACAGTGAACCACACAGGTTTCAAGTACGATTTCATTTTCAAGTCTTTTTTCACTGCTCTTTAGACTGTCATAGCTGAAACTTCTCTAACGTTCCAAACTTTTTATGTATTAAGTTGGATTTTTTCGAATTGATCTCTTTAGCTATAAGTTGAAATGATGATGCCTCTTCCTGGTGTGACTTTCAGATCCAGTTTTTTCTTATTCACTGTTTTCTTGGTGGTTCTTGAATTGACTCTGAAGATTGAAGCCTGAATCTGAATGTTGGTACCATTACTGAAGACATGATTTATATTTTTTATCTCGCCATTGCTCATTTGGGAAGACAGTGGGGCCGGCACAAGACGATTTTAACCTGTTCTCTTTCGGGCTGAATAACTCAAAGGGTTTTTCAGTTTTTTTCTACAAATTATATATATATATAATGATTGAGGATTTGATTATTCAAATCTCATCGTTTAGCTTTCTTTATTTGACGGGAGAATAGGTGCAAATAGTTGAAGATTATATTATCGTCAAGATTATGAAGCTAGTCTTAGTCTTTACTTTATGTGTCACGTCTGTTCAGGATACGAGCGATCATAGCTCTCCATAAACTTTTTTTTTGCTCAACGAAATCATTAACGTTACCAAACCGCTTTGTCCAGGTTCTGCTATAAATTCACGAAAATTCATAAGGTAAATGACTCTCTTTTTTTCCTCTGCTTTTTACCTTTGCGTGTTAGATTCTCCAGAAATTACAACTCATTCTGATCGTATCTGTATGTTTCCTTATAGTTCCTATTTTACTTCAAACCTCCGTTTTTATCACAACTCTCCATCGATGGTATTTTTAGGAATAATCTCGAAATTAACTTCTCCGAAGTTTCAAGTTTCTTTTTGATCTGTGACAGTCCTGGATATAGCTTTATAAGATTTTCGGATCAGGAGAGTGGAGGATTTGAGGAGCTTAGAACCAACTTCTAATTGCTGTTTTTCCCAGGTGGATACTGACCCGTGGTGGCAGTACCACGTAGTGTACAGCTATGGGCAAATAGCGAACTCCCAAACAAAAGCAAAACACTATGAAAGTGTATAAAATACATTTTTATACTAAAGATATCAGCAATATATTTTTATACAAAAAAATACCGACAATACCTACTATCGTAGAATTACCAACAATACATTTTTACCTGTAGATGAAGGAATACAATTACGTTCAAAATATTTAGATTTCGACATTAACTAACTCCTAGAGGTTGGTATGTCGCAAAACGAAATCAGCCAAACAAACATGAAAGAACTCTTTCATGATGTTAATCCATATAATACTCTACAATTCCTTAAATCAAACTGTACGACAAAATATACCTTCCAAAAAATTACAAGACTAACAATTTATACCCCTTGGTCTTATAATTTTGATCAAGTGTAAAACGCCTCATTTTATAAAAATTTCAATTTCTCAATAAAATGTTCGGATTATAACTTTTTGTCTACCATAACCTTTTAGATTATAAAATTAGCAACTTTAAGTAAGAAATGTTTAAAATTTTTCCATGAAAAAGTCTTTTTAAAAAAAAATTTCAAGTGGCCTTAAATTTTTGTCCAGGAGTATATCATCACCTCTAGTAATTATGTCTACACACACACACACATATATATATATATATATATATATATATATATATATATATATATATATATATATATGCAGAAAATCTGGGTATCATTTACCATGTATTCAACTGTGAAAGCAGAATAACATAATTTAATTACTTCAAAGCTCCGAAGAAAATTAAATTTCGGCATTAAATGACCTTTGCCGTTAAACAAAAAAGTCAATCTTGATCTGTAAAGAAATTGTCGAATATTCGTTTTTATATAGATTGATTTAATACCACGTTCAATGATTTTTTCTTTGTTTCTAACAATATTTCCCTGTTTTAAAACTTTGTCATATTTTCTTTCGTTATTCCAGCACATATTGGGACTTATGTGCCTCAATCTCCCTTTTCTGTTACTTTTCAGATACTTCAAAGTGCTTAATTTCGACTTCCCTATGGTCAAACAGTGGGCAGCCTCTTTTGCTGACAACCATATCTAAGAGAGTTTTGTTCAGTTTTTCTGTTAAAACTGACATCTTACCCATAAAAGTTATGTTTATGACAACGGCCAAGTCGTTTGAAGATCGCTTGAGCGTGAAAATCAGGTTACCACTATATATATATATATATATATATATATATATATATATACATATATATATATATATATATATGTATATATATGTATATATATACACGTTTCATTAAATAATATAGACAAGTGTTGTCTATTTATTTTATGTAAATTTTTTTCGTAACGTCTGATAAGAAATTCGCAATATTGATCTGTATTTTTTAATACAATCAAAGCTTTCGGCTTACATAAGCCATTATCAAAGATGTCAATTACAACATATTAAGCAATATACGGACAAGACAGTGATGATAGTCTGTCATTGTTTACATAGATGATTTCTAAGCAACGATAAACACGTGCATATTAGACGCTAGAAGCGAAAATCGCACCGCATCTCATGACGTATATATATATTACGGCATGTTGATTTTATCATTTTTTTCGAAAATCAAACTTTTGACAAATCTAGATAGTTGGGACTTAATGAGATAAAAACTCTCACCAAATTTTAGATAAATAGCTTTAAACCTTTTTATAGGAAACGCAATAAAATTCGGTACTGAAAATGTGTTTTAAAAGGCAATCATTTTGCCAATATTTGATTGAAAAATGTTATTATTTCAACAGTAAATAAAATGTTTGCTATTTTAATAAATAAAGTTTATATTCCATGAAAACTAATTCAATCCAAATATTTATATAATCATATCATCAAAATGTTCAATGTAAAAAACTTTAGAAACAAAGGAACGTCTTAGTTGACGACATAAAGATTTTGCGAGAATGGGTCTGTCTTGCTTCAAACCCATTAACAACTTGAACTTCAGATGCTAATTTCACTGCTCTTTTAAAACTCTGAGAATATGAAGGAAAATCAAGCAACTCTAATTGTGTGTCATTTATAAAAGATGCTTCAGTTTCATTTTCTGAAACATTTTCAGGTGGTTGCAGGTTCACAAATGTTATTTTTTGATATATTGATTAATTCTGACTATAATTGTCAATAGGGCCACTGATTTTCCTAAATTCTACTTGAGGCAAATCATGATAGACTCTTTCACCTAATTTACCTAGTGGGTCTGTAAAAGCAGTCGGGCTTCTTCTTGTACCATCAACATATATAAAAACAGCTCTGAATGATGTAATGACCAACCAATTGAAATGCAATATTCAATGGAACTTCTTCTCCAGAGCCTGCCTTACATCCTTTATTTGTATTTGTGTTGTTTAAAAGACCAGACTTAAGGCTATCTATACTATCAAATTCTACCAAAACACTAAAAGCTTCTTTTGTTAGAACAACACCAGTTGCACCTGTAATTGGAACTATTCGATGAATCAGGTATTTTTCAGTTTCAATTCCCGTCTCTTGAGTAAATGTTAAATGGTGTTCTAGGTCCCCTTTTTAGTTTAATGTCACCATTTTCCCCTATAATGTCTTTATACAAGAAAGTTCCTTTATTAATCTTGCCATCAATTCCTATACAGACAAGCTTTTTAATATCTTCTGTGGGTCTTTCATGTGTCATTACTTTTTTTTTAGCCTTTTCTCTATCTATTTTAGTTTATCAATTATTTTTAAAAATCAGATTCTGAGTTAAAGAGGCTTATAACCTGTAAATCCCAGCGAAAGGCATTTAGCAAGAGATACTTCATGATGAGAGGAAATACTTCTTCTATAATACGTTTGAAACGTTGGAAAAATGTTACTTTAGGAATTAAAAATAAATTACACTTTCAATTTAAATTTTACTTAAATTTTTTTTCAATTAATATCTTTATTTTAACTCATATTTCTTAAAATCTTCTTATGTAAATAGAAACAAAACGCAGGCTAATAAAGCGGTGTAAAACAAAACGCAGGCTAATAAAGCGGTGTAAAAACAAGTAATTACCTATGAAATTTAAATACAGTTCATTAAATATAAAAAGTGAAACCAATGTTTTTTTTTCTTTAATTATTTTTTCTCTGCAATAAAAATGTCGCTTAAAATAAATTAGGACACGATTTATGAATGATTTTACTGAATTCATTGTGAAACGAATTCATTTGGAAAGAAAAATAAATTAAAGAAATAGATTTTAATTGATCTTAACATAAGCTAAGATTTGAATTAAATCGAAATTGCTTTCTTTTTTAAATGTTATTTCTTATAACCAATTATATGTGTACTTTTTTATATGTTTATTTGTCCAGTATTTTACAGAAATATTAAACCCCAGTTTTAAAATGATTTATAATCACTTTATTTCTTAACATACATAATCCATCCTGGTAAATTTTTTCAGTTAACACTGCGATGATCTCCGAAATATTAGTTAATTTGAATGTCCTCAAAAGTAACTGAAATTTTAACGTAAAATGTTTTGTGTGTCGTTCTATGATATTATTCCCCAACCGACCAGACCAAGATTCTTGTATAAATTTCGAACTACCTACCTACCTACCTACTTATATATATATATATATATATATATATATATATATATATATATATATATATGTGTGTGTGTGTGTGTGTGTGTGTGTGTGTGTATAGACATAATTACTAGAGGTGATGATATACTCCTGAGCAAAAATTTAAGACCACTTGAAATATATATATATATATATATATATATATATATATATATATATATATATATATATATATATATAAGTTTATTAGTTTGTCTTGTATTGATAAAAGTGTTTTATTGTTTTAGATGTAGTTGCAACATATTTTATGTTAAGCTTAGATAAATACATTTGAACTGTAATTGTGATAGAGTTGGTAGGTCGAACAATATACATTGATTCGTTGGGTTTTTTAAATAGTTTACAAGTACTTTTTTCGCATTGAGTATGAAATAATTATGATGCTGAAGGAACTCAAAAGTATTTCCAGCATATCTACAAATTCTGAGTGCTCTTAAACAGAATTCGATAATTATTTCGGATTTTATTTTGTTGCCATAGTAAGAATATAACGTTTTGAGATCATTTTTATTAGTTACTTTGCGATGAACAGTTAGTTCTAGGATATTCTCGCTACAGTGTAACATGATATCTAGGAAAGGTAACATATTGTTTGTTTCCATTTCCATATTGTTTCTATCCTATGGTCGACTGTATAGTTTATGTCAGGTGGTTTTGTGTGGATTTGTTGTTTTCATGGTGTAAGATACTTGTGTTTGTGACGTCACTCTGGGGTCGCTGCGACAAATGTGACGTCTGCCTGGCCGCGCCCGCCGTGCTATTCCGGTCACGGCACCAATTGTGAGGTTCTAACCTTTTGCTGATTCGGATGGGAATCTGGTTAGATTCGGTATCAGCCTTGTCGTTCCCAGCTCGCCTCCAACGTCTGGTTACCGAAGTAACTGTTTTGATTTCTAGTCTAACCTACCCACGTTGTGATTTGATCTTAGGTAGACGAAATCAATCAGTCGCCGGGCCGTAATGCAAGTCGAGTCCGAACAAGGGTAATACCGCACAAGTATATGTAAAAGAAAATAAAGTAACAACTCGAAAAGTTCAAACGCGTTAAAAAAAGGATAACAATATTTTATATCTGGTTGCTGAATACAGGACTGCGTCTTTCTACCAAACCGCTAATATTGACTCGTGACACTTTGCGTTTGTTAGGCGAGTCTTAATATCTTAAGTTGTTTTTCGATAACTGGTTTTTGGTGTATCTTCAGGTCATATATGTAAAACTTGTTTTGGTGGTGTGAGTCTAAGTCGTTCTTCAAAAATAAATTGTTCTTGGTTAGAAGTTGAGTTCGGAATTGCGTGGACCTTCAGTCAACTTTCTGCGAGGCTGTCTGCGAGCTCTCAGCTCAACTCTGCATCTGCGTCTCTCCTCTGTTTTCTGTGTCTGACTCAACTACCGTCTTACTCGTTGCGACTCTGCTTATATGGACGCCGACCAAAACCGTGTGTGGGCCTGTCGGGGTCTGAGTTTCCTTGATAATTCTAAATCCGCATTAAGGGTTTTCTTTGTTTTCGGTCAGGAAAATTCACTACTTTCCATTTTTGGAAGTTCCTACTTTCTACTTAAAGAGAATCGTCTTCCCAAATTCTTCCTTTCTCATATTGGTATCTCATACCAATCCCTTCAGAGGCGTCAACAGGTTTCCCCTCTCTCTCTCAGTGGCATCTCACACCGATCCCTTCAGGAGGCGTCAACAGGCCTCCCCTCCTTCTTCACATGATTACCTTCGCCTACCGCTCACGCCACCATTCAGCCAATGGACACCCAGCAGCGTGGGTGTGGCTAGACTGGCCTCGGTTTAAAAATCTCGTTCAAAGAAAAAAAAATTATCTTCCTTTTTTTTTTTTTTTTTCTTTCTCTTCCACGAGCAGTCCTCACACGACTCGTAGGATGGTCTCTAATCTCTATCTCAACCGAATGTCATCTGGACTTTATCAATCAAAATTTTCGCCAGCATCAAGTGGGTGGTCATCTGGCGACTTTGCACCCTGGTGCCAATTATTCGTTCCGATAACATTTTTTTTTTATCATAGCCGGCTCTGACATAAAACAGGTGTTTCTCCCAAATTATATCGCTGCAGATAGTTAAAGGTTTAATCTTTCCTTCCTTGTACTCTGCGGGTGGTCCAGCGGACATTTTTCTCGCGACCCAATTAATTTTTATCTCTTAGCATTCTGCCTTGTAGGCCACTTGACCAACCTGAAATTTTCATTATTGCCATGGGCAGATGGCTATCTTTTATTCGGTGCGTCGTCATAAATCAAATTAAACCCGGTATCTTACTTTCTTCGCTAATGAAAACAAAATCTTTACCACTTTTCTTTGTTAGAAAAAATAACATCGCTCAGTGTCTTTTCGTCGTAGCTTCTTATCACCTAAATTAATTCTCGCTTTTTCTTTTTTTCTTTTTTCATGCAACCCTGAATAGTGTCACATGTTGTCGATTTTTTTATATGGTTAAAGGAACAGTTTATTCATCCTTTAATGTGCGCCAGACCATGATATAATAACATGAATAAAAAAGGTCTATAAGGGATTTTTTTTCATGTTCTAATGAACGCTCAGCATATTGTCAACCGTTTAGCATTTAAAAGCATAATGGAAACATTACGGCAATGTATAACACAGCACAACTTTGTATAAATACTTATGCTAATGAATAACATATAGTTTTGTACTACTTGCACCCCTGAAGATGATCTTGAAAGAAGATTGAAAGTACTTGGGAAATGAAAATAAAAGAAATTTAAACAGCTATAGCATAATTCTCTCATCCTCTAACATCATCATGAGTATGGACGGATTTCTTTTTAAATTAGCAGACATAATGTCTGTAATTTATTCATTCAGACATGCCTAAAATAGAATTTGCGACATAAATACACAAATATATATATATATATATCTGAGATGAGTTATTATGTACACTATTTACATTATTCGGACTATCGTCCTCATCTTTGTTGCCATATTTATCATAACGTTTCGGCGTTGTAAGCTCCGGCCTTCTTCAGGTGGTTTGAATGTCGAACTGAACCATTTATTTCGCTCACCGGGGTAGACTGTTCTAGTTCCACATGCCATGTCTAATGGAGGTCAGTTATCAGTTATCTCTTGTTGATTCTCCTTTCCAAGTTCTCCACCTCATAACCAGGTATTGAACTCACACTCTTTGTGTCCTGTCACTAGATCTAACATATTATCCACAGGGGAGTGTACAACGCCCGAAACGTTGTGATAAATAAGGACAACAAAGATGAGGAAAATAGTCCGAATAACGTAAATAGTATATATATATATATATATATATATATATATATATATATATATATATATATAAGAAAAATTATATTTACACAAGAATTGAATTATCAAGAAAATTTGAAATATAATAATCTAATTTAATCTAAAAACAGAAAAAGGAGGATAATATGGTTTAACACACCATTCTTCAAGTTATCCAATATTAATTTTTTCTTGAATTTAATAGATAAGCAGTTTAATACTAGCAGTCCTTTGAAGAAAATTTTCAAAACTTTAAAAAAAAAGTTAAATGTGTGTTAATAATGTAAAAAGTATTATTAATTCCCAAAATAAAATACTCCTAAAAAATTCATAGCAGTGTGTCACAAAGGAATAAAAATCCTTGTAATTGTAGAGTTAAAGCTGCATGTCCAGTTGGAGGAATATGCACTTCGGAAATTGTGTTATATGAAGCCACTATTTTTACAACGGAAAATATAGACCAGAAGAAGGGTTATAGAGGAATTACAGCGGAAAGTTAGAAACATCACGAGCATTCCTTCAGCAACAAATCTTTAAGACTACAAACAGTCCTATCAAAACAATATTGGCATCTCATTGCTGAAGGCTTCGCCCCGCCATTAAAATGGAAGATCATCTCTAAATCTCGAACTCCCATCAATTTCACAGAGAGAGGTGATCTTTGCATCAAAGAAAAGATCTTTATAATTAAATATGATAACACCGACGAGTTACTAATCCAAAGCAATGAGCTTGTCTTCAAGTGTAGCCGCAGAAATCGTTTTAAATTCTCAAATAATTAATATCTATCTTCGAGAACCCCACACTTGAGAATTCGGACATTTGATATTAATACATGCAATCACAATATTCATGTATGAGGTTTCATGGAGTTTCTCACCCTCCTGCATAATTAACCTCAATTAACGAACTATTTTACCTATGTTATATATTGTAATTTTTTTATGTAAGTATTTGTATATAAGTATACAATTATATCTTG
>OZ010572.1:85064435-85084435 GCA_963932145.1 Acanthosepion lycidas | reverse complement strand
AATATTAGAGAAAATGAATACTATATATTTTTATTTTAGCACCGGACTTTCTATAGGTTTCTGTTTAATACTGCTACGACAGAACCGTTCAGGAAACGTTGATGAATCAAGAAAAGACTAGAAAAAATACTTTAAAGCGTACGATCTAAAGATTACGACAGTCAGCAACGTAAAATGATCTATTTTCGAGATGTAATTTGGATTTGAATTCAGGACAATATAAACGACGTAGCAGTTATCGCTTTAAAGGACGCCAATAATGAAGCAAATCAATCCCAGATAATACTTAAAGTCTTATACAAATCAATGAAATACAGATTTACAAGCAACTCGAGCAATAAAGTGAAATATTTGAAAAGAAAGGTAATTTGGAATAGAACGTAGGGAAAAAAACACTACAATGTAATAAATGGTCACTCAGTAACGGCTTTCGTCTAGGTGGCATTATTACCTTCCTAGAGGTAAAAAGATTTTAAAAAATAAAAAGGCAGTATCTTCTTAAATTCTTTAAACATTTACGAAGTTCTCGAAAACGAAGGAAGATATTCAATAGAAACAATTTAAAAGCTATAGTTCTGTAACTGATACGCAGAAGTTGATAGCTTATCATTACCCGAAAGCTACCGACGGATATGGCGAAAAGAAAAGAAAAGGCTACTGAAAAAGTTTTCTCATCTGGAGAACGTTTAACTAATACTATTATATATGGAGATTATATAAAACATGATAACAAACTGAAGTACTATTTTGGTTTGACAGAAAAAGAGTGTAAATAAAAAAATATATATATATAAGCAGGTCTGAATAATTAAACATATTGAAACAGAATTCGCTCGCTCTCTCTCAAAGATATTGGTTGATTTAAGAAAATAAAGTTGCAGCTAAAACTGAAGAATAAAGGGTGATCAGAAAGTCTTTTGTCACCGCTACATAACATAATTTTTTTATTTCAAAGCTCTGTAGGTTATTATAAAAGAGACAGTTTCATATGAACGTTACATGAATACCTCTCAGTTGAAGGGCGCCGTTTAGAGAGCTTTTGCAGTAATCAACAAAGCACAGTTTCGTAAAATATCACATGGGACATGGCGCCGTATCTTATTGTGCCACGAAAATGATGTTTGTTCCTACAGACATTCTCGATGTCTGACAGCGTCAGTGAATAAACTGAATCCAATACATCCGCTTTGTATTACTTGTCCTGCTATTGTTCTCATTACTTTTTGGTAGGAGATGACAAGACTTTTGGACCACCTCCGCCAATAAATAGTAAGCAGGGAAATTGTCATCTTTACTTATAAGAAAAACTTATAATACTGCAAAATATAGGTAGCTTTAATATATTAAATAAAAGTGAATTAATGATTACTTGTAGAAATAAAATCGTATACCTTTTGAGAAAAGGTATAGGATCTGTTTTATTTCTAGTACAAGGCCGAAAGGGAATTAGGAAAAGACTTGTCAACGCCGACTATCTTACACCTAGCTAATTCGAGTCGTGATCCATTCACTCTGACTATTTCTTCACTTACCACGGGAATCCATTCTTCTCCATTCGATCCAACATATACCATATATTTATCGGGGCACTATTAAAACGCCCAGGGTGTTAAAAAATAGAATAAAATAAAAATATGTACAAACGTATTTTTTTTATTCAATAATTTTCTTATAAAAAAATCCCCTGGAATGAAGCTTTTAATAAACCCAATAGCAAAATAAAAGCGAAATGAAACATTCAAACTAAAATAATAATAAAAAAACTGACACACCTGGTAGATAATAGTGCTTATTTGAACTATATAAGATACTTTGGGGGGGAGGTACAAGGCTAAAGGGGGAAAGACTGGTCATCACTGATTATACTACAAGTTAAGCTGAATCACAGCCCAATCACTCTAACAAGTGACTCCCTCACCACAAGAATGCATTCTTCTCCATTCAATCCAATATATACCACATATTCTCAGGGATTCTACTAAAAAAGACACCTATGATTTATTGGTGAAAAAAAAAAAAAAATACATCAATTGTCGCACAAGGCCTAAAAGTGGAGAATGGATTGAAGCTGGTCAACACTATCTTGCTATTTATTATCTACATGTAACCCAGATATAAGAGAGATTTTCTCTGGTCCCAAATTAGAGCCATACTTACCTAAACAAAATAGACCAAACCCGGATATAAGAGAAACCCGAGTATAAGAGACTTTTCTCAGGTCCCGACAACTTTCTTATATCCGGGTTACACTGTATAAAAATACACAATTATGGCACAAGGCTGAAATGGGGGAGGGGTTGAGGCTGGTCAACATTAACTATCATATACCTAGCTAATCCGATTCACGACCCACTTATTCGCTACAATTTGCACATCATCCATATATCACATACACACAGGGAACCTACAAAACACTACATGACATAAAAAAAATGTTTTGAGTATAAAATGATATACGAAAAAATTTATTGAGAGTAAGCAATGAGGGAAGGGGATGAACTTGAAAACAAACTAAAAATAACTGATGTTAGTTATGACACGTCCTAGCCTCAAAGAAATAAGAGGCCGCTGTATTCTGCCAATAAACATAATCAAGAAACTTGATTGCGAAAGGCGGATGAGAAACAAAATAAATTACGGATTGGAGAAATATCAAAACACCGATCCACTCAAGACAAAATGCGATAAAACCGAGGCTATTTACTCGACTCCCACATGGTCAAGATGTGACACAAGGTCGGTTTAACGTGGGAAACCCGAGTGTTTCCACTCTAAGGGCCACTTGTCCAAAACTGGTCAAAGCATGTCCAAGCTGGTCAGAGCTTAGTCAAAACTGGTCAAGACTTGTCCTAGCGTGTCCAGGCCGGAGCCAGTCCAAGCCGTGATCGAATCTCAGCCAAAGGCCGAGAAGCGATCCAAATTCGGCGAAATTCGCCGTGATAATGAGATAAAACCGAGGAGAAAATAGTGACGGATGCCGCGCTTAAATAACTTTATTTATTTTTTGCCTTTTTATATAGAAATGGATTAGCCCATTCTATTTCCTTTAGTCTTAACCATCCTTTAATAAAAGAAGGTTAAGAGAGGAACTCTTAGTTTTTGCCTGATTAGTACGATACGCATAAGATTGACGTTTAACACCAAACAAAAACACATATATATGCGCGTGTGATAAAGAGGTGGGCTAATTTAATTCCAGGAATCTTATCAGAGCAACAAATCACTGAGATAAGGACTAGAGCAAACAGGAAATTATACGCGTTGATGTGATAATGTTAGCGAAAAATGAGTGAAACGGAGGTCTTGAGTTAGATTAGCTACGAGTGAGATAGTACGCGTCTACCAGACTTGTGCCACAAATATATGTATACATGTGTTAAATAAAATATTGAGGTTTAATGTGAATTTTTGTGTGTCGATTGGTAATATGTTCTTATGAAAACTGGATTATGCTGAAAACGCTTTGAAGACATCAAGTCTCTTTGAGTGACAAATTTCAAGGAGGTGACCAGCCATAAGGACAAATTCAGATAGAGACCGTGTTTTCCTTGTAACGCCCAGACTGAGCGATATCAGGAGAACTGGTTATGAATAGCTAAATACTATGGCAAATTCTTAGGGCGGACTTTTGAAATGAAAAAGAAAAATTCCTCATAGATGGTATCCCGAATATTTACTAATTATTCGAAGCATCATCTCCACGTATGAGTTGAATTTTTTTTTTTTTTTTTAAAGAGTACAAAGGTATTTATCAATATCATTACAGATGATGGGACGTGAAAACGCCAAAGTATAGTGGAAATATATTCCAGAAAACATGTTCCAATATGATTTCTGGCAATGGTTTTTATCTCCACGCGAAGTGCATAAGTTCTCAAGGGGAGGGGTTACTTTGTGCGCAGGTAAGCAAACATTTTTATATATTAACCCCTAAGTAATTTTTCGCCGAGAACAGTTATTTCTATTAGACTGTATGGGCTCACCTTACTAACAATCCTTTGTCTAACTGCGTAAATACTTTCTTTCATTAAAATACGCATTGGGCATAATCTTAATTTTTTTTTAACTACATTTAAAATTTGGTTCCTCTGACTCCACATATACTGTACACGTGGGCCGAGGTTAGACTTCGTACAGAAAATGTATTAGGGCGTCTGTGTATGAAGAAAAAAAGTTGTTTTGATGAAGGAATCCATATTCGAACGAATGGCTCAGTGATTGTGACATTATGACAAGTGGTGACCACCCCACCTCTTCCCTCATTTTGATTTATTGGCTTATTTGTACAATAAATATCGATAAGGAACCTTTAATTTCCAGGGTCCTAACTAAATCTTCATGCCTTGCATGTTTTACGCCGCTTCCCCTAGTCCCTTTTCTTGTGCACGAAATTTTACTTGTAAAAAAAACGAACTAAATTTCTTACGTAATGAACATTTTTCATTCTTATTATAGATTGTTTCAAATGCATCTTCCCAGTTATTAATTTGGAATCATATACTACAATATTCAATATTTTATATTTAAATACGACATTGATAATTACCTGTTTACTACAATATTCTATAGACAATGTTCGAATTTTTATGCAGTTCTTTTTTTTCTTTCTTTTTTAAAAAAAGAAAGACTGTTGAAAATATCTTTGATGACGTAATCTGTAGGACTTTTTAAGTGGTATGAACGATTAAACAATATTTGGAAGACAATTTAAATTGAGAATTTAGCTAAAAGGTGCACCAAAGATAGTTGGGTTGATGATCCTACTTTGTGAAAATGTGGGAAAAATTTAACTCCCAATCAAATTTTTCTGTTTGCCATTTTTTTTTTTTTTAATCAAAATCTCTTCGATTAAAAAGTGTTGAATCATCCTAAGCACTTCACGGGGGGGGGGGGTAAATTAGTAAGGCAAAGAAGAAAATAGGAAAATTTCTAATATTAATAATTTTAACACTCTGAACAATTTTCGGAAACCAGACTTATTTTCTATTTCCTTTGCGTTTCTTTAAATTAGCATTATCATCTGAATTTTACTTTGGATTTGAAAAGTGATGCCTTACAAATAAAATCAAAAACAGCATCCGAAAAACATATTTCATCAAAAATTTTCCTAACTGAAATTAAAATTTCTTTTTGAAGAAAAAATCACAAATATATTACAATTTACACGGGAAATAAATGGGCTGCGTGGTTAGAACGTTCACATTCTGGCCATGAGACCCGGGTTCGAATGGTCGATTTGTCAGGAAAGATACTTCTTGGTGTTATCGGACTGGAAGCGTCGTTCAGAGTGTGTGGCACATTTGGAAAGTGCCTGGAAAACCATACCACAGGTTGACCCAAGCCTTGTGAGTGAAATTGGGTAGACGGAACCCTTCGGGGCTGTCGATATTTGTGCCGAGGACATGAGCGTGCTAGCCTTGTTCAGACTGTTGATCACGTTAGATAACACTTTCTTTCCTAGAAAGCATAGTTGCAGTATAAACCACAGGTGGGCTCTGTGGGTGTTGAATAAACACAAAGACGTTTACAATAGGGATTGACGCCCCCCCACCAAACTAGCTGGGTAGTCAGCTATACAAACAGGGGAATTCATTTTCGGCAAAAAAAGCTCGATCAAGGAAAATATGCTTTGACTCCTGCGAATATTTCCCTTCATATAGATTCCTTGGTATAAGATGGGAATAATTCTTGGACAAGTGATTTTTTTTTTCTTTTTTGTTTTGCTTTTAAGGGTTATTAACCCTTTGTCGGTTATATTAAGCCAATATATTTTGCTTTTGGGATAGTAACATTTTAACTACTTCTTTTTTTTTTTTTTTTTTTTTTTTCTATTTAGAATAAGTATTGCATTTATAACTAATTTATTCGATTCACATCCTACTATTTAACCCATATTTAGAGAAGAACTGGATTCATGCCTTTTCCAAAAATATACGCGTGAAAATGAATGTAACTAACCCGACTGGAATTCGGAATCTGTTCTCCAATTTCTCATTCCTCGCCGTTATCATTCAGCAATAATTTTTTTTTATTGTTTACTTTTTTTTTTTTAAATTATTCGGACTGCTGTCCTCATCTTCATTGCCATATTCACAACGTTTCTGACATTTATAATAATTTCGATCATCTGTGAATATTTTCTGAAAGTTTCAGTAACATCCGACAATTATTTTTATTTTTGCAAGATTTTCCAAATTAATGTGTGTCAAAAAGAAAAACGTGCTAAAAATTGTATGTTATTTTAATTGTTCCGGTGATACAAAGAAACCAGGGTTTTTAAATGAAAATTCAGATTGTTCTAAAAAGAAGGAAATTTTTTTAAAAATAATTAAAATAAACTTTAATCTTTTCTCTTAATAATAACAAACATTTAGACGATAAATTTGTTTTCCTCAAGTTTGGCATTTTTTTTTTTCAACATGCTATTTTTTTTTTTTTTTTTTTTTTTTTTAGCGATCTCTTGGAGGTACCTAAATAAAATATATATGTATTTATAATATATATATATATATATATATATATATATACATATATATATATATATATATATATATATATGAAGAAAATTATATGAAGATTATAATTTATTAAATAAATTAATTTAATATATTAATAATAAATAGTATACATTTTAAATATTAATAATTTTAATATAAAATTATATAAGGATTATATATAATGGAAAATTAACAGTATTAATCAGGGGCAGGGGCAATTTTTGGCAAAATCATCCACTCTGAGGGTCTATATATGTACTAGTGTACATAAATGTTCCATGGAATTTGGTTGTTAAATAATTTTTTTTTCATTAAATTATTTTTACTGTAAAGCATATACATTTACTATTTCAATAATAGAATTCGTAAACTTACCTATTTGTAAAAAATAAGATCTTTTTTGTCATCAAATGCTCATAAACATTGATTAAAATTGGTACTTGGGTAAAAAAAAAACAACAAAAGTTTGAACCACTGTGCTAGAATCATAATAAAATTTCACACCCGTCGAGGTTTTAAGACCACTTTTATTGACCAAAATTTGAGTTTCCACACTTATATTACCATTAGTTTGAAATCCTTGAGTGAATGAAAGAGTTGGTAGCAATTTTCTGCTACTAACGTGAAAAATATTTGCCAATTAAAGCCATACTATTAAAAAACAAAACCAAAAAAATACAAAAAGAAAACGCTTATAATTGACTGCACAAAAAAATCTATATTTCTGTAAATATAGATTTTTATTTTTATTTTCAAAGTTCAGTGTTAAGAGGTGTAATAAATTAGATTTTGCTTTTAGCATTAACTGCTTCCTATACTTAATAAATGTTGCTTTGTTACCGGAATTCCATTACGCTGAATAATTGGGGTCGGCAGATACAGTAGGCATATTGCAAAGTGACATTTCGCTAATAAATCTCGACTTGTACATGAATATTAAAGGCCCGTAAAACGATGCGAAATATGTAGCGATTTGTGAGAAAAAAAAATTGAAAATCGGCATGGAAAAGTGTTGGATATGTTGAAAAGAATCAGGATCAGTGAAAAGAAATCAATTTTTAAACGAAAAACAAGGGAACGAAAACGTTTGCCTGAAAGAGAACGAGAAAGTAAATGATTTATAGAAGAATTAATTTAACCTGAAATAACGTAATATATTAGAGAAAGCGAGAAAGAAGCAAGATGCTATAGAAAAAGATGACGGGAGGGGAAAATATATGATGGAAAGAAAGGAACAAAATGCTTAACAGTAAAATAAAAGGAAGATGGCTAAAATGGAATTTAGCAAGAAAGAATAAAAATGTTTACAGGATGCAACATGCGATCGCAAGAGAAAAGAAAGAAAAGGAATACATTTGCAGGAAAAAATGTCTATGGAAAGAAAATAAAAACATTTGGCACTGAAAGAGGATGGGAATGAAAATGATTAACAATAGAATGGATATAGCAATAAATAACGAAAAATGAGGCGAGAAGGAAGCAACATGAAATCAAAACCAAGAAAGTAAAAAAAAAAAAAAAAAAAAAAAGGAAAAATATGGCAAGAGAAAGGAAAAATAAACAGTTTCGGAAAGAAGGAAACAAAAAAAAACACATTTGAAGGAAAAAAATAGAAAGTGAAGAGAATTTTAGATTTATAAAAATTATAGAAACAGTCTAAAGGGGGTGAGAAGAAAGCAGCATGCGATTCAGAAAATAGAAAGGAACAAATGACGTGAGAGAAAATATACACAGGAAAAGATAACTGTGTTGGGGAATGAGTGTGAACAAAGGAAAACTGTGTAAAGATGTCAGGTGAAACAGGAGAGGATGATAGGAAGAGAAAAATGGCTGGAGAGATTAATGGAAATAATGAGGCACCACAGGAGACTGTAATACTAAAGAATAAAATGATGGAAATAAAGAACGCAAGAGAAAACGTTAAGGAGGATCTAGGAGACAAGAGGTAAAGCGTGGAAAGAGGGTAGGGTAAGGTTTGACATCTTGAGAGCTTTAGGATGCCCACTTGATTAAAATGCAAATTTATTCTTAAGTGAAAGATTATTTTTCGTTATTCTAATCGACTATGCGTAAGACATGAATGCACGCACTGAGCCATGTGTGCGCATTATATATATATATATATATATATATATATATATATATATATATATATATATATATATATATATATATCAAAGTGTGACATGTATGCCTGCCTGTGTGCGTTTATCTTAATAAGCACTTTCTATTGTATATTTAAGATCAGTGTGTATGTGCACCGCCATTTTTCAGATAAGTTCCAATTTTGCTTTTAATGTGTACACAGCATAGAAAAAAGTGTGTGTGGGGAGATCGACAGCATTCTAAATAAGCGTTTCCAGTGGGAACGCACACCAGCTTCGTGTACACATTTGTCTAAGTGTTATACTGACTTTTACAAACGGCTGAACGAGTTTTTTTTTGTTTTTTTTTAATTCTATTCTTATATAAAAGATTCATTTTTCACGTATCGTTACGTAATTATCTCAACTTTGCATCTCAACAGGGAATGGGTTAACGTTTTGAAATACAAGCATTTTTCCTAATGTACAGCTATTTATTTACCCTACCCCTGCCTGGTTCAAGGCTGTAGTCACATCCACTGTCTGCCGTGTCCCTTCAGGACGTAGGCGATCATAGCTCCCCGCATCATTCTATCTTTTTAGTTAGATTTGTCTTTTTGTTATCTTTTCAAATCTCCGTTCTGACAATCATTTACTCAAGTTAGTTATGATCATTCGCTGATTTAATTTTCAACCGTCCCTCATTCTGTCACATCTTCAGAGTATCAAATACTCCAAGCGCTCTTTCCTCATTATGCGTTCTAGAAATTTTAGTTGTCTCTTTCTTATTCTAAGTATGTGTCCTTTGTTTCCATTTTACTCAAAATTTCGTTGATCACATGACAAGCCATGATGTTCTCTGCATGTTTCTGTAGTGTCGTATATCTACCTGAAGTCTGTTTGAGATTGTCTAGCATTCAATGCTATATAGGAAGATCGCTATTACACAAGTCAGGCACTCTTTTCTTTGTTTTTGTTTTTTAACTAAATTATCCCATTTCTTAACAGACTTTGGAAAATATATTTCGCTATTCCAATGCGCCTTCGGATTTCGATGTCGCACTTTCGTCATCTTCTCAAACACTCTCTAAATATTTGAATTTTAGTATTTGCTTGATTTTGGTGTCTCCAATTCGTAGTTTTCCTATAGAGATGTTCCTTTTGCTGACAACTATACATTGCCTTCTTACAGATTATCTTTAGTCCTTTCTTCTCGCTTTCCTTTACTATCTTCTGTAGAACTTCTTGTAGTTTCATTTCTGAGTCTGCCATAAACACTCTGTCATCTGGTAATATTATGTTCTAATTGTGGCCACCAATAGTGAATCATTCTAGGACTTCAAATCCCTCAGGATCGCCTCACTGAAAATGCCGGCTAAATTCAGTGGAAAGACAAATACTTATCTTGAACTCTCTTCCATATTTGCGTATTGGCTGAAATCATTCTTTTATCAACATGCAGGTGATTTGCTTCCAGTATAAGTTCTGAAATATTCTAATATCTTTCCCAAATAAATCAAGCTTACCTAATAGTTCAATAGATCTTTGTGTAGTACTAGTAGGTTGGTGCAAAAATAATGACCTAATAATGTCGTTTTTTGACGTTAAAAAATACGTCAAAAAACGACATTATTACGTCATCATTTTTGCACCAAGTAAGTTAATACTAAGGTAGTCAATAAGTAACTTAATACTAAGGTAGTCAATAGTTTAACAATAATTCCTAGGAAAGAAAACAGGGTGTGTGGACTTCAGCTCCAAAGACAACTCATGATGTAGTGTTGATGTAAAAATTCTTCTAAATTACCTTAATTTATAAGGTGATAATGATCATAACCAATGTGTAATCTTTATTCCTATTGTAATATATATATATATATATATATTTATTTATGCAAATTTTAAATTGTGTTATTTCTATATAACTTGTATGTGTTTGATCATATGCGTATATGAAATGTGCTGTCAACTGTTTTAATATAGGAATTTACTGAGCATAGCATAGGTGTGGTATAATGATGCAAATACAGAGCACCCAGTGAAGATCGCACTTGCTGCTAAGTCGTAACTGATCAAGCGAGACAAGCTTGCTAGCAATTACACCACGTTGAAGTGCCCTGCTTCAGCGCCAAAGATAATTCATGCCGTAGTGTTGATGCCAAAATAAAAAAAAAAGATAAACTATATGAAGAGTATATTAAGAGGATGGGGAATGTAATACAGAAATTCGAAGATGAGCGAAAGATGCATTCCAGAAACACTGTGAAGTATTAAGAGACAGGAAAATTTCTTTGAGCAAAGTGCCGAAATGCTATCTAGTAGCCATCTTCCTAAATGGCTCAGAATGCTGAACAATTTTCTTAAGGATAAAAAGCTTGGAAGCGATAAATATACAGTTATTTGCACTTTAGTATATACGCATATACCTTTATTTATTAAACAATATATTTATTTTTGTCTCCCAGCTTCGAAAAATCGTATTAAAGGAAAAGATACGACCCTTCGACCTTGTGGAGAGTTCGAACGTAGGTTCTCTGTTGCAGGAGAAACTGTCGTTAGATACGACGTGCCTTAGCCCGACTCATCCACGGAAGAAAATATTTATTTAGGAAGTGCTTTGTTTACGTTCGGATACAAAACTGAGTAAATTTGAACTTCCGTTAACATCCCTGTCTACGTCATTAATTTAATTTGAGGTTGCATGTGCAGTCTATTTTAGCTGCTGTGGCTGAAAGTCCTCAAATAATGAACTTTCTGTTATTTGGTACATCTTCAGGGGCATTTTACAAAGACAAAAATTTAATGTAATTTATAGTCGTGAAGTTTTTGTATATATATATATATATATATATAGTTGAGCACTCTCGGGCTGAGGTATGGATTTGTAAACAGTGACTATTATAGCTATATAGCGAGACTCTTCGCAAGCCGAATTGAGTCACTGTCGGTCACTGGGCGTGTTTCCCAAAAAATACGCTAAAAATCCACCTTCGTCCCGACCGTGCGCCGACAGCTTAGTGGTAGAATATCCGCCTGATACCAATTCAGTCGGGTTTCGATCCTAGCTAGAGGCAACCGGATGTCTAGCCGCACTGATGAGCTGTGATACAGCGAAACAGTCTGTCTGTGGATGACATTATATATATATATATATATATGGTTGGATAGATGTGAGCTTGTGACCCTGAGATTCACGACTTAGCGATCGCTGGGTTTCACGCTTTAGCGTGAAACCCAGGGTCACAAGCTCACATCTATCCAACCAAATATGTTAGCTCTATCTCTGATATTGAGCGCTTTCTAATAAGTACCGCGCATATAATATATAAATAATTATACATATATATATATTTATTTATATTTATATACACACACTTTTCACACACACACATACACACACATATATATATATATATATATATATATATATATATATATATATATATATATATATATATATATATATATATATATATATATATATATATATATATATAAATCCGTTGGTATATAATCCAAGTGAATACTATCATTATAATATTAAAAATTAAAACTGATTCACATACAGAACTCAATGTTTTAAGTAAACAGAGCAATATATTACAATAGAAATAATGATTACATATTGGTTTTGATAATTATCACCTTATAAATTAAGATAATTTATAAGGATTTTTCAAACCGGTCAGGATAAAAAAAATTAAAAATTGAATTGACTTAAAGAGGTTTTCACTTCAACCCAGTTCAATTTTTTATATTTTTTATTCTAACCAGTTTAAAATATATATATATAATCTCACTTTTTTTGATCTTGGTGCACTGTACCCTTTTGACTATTTGCTTGTCATCATTAGGGTTGGGGGTGGTTCGTATTTTTCTTTTTGTTGACATTGTATTCATTGAATATGCTTAAATTTCTGTGTAAACCTTGAATGTGGGAATTTATCTTAAGAATTAATATTAACTCTGATTTTCGGCAATTTTCTTTACAGCTAAATGACGATACTAAATCTGTGCATCTAATGTTATCAGTAGTTTGCTTTTTTTGGTTGAAATGTGTACTTAGTAAAATTTATCTTCTCTACGATAATATACTTGTGCCTAATCCGAAGACTGAATTCTTTGCCAGTTAAATCAATATAATTTTTGTCGAATTAAAGGAAGGATGTCTGCTTATTGTATGTGTGCCAGGTCGAATAAAAATACTATTTGTGATAATGTTTACAAATGTGCATTGGAGTTTATTACATGTTACTTTCAATAACTGGTTTCGGCAGTATGGACTGTCAGAAATGATCCTAGGTTTGTAGGTTATTGCCTGGCGTTCACTGGGATTTCACTAAATCTCTTAATTGTGGTATTAATTTTTAGGTACTGGAAATCATTTCGTAAAATATAAGTTTGTGAAATTTGTAATTAAAATAAAAATTCACGGTGATTCTTGAATTTGTCATGTTTTTTAGATTAGAAAAGTATCACTATTATCTGTAGAAACTTGAAATTTTTTGTTGTTTTGAGGGGATAACTTATATTGAGAAAGTGATTGATCAGATGCCCCGTGTTTTTCGTATCCCAAGGTCAGAATAGATGTTATTTGGTACATCTTAAGGGGTATTTTACTAAGACAAAAATTTAATGTAATACTTGGAGTAGCGATATTATATAAACGTCTAGAACTTTCGTTTCCAACAAATTTATCAAGTTTCTTAAAACATTGCTTACCTTTTGGAAGACATCATTTGCTTACTATTTTACCTCAGATTTCAAGTCGCATTTTCCGTTGGTATATAATCCAAGTGAATTCTATCAATATAATATTAAAAATTAAAATTGATTCACATACAGAACTCAAATGAATGAGGCCGAACTTACGTTGTCGATAACTCCTAAACTTTTTATTCTGCAAATATTTATTACTATAGATATTTTTGTTTGCTATGGCTATTTATAGGTTTAGTGCGTATAGATGTTCCTTATATATATATATATATATATATATATATATATATATATATATATATATATATATAGATAGATAGATATATCTGTATAGTATATGATTGGTGTATACGAAATAAGTTCCAATAACCAAAAAAATACTATTCTTAAAAGAGTGTTCCGTACAGAGTAGAGCAAATATAATTCATTCGAAAATATTATAAATATGTTATAAAATCACTAATCAGTTATTTTATAACATATTTGTTATAATTTTCGGATACTTTATGTATATGTAAAGAGCCCCGGGAACCAATTGTAATGAAAATTTCCCGTCTGGTGTGAAATTGCCTGATTAATTAAAAAATAAAAAGAAGAAAAAGTGATTAGGAGTTATCGACAATATAAGTTCGGCCTCATTCGCATCGCGGTTACAGCCATGTTACCATTACTGGCGATGTTTACATATGTTTGCCTCGAGTTGTAATGCGCGGAAGCTTACTTAGTTAACTGCCTTTTTACTGATATTCTTATCTCCTTACTCTTCTTCATTACTGCGCAATTCACAAAATATAATTTAAAGTTCGCGGATTGCGGAGTAATCAAAACAAGTAAGGTTCGGCCCATTACTACCCGAGGCAAACATAATGGCGGCCGGGCTCTAACAGCGTCGCGAATGAGGCCGAACTTACGTTGTCGATAACTACTAAACGTTTTTATTCCGCAAATTATAAACATTTGCGGAATAAAAACGTTAGTCGAAATAAGCATGCAAATTTACACAAGAATGGAAATTTTCATTACAATTTGTTTCTGGGGCTTAATCTGCAAATTTACCAAATTTTAATATCTAGGAAGTATTTTAACAGCGAACGGAAATGCGACGTTGAAATCTGAGGTAAAATAGTAAGCAAATGATGTCTTCCAAAAAGTAAGCAATGTTTTAAGAAACTGGATAAATTTGTTGGAAACGAAAAGTTCTAGAGGTTTATATAATATCGCTACTCCAATATGGCAGTCTCATCACAGATGAAGAACATGCTTAAGGAAACAGAAATATAGTTATACAGTGGGATACAGAAAATACTATGGACAACATTTTAGTGAAAATGGAAGCAAAAATGATAGTTATACGTAGCACCAGAAAAACATAGTTGAAATTTATAAAGCATACAATGAGGAAAGAAGGGTTGAAAAATTTGGCACTCATAGGCAAGAGGGACAGCTTATATAGTGCATAACTTACCTAACAAGCTTGTGCAAATCGTTGGCAGAATAAGGAGTATAAGCTATGGCAAAAAAGAAAAAATTTAAAAGGACAGGAAGTTGTTGAATCGTGATCGCCCATGTCCAAAAGTATTATTTTACTATTATTTGGGAAGTATTACTGCCGTACACTGTATTTAATCTTAATGTGCAGACTGGTATAGAAGTGTTTGCTGAAAAGCCCATGACCAGTCCAAGACATTTCTCCCAAAATCTGATGTTTAGAAAGAGGGTCGAGCCCAAAAACATTTCAGCATTTTGTCGTATGGACTTTACGCGGGTCCAAATGGTTGTTAAATGTATACTCCAGCGAAAGATATACACATTGTCACTTCAACAGATAGCTGGAAATATACTTACTTAATGCTATTATTTTGGAAGATATAAAATGTCTGTACATGGTTCATACCTTGAAATATAAGCATTGCCAAATAAATTCAAATGTGTTTATATGTGAACATATATATGTAGTCTTGGAGATTTCTTATTTCGTTTTTATACAATCTTTAAGTATTTTCTATGTATCAATTCATATATATATATTGTGTGTGTGTGTGGACATTATTTTGTGGGGGTTTAAAGCTTAAATCTCATATATACATATATATGTGTATGTGTGATCTTACATTCTATTGATTTTCATAATTCGTTTGACTGGACATCAATCTTCTTTTTAGCGTATTTTCTTAATTTTTTTTTCTTTTTGTCGTTGATATTGAGCTTCTCTTTAACTTTACCGCTCTTTCTCTATTTAGCCATTTTTTTTTTCAAAATCTCTTCTGCTTGCTTTTCCCGCTCTTTTCGTTATTCCCATATTGCTTCTCCTTTCTTTACAATATTTTAAATTGTTATCAATCTCGTTCTTTTCAACTTTTTAAGATATAAGTGCAGTTATTTTTGCTACTCGCCTCAGATTTTTCCCCATATTCAAACAATTATTATTTTTATTGATATCATTGACGGTGGTGGTGTCGGCATTCATTGCCTTTTCTTATGACTCTCGTCTCCTTACCACTTGTCTTTTACGCTTTTCAGAGATCGTCCTTTTCGGTTTTTTTTTTTTTTTTCTTTTAATCTTATATTTGTCATTATTAATTCTGCGATTATTTTTTTGTTCACGTATTTTATTCCCGCCTTTTTCTGCGCTTTTATATTCCAGCCTTTTTTTTTTTTTCTCTCTATTTTTACCATTTTTCATTCATACTCCTGGTTGTTCGATCCACTTTATTCAATGCTTCTTTTTACTTTAAATTGTTTTTATTTTAAATTATTCACTATTTTGTTCCTCTCTTTCTATACTTATCTTTCCTGTGGCTTCTACGTTCTTTTACGTCACTCGTTTCTTTGCTCTGATATTCTTCTGTCCCCATTTGCGTAAAGGAAACTCAACTTTATCTTATTTTTTTTTGATAATACTTTTGTCGTTCCATTTTTAAATTTGAAAAATCCCTTCCTGGTTTTTATTTCTTTTCATTTTTGTACACGTTTCATATAAAACTCTTCATTTAAAAAACAAAAAAAAAAATAGTTCTTTTTAAATAATCTTTCTTTAGCAGAATGTATTTTCTTTTTTTTTTTTCACACTTTGTTTCCATAGAAAACATTTACCCCACCCCAATCGTTTCTGTATCTTCAAGTATTCTTGTAATCTGTACTCAGCTTTGACTTGTCCTCTTAATTTCATTACAAACACCTGCACCTCCGCTTACAACTTCTATTCCTCTCCCGCCAGTGTCCACCTCTTTTTGCCTCACGCTCTCTCATTTTGCCTTACGAACTCATCTACCGCCGGCGGTAGAAAGATAGTATGAGGCAAACGCCGTTTCCTCTCACTTTTGTGTTTGTTTTTCTCACTCTCTCTCTCACTCTCTCTCTCTCAATCTCTCTCTCAGATTATTTCTTAGTAAGTAGGACATTTCCGGAAAGAAAATGGCACTATCTCATTGTAACTTACATATATTTAAATCATCTGTCAAAGAGAAAGCGTTTTACGATAAATTTTAGTTTTATTATGCTAGAAATGAAAAAAAAGATTCGTGTTCAAAATATTTTTGTCTTCACTATTCCAATTCTTCGAAATGGCAAAACCTATTTCGATCACCCATCAATAGCAATTCAAATATCTCACATTTTTTTTATTGATATAACGTATATATTCGTATTTATTGCAAGCATTTTAAAAACAAATGTTTTCCCAAATATTGGGTGTTGATTTGAATGGTAGATTCATAAGTTTTAAATATATTTCTGATTAGGATGGTAAGCTCTTCGGACCAGGCATAAACAAAGACCTGAGCAAATACAGAAATTTAACACAATACCATCTATTACATCTAAGACAAAATCCATAGCTGTCAGCAAAAGTGGCCGCCTCATCTGTGTGCTACGTAGTGGGGACGTCAAGATCGAATAGAAACAACGAAATGAACAAATTATTAAGAGACAGATAAAATATTCATTAGAAAGAAGGAAAGGCGTGGCCGTGAAAAGCTGTGGGTAGTGTAGCAGTGTGACGTCGTCCCCTGGTCGCAGTGCCAACCGTGACGTTCTATCCTAGTCTACCACGGCACCAACTGTGACGTCCCTAAACAGCACCAATTGTGACGTCCTCGCCGCGGCGCCAGCCGTTCGCTCCTCGCTGCTCCGTTCGGGTGTCGCCGCTCCAAATGTGTCGTTCTAACCTTTTGGTGATTCGGGTGGGAATCTGGTTAGATTTGATATCAGCCTCGTCGTTCCCAACTCACTTCCAACGCCTGGTTACCAAGGTAACTGCACTGATCCCCCAGTCCGCCTACCCACGTTGTGAATTGATCTTAGGCAGACGAGATCAAACAGTGGTTAGGGCCGTACTGCAAACCGAGTTCAACGGGGGTGATACCACACAAATAGGCATAAAAGACAATAAAATGAAAACTCAAAAGTTCAAAGTATCAAAGAAAAAGGTAACAAACTTTATGTCTAGTTGTTCGATACATAGGACTGCATCTATCTCCCGACCCGTTCTATGGATTGTGACACGTCGTTTTCCGCTAGGCAAGTTTTAAAACTTCAAGTTGTCTGCTCTCTAAGAAATTGGTGTTCCGGTGGGTCAAAAGAAAAACTTATTTTGGTGATCTGGATCTAAGTCGCTCTTCAAAATAATTGTTCTTGGGTTGAAGAAGGGTCCGGAATGTGCGTGAATCTTGGTCAGCTATCTGCGAGGCTTGCTTCAACTGGAGACTGACTCTGGGAACTGCTGGAACTCAACTCTGCTCGTTGTGGCTTCGTTTATATGGGCGCCGACCAAAACCGGGGTGAGTTTGTCGGCGCCGGGGGGTTTCCTCGATAATTCTAAATACATATCCACCTCTCTGGTTAGGAATTTCCACCTTTTTCCATTTTTGGGAACCTTTCCTCACTCTCACCTTCTCATCATACTTCAGAGGGGCGTTAACTGCCCTCCCCACATCTTCGTAGCAACCTCTCTTACTCATCCTCCAGATGGGCTGCAACAGCTTCCCTCGTGCGTCACGTGATCACCACTCGACCAATGATGTCTTAGTCGGGCGTGGACGAATCCGCGGCTTTGTTTCAGGAAGAAAAAAAATATCTTGCTTAACTAAAAAAAAAAATGATCTCTTCTCTTTCCCTTTTCTTCCTCTTAATCGCCGTTATCATTTCTCTGGCCGCGAACGGGACAATATGACAATGGCGGTCATAACTCTTGTTCTACACGTGGTTTACGTCAGGTATTTTATCGCTAATTATCAGAATGGGTGGTCTTCCTAACACGGTCTCAAAAAGAAACATCTCCAAAGATTCAGTCAGTCTGTCGCCTCGAAGAAAGAAAAAAAACCCTTCTAGGTTCCCATCCATTTTCCTTCGGTACATATTTCTGATAACAATTTTATTATCGCAGGCCAAGGATGTTCCGTCGAAGGAAAATCGGTCAACGGACACTCGTAGGTGGTTTTTAATTTTTCATATCTGTCCAAAGTCCTTTTAGTTGCCTGTTTTTCGTCACTTATCGAAATAACATTTTCATTTGAATTTTTTTTTTCTTTGGCCAGCCGGTCTGTAGTTGATAATAAGATGTCTTCTCGTACCAATAGTTTGTTTTCATATCCTTAGATAACACAGCCGATGCCAAAACATATCTGATTCTTTCTTTCTTTCCCTTTCTTTTTACTCAGAATGTCCCTGTCATTGTAATGACACTCTTTCGCCATTTGTTACTTATCAAAATATCCTTTTATACATTGTCTCTTAGCCGTGTGTGTGTTCTTGCTTATCACCCACGATTCGGTCCTTAGCCTCTCCTTTTCCTCTTTTCTTTCTTTTCCCTTTCTGCCTCGTTAAATGGTGCCACACAGTTATAGTAGCAGAAATTGGGAGTGGCATGTCTAGTCTAAATTCCAAAGGAGGAGTTTGGAAAAGACTGATCCCCTCTTTTATCTCCACAGCTAAGATTTGATAATACGGACAGACTGGGTTTTCTAGCTATGTCTGTCCTCCAGTCTAAGAAAATTCCAACAATTAATACACAAACAGGGCGATATTTTAACATATTTACGCCATAAAGAACTCCTTGAAAACACATCAGCAACAATCTGTTGACCATATTCCCTGCCGGTTGTGGGTCTATAGGGTTAACGTTAAAAAAATATGGCAGTGAATGCTGTAAAAATAATTTTCAGATGAAGAAACTTGACGTAATATGGATGTAGTCCTAAAAAAAGAGCTGAGAAAAACATGAACGAAATAAATGCGTAATAACATTTTACGGAGAACAGAAACTACAGTGTAACTTATGCTTACAATGAGATGAAAAAAGATGAACATAATAAAGAAAAAAAGGCTTAAAGATTTCAACAAACAGAGGATGTATTGAAGGTAAGATGAGGACGCAGATAAAGATAAGGACAAATAGAGATGGGAAAAGTGACGAAAGGGGCAAAAAAGGAGAAAAATTGTGGAGAGCCATGATCACACAGGACTATAAAATAAAAAAAAAGCGATAAGATTACAACTCAATAAACAATAAAGGAAATTACTTTGCATCAAATAAAAATTAACAAAATGTGATCAGAGAAATTACCGTAAAAATGATAGGATTATTTAATATATTGGACATATAAAAATTATAATGAATTATTTAAGGCCAATATCAAAAGAGATTAAAGGACAAATATTATGGGATCAAGTAATTACAGATTATATGTGTGGCCGGTAAATT